>OY728156.1:1842088369-1843338369 GCA_963277665.1 Viscum album
AATGACCCCTGATTCCAAACAAAAATAGGCCCTCGTGTGGCCACCAACACTAATTGTATAAATATCTCTCAAAAATTTGAGGCATTTTCCATTTTATAGTTACCAATACTGGGAGATTAGGCATATAAACATCAAAAAAATCCACGAAACAAATATATAATGAAACCAAAATTCTTACCACGTGCATTTTCAAAGTAAAAGTTCCACAAATACAATGAAGATCTTCAAGGTAAGTACCCAATTAAAACTATGCAGCAACACAATAACCATCCACAATGTAAAATCTTGCGAGGTCCTTCCTGGTCCATATAATCTGCCTTAAAACCTGAAAATGGTTTTATATATGTAGGATGATCATAAGAGTATATATAGTTGGAAAACCCAAACTCACCCACGAAAAAGTGGGGGATGCATACAAATTACCTGGTGAAAAAATAACAGAATCTCAAAAGCATATAATAGGGAATACTATCCACCCCACCCTTAACATTAATTGCTCTCCAAATAAAACATGTCAAATAATGCAATATTTTTTTGCACATTCCTAGTTGTGTACCCCATACCACATCCAAATGGTTCATTGGTCATCTAAAATGGTGAACGTATTGACACTACCACACTCTTGGATAAGCCTCACTCTCATAGCCTACCAAAAACACCTAGGACACAGACTATATCCACCCCCCCTTAAAAAGAAATAGGAAAAAACCACATCACATATCACGCCCAAACACTTGGACCACAAATCACATCCCCATACCAAATACACCTAGGAATCAACACACAACTCATCCTGAAGACACCGAGGTAGTACACCTCGCCCAGAGACACATGGACCTTAAAATCACACCACAACATACATGGGGAGTCTTGGGATACCTTTCATATGGTAATAAACCTCAATCCATTACATCATTTTCCATGATTCATTAGATATAAGTGATTATAAGATGGATCAGCAGTGCCGTTAACTAGACATTATTCCTCCCACTAGGATGTTGTGAATGAAACCCTCCCTCGTATGAATAGGGGTGTTCAACACATATTGTTCAACATAGGTGGCGTGAATATAGAATTGACCAGGAACAATATGTATATATATTTATAGGTACCAAACACTATGCCCAACCTTTTGGTTTCAAAAACAAATTAGCATCTAACAAAACTACCCATTCTTCTACCTCTAAATCCTCGTTTCAATACTAACGTTGGTCACTTCCCAATTCGATAAGTGAACGTCGGTTGATGAAAACAAAAAATTAAAAAAATCCCCTTATAATTATTTTAACCTTTTGTTATTCTGAATTATAAATTCGTTTATTTATTTATTCCTTCTCTACTTGGGAAACTATGATACACTGCTTTCATTATAAGATGAAGTAACCATACCATCCAATGACAATGCCAAACAAGGAATGAAGAGAAAATGTACATGAATATAGGATAACACCCATTTGTAGCTTAATGGCATCTGGATCCTCCAGTAAAAAGTCCCACCAAATTAAAATGATGTTTCATCAACTTCGTCCCTCTCAAACCATCCTCGGTAGCCCTAATGCATGAGAATAACCACAACATGTGAATCAAACCTCACCCAGCCTGAAGTCACAGTACACAATCACCTTTCTTGGACACACCCAATATTATTCTTAAATGTCATTCTGCCAAATACAACTTAACAAAAATATGAATCCCCAAAACTATTCATTACTACCACACTCTCTCACCCCACTGTGTAACAAAACCACACCCAACACACATCGAGAACATAAATGTAACAAAACCTGATCCTGCAGCACCACTGCCCATCCACTACCCAGATGCAGTCCCACTACATAACAAGATCATCTATTACAAAACCATCCAATCTGCCATCCAGTGATATTGTTACACAACCCATAGCACCACATAATCATAACCACACTCCTCGCCATATCACCACATGAATATCAAAAACAGACGACCGAACAAAACCAGACACAACCACACTAACTAGTTTGGGTTTATTCAAATTTAGAACACACTCATAATTTAATTCCATCAAATAAAAAAAGGGTTATCTTGGAAATGGCTCTATACTGGGGAATCCATTTTTTTAACTAAATATATGTGATTATCTAGATTCTAATTCTTGTGGATTTGATTCAAAAATCATACAACAGTGTAAATAGAAACCACCAAAAATCCATGGTTTTAAAAACCCATACATCCCATAAAATACAAGGATGAAATATAAAATAGAGTGATCATCATCATATTACCAACACATTCTTTATTACATTTTTTTATCTTTCTCAAATTTGTTTCAACTGAATTCATAAGGAGACATAACTACACCCACCCCAAAAGACACACAATTAAGAGAGGGACAAATGGATCCTTGCATGGAATGATGGATGTTAAAAAAAGACCTCTTGTAGAAAAAATATGGGGTCACACAAGGAGTAGGAGGATCCAAGGAAAATGAAATCTTCAGGATATAATACTTTACAAAATGTCATAGGGAGGAATAGCTCTAGGGATGGTCAATTCCCAAAAAGTTAAATACAGAAATAATTGATAATATCTTAGAGGAGATAGATCTTATATCCACACATGGAAATAGCCACTAAAGCTGAATCACAATGAAAAAAATATAGATTTGGATCCAATGGAGTCATTTGGTTTTTTTGATATAATACAATTTGAAACAGGACAAAAACTAATCAAAGAAAACATTTAACTCATTTAACAACAAAGAAAGCATCACATGGGTGAAACTAGAGAAACTAGGAAAAAGGGAATGACTCCCTAATGAGTGAGTCACCAAATGTAGTCTCTATTAGTGAGTCACTATTGCCTGCCTCATCGATGCGAGTCGCTGACATGACACCCTGATGCCACTCATTAATTCCCATCATATTGACGCCTCACCAAATGACGCCTCGACCTGCCAACACCCTAAACAACTGACACCTCGTGTCATAGATTCCCTGACTCACTGATTCCTAAAGCCATTTATGACTAGATAGTAATGTGAGATACTAATTCCAACCATCCATCACAAAGCAACTGACTCGATTCCCCGACTTGTGACTTATGGATAAAAAAACTAGAAATTTGGAAAACTCTTGAAATGAGATACACATGCCTCCCAAAACCCCCAAACACTAGATTATGGCAATGTAATGGACCAGGGAGGTCTATTAATTTTAAAATAATATCTAGTTATTAATTCATAAGTATGACATCTTTTACCTTCCTATAAAATGAAATACTATAAAAGGGTAAATAGATCCAAGTTGATCCAAGAGTTCATAAAATTTTTGGAATGATGTAGTTAGTTGACAATAACTCATCCAATAAAATTAGGACATGATTTAGGATACATATTTATTATTTATAATATTTTATTTATCCATAATTCATCATTTTACAATTAATCGTGGTCATAAAAAAAATTATAGTTTCTATTCCAATTTTCCAAACAAAAAATGCACCTATTCACAACATTTTTACATTATAATACCGAATATTGATTCATTTTTATAAATTAAATCCATATAATATTCATATTTTATTTAAAAAAATTTCCCATATAGGGAACAAAAAAATAAAATAAAAATTATCAAAAGTTTAAAATGATTTTAAATTAAAATTACATATAAAATTGATTCTGGTGACCAAAATTTTATTAAGTGAAAAAATATTCATCAAATTATACTTTAAAATATATTAATATTAAAATTTAGCATTATACATTTTTTTGATGAAATGTTTTTTTTCAATTAAAATCAAATATTATTCACGATTCATCAAAATCATGATACTAATTTTAAAAAATCCTAAAAATAAAAAAAGAAAATTTTTATATTAATATATCAAATTATTAATTTATATTTTCAAATCTAATTAATAAATGTGTCAAAAACACTATTTAAAACATGTGCACCATTAGAAGGTGACAAAACATCCTTTTTAAAAAATTTAAACTTTTAGGAGTGAACTTTGATTTAATATTATATATTGTCAAGAAAAAATAAAGGTTAAATATTAAACATTAGATTCAATTTTTTTTAATTTTCATTCATATATTCCAATAAAATTTATATTTTTGTTAATATAAAACACACCATTAGAATTTTAGAAAAAATTGAAAAACAAATCAATTTATTTTTAGAAGTGATTTATTTTCTTTTATAATTAGTTGGTCAAATAATAAATTATGTATAAATGTGTAAAAAATATATTCATAAATTAGTTAATCGTGTTCATACCAACAATTATAATTTCTAATTTATCGTGGTACCATTTAAATATAAATATTAAACTATTCATTTAAACATGATGTGGCATTTTCTATACAATATCTAACAATGTATTTCAATTTAAAAAAATCGTTGTGTTACACATATTTTATCTGATTGAGGTGTGTTTCATTAAAATATTTCAAAAATGAGTTATAGGTATTCCCTAATGTACCAAAATTATCACAAGGTGTTTTTCGTGACATAGAGTATGTTAGTTTCCTTTTTTTTATATTAATATCAATTTGTATAAAAAAAATCAGATAGAGTCATACTATTTACACTGTCCATTAAATTTTGGTTATTCTAATTAAAAAATGTATTAACATCCCTATGGATCTTTTTCCAAGAGTATCAAATAAATTTTAATGTTTTTATTAGTTTTTAGTACAATGTATGTGTTTTTTTTCTAAAATTACATTCTAAAGAGGAAACAGACACATTAAATCATATCGGTCATATCGTGTGCCTATTTTATTTAATATTGATAAATATGGATAATAAAGGACTAATTAAAAATTTTAAAATTATTTCAAAACCACCCAAATGTGTTTTATTTGTTTTTAGTGAGTGACACCTTTTGAACATAAATTTCAATTTTAAACTGATGACGGACACTATGAGTCATTCCGAGCAGATAGTGTATCATATTAATGTGAAGAGAATTAAAATTTTTCTAAAATAACTTATGGATCATTTTCATAATTTACCAAAACAATCCTAATGTTTTTATCAGTTTTGAGTATGCTTGTTTTCATTTTTAACTAAAATAAATATAAATCTTGAATAAAAAGAAACACTAAAAGTCATAATAGTAACCTAATTCATTAGATTGAGGTGTGTCTGATTAATATATATCCTAAATTACATATATATAATAAATAAAAATTAATGAAAAAAATTAGTGTGTGTTTTTATTTTTGAGTATGTTCATTTTTTTGATAAATTGTAATTTTAAACAAGAACTATGTATGTTGAGTTATATCAGTCACATGATACATATGTTTGATGCGAGTCTGATTTATACTCATAAAAATTGACTTATGATTTTTTCCCTAGATTTTGAAGACATTCATGTCCTTTTTCGATGTTTTTTGTTAGTGATAGTTTATGAACTATAATGTTTTTTAAACAAACAATAGAAACTTTGAGTCATAATCTGGTACAACTTTATCGGATTGATTTTTCGACGATTCCTACACATCACAAATAACTTATGGATTGTTTTATTATCATATCAAAACAAATATAATGATTTTTTAGTTTTGAGTTCTTAATGTGTGTTTTGATCTACAATGTAAATTTTAAACTAAAAACATATAGTTCTAGTCATACTGGTCACATCGTTTTTCTCATAGAGGTATGGAATATTTGGTAGGTGTTGTGTATTTTTATTTCAACCTTAACAACAATTAAATAAATAAAATAAGTCATCTATTTTAATGGAGGAAGAAAACCCATGATTCTTGAAATTCTTCACCCAAAGGTATCATGTTCATTATTTTCCCGCTTGTTGCTGATTATTCAAGGAAAAAATATGCATTCTAAGAAGATCTACTATTACATTATTATATGTTAGAAATAATAAGGAATATAACACTAAATAGGTAGATAAATTTATTGTATAATTAACTAAATATGTGTTAATAATTATATTTTTCATGCTAGTTGTATGCATTCTTCACCCACATAATCGTCGTTCTTATTTATGTTTCTATATCAAATACCAGTCTCTCACGGGTAGGAGCTACATCAAAGAAAAAACCACAACTCGAGTAAAATAATATTCCTATATATAAAATTATTATTATCTTAGAAATAATATGAAGAAATAAATTAACCAAAACTGTGAAACAATACATTAATAGAATTTTATTTTTTAAGAGAAATAAAACATTTTAATTCATACCATGTAAACCATGTATTTCACTGTGGAATGGTTGAATCCTCTATTTCCTTTTATCATATAGTGAAATAAATACTATTTAAAACCAATAATTATTAATGAACTGGAGAAAAAAATAAAATAGCATTATTACAAGCGAATCATCATTCTTGTGTGCATGATCAGAGTATAGTCATGATTTATCCATATTGGCAAAGTCATTTATTCATAGAAAACATTAAAAAAATTAAACCAACAAGTGTTCATTTATTATACTAAAATAAATATTAATATATGATTACTTATATAAAAAATAAAATCTATCCCTCCATTTCACCATAAAAAATAGTAAAACTTCCTTGGTAAACCATTTACCTTTTTTAATGGAAATACAGTAGTGTGACCCATTAGATATATTTAAAAGACAACCAAACCCATTATACATTGTTTTTCCCTTTTTAAATGCATTAAACATATGTATATCCCTTTACATAATCTAAATGAAAATATAATATACTACATACATTAATCATTTTGGATTGTAATATATTAGTATATCATTTTCAATATTTTTAGTGATGAAAAAATATATAATAATATCATCATTTTTTTTCATAAAAATTGGAATATAACTTTTCTAATATATTTTTTATTGATAATGATGATGAGTTTTTAATGTTCTTATGAACATGGATTGATTCACATAATGAATGTGTAGATGTATACTGAATGTTAATTGATTGGATCAAGATAGTCACTTATTTTTGAAAGGTGTATTCATATGAATTTTCTGTGATTCACAAATTCTTTTGAAGATTCTTTTCCATTTTCTATGATTTATTCAAAAAGTGGTTTCTTTTCATCTTATTATATATTTGCATTGAAACCATTCATCTTTCATGACTATGATCTCTCAATGATTTTGGCCCTGCACTAGTTCTCTCATTCACCTACTGGATTCAATTATTGATTTCACACTTATTTATTATAAAATATGAGCTAGATTATTTACCTATTTGATGATTTCACTAGTGTTAAACGAGTCATTCCTTATAATTGGATCCAATAATAAGGCCATTTTGTTATAGTGCAGAAAATCTGTGGTCATAGAACTATATCTGTTTTTGTTTTTGTTTTTTCCCTATTATTGGTTATGTTTCACATTAACACATCAATATTATTGGTATTTCCTAAAATGTGTTAATAGAAAAATGGTATCCAATGAAAATTATTTTGAAATTGTAATTTCTATATTTCATAGGAAATAACCCATCTAAAATAATATTACAAAATATCTTAATGAAGTTGTGGATACATTTTTTCAATAAGAAAATAAAACGAATAGAAAATGGATCATATATTAAGAGAAAAATGTTGTTTAAATAGTTCAACAATTTTTCACAAGGAAAACCTTGTTTTAGTACAAATTTTACTCTTTTTCCCAATTATTTTATTATTTAACATCCATAAATTCATCTCCTCCTCAACCTAAGTTACTACCTCTACCTCCTCCTCAACCTCAAGCTCCAAATACGACATTACCTATGCCTACACCACCTACTTTTTTATTCGAAAACAATTTTATTTTTTATTGGACAATGTTTATATGTAAATATATGTCCTCCAATATACTTCTCGTTGACATATATTAAAAATAATATATAAACATTATAACACTAATTATTCACAATGTAAATAACTTTATATGATCATAAACTATACTATATCACAAACATAATAGGTAATCACCTAATTTTGTTGGAGGACATTTTTTTAACACTATGTAAACTTCCCACTCATCTGTCAAAACAAATTACGTCTTATTTTGAGTATGAATGTTGTAATTAATATTTGTAGTACTATGACATTCAAGGGAATTATTATTTTGAAATATTTTTACTATAATTATAATTATCCTCATAATCTGTAAGTTTGAGGATGTTGAATTTGACGGATTATGATCTCTCTCATATATTTTACAAGGTAATACCCAAAATAATTGTAATTAAAATGCATTAGACACTACATAGTCATTGACCAAAATATTTAATTTTTTTTCAAATATGTTTTTAAAATAAAATATTTATATACATACATTAATTTTATTCCGTTTTTATTAATCTAGTGTATTTTTTGGTTTAAAAACTAGAATAATGCCATGATTTGGCATATATTTAGTAACCTCTCAATCATAAAGAAGAAAATTTTAAAATAAATACATAAACATATAATTATATTTTTATATATAAACTATCAATTATAGTTTAATAAAAATTAATAATACATATTTTTTTGTGGTCATTTTACAGTATATATATTCATTAGATCCAAAATATATATATTTTTGTTATCCAGATTGATTGTGATCATCATCTAGTTCAACCAAATAAACAAATACGAAATTCTAAAAATAACACTTTTTTTTTATTTTTAGATTGTTGAGTTTATATTCTGCATTGTAGTCATCAAAATGTATTATCACATTTAATTTTCTTATCAACTACCTCATGTATTCCATCTATTTTATTCCTCATTTCTTCCCATTATAATGTACATCTTTCTATAGAAATAGTACATGGATTTATTAATCCAAATACTTCTTCATATAGTTTTCCATATATTTAGTGTTAAAACAGTCAAATATAAAATATATTAATAATTATTAACTTTAATAAACATATTATAACAATATTTGGATAGGCGTAATATTATAATGTACCATTTATGCATTCAAATCCAAGCACCCAACCTTTCATGCTTGAGATTCAAATTTATATGATTGTGGCCTACTATCTCAATCTTGAATGTTCCAAATATATCATTTTATATAGAATTTGAAACATATTATCATTTTAAAAAGTTTTATATATATGGATTTTTAATGATAACAAATTTTTCACAGGATCTAGCTGGGAGAAGGTATTGGCATAAGGTTGTATTGATTTCACGGATGATTAACTAGATTGTCTGGATCTAACCTTGCTTATTCCAATCGATTCATCTATCTCTAATATTATACCACACTTCAGAACCAGATTCATTAACTTTTATAAGATTTTCATATCAAAATTATTAATTACAAAGCATATGCATCTTTATAATATTGGATGACCATGCTATCAAATTTCCAAAAAAAACATTGACCGTTGTAATACTTGAATGTTTAAAGGGAACAATAAATTCATATGTCATTCATTAGTTACCTAAAACCCCACTTTCATGTTATATTTTGGGATTTCATTATTGTGTAGCTTTTATCATAAGATATTATAAAATATACCCCTCACAAATAGGTGGTATGTATGTGTATAATGATTGAAATATCATACCACTTTACCTTACATAATTTAGGTTATATAATGTTATCCTATGTTTTTTTATTCAAATTTTTGTGAATGGGTAATGAAAAAATTTATTTACATGAGTAAGGTATGAAATTTTGTGTTGTGACTAGCATCATTTATAGTGAGTTCATTTAGTTCATTTGGGGAAATTTTTCCACCATCAGTTCTCTTTGATATTTTCATAGATAGTGGTATTCCAAAAAAAACTGGAAAAAATATCTTCCAAAGAATCTATATGATAATGATGCCCTCTAAGAATATATTATATATCATCATTTGGTTTTATATTCTCTAAATATGATTAAATAGACACTCAAAAGACAAATACTCTATTGTGACAATATTGTTCATACTACATCAATGCTACTGAATTTATATTTCATTTTTATATATAGGTTATTTTATAAAGTGTGTAAAATATATCAAATATTAATAAAATAAATATATATTATAATATATTTTTGTTTTAAGTCATAATGAATTAATATTATGTAATACATACACATGTTTCTCATAATTCTTTTGTGTTTTCAAGAACTATTTTACCCACCTTATTTATGTGAGGCTCCTTTTATACAACATGATGTGTTGTGTAAGTTTATTTCTATTTTAATTAATCAATATATATATATATGAACAAATGATTTTTTATATAACATAAAAAAATAATTTTATTTAAAATACATATCAATTTCTTCTCTAGTTAACATCACCTACATCTTATCATTGTGATAGGGGTACATTAGTTTTGATGCCCATTATTTGTGTTTAGCACTTTTTTTGTTCCATAAATTAATATTATTTATTAAAATTGGGTGAAAAATAATGGAAAATTATATATTATATACTACAATAAACCCAAAATTATTCCTCATATCGATGACTGATGAAGAAATTCTATGTTTCCTTATTCATAATTTGGGGATAACTAATTTGTGGATGCATATTTAATTTCCCCTATGAATCCCTAATATAAATCATGGTATGACATGTCTGGATGCATCTATGGGCTTTTCTAGAGGCCACTTAGAAATTATTGTTAAAAAAATATTAAAAAATAAATGAACATTATATGGAATAATGTAAATTAAATCACCAATTCATTCAATAATTTATTTTGAAATCTAGAATATATATTCAAATATTACCATTATAAGGTTCCAAAGGGTTTCCATCATTATATGATAGACGTGGTGCGAAAAATTAATATTAATTTTAACATTCAGCCTCATTGTGAATCCAACATAAATAACGATCAATGACTATTTAGGGTCAATAGTATTTCCGCATTAATACCAACAAATCAAAAATTTATAACCATTCCCCTTTCATCTATAATGTAATTCAAATCATTTATTTTGTGTCATTCGTTTTTTTACCATCAACATTCCATTTTTATTCTATATGATTATATAGTTTCAACATCAACCATCTATTATTCCTCTAGATTTGTAACATCATCATGTGTAGAATATATTTTCTAGAAGAGTATTGAATCATTATGTTTTTATTCAATAAAATTAAATCAAACATAGATAATATATTTTAGTTGGATCATAATCATGCACTATTGTGAAATTGATGAACCCATTAACTCCATCATTATACTCTTTGTATAAATGATTTGTATGCATCCATTTTTATATAAATGAGAAATTAAATTTTAGAAAACAATCACATCAAAATGGTAGTTATTGTCGTATGAATTCATCCAAACATGAAGGTTATATAAAGACACTATCCTTATTAGTTTCATCTCGTGAAAAAATATTACTTCATTATTTTGTGACTAGTCTTCTATCTCTTATAAACCTAAATATATGTTTCATGAACTACTCTAATTATAGACATACCATATCAGGTCTCATTAGTATTTTTTAATTACAAATACTCATATTTGTTGTAGAAATGATGATTTATGGGGGATGTGATTTATTAAAAAAATGAAATAATATATTTTAGGGGAAAAAGCTGGAGAGGATGAGTTTGTCCCTTATAAACAATATAAATTACTAGATTTAAATTTAAAATTCTATATCTCGGCTAAATTTACAAAAATGTCCCTAACACAACCATGAGATCATCAACTCATCCCAATTTGGTTTCAATAACTGTAATCAACGTTATTTTTCCTTTTCAGTCACCTATATCTCAAATATATGCTCTCTAAATATATTTATTTATAGGTGTATGGAGTGAGTATAAAAATAAACAAGTAAATATGAAAAGGCACGCTAAAATACAAAACAACAAAAATATTTTATTGTGTCTTCAAATCATGGACACTCAAAATACACAAGTATGTCAGTTCATTGTTTACTAACTAGGACCCCATGATAATCAAATGTACCTACATCATTATATACCAATGAATTTTGATGATCATACCATATATTTAAACAATTTATATTCCACGAAACTGAAATAATTTCCATAAAATGGGGTTAAAATTTGAATCAAATGTGGCGAAAATTTACTTATACCCCTATAAAAATAAATACATCACAAGAAGCATGAAATTTTAAGCCATACCCCTAGAATCCCATAGTATCACTCACATATAACCATCATATGTACTTATTGATCCCAAATAATATAATGGTTATAACAAATCCATTTTTCCTTGGGAACACCATTTTAAATACAGAGAAGTATTAAAATTACGTGTTCCCTTAGGAATGAACCATAGAATAAGTTCCATAGCAGTGTAGATAAACCAATCTTCTAAAAAACTATAACGAATTAAAAAAATCAATATAAATTTCACATCACCCACATCATATTTCTCGATGAATAACTGTCATTTATATATAAAATCACATTTGAACATACAATACCTACTCCCACATAATACGTATCATATTTTAAATTAAAATACTCAAAAACAAGTTATCTTATGTATTGATCACATTTACCAATGATCCCTAATTAGATAATCTCACTATCTATAGGCCTTAATTCATTACTCATGAGCCTCAAATCTCCATACAATGTATGTTATATAATGAACTGGTCCATC
Organism: Viscum album; assembly: GCA_963277665.1. NCBI lineage: Eukaryota > Viridiplantae > Streptophyta > Magnoliopsida > Santalales > Viscaceae > Viscum > Viscum album. Next base: position 1,842,100,904 of record OY728156.1, read on the forward strand.
CTCCCCACTATAGTTTATTCAAATAGGTATTAATGGACTAAACTATATTAAATACCACATATATAATCAATGATATGTGGATCATATAATCCCTATTACAAAAAATTTATCCTTAATAAACCATAATTGGGAAATTCATTATCACGTTTAATAATTTTCAATTTCTAATTATAATTGTTTTCAAAAAAATCATATTTATAGTTTTAAAGAAAAGTAAACTCAATAAATTGTAAAATAATACACAAATAAAATAATGGAAATATATTTCTAAATAAATTTACCATATACATATTCAATTTTAACCAATCATGATATATTCTAAAAAACGATAAATATTAACATTGATATTAGATTATTGAACACAAATAAAACTAAAATTTTTATTTTTATTATTATTTTAAATTGAAAATTTTATATTTAAAATATATATAAAAAATTAAAAGTATATAATATCATTAGGAATCACATATTATTGAATAAAAAAACATCAATAATGATAAGGATCAAAAATTAAGCATAAGATTTCAAATATCATATTGATAATGAAAATGTAGCTTCTTTTGTAAAATCTGATGTAATATACACTATGAACCTCATTACTTTGATTGTATTTTTTTTAAATTATATTATAAATAAATCAAAATTTCTTACTACTTTTCATGTGATTTAATAATAATCACTATTATTGTAATCCATGACTATATAGGATTTATAATATATCATTAGGGAAGTGATGGAGTTTTTTATGAAATAGTGTCATAATCTAATGAGGATTATGTTGAAATATTTAAAAATTTATTTTATTTAAATACTAAACTATGGAATGTAATATAAAAGGGGAAAAATCTAAAAAAACTCTTATAATATTCGTGTTTTTTAAACTGAATAATAAAAAATATTATACTGTATAAAATTAATTAATCCACATAGTCAAAAAAATCACAGGAAATTAATTGAAATATATATTATAAATAATTCATATCCATACTCTATAGTCCATTATTCCTTCAAAACACCCATTCACAATACATGAAATGAAAATTCAATATTAATTCAAACAATAATTTTGAAAATTAAGCATAAATTACTTATTGTAAAAAAGATTAATCATTTAATTAAACAAACAATAAATTTCATGAAACACAATATAAGATTTAAAAAACATATATTCATAAAAAATTAACTCATCATATATAGTTCTTGTAAAATAATCATTCATGAAAATTAAACTTACGCAAGTTTTTATGAAAGTTATTAAAATTTCATTTATATAAATATATCATCTAATAAACGTAACATAGAAATAAATTTATATGAAAATTAAATTCATTTATAACAATAATTCATAAAATAATAATCAAAGAAAACCAAAACCCCAAAACTAGATTTTTATCAATTAAAACTGACCATGGATTTGTCAATAAATCGAATCTATGATTAAAAAACATGGTGAACGATCAAATAGAAATAGTAGTATATGAAAAAGAAAACTAGTAAATTGGCGATGGTGGTGGTGGTTGTGCTGACATAAATTTCACAAAATATTGCATGATGCATGAGTGAAAGAGGAAATAATAATGGAAACAATGATGATGAATGGGAGAGACCAATAATGACTCATGTTACAGGAAAAGATAAATACATTTCTTCATGGATGAGACCACCATAACAATAAAATTTGGAAAATTCAAAAAATAAATTAATGAGATTAGAGGTGGAGAAAATAAAATACATAGAATATAAACATGATTCATCTTAGAGAATATAGAGGAGGTGAACTAAATGTAGGGGGCTCCAACGAATTCATGAGATGTGGGACTGAATTAGTCACAATAGTTTTTTTTAAATAGATTAGGGATACATTTATAAATGCTTCCAAAATAGAACTAATAAAGAAATATTTTGTCAAATATAAAGTAATAAGTGCGGAAAAAATAACTTTATCAATATTAATGATTTAGCACAAATAATAATACCATTTATTTTCTCTTTTTTAGAGAAACTAATGCTCCATCTTTAAAAGTGAAAAGGAAGAGATGATAAAAGATTTCATCATCACCGCTAAAACCATAGCACTCATAAAATATTTATAATTATAATAATAAATAATCTATTGTTAAATATATTTATATTATTATATATCCAGTTTTTTTAAAAATAAAAAATTTATTTACAATTAAAAATTATTAAATTTATAAATATAGTAAGCATATAGTTATAAACATATTTATAAATAAATATATTTTCTAATATATTTGAAATTTAATAAAAATATTTATATATATATTTTTATCAATATATATATATATTAACATCTTATATATATTAGTTTTTTAAATATATTTATTATATCTTTTTTATTATAAATATATTAATATCACTATATATATTTATATAATTATAAATATTTTTATAATAAATAAATATAAATATAGATATAAATATTTTAAATATATTCATTATTTAGATATATTTATAATAGTTGTATATTTATTTTAATATATACTTATTTATTTACAAAATTATAAATACTTTTTAATAATAAAAATATTTATATCTTTATATCTTTATATGTATTTTTATAAATATATATAGATATATATATAACAAAAAATATTAATATTACTATAGAAATTATACTAATTATTCTAATAAATTAAATATTATTTTATATTTATATAAATATATATAATTATTTATTAATAATTATAAAAATTACATTTATAAAATAATATTTATTTATTTATAATTATATTTATATAAATTTATAAATAGAGGAAATATACATGTATAATTATATTTATTTATTAATATATATTCAGAAATATATTTATAATATTATTAATGGAAAAAATCTAATATACATTTGTCATAAAAGTTACTAAAATTGAATTATTAAAAATGACAACACATTAATAATACTGAAGAACATGGATTAGTCTTATTAGTAAAATATAAATAATTAATAATTTATGGATATATATTGAAGTAAAGATGAATTCATATAGAAAATATTTAAATTTAGTAAATAAAAATATATATATAAATAAGAGAAAATGATAAAATTAAAAATTTAAAAAATATAAAAAAATTAAACATCTAATAATACATAAATAATACATAATAGAAATAATATTAAAGATTAATAAATAAATTTTTTTGATTAAATACATAATATATTAAATGTGTCATTTTATAATGAAATTCTAAAATAAATACTAATATTTAAATAAAATACATAAAAAAATTTTTGCATGCATTTCAACATAATATTTAATTAATTGCATAAATATTTGGGTATGTGTGTAGTATTTAGAAAGCCATAAATTATGTATATGTGTGGAATATAAGTGCAACACTTGTTTTTTATTTGTCAAATTTTAAAATAAAACTACATTCATTTATAACCATAACTCAATGAAAATAGTCAGTATTTTTAATTAATATTACTTTTTAAGTACAAATAATATCTCAATAAATGTATAACTTATTTAATGTAGGCATGAATATTTTTTATTATATTAATCATATTTTAAGAAAGATTATTTACTTTTTTATAGATTAAAGAATAAATGAATAAAGTTTGATTTTAGTTGTATTAATGAATAAATTATTATAAAACCCATTAAAAATGAAAAAGACATTAATATGCTTTTAATTATTATATTTCATTCATTTTATAAATGCATATTTCCTAAATATTATTTTTTTCGATTAAAAATTTATATATAAATATAAAAAAATTATTAATTATTGATCATAATTTTTTCATTATTAAATTTTTTAATAAATATTTAAACTTGTTATTTTTTATATTTTTGTTTAATTAATAAGATTTATTTATTTTTACATTTTTTTAATAAATCCTATTTATATTTTTTAAATGTATTTTTAATATGAAATATTTTTAAACAATTTAAATTAATCAATATATATATTTATGTTAAATTTTATCATTTTTATCAATAATTATATAATAAATAAAATCATTAATATTTTTATCATTAGAAAATTTTTAATTTTAATTTGTTTTGTAATTTAATGTTATTCATTTTATAGAAATATATATTTAACAAAATATTAATATTTTGAAATTATATAAATACGTATTAAATTTATTTAATTTTCTCAATGTTTTCTTAGTTATTAATATTTCTATAATATATAAAAATATATTAATTTTTTTTTTCAAAATTAATTAATTTTATCTGGGACCATTATCTACGGTGATAAGAGATTCACAGTTTCCACACTAAAAAAAGAAATGATATAGGGTACCATTTATCAATGATCAAAATAATGCACTGATAAATGAGAAATTTAATTAGCACTATAGAAAAACGATGATAAATGATACCTTTTTTCAGATCTACGAAAACAATTTTTAAATTGTATCTATGATCAGTGCTTTGTTAGCACTGATGAAATAAAAAAAATTTCAGCCCTTTTTTCAATGTTGATTATGATATTTTTTTAAAGGATTGTTTAGTTGCGAGGCTTATCCTTGATATTGTGTTTCTCATTAATATTTGGGACATATGACACCCATTTTGGGGTATTAAAACCCACATCATGAAATTTGTTTTCCATTCTCAAAATAATTTTTTTGTAGGCGATTATACCAAGAAATATATATAGAAGCATTTAATTATTATAATGGTAGGGTAACAATATTTTCCAAAAGCACATTCCTATAAAATTCATCATAGATGAAAATAATCAAAAAATTTGAATATTTTTTCATCCACAAAATACACAATAAGGTGACTTAATGAACATTAAAATAAATAATAGATAAACTATAGTTCATATATAAATCTTCATATAAGATATCTATAACTGTGGATTTGGGGGTGCATGTACCATAAATTTTAGGATCCACTTTAGGAGGGGTGCATTCATTAATACCATATTCCCTCTTTCTCATTGTGGATTTTCATTCTCTTCATCTTGTTTAAAAACTTAATTATGGGATTGGATTGGATATTTTAAAATTTCACTTCACATAATACATTTAATTATAAATAGAACCATATGGGGATATTTATTTCTTTCTATTTTATCTACCTAACTATTCATAATTCCATGATAGTTTGATGCTTTATGACCCCCTATTCCAAAAGTATACCATCATTATATCACATTGTGACCATTTCCATGGGGATTAATTTAACAATTTTTACATATAGTAAATGTAATATTATTTCCTTCATCATATTAACCATTTAATCATTTATAAGACTTCATCCTTCTCTTCTTAATTATTTTTAAGACATAAAATTTATTATCATTGTTATTAATATTTTTTTAATAGTTGGTTTGTAATAATGACAAGTTACTTTACTCTATATCCAATTCAATCATTTTTTTCATGGAGTTAATATATTCATTTTCCCTCACACCCCTGGTTCCTTATAGAATTATCTATTAATAAAATTAAAATTATTTAAATGATTCACATGACCTTAATAATACATGAGAATTATCATAATAAATACCATAAAATGGATTCAAAATTATGAAATTTCACTCAATCATAGAATTATGTTATATTATAATTCCATCTTAAAAACCTATTCCATTATAAAATTATCAAACGTTACATTTTGTGGTGTTATCCTATAATTTTCAACAAAATAATTCAATGTTACTAAGAAATAAATCATATATTGTCTAAAAAATATACCATCTAATCAATCAATTTATATCAATTAGGTTTTACTATCCAACTATGCATTCATAGACCAACTCATAGTGAATAATTTTATGATAATAGAAATTATCAACTGATTTTTTTGATAACCCATAGGTGTATCTCTACCATCACCATATCAAATTTATAGTATCAATATATGGATGTTTTCTTGTGAAAAATATCTACTAAAACCATTACTAATAATTTAGGATATCATAACTTAAAAGACACATATCAATTGGTTTCACCATTTTCTATATTCCCAATAACAAAGGGAAGTAAAATAATATAAAAAATAAAAAAATCCTCACTGTCATACCTACTATAAAGGAAATTGGTAATCATAAATAAAAAATACGATGATACCATCCATTAATTAAAACAAGAAAAGTAGTAATAAAACCGAATTACTTAAATGATTAGTTTATTGGATACTAGTTACATTAACGACTTATTTTGAAAATTTTAATAACAATTCTCCAAAAAAATGATACTCTAGACCCACATCGAGTACTTTATTATGAAAAAATTAAATTTATTAAATAGAGATTCAAAATAAAAGAATATATATAGATAGAATGACTAGTAAATGAATGTAATCAACTAGTCATAACTATTATATCATAAAATTTATCCAAAATTGTTGTATTAGATATATATAATGTTAAAACATCATGAGTTATTATGTGATATTCATAATACTTGATTTATTATTTAATATTACGAAATAGAAACAAAATACCCATGAAAGGTAAAATACATGGTTGAAAATAATATAATTAAAATCCAACAAAAATGAAATCATAGAATATTGAAACCAAATATCATTAAATGATATAATATAACAATACTTTGGCATAGACTATATGAAGAGGGTTTAATAGGAAATTGAATTAACATATACATAATCATATGTAGAATATCATTATGGAGAAGGTATCACATCAAGATTTATATAACATATGTGATAAGGCATCTTAACATGATTCTTATAGTTGATAGATAATTCCTTAATCAATTACCATATTTATCGATTGACATATAAAATAATAAATTAAATTATAATGGTGACATTAAAATCCTAACATCATTATACTTACTAGTTAATCATAAAATCATATCATCTATTTTATCATAAATAATCCATTCAAAGAAAATGGGTTTCAAAAAATTCCCATATGGAATCATATTAAAATAATTATAATTATCTAGAAAAACATGGGAACAAAAAATTATTTTAAAACAACTCATATATGGTGATTTATGATTCATTACTTAATTTGATAATAATTATTTAAAAAAGAGGAATCATGAATTTTTTTCATTAAAATATTTTCAAAAAGTAATATAAAATAGCATTAATTTTCCATTTATTTTCAAACAAAATTATTTAAAATGATTGAGTTAAAAATTAAAAAATAATTAAGTAAATAAAAAACCTAATAAAAGGTCACTGAAAAGAAAAAAAATGTGATGTGAAAGGGATGAATATCAAAAAGTGTTTAGGTAAAATCTTTTAAATATTTCAAAATAACATTATTGAAATACCTCATCATAAAATGGTCAACAAATTTTTTTTAAAAAAATAAGTAAAGCTGAATATAATGATAATAAGATATAAAAACTATTTTGGATTCCACTTGGAAAAAATAACACTGTCAAGATGTAAGAATATGGATAAAATATTCCATACATAATAGACTTTTTTTAAATAAAATTATAATATTTTATAAAAAAAATTAGATTCAATAAAGAAGAATGTGTATGTGGGAAAAACATTTACCTAGAAAATTTTATTTATAAAGAACATAATACAATAATAGTGTAAAATAATTTAATCAATGTAAATAAATATGTTTTTTTATTATAACTCTAAAAAAAGATTTTTTTCAAGAAAAACCCTTAAATTTATTTCCACTTGGTTTATTATGCTTCATACTTTAGTAATGAATCATAACTATTATAATAATAATTTTTTTGAACATATTAAAATAAATTATAATATTATATAAATAATTCATAACCATTTATTTTTTATATATTAGATAATTATAACTTATTTTTACCATCTTTATATCACATTGTGACCATTTCCATGGGGATTAATTTAACAATTTTTACATATAGTAAATGTAATATTATTTCCTTCATCATATTAACCATTTAATCATTTATAAGACTTCATCCTTCTCCTATTAATTATTTTTAAGACATCAAATTTATTATCATTGTTATTAATATTTTTTTAATAGTTGGTTTGTAATAATGACAAGTTACTTTACTCTATATCCAATTCAATCATTTTTTTCATTGAGTTAATATATGTATTTTCCCTCACACCCCTGGTTCCTTATAGAATTATCTATTAATAAAATTAAAATTATTTAAATGATTTACATGACCTTAATAATACATGGGAATTATCATAATAAATACCATAAAATGGATTCAAAATTATGAAATTTCACTCAATCATAGAATTATGTTATATTATAATTCCATCTTAAAAACCTATTCCATTATAAAATTATCAAACGTTACATTTTGTGGTGTTATCCTATAATTTTCAACAAAATAATTCAATGTTACTAATAAATAAATCATATCTTGTCTAACAAATATACCATCTAATCAATCAATTTATATCAATTAGGTTTTACTATCCAACTATGCATTCATAGACCAACTCATAGTGAATAATTTTATGATAATAGAAATTATCAACTGATTTTTTTGATAACCCATAGGTGTATCTCTACGATCACCATATAAAATTTATAGTATCAATATATGGATGTTTTCTTGTGAAAAATATCTACTAAAACCATTACTAATAATTTAGGATATCCTAACTTAAAAGACACATTTCAATTGGTTTCACCATTTTCTATATTCCCAATAACAAAGGGAAGTAAAATAATATAAAAAATAACAAAATCCTCACTGTCATACCTACTACAAAAGAAATTGGTAATCATAAATAAAAAATACGATGATACCATCCATTAATTAAAACAAGAAAAGTAGTAATAAAACCGAATTACTTAAATGATTAGTTTATTGGATACTAGTTACATTAACGACTTATTTTGAAAATTTTAATAACAATTCTCCACAAAAATGATACTCTAGACCCACATCGTGTACTTTATTATGAAAAAAATTAAATTTATTAAATAGAGATTCGAAATATAAGAATGTATATAGATAGAATGACTAGTAAATGAATGTAATCAAATAGTGATAACTATTATATCATAAAATTTATCCAAAATTGTTGTATTAGATATATATAATGTTAAAACATCATGAGTTATTATGTGATATTCATAATACTTGATTTATCATTTAATATTACGAAATAGAAACAAAATACCCATGAAAGGTAAAATACATGGATGAAAATAATATAATTAAAATCCAACAAAAATGAAATCATAGAATATTGAAACCAAATATCATTAAATGATATAATATAACAAAACTTTGGCATAGACTATATGAAGAGGGTTTAATAGGAAATTGAATTAACATATACATAATCATATGTAGAATATAATTATGGAGAAGGTATCACATCAAGATTTATATAACATATGTGATAAGGCATCTTAACATGATTCTTATAGTTGATAGATAATTCCTTAATCAATTACCATATTTATCCATTGACATATAAAATAATAAATTAAATTATAATGGTGACATTAAAATCCTAACATCATTATACTTACTAGTGAATCATAAAATCATATCATCTATTTTATCAAAAATAATCCATTCAAAGAAAATGGGTTTCAAAAAATTCCCATATGGAATCATATTAAAATAATTATAATTATCTAGAAAAACATGGGAACAAAAAATTATTTTAAAACAACTCATATATGGTGATTTATGATTCATTACTTAATTTGATAATAATTATTTAAAAAAGAGGAATCATGAATTTTTTTCATTAAAATATTTTCAAAAAGTAATATAAAATAGCATTAATTTTCCATTTATTTTCAATCAAAATTATTTAAAATGATTGAGTTAAAAATTAAAAAATAATTAAGTAAATAAAAAACCTAATAAAAGGTCATTGAAAAGAAAAAAAATGTGATGTGAAAGGGATGAATATCAAAAAAAATTTAGGTAAAATCTTTTAAATATTTCAAAATAACATTATTGAAATACCTCATCATAAAATGGTCAACAAATTTTTTTTTAAAAAATAAGTAAAGCTGAATATAATGATAATAAGATATAAAAACTATGTGGGATTCCACTTGGAAAAAATAACACTGTCAAGATGTAAGAATATGGATAAAATATTCCATACATAATAGACTTTTTTTAATAAAATTATAATTTTTTATAAAAAACTTAGATTCAATAAAGAAGAATGTGTATGTGGGAAAAAAACTTACCTAGAAAATTAGATTTATAAAGAACATAATACAATAATAGTGTAAAATAATTTGATCAATGTAAATAAATATGTTTTTTTATTATAACTGTAAAAAAATATTTTTTTCAAGAAAACCCCTTAAATTTATTTCCACTTGGTTTATTATGCTTCATACTTTAGTAATGAATCATAACTATTATAATAATAATTTTTTTGAACATATTAAAATAAATTATAATATTATATAAATAATTCATAACAATTTATTTTTTATATATTAGATAATTATAACTTATTTTTACCATCGAGTATTAGAGACTTTAGTTATTTCTTATATGCTTTCCAATATCAATTTATGTTATCATTATTTTTTCAATGATTTTTACCATTATAAAATATAAGATAATATAATTTTTTTAATGACCTGAAATTTTGTAATCCCATCATATGAGTTTCATGTTCTGTTGCATTGAAACAACATCAATGATGAAATAGTTTCAGGTTATATGCACATATTGATGGTTTACATAATAAAAATCATAAATTATTATGTAATCTATAAGGAAATAAATTCATCCTATTAATTAACCATATATATAATATATAATAATTTATTATAATTATATCCCCCCATAATGTTGAAAAATAAAATTTGAACAAAACTATCTAATGAGGTAGTAGTCCACATATAATCATAGATGATGATTCATTTACTACACATTAAAGTAAATGTGTGATGTGGTTTATTATTATCAAACACAGAAATATGCCTTCAATATCTTAATTATATATCAAATTACTTATTAGTAATATCTCTATCAAGTAGTGGTTGAGAAAAATGTTGTTTTATAGAGGTGATATTCTGCACACACATAGGCTTGGAACATTCAATTTTAATAAAGGGATTATGATAAGATGTTAATGTTTATTAAAAAATATGAAAACATTAATTATAATATATAAAATAATATAATAAAATAATATGGGGAAAAAGTAAAATTTAAATTGGAATATTAAATGAAAATTTTTTAAGGAAGAAGTTGAATATACATTGAGATCTTTGGAATGATCTTAAAAGATTCCATCAAATTAAAGGGTTTAGTCTAATCCCTTGTGACCTGAATATTCTTATATAGAATTTTAAATATAGAGGACGTAATGAGGGTATATTCTATAAGGAGAAGAATTATATTATTTTTATTGTATGGGTAGTGGGAGGTGCATTATTTAAGTGGTGATAATGACAAAATGTTTTTAAATATTTCAACTAATCATGCTGAGTCCACATGTTCAACATGTAATGTTGATAAAAAAATGGACAATAACAAATTTTATGATGAGATGAGTTATATAATTTTTCATACACTATATAGGATTAAAATATTTAACAATAATTATGATAGTTCCAATTTTTGTTAAAACCTTATTCAGTTATTTGTTTACTAGACTAACTAGTTTTAACTTGAATAAACATTATAATTATGACCAATAAAATATGATACATATTAGATAACAATCACCAAATAATTATAATTTTTTTAAAGAAATACTTAATTTCAAAGTAATTTAAAAATAATTTATAACATAATAAATTTATAATTAACTAAAAACTATTGAGGAAAATATTACATGAGTTCCAAAATATAAAACAACTTATATAGAATATAGTTAATATTTTAAAATTTTTAACATCAATTTTTATGTATGTATTATTTTTTCAAAAAAAGATATTGATTTATAATTCTGAATTATATATTAATAATGGAATAACATTTTTAGTATTGGAAAACATTACTATGCACATAAAATTAATTTTTTTATAGAAATATAAAAAACTCATCATAAGCTAATTTTGATATTATTATTACAAAAATTAAATTATTTTTATATTGTTATCTTTATAAAATTTATATATACATTATTTTATTGAAAATAATATTATAAATAGAATATAATTTAATAGATTTATTATGTTTTTAAAAAAATTGTTTTATAATTATTAGTTAATATCAATTTTTTATTTAATTGATGTTTATATGTTAGTTCATATATAATTTTATTTTTTACAAAAAATCATTTTTATATAATATGAAATTATATATTGTATATAACATAATATTTTTTAATGATTTTTTTTCACATTGTACTATGTAAATATTATACTTTTGAAAATTGAATTTTATTATTTTAAAATCAAGAAAAAAATAGAGGTTCAAGTCACTTAGGTAAAGGAACTCATAGTGACTAAAGGAATCTCCCCTCCCAAATATTATATTATTATCGAGAATACAAAATATACATCTACAAAAATGAGAGTGTCACCATGGGACCCCATTCTCACTAATTTAAATGCAGAAAAATTCCTTCCCTCTAGGTTTGAACCACTCATGTGCCCGAATAATCAAAAACCTACACATTGTTTCCAAATCATCCAACATCCATGGGGGTTCATCTTTACCATCCAAAATTCAGACCATTATTATGGAATCAGATATAGTAAATACATATTAACATATACTATATAAAGATATTATTTATATTCAAATATTTGATTTTGATACTTCTAATATATTTAAATCATTATTTGAATTTCATATATACAACATTTAATGTTTTAATAATATTAATTTTATTATTAATAATATACATAAAATATAAATATATATATAAATATTGTATTAATATAACATATTTTTATATCATTGTGATTTATATATTTTTAGTTTATTATATAACCATAGATAACATCAGAATCCCTATTGGATATATGCCTAGTGAACATATTTGAAACAAACATATTTTTAAGGGTTATATTTCATTCAAAAATATATTAGTTTAAAAATGTTTCCCCATTCACACATATTGTTTCCTATGATTTATCGTTTGATCTCAAAACATTATCCCCCATTTTAAAATATATTTTTTAATTTTTGTTTTTTAAGTGAAAGTATTAAATGAAAAATTCATCCAATAAACATTCTATTTCAAAAGATATTACACTTTTTAATTTATAATATTCTTTAATTTTTATTTTTATTTTTTAAAAAAACATGATTTTTATTATACTTTTTCATGAGATTATATAAAATGACTGAATATTAAGAAATATGATAATGTTTATTTAATACCAATATTAATAATATTTTACCCAATCAATTTCAATTAATTTAAAGTATCAAAATCATATATTAGAATTACAATCATGTAGTTTATGGAAAGAATATTTTTCTTAAAATAATGGGGAGATACAATGATAGGGGTAAAATTTGTTCATTATGTATATTAGTAAACATTATTTTACAAGTATTATATGAAAAACCTAAAAGTGATTCATATATAATTTTTTTGAAATGATTTATTTTAAATATATATAAATAAATTAAAAGGTAGAATAAAATACAATTATCTACCATTTTAGTGAAGATAAAGAATCTATGTAAAAATTTTAAAGAATATAGATATTGAGGGAAAATTTGTAAATAAAATAAATATGATCATTAAAAATGAATAAAATTGATATTTTGAAAGTAAAATGTGACAAAAAATTAAATTAATACATAAAAATCTAAAAATTATAAGGATATGAAGAAAATATATAGGGTTAACATATAAATCCATGGTATAAAAAATTATTTTATTCATTAATAAACTATACAAGCCAAATAACTGTGTACATAGACAACACTGAACTATAACAAACTATGAATCATTCTATAACAATTTACATATATACATTGAATTTTTTTTCCCAAAAAAGATGAAGACAATAAGAAATATTTTTAAACATAAAAAATGTAATTATCAATACTATTAAGTTTATGACAATTATAAATAAATTAAAAGACTAATTTCTGCCTTAAAATATAATCATTCTCAAAATTGTATTTTTATTTGTTTTCTATTTGGAAAATATTATTGATGAAATATATGTTTGAAATTAATATTATATTTGTTCTTAATTTATTATTATTTTATAGAAAATAATTTAGTAATTTTTAAAAAATATAGTTTCTTATAAAAAAATATTTCATTACATTTTTATGTTTTTATTTAAATGATAAATTTTCCAATTTTATATAATTAATTTCCAAAAATATACTACATTTTTATATTAATTATATCAACTGTGCCTAATCATGTGTTTTTTTATTTTTATGAAATAGTATCTATTTTGGTTATTAAATGAAAAACAATTTTTCTTCTAAAACATGTAACCATTATAACGGGGTATAATGGACATTTAACTGTATTGAATGTATTAAACCCATGTGTCATTTTTTTTAATCATATGTAAATTTTTACACAAAATCTATTATTTTTCCCATATAATAAAAAATAAATCCATCTCATATATTTATTATGTCTATAATTGTTTTAAATCCAAATGATAATTTTATGTAGTAAGGAAATATTAATTTTTGCATCAAAAATCAATATTACTAAGTAAAATTTTAATAGAAATGATAAAGTTAAAAATATTATTTTCTAAGGATTGATTTATTCCGAATAAATTATTTTTATCCAATTAATGAAATGAATCTTTTATAACTGATTAATGTAATATAACTTCTAAACTAATGTATAACGATTTTTAAAAACATTTTATTGGTATGTAATGAAAAATAAAATAAACAACACATATTAATAAAATAGCTATTTTTATAACAAAACATTTTTCCCATTTATAATTATTTTACATTGAATGTAAAATTGACCATTACCAAAAATTTTATTATATTCAGTGGGAAATAAATTCATGTTCACGAGCTAGAAATACCATAAGAAGGGTACTGATAGTGTTTATTAAACAAATTTACATAGATAAAAACTAGTAACCAAGTTTAAAAAGAAAAAAAATAATTTTAAAACAAAAGAATAAAACATAATATTCAAGATAAAAAGTGTTACAATTAGTGTTAGAGTGTTTATTGACAATAAATCTCCCCAAACTATATTACATGGAAATTTTTCAAGAGAATGATGAAGGAAGAAAATGTAGTATTAATTATAGTTTTCTTTTTATTATTAGTATTTATCATAAAAACCTAACATAAATAAATTAATATAATGAATTATGTATCATTATAATTTTTAATTCTAATTATATTTTTTGAAGCAATATTTGTTATTCCTATAAAGACACTTAAAAATCAAAGAAAATTATCCATGCATTCTGGTGACTAGTGCCTCCATGAAGTAACATTTACCTTTTCTATCTATATTTTATTTATTTATAAATTAAAATCCAAAATTTCTCAAAAAATATTACTGAAAATAAAACTAATTAATTTATAATTCTTTTATATTTATATCATACCCATCTTTAACTATACTCAAACATCAATATATAGGGTTTTCTTGATTGGTTTTGTTAAACCAATTAAATGAATATTATTATAAAAAATTATCACTCATGACTATGGGAACATAAATACTAATGTTATTATAAGTTAGTAGGTAATTCATGATTGTCTTATTTTCATGGAGAGCATATATTACATGTTTTTCATAGAAATAAATTATCCATTTCGGTCACTAAATTTATTGATATATATTGAAAATGATTAATTATTTTTAAGACAACTACAACACATATTGAATGATAAAATATAATTATAAGTAAATATATCATACTTATTATTGTAATTTTAATGATTGATGAATTATTAAGATGTTATACTATAATGGGTACCCGTATCAATATTATAAACCATGCGGGAAATAATTTAACTTACAAAAACGTGATGCAAAAAAAAATTAATAAGTATAAAATATAATCATAATAAATTATAATATATGATGTATATAATAGTTAATATAAATTAATAAAGTTATTAATTGTTAGATTAATATTACATCCATTTTTATATAAGGTCAAAGTATTTTTTGGAAGTGTTTAATTAAGGTAGGGGTTTCATATCTCAAATTTTCACCTTTTCAGGTATATTTTTTATTTAAAAATATATTTTATATGTAATTATATATCTAAATAAAATTAAATATATTTTCTAATGTCCCAATATTTATACATTTGATTTAACTTTCATTTTAAATATTATATTTCAATTAATTTTGAATGAAATGTTAGTCTATTTTTTTTTTTATTGACACTAATAATTTTTTCCTTAAGTCAAAAATTCAATACATTATAATTAAATTATATTCCAATATCACCATAATAATTATATTTAATTAATATGATTAAAATTTAATTAATTGGGATTTCAATTTAAAATATATTGAGAAATATTACGTAATGGAAGGAACCCTTTGAAAAAAAACTAATTTTTTTGCAGATTATCTAAAACATCGAATTCCTAGTCAGTTAATTCTTCATATAATTAATTAATTGTGTCATATATGTTTAATAAATTTGAGTTTTTCAAATTTTAATTAATTATGTGAATCAAGTGTAAAAAACTGTGAAAATAATTGATAACTTTTTATTGAGTATTCATGGTGATAGAAAATGTGCATCGATGTTATATGATTGAAGCCTATGAAATAAAAATATATGGAGAAAGTTATCAGTATTCATGGTGATAAAAATGTGCAACGATGTTATATGATTGAAGCCTATGATATATAATATCTAATAGTGGAGTTCATATAAAGTGATATTTGATACCCTATTTCTATAACATCAATTTATGAATCAGTATTTATTAATACATAGATGATTTTTTTGAGATCAATAACCCAATCCTACATTGAGTTATTCTAAAATCAATCAACGTGAAAAAAACTAGATAAACATTAATTTCATACTTTTGTTAAGGATATCCCTAATCTATTTTATATAAGAGATACATCACATTCACTTTTCAGGAGGGTATATGAACTATATACCACCAACTTGTGGGTTAAAAGATATTTTTTTCCCACATTCTCATTTTTATTTTTATTTATTCAAAAAAAAATTATTTTTCATTCATTTATAAATTTTTTTATCCTAATATAGCTATTGTGAGAATAATTATTAAATTATGATAACTAATAACCCTTATTGGGAGAAAAATATCACATGTTACAATTAATTCCATGATTTCATTTGTTAAATTCTTATAAAAACTTTTTCACAATCTGTAAATTTCATCTAAATTGTTTGAGTTGTGGAATATTATTCTTTAGATTTATATTAACATATTTTTCATTTCAATTGAAATTTTTTTATAAAGTATTTTTGGTTTAATAATTGTATTTTATTTGAAATAATTTGATTTCAAAATCAATACTATTGATATTTTTTAAGTCAATGAAACTAATTGAACAGATTTTCATATTTAAATAAAAATAAATTAAGTTAGAATATGTTATTATTATATTTGAAATTAAAATAAACTGAATAAAATACCACAAAAATTTTCTATTTCCATATAATAAATCCATATCCAATTTTTAATATCACCTTCCTATGAGGATTATAAGTTCCTGTGACAATATTTTTAGTAAAACATTATTTTATGAGTGATCCAAACAACGGTTGTGTAATAAATATTTTTTTGTTCTAATAATATAACGATGTTTAAGGTACTTATTTTCCATTGATTTGAGAAATTAATTGATTATAAAATTCAAATTATTAAGTAAACTATTTATTATGGGATACTATTTCATTTATATGCTTCTGAGATGCTATAAATTCTTAATCAACCTAGTATAAAGCCACATTAGAGGCCTATAATCTCTATTGAAACCACATATGAATGTAAAAAAATACCATATAAACTTAAAGAGAAGAGTGATAGGGTGTTATATTTTTTTATATATGTATCATTTTTTTCTACATTGTTTAATACAAAAACAAAATTAGGGATTTATATGTATTAGATATGAATATATTTCAATATTATTTACCAATAAATGATTAAATGTTGATACTAAGTTATTATTTTTATTATATTAAATCAAAAATATTTTTTTTTACCAATAGTAATGATATAATTGAAAATATGTTTTGGGTTGTCACAAAATAATTTAAATAATTATTTATCCCAAATATCAATAAAAACAATATATTAATAATTAATGTCATTGAACATAATGATACAATTCAATTAATGGATGTTTTGAAGATTAAATATTCTATGTGGAATATTTAAATAGTGAAATTTAATTAATGATTTATATTTTTCAGATAATATTATTAACTAATGAGTGTATGGATATTTCCATTATTTTGTAAAATAACAAATAATTTTTTTATTAAATAAATGAACTATTTAATTTTCCTCATTTCATTTGGAAATTAAATATCTACATTCGTAGATCCTATAAACAACTAAAAAAATATCTCATAATATTAATAAATTGTTGTCCAGATTTAGTGGACATATTTTAACATATCAAGAAAATGTTTTCAAATTAAAGGGGTTTGGACAAGAATAACATTAATAATCAAATTTGATATTTCATTTATGATGGATAAATTTCACTGTGGTGTATGATTTTGTGAATAAGATGATAAAGGAAATAGGAATTCACATTGTGAACAAAATGGGGTACCTGAGATAATTTTTTTATGATTCATGATAATTATAATTACCTTTGTGTTGAATTATTAGACCACATGGTATTTTGCATGAAATTTACATTAGTACATATTTTAATTTTTACATGTACCCAAATCTATTTCGTATGTGTGGATTAATTGATAAAGATACTATTTTATTTATTTTTTCCTTGAAAATTTATGATTTATTCTCCAATATTTTTTCATTTTATGTGAAATTTTTTTATTTTCATTAATTATGGAATTAATTTGAATTATCATGAAAAAGGAAAAGAGTATTTATGTACTTTTCATCATTTTGGTATTTATATTAAAAATTTTGTCATAATTGATCATAATTTATTTTTTTAGGCTTCTATATTTATATGGATTATTTTCATTCAACTATCCCAAATAATGAAGTGAGATTTTGGAGTCCAAAATAAATAATGATAATTGAGTTTCTATTGTGGGGATATAAAAAGATGATAATAATTAAAATATAATAACATGAGATAAATAAATCCATTAGTGGTGATATCTATTAGAAATGAAATAGAACATGATATAACATATCACCATAAAATTTAACCCAAATATTCCACATGTAAGTTTGTTAATAAATCAAGAAATTTTTTAGAACTAAGCTATAAGATTACGAATATTGTTTTTCTTTAGTAATTAAAAAATTAAAATTTTTATTCATGTATAATTTACCACAATGTATATAAAATATATAATATATATGGATAAAAATATTCAATATAATAATTTTTAATGTCTTCTATATAGTAGAATGAATAATCACTCAATGATGATTGACAAAATTTAATGGAATATCAACATCAACTCTTCTTTAAAATAAATGTTTCCACCTCCATTAAATTGATTGGTAGGACATAAATGTATGAGATATCTAATTCAAAAGAAAACATCACATATATATGAGGGTTTTTCATTGATTTTTCTTATCATTAATTTTTTATATTTTAAAATAAGGTAATTGTGATAAATCATCTTGGAACCAGTTGTTTAATAATTTTTTCATATAGTATTTTTAGTAATACAAAGAATTTTATAATGGTATAAATACACAAATTGAGGTCATCATATGATATCTATGAATGTTTATTTCTTAAAAAAGAGTTCATTGAGTTATAATAAAATAAATCCACTTGGAAATGTGTTTTGAAGATAATAATGGGAATGCGAGAGGGGTCTAAGATTATCCAATCAAAATATCTCAAATCAGTTCAGTTCAGTTAGTTTTTCATTCAATTTATTGTTATAAATTATATGTTATTTTTGTTATAAAAAAATTTTGTTTTACATTATCATTTATTTTTTAATGATTAATAATTAATTGATATAACCACCTCAAATAACAGTATAAAAAAGTGTCATATTTGAACCCAATTTCTACGGTATTTTTTAGAAAACCATATGTCCCACTATAATAAATTATTTTTGTGATTGTGTATTGATTTATAATTCATAAAAAATTAACACTCATTATTGGTTTTGTTTTTTGGGGATGTCTATAAATGTTCTAAATTTCATTCAAATATATATTTGTACAGTAATTTGTCTTTTTTTGTTAACATATCCAATAATTCATACACGTATATAAAAAATATCTATGGAACTAACAAGTAAAAATTATATGGTAATATTTTTTATGATGTTTAAATAATGAGATCGAGTGTCCACCTCAACCACCACATGACCCTTCACACCATTAGACTAATTGTTCTTCCAGATCCACTTGAGAGGATGAAAAGGGATAAAAAATCACGAATATTTTGTGGGAATTATTTCCCATTAAAATAATTGTAAATCTGAAATTGTAATATTTTAATAAAATATTGCATGATATATTCTAAATTTTCATCACTAAAAAATATTTGATAATCTAATATCGATTAACAAGAAAAAAATCTGAATATTTTTATGTAAATAGAATCCCTCCACACAACATCAGATCCCTATATAGAAATATCCACCACAATCATCCTTAGTCTCTACATATATAATTTATATCTAACAATATGAAAAACTAATAGAATTAAAAGACTCATTTAATGGTAATAGTTTTCTGAATATTTTATAAAGAAAAATAGAATACCTAGCCTTACAACCAACGAAAATATGTAATTGGAACAAATGAATAATTAAAATAATAATAATGAATACAAACTATCGAAAAATACTCATCAACTAGTAAGGAACCCTGAAACTATATGTGCACATAAGAGTGACCAATATCTATTTAAGATCATGAAATTGAAATGCAATATATGAATGGCCATAATGTCTCTAATTTGGTTACCGTGATCCATCCCATTTTATTATATTTTATTCTAAATAAATATTTATCTTTAAATGCTTGTTTTACGTTCTTTATTATTTAATACTAATAAATGATCAATATAGTTTTATAAACTATCATAGTTTTTTCATTATTTATTAAATAACATAAAAATAATTTTGTTAATATCATGAATTCCATATATAGAAAATATTTTTTATTTTAAATTAAAAATTTTAATAAATTAGAATTTATAAAAATTCATATTAACTAAGATTTTATCCCTCATAAAACATAAATATATAGACTAATGGTAAGGAACAATGTTATAAATACAAACAAATACAATAAATAACATATAATCAACCTAGGTGACATGTATATCATGAAATTGGAGGATTTTAAAAAAATTATTAATATTCTAACTACATCGACACAAAAATAAATTGGTTTAATGGGATCTTCTTAGGTCATATATTATGGTAATATTAGATTTTAGTCAATGAATATAACCTAAAAATGGATGTACGTCCTAACACAATCCACCGAACTATCTTTCATCATGCATCCTAAGAATGGTAAACCTTACTGAGAATTATCCAAAGATAGTCATGACATTAGAAGTTGGTGAATATATATTTCATCATAAATCACGACCATAAACATTTTACCTTTTTTGACATTAACATGTTACACATGACGATGAATTTAAAATATATACAAGAATTAATTAACATAGAATATAATCTCACCCTAACCTTTGACACCCTCTAATGAGAAACCACATTCTAACCATAAATCAATCACCACATAAATTAATGACCACCAACTCATTGGAAAATATAAAGAGGCTCAAGGGTCTCACACACCATAACATTAAAAAAATTAACGCGTCGAACGACCCTTCCAAATAGACAACCTGATATTTCATGACATCGATTAAAAATTCAAACCCCCTTAAGAAATAATTATTAAAAAAGCCATTGAAAAAATAATGGATAACAGTTTATTAATAAAATTTACTCTTATAAAATATAACCAATTCATTAAAACTTTTTATCATATAATATAATAACAAAATTATTATTGAAACATTTTTAATCAAAAAAATTTTATAGAAATTTTTTATATAATATTTCAATAAATAGAATTTCATGTTCCCTTTTAAATGATAATTAAAACCATTAATCAATTTTTCTGAGTAAAAAAATGATTTCTAATAACCTATTTATTATTTAAAAATGGAAATTAAGGAAATAATATTTTTGGTGTGCATAGATAAATAAAATCAATATTAGAGGTTCATTCAAAATATTGAAACCCTTTTACTTCAATTGGAATAGAACTAAAATAATGTTTTATTTTTTATAATTTTACTAAATATAAAATATTATATCATTACAAAAATAAAAATTTAATTAATGATTAAATATACTAGAAGTTTTAAAACATCAATTTTTGGTATAACAGGCATTTATAACATGAATTAATGGAGGATTGTATGAAATGCAATTCCACTAATGTTGAGATCCCATGAATGAATGAAAGGACCCATGTAGTCCCTAAACCTTAAAGTAATTAGAAAAAATCATGTAAACCAATTCAACTAGGGGTAAAAAGATCTAAATACAGATAAGGGGTGGTGAAACCATGAGGAAAACGGGATAATATGAATGTGGTTTTCATAACAGGGAGTTTTATTCCTGAATCAAAGATAAATCCTAAGGAATCGCCTTGGATAAGGGATTCTAGAACAGGGGAAACACATGATGTTGGGGGGATATCTATTTTGTGACATAGGACAATTATAGGGTGGGATGTTGTAAAATACCTTTCATAAAATGCTATGAAACATTAATTATGAAAAACTAAAATTTGGAAAACCTTAATAGTTTCATTATTGATCAATAAAACATTTACCAACCATTCGAAACTAGTAAAAATCAGCTGATAATATCATATTTTTTCATCTAATAACATACATGATATATTAAACCACACTTCAACCTTAAAAAATTGAATTATCAATTGACATACTCAAATGGATTGTTTCTGTATAGTTACTCCTAATAGTGTAGAACAGATTAAAAACCAAAAAAATTCTAATATTTCATGAATAAAAGAAACATCTATAAATAATAATAATAATAATTATTATTATTATATTTACATAGGTTGTTATAATAAGTGAGTAAACAATTTGAAATGTTTTCTATATCTTAATTGGGATTAAAAGTATTATCTTCACATAATTAAGCATACGAAAATGAGAATTGTTTCTAACAAACCTTTTATATTTAATAATTTGTTTAGGATGAGTAATGAAATTCATTGGATCATTATTTTTAAAATTTTATTTCAATTTAATTCATTAACATTGATTTATATACTCATGTTAACGTATGAAACCAAGTGTACTTAAAAAATTATTACAATAAATTTATTGAGTATATAATTTATTATTAAACCCATGATCATTAATATAAAAATTATAAATATTGCACCAAACAGTATGTAATGAGGGAGGAATATATTAACAATTCATCCTTCAATATAATATCTTGTAATCTTGGATAATACCAAAGTTTAATGTAATTATTGAATATTTTTGTCTAGTTACAATAAACAAGAACATGTGATAACAATTAGAGTATCATTAACTATAAATTTGAATTTTTTTTATATTATAAATAAAATGATGACAACAATTATTTTTTTTATTCATATATTTATGAATTTAAAGGTTTGACCAAAGAATATTATATGCCTTATGAATTGATGCATGAATAAAATTTAAATTGGTGGAAATAACTGGGTTTTGTATTAGGTCACATGAAGATGATAGTAGATAATTTATTTTTAAATGAATATTAATATTTTACAACAAAAATGAAGATAAATAAAACAATGAAAAAAATTTCAGTTAACCAATAGATATCTCTCTAAAATAACATGTCTGGTAGAGGTTCCCTTTTTTATAATTCCTTATATTACTAATTAATATAAACAATAATTTTAAGGAATAGTGCTTGGAGGATTTAATAATAGAGCCTATATAATATAGAAAACTTTGAAAAGAGTTTATAAACATCATATTCATTATTTTTTTTCATAGTGACTTATATGAACTATGTAAAAAGGGGGAAATTGAAAAAAAAAACTTTGATTTTTAGGTATTACATCAATAAAAAAATTATATTTCCAAATTTATAATTCATTTTATGTTATTATTTTTTATTTTATTCTCTATTTTTCTTTGGTATTTGAATTATTATTAGAAAATAAATATTATCTATGTAATATTTCAAACCCATTTTAATGAGGGAAATTATTGTTAGTTATTACATAACATAAATGAATATTGATATGAATTTTCCTTTAATTAAAAATTCATCAAAATTCATGAAAGAATATAAGTAGTTTTGACTACCATATCATAAATCACTATATAGATTTCTAGATCACCTACCTATGAGGATTATATGTTATTTTCACATTAACAATTTTGTAACCACATTTCATGAGTGCAACAAACAATTATTTCAAAATAATATTTTTCCTTGTTACGTTTAATGATTGAATTGTTATGAAGAATTTATTCTGATAATTAATTAAAATACTTTTCAATAATAATACCCTTCCCAATTTAATTATTTATTCAAATCTATAGTTTTATTATATTTTTTTGAATCATTGTAAAAAAATAAATAATCTATTTTGTGGCTATATTATAAGAATTTAATCCCTAATGAATCTTAGAATATATGTAAAAACTATATAATCCTATAGAAAATTGGTCTCTTTTATTTAACTTAATGTATTACTATATCAACTTATGGTGATTTTGGTGAAAATTAGAAGAAAAATAAGATTTTGATGTGGTGTCGCTGAATGTGTTTAAATAAGATTTATTAATAAAAATAAAAAAACATATATTTATGTGATAATTTTTCTAGAATAAATTTTTATTATTAATGTTTAAATGATGTTTTATCATTCATTAGATGGGATGTGAATACACATTAGTATTTCAAGATTCAATGACCCTCACATCCTTATAAAACATTTCACTGATTAATTTAAAAGAATAAAAAATAATTTTTATTAATGATAGTGGGAGTAATATTTTTTTTAATATAAATTATTGGTACATAAATTTATAGAGTATTTTAATATTTTTGGTTATTATTCATTACCGATGGAGTAAGTTATACTATTATTTTTGTGTGAAAATTTAAATCAAATAATACAGATTAAAACAGATCCAAAAATAATTATTCGAGTTATAATATTGTTTTCATTTGATACCTCCAAACCACAATACCTGTATTGTCATGTAAATTTCCCATTATTGACTAAATTTCATAAACAATTTTGGCTGTGAATTGTGATTTGATTAATCCTATAGTTACTATTGCATGTGTTCTTGAGGAGTTATTTTTTAAAAAAAAAATTAAAATTTGTGTGATGAAGATAAAATTTCCACGGGTTATGTGTTTGTGATATTGGGAGGATATAAAATGTCATATTTTAGAGATTAAACCATGTTTAGAAATTATGATAACATTTTTTAGGATTAATACTATTTTTTTGTTTGTTGGAGTTATATTATTATATCCCATGGGATTATCGATTGAATTTTCATTGATGACACATTTAATGTGTAATTATACAAAGGTCCATGTCTTATGTTTGACAAAATTAAAAGTTTTTATATTTTATTAATTTTTTTAATTAAATAATATAATTAAATAGAAAAATTTTTATCATATTTTGTGAAATTAAATCATTTTTTGTTTTTTGGGATGTTTTGAAAATTATTAAGAAAATTGAGAAAATACTTATCATAATTATATTACATAATTATAATATTTCTCTCAGTGATTTTTATAAACTGATACAACTTGAATTCTACATTATATTTTTCATATTGATATTCACGTAAATAAACAATAATTTTTTAATCAATCAATATGAGTCCGATATAATTCTTAGAAATTGGAAAACATTTGGGAGGAAATAGTTGACAAACAATTATTAAATGGTGTATAACTCAATATGTCTTAATAAAATATATTGTTTTCAATATATAAATTATAAATAACATATCAAAGCATATCAATATAAAGAAAATAGAAATATTTTATCATTAATATTGTCATAGGATGTGTGAAATATTAGAAAATTGAAAAGTTACTGAATTTGGAAAGTACCTTATAATAATTAAAAAATTTATTTTTTAATATTGGTATAATTTAGGTCATGTATTTTTTATGAAAATCCATTTTCTATACCCAAAAAAAATTATGAAAATTCAATATTAAATTATCTATTTTGACAAACATGCTAAGAATTTTGGGAAACAAAATTTGGTAGAAAATATACCTCAACTTGTTTTTTATAAATATGTGTCTCCAACATTAATCATACTTATATATTTCTATAGATTGTTTCCTTCAAAATATTAAATTAAATTATTTTTTATTTCTTTTTAACCATCCTTAGAGAGTTATTAATTTTATGCATAATAGGTTCAATAATTTTAGTTTGGTCAGCAGTATTTATTTAACATAATGAACTCCGTATAAAGATAGATAGATATATTGATCACTTGGTAAAGTTTCATATTTATTTCAGGTTTTCAATTATAGTTTCATTGTTGTACAATTATCAATTCAACTATATAAATACCATAGACTGTGATATAGGGAGTGTTTGTGGGGTTGAAGAAAGTCATGTACTACTATATTACTTCTACTTCAAAATTCAAATTCTTTTTAAATTTTTATTTTAATATAATCCGAAATAGTATTAATTTAAACTGTTTTTATACTTATATTATCTATTTTCTTAACCATTACCTATAATCTTAAAAGGGATACAATTTCGAAATTAGCTCATAAAAAAATCTTAAGATAACTGTTGGGTCCACCATAATGTATTCATTGTGGAGAAATATATTTATTAGGACTTCAAAAAATATAACCATATGTTGGATATAAGTAGGTGGAGGTTTCCAAGGATTATATATTTTTTTATTTCTAAAACTCATATTTATACTGACTAAAAATATATGTTTTTAGACTTTATAAAAAATATCGAGTCATATAAATGAGAACGTTTAAGAAAATAAGATTATAAATGATATATAAATCTTACACAATTGAGTAAAAAAATTTAAATTCCTTTCACTAATATAATGACATTATTTTGAAAAGATTCTAAAAATTATTATCAAGAAACTGATATCCATGTCAAAAGCATTCTTCCATAGATTAAAATTTGATGCATTAGTTATATATTACATTAGTATATTGTTTTCAAATTTTTAGAGAAAATAAATAATTAAAATTTATTTATTAATGAATCTGGGTATTAGAAACCAAGATATTGTAAAAAACAATGAGGATGATTAATTTATAATTTAACTCTATTTTAAACCCCATATTTTAATGATAAAATTTTCAATCAATTAAAACCAAATTTTGATGAAGAATAAAAAAATGTGATCTATTTAACATTGATGAACAATTGATGTACCCTGAAATGAATCTTTATTTCAATGAAACTATTAAAAAATATATTTACTCACAAGATGAATATGATCGAATGAAAACATATAGGAAATCATTTAAGATGGATTAATTTTGGATATAATTTTTTGATGAATAATTGTTGAAAACATCTTATTATGAACATTTTTTCATAAGTATTATTAATGTTATAATTTTTCTAGTGACTAAGTCATTTCCAACGACATGATAGATGAATTGAAAGAGGAAATAAAGGATCTCATTAACCTCTGTATTTGTTCACAAGAGTGCATTGTAACTAAGCTAATTTAAAAACATGAATTTCTATTTTGAACTAAAACTGAATAAAAAAATATTCTAGAATAAATTTGTATCAAATAGTGGAGGTCCTACCCAAAGACATGTACCATGATATTTCATTTATATTTTTTTCATACTACCCAATAAAATTAATAATTTAATACAAATTTCTATTAATAAATTAATGAATGTTCTTTCAAATAATTTTAAATTTGTAAATAAAAGGAGAAATATTCTTTTAGTGGTTTTTACATTTGAGAATATTTCTTTCTTCTGAATACAGATAGTTCACTATCCATATCCCTCATTAAATATTATAAATATATAACCCACATGAGTGTTAAATCCAAAAATTATTTTTCGATTTTAAAATTTTCCCATTTTTTTCAATATAATTATTGTGTTTTTCCTTTTTTATAAAATTAACGATGTTTTACATAAAAAAATAATAATAGTTTATTTCTAAATAAAACTTTATGTATCATTCTCACTTTCATTATCCAATTCCATGTTTCATTAAATTTGAAATTCTTATATTAAATTTTAAAATATCACTTAATTGAAAAAAATATGTGTTGGATGCGGGATATACTATGTTAGATTTGGATTTTATTTGTTCCCATATTAATTTTATTTGGTGTTTTTGTTTTACATTTCCCTATCTGACTATTTTTTGAAATTGTGTACTCAAAATAAGAAAAAAAGTAATTTCTAAAACCCATGTAAACGAGTGAACAGATATTCCCAATAATTGTATTATAATTTAATTATGCAATTTTATTTGTCTTGAATTTAAATTTCCTGTAAATTCATGAAGAGACATCAAAATATTGAATCAAATGTCCAAAATAACTATATTAATATTGATATCAAATACCAAGAGGGATTTTAAATTAATATTAGATATTCTTCATTATTAATAGATTTCATGTGTGAAAGAAATCATAAATACATACAAAGAATTTTTTATATATCAGAACACAATTTTTTAAGGCACTTCTATTACGAATATTGGGTCTAATATTTAATTTTATATATTCTCTCCTCAACATATCTATTCATTTAGTCCTTCATTTCAATTTTATTTTTTTGATCTCATAGAATAATGTGATAATGATGTAAAGAAATCACATTTTAGGCATGAAAGTCCAATCTAGTCTCTATATAAAACTTATAATTTCATGATCTGGTAGAATAAAATTGTGGGGGTAACCATATTATTGTTTTATGATTCATTTTGTGTTAATTTCTATGAAATTATAAATCTATAGATATTTTAAATGTGCAAATTCTGAGGTTGTTAGAAGAATATTTTTGAATGAAAATTTATGACAAGAACTATGCGGTGATGATCTCCATGATAAATGATGAATAATAATTATCATGTTGTTAAAAAGAAGATCTATAATGAAAATATGGATTGTAATTCACAATACTATATGAAGATTAAAACAATCCACAATGCAATATTTTTTTAAGAAATTTGTTAACCTAAAAAAAATATTTATTTTCTTAATGGTTTTCTAGTGGATTAAATGTTACCAGTGAGGTATTTATGGTATTAATTAAACATGAATAAGTCAATATTTTAAGATATTATTCAATATGACAGGGAGTAAAAATAATGAAATTCATGGATGAAATATGAAGTCATGGTTTTATTAATAAAAATATCCAAACATCAATATTAATCCATAGTCCAATTTTTAAAAATGAAAAAATCCGTCCCAAACTCTTTTGGAGAAGTTAAAAATTAATCCCAATTTATATTAGTCATTGTCTAAAATTTATTGGTATTTCTGAACCTTATAGGGATATAGTGTCCATACCATGTGTTTTTTATGACATGAAATATTTTTAAAAAAATTAATTTGTTCAATGATTACAAATGAAGATAAGGTAGATGTTTTTTGAATGGAGGATTAGGGATTTGGGGTTGTATTTAATGAAATAACAACAGTTATTAGAATATATTTTTTGGGCATTTGAATTTATTAATGTTATACTATTGAATTGGTGTATCTCATGGGTTTGTTCTTTGAATACACCTTATTGTTGCTTTTGAGCATTTTTTTTCTAGGTCTCCAAGATTTTTTTTATCTAGGAATTGACAGATCTAATATATTTATTATATTTATATTCATTTTAAATAAATATATTCCTTTTATTTTGTGATATCATGTAATATTGAATGATTTTCTTTACGTAGGAATGTTTTGTGATATATTTTATAAAATGAGAACTCATATATAATTATCTTTTTATATGATTTTAGAATATCAGATTAATAATCTTAAAATATTATATAAATTTAAGAATTAATTTTTTATTGATTATATTTGTTTTGGGATGTAATTTATTCTGATGGAAATATTTTCAAATCAATATATATGAGAAAAAACTAATCACGTTTATTTGAAAATACTTAAGTGGACATAATTGAATATCATTTAATTAATGTGTCCAAGATAAGCTACATAATAGAATAATTAATTACTATTCGTTACAATGAATTATTTATATTTAAATAAATTTTCTAGGAAATATAATGGAATCATTACACCTGTTTTCCATCAGTTAATGAATGAAATGTGAGTGAATTGAGTAGTCAGTTTATTCAGACAAGTTTACATTCATACCCTAAAGATAAAATTTTCTACATTTGTTTAACTGACATGAAATTTGTATTAAGAAATGATAAGATGAATCCATACATCATATAATTATATTGATATCCCACATTATTTTATGTATTTAAAGAAGTTTTGGACACTATATCAATGAATACATTTACTCGAATATTAATTCTAAAGTCTTCTTTATATACATGTGTCTTCGCATAAAATCTTGGATTAATGTGACTATATATATATAGAATAGATGAACAGAAAGAGAGGATTACTAAGAGGGTACTCTTTCATATTGTGATAATTTATATATGTGATGAAAAACTCAAAAAAATCTATGGTGAGTTCCTATATAAGGACTCTTCTTTTTGAGTTTTTTTACATCATTTGAATCTATTTTAAATTTTCTAGAAACAATAATTTTAAATGAAGGAGTTTTTATATTTTCAACTAAAATATCATATAAATTTTTCTATATTTTTTTTTTATTTTTTGAATTAAAATTATTTTTGTTGGTGATTAAACTACTTTGATGTGGCATGATATAATCTTAAAAATGGTTTATCCTAATTTTGTTTTCAATGGAAATTACGAAATCAAATAAATTTCATAGGAAGAAAAAATAACAACATTGTGGCTATGATATGTATTATAGGATATAGTTTTTATTAACAACTTTTTTATTTTGTTATCCTTGAGTAATACAACTAGATACTATTTTTTAATAACTTATAATTGGAGTGTATGAAGGATAAATTTTTTTCCACTATTAATATCTCAAATATATCTCTTATAATCAATTATAATTCAAATTTATAATATTACTTCAATATTTCCTTGTAATATAATATATTTGAGTTTTATATAATTTTTTTTAAAATGTAATAAATCCCAATTTTCAAAACCATTATAACAATGAAATTATCAATATATATGTTACTGAAATAATTATCAAACCTTTTAACTAGAATACCTTAGGAAAACATAACTGTATTAATTATGAAAATATATATTCCATCGTATTTTAATAAAAAAATGAAATTCCATTCATACAAGCCATAATCTATAAAGTTCAATGGTATAATAACTACAAATATACCTAAAAACAATCCTTATGGTCGATGGATACGAAAAACATCATAATATTTCTAGTGTATAAAATTAAATGTTTTGGTATATGATCTGCAAAAAATATTGACAGGCTATTCAAATTAAATAGTTTGTTTCCCATGTTTTTTATCTATCGATAGATTACAACTTTAAAGTACATGGCTCATAGATTCACACCATCTATACTTTAAAAACACAAAATACACATCGACTTATCATGCCAGCTGTGTCTGACATATACATAGAAATTCATTATGCCTACAACCCATGTGGCCACATGGAATATAAAAAATGGTAAAAATGACGCCCATTCATATGATAAAAGTCGTATTTGGAGGTGTAAATGATATTTGGATTCAAAAAATTTAATTTCCATTCAAAAAGTTTACACACTAGTTATATTGGTCCACCATACAAAAAATTAAACCACGATTCACCCGATGTGTGGAATTTATAGACTACTGTAACTCTAACTCTATAGCCTGTGTATTGCATATTGTGTATCCTAGATGAATAAATAATTTTTAATTTATTATATCAAATCTATATCAAATTTTCATTAATATATCATGATGATACCCTCACCTTCGACTTCACATCGAGGGCCAGCAATCCTCGACTCCACTAGGCCCTCAATTATAAAACATTTTAGATATATTGATCATCAACCATCATCATATACATTGATGTAACCATTTAATATCAATATCATTCATCATGATTTATTAGTAAACTTCTCTGACTCACCCATGATATTAGAGAAATCTACAATGACATTAAATTGAATATATTAGTGATGCTCGACTGATTTCATTCAAATACAAAGAAGGAATTAAAAGTTACAAAGAATGGTGGTCATATGAATTATCACAACAAAAACTATTATTTTATTCTTTTAAATAGAATTGGATTATATTAATTTAATCAAACACCTTATTATTTATTATTGAATGAAGTATTATGGGCGATTAAAAATTATTTGATCATACAATCTTAATGATAAATTATCAATGAAAAATAATTATATACCCACTTAATTTATTTTTTGAATATAATAAATCATCTAAAATTTATGAAATTAAAAATATTCCTATCTATAGAGGATCCACCCCATGTTAATTCCATTCTAAAATAAATTAATTATAAAAAATTCATGTTTTCGTACATGAGGAATAAAAATTATTTTATATTATAATTGATTATTCATTCAATGAAATGATAATAAAATTTTATAAATGATTAAAATATTAATTTTTCTAATAATATATTAAATAATAAACATCCAAATATATTTTTTAATCATCATTTAGGGAATTTTAAATCTTGAGAAGAATAAATTACTAATATATTATGAATTTGACTATCGAAATTAAGACAACATACATTTATTTTGAATTTTCATCAATTCAATAATAACTCAACAATCTATAATTTTTATTGATGCCACCCTGATGTGTGCTTACTCTAGAAGGTAAAAAAATTAATTTTTATGAATTCATTACTGGGAATATTTTATTGAAAAATACCAATCCCCAATAACATAGTAGATAATTATACATACCGATAGGGACTATGTTATGAAGTTCTACACTATGTATTATTTAGGAAAACCATTAAATTACATGGTGCGATACTCAAGGAAAAATAATATTGGTCATACTAATATTTTGAAAATAATTCAATCTCACACACAACAGAAGTGTGTGATATATAAATTGGGGAACTATTTTAGAGTTATTAATAATTCCATGCATATAGAAAATAATATATTCTATTATTTTATTGATACTGAAATAAAATATTATATTATAGAGATATATAACTACATTTATAAATATTAGTATTTTTTTCAAAATATTATACATGAACATTAAAAAAAATTATGTTACATTATATATATTATCTAGGATTTTCATCGAAAAAATACAATCACATGCTATTTGATGAGGGTACTATTAATTATCTATTTTTTCAATCTCATGATCTCAAAAATGATATACTGACATATCTGAAAGACACAAACCATGGAAATCCCACATCCAAGAATAATCTTATCCTATCGATCCTTCGTAGTCACTAAGTACTCTTTGAAGGAAAGGTATTTCCAAATATCAATGTCACTATAGTCAAATTGTTTTTGTTAATCGTCCCCTTAAGAACTCTTCTAGGAAAAGTTGATTTATTTTACATATCATATATATTATGATGTAATAATTCTCCATAACAAGATATGCATACCTAGACTAGAATCTGTAGGGGCCCACAAAACCCCAAAATGGGTTTATTTCTCATATAATCCACCTAAAATGATAATATGTTATTGAATTATAGAATAACTGATAAAACTCCACAAAAACTATGGGTCATCATATCATATCCATGTATGCTTTCTGATAGATGTTTGTTGACCATATATACTCCTGGATCACATATACTTTATCCTCCAACAGCATTTCCACCATAGGCCCTATATGATAAGGCTAAATAATAATTTTCTAATTATTCAGAACCCTATATGGTCACTCATGTAGTTCATAAAATGTTTTCATTCTAATAGTGTAGCTGTAATAGGTATTTATTGAAAAATATGTTAATAGAAGATGATTAACATAGTGTAAGAACCCAGATCTTTGTTTCCGGTACGCCTTTCTTTTTTCTGGTGTTTTTGAGAAAAATTGAGTTTCTAGAAATTTTTAAGTACACACTATGCACTTTCTGAGTAAACGTCGTGTACACTTTTCCTACTTGAAGCTGTGTGTTGGCCGTGTCCGGGCCACACACACGGTGTGTAGGGGTGAGGTGGAGGCTGATTTAAGCAGAGTATGGAAAAACCTACTCCACGTCGTGTACTCTATAAGTACACACCGTGTACTTTCTTTTTATTCATTAAACGGACTGAGGTCGTGCCTGATCGCCATAAACGTCTTATTATAGGTATCGCTCGACGAAGAGACACCGTACGACCGCAAAACCTCTCCGGTTTCCCGATCCTCTATCTGTTGGCCGATTTGACCACCATTAATTGTGTTGGAACCACAGCGGTGATTTATTCATTCTTATTGAGTCATATTCCTTGATTCTTCCTCTTTCTCATGTTATTGTTGTTTGATAAGTTTGGGTGTATTCTCAGATCTATGACGTTCAAGGGAGAATCAGTCCTCGTGGTTCAAGTATATCAATCTCCAAGGTTTGAGGTATGTGATTTTTGCCTTACCGATCAATGTCTTTGAGTTTAATGCGCAAATTCCACCAATACTCGTGGACAGCGTATTGTGTGATTACCTTTTTACCCCTGTTGTTTTGATTCCTTACTTGTATGCTGGTGTAGAGGTAATTTGTTCGTGCTATAGGATAATTTGTTGTGCTTGGATGTTTTTCCATCCTTATTCTGTTATTTCACATTTGGGTCTTCGTTGGCTTGGCTATTACACCTTTTTCCATGCCTTGTGTCTATAGGATGGAGTGTTTTTGTATAACACACTTGTTTCCCTGTAGACTGTTAGCCAAGTAGCTCTATAGGTGTACTTTGGTTAGCCATGGAGCTCTATAGGTGTACTTTGGCCTAATAACATTATTATGCACGGACTAGCATTGGGTTGTGAGAACCGGATGTTATATACTATGAGTTATAGATCGAGTGAGCTTCCCAGAGAGTCTTTAACATTATATACTACCGTAGGGTAGACCGATTGAGATTCCTCAGTGATTCTTATACATTATAGGCCACAGGGGATAGACCGAGCGAGCTTCCCAAAGTGCCTTCAGACTTTATTGACTACAGGTTGGTTGACCATGTGAGCTTCCTCAGAGAGTCAAACCTTGTTTGATTTCACATTAACAACCTTCCTAGGCTAGGGGAGGAATTGACCTAGTGAGATTCCTCAGAGAAACTGTGGTATACCTGAGGCTATATGAGGAATTGACTGAGATAGATTCCTCGGAGAGTCTCTAGACCTTGGGGATAATAGGGTTAGACCGCGTGGTCTTCCTTAGAGAGTCCCTGACTACCCTAGACTCTAAGGGTTATTGACTGAGTGAGCTTCCCCAGAGAGACTTGTAAATTCTTATGGCAAAGACATAGGGTTAGGCTGAGTGAACTTCCTAGAGGGTTGTGTTACTTCTTGGATTGGACCAGAGAGGATGGCTGCGAGTACATCCCAGAGGGTTTCCTTCTATTGTTTGCTGATTGCTTCACTACTGCCTATTGTTTTGTTGATTGAATACGGTTGGGGATAATCCTGCTATACTACATACTATTTCTATCCATTTTTTGCGGCTACAATTTAATGTTTATTGTAATTTTACCTGCCATATACTCACTGACTGTTAGGCACATATCTTCCGGTAAATTCCTACTGGGATTTAGTCTCACACCAAGTTTGGGTGATGCATTTGGGCCAAAAAAACTATGTTGTTTAAGGTATAGACAAGGTCAAGCGCCCTTCGACTATTGGAACTTGATTGCTTGGAGCAGGAGAGCAATGGACAATGAATTGTCTTATGATGCTGAGGAGATGTTCTTCTTTTATTTTGTACTTGTTTTGGTACTATGGTGTTTTCTAGCATTGTGACTTGTTTTGATATTTTCCTAGTTATGTCTCTTGCATCATTTTAAATATACACATGTTCTCCAGTTTCTGGATTTAGTCTTCCACTATTTATTATTTTTGGTTATTTACTACTTCCGCTATTGCATGTTTATTACTGCCACTGTGTTCTCTGCCAATGAGGGCATAGTTTCCCCACTATCACACCCAAGGCCCTCGCTGCTAGTCATCAGCCTCTAGCATATGGGTAAATTCTCTTGAGACCTTGTGTCCAACTGAGTATGGGGAACCTCTAGGTGGCTTCTAGAACCAGGACGTTAAAATGTGTTATCAGAGGGATTCCTTTCTCTTGAATTATTATTTGGAAAATTTATCTAGGGATAAGACGAATTCAGTACTTGGTATTAAGTTGTGCTCAGGAGTAGCTAACCCGTGTATAGGGAAAATCCATACTACCTCGTTTGTTGGAGTTTTCTAATTTTGAGATTTTACAATTGATATGATTTCACCTAGAGTGATTCACATTCTTTTTGCTGTTATTATTTTGACTATTGCAGTTCTGTTTCTACCACAACCCGATGAGATGAGGGTTTGTCATCTCATGCATCATATAAGAACATGTAGAAATCACATTCCATGCATTCTTACCATGCCATCTAGGGTGTATTAGCGATTTCATGCTATTGTGATAGACTTTGTGTATATTATGCATGCTGTTGTGGTAGATTCTTGATAGAATCTCTACATCTTTGTTAGAGGATTGTTTTTATTTTACGTTGCTTAAATGAAAACCAAATTTTGATTCATGAGGTGTTATGGGACCACTTGAATTGGAAATTGGTGGATCTTGATCTTGATTCCTCTTGTATATGACTATAGGAGATTCCAAGATTTGATTCGAGGGGAGTATGGGCCCTCACAGATCAGAATTTGGCACCTATTTGCCTTGTTTTCTGTGTTTTCTGGGCTTCTAAGCAGTTTCTGAGCTACGTCCCAGAAATACACAGAATACATGGCATGTACTTTTTGACTACATGTCGTATAGTTTTTAGACCGTGTGATCAGGGACACGCTATTGTAGAAATTCCTTCAAGAACACGCCTTGTACCGTATGTACACGCAGTGTAGTTTCGAGCCGTGTACCCAGTTGTGTCAATAACAACAAGGGATGGGGAATCATGAGTAGAAAAAAACGTGTTGGTGAGGAGCACGCCATGTACCCGGTCGTGTCACTAACAAAAAGGGATGGGGAAGCTAGAGTAGAACATGCCATGTTGGTGAGGAGAACACCGTGTAGTTTTGTTCCGGTACCTGGCCGTGTCACGAACGACACAGGTCATTGTTACCTTCTTCCATACACACCATGTGGGTAAATAACATGTTGTGTAGTCTTGTCCTAGGTACTAGGCTGTGTCACGAAAAACATGGGTCGGTGTTAACTTCTTTTATACACAACGTGTCTGTTCGGAAAATGTCGTGTAAGGGTCAGCCATGTAGAAAACCATGTAACTAACAACACGGGTCTCCAAGACCTTGTCAAGTACACGCCATGTCCCTAGGGAACACGCCGTATATTATGTGGTTAGATTGGATCGTGTGGGTTAGCCGTGTAAGGAGACTTAGGTAGGAGTTTAGAGTTCAAGCACACGTTGTGTGTGGGAACAACATGTCGTGTAGTTCGTTGTGTTACATGACCATTATTGGCAGGAGTACACGCCCATGTTAATGGCTTTAATAGACACTCCGTGTAGTTTTTATACACGCCGTGTATGTATGATTTGTGAATCTTGAAAGTTTCTTCCCCCTGTTCCTCTTTTTTACTCCTTTGTTTTCAGTCCTTGTTAATTCTGACCTAAGGCGTGCTTTTGATCTTTGAGAATTATGCCTCCGAGACATCCTCCAGTTGTACATTAGTTTCTAGATGGTGATCAGACACCAGAAGTGGCCGATCAGGGACCTCTTGTTGATCCTCCTGTTGTGCCATCATTGACACCAGCAGTTATACCCATCACAGGCTTGGATGCGCATTTCAGGGAGGATTTCCTGAGGATAAAGTAGACTTTTCAGGGAGCGATGCCTCATGCCCCGTCGATGGATGAGTTGAAGAGGGTTTTTCAACAGCCTCATCCCCATACATTATTAGGGGATGGAGGACCCTAGGATGCAGAGTTGTGGTTCGAGGCAACCGTGACTATCTTCGAGCACCTAGAGATACCCTTGGAGAAAAGAGAAAAGATGGCTACTTATATGCTCCGGGAAATTGCCAAGAGGTGGTCGGTGGTGATCTCATAGCGAGGGAACCAGTAGGGTATGTCCTGGGATGAGTTTCGACGTACGTTTTATGACTATATATATCTGGAGAGACTGAGGACCGATCGAGCCCGAGTGTTTATGAGCCTTCAGTAGGGTACTTTTTCTGTCATGGAGTACTCATCCCATTTTACTGAGCTGTAGTGTTTCACACCGATCCAAGTAGGTGATGAGTTCTTCCATGCTAGGAAGTTTGAGGACAACCTCAGGAAAGAGATCCTTTCCTAGGTGAATATCTTCATGTTGACTTCTATATCCTCCATCATCAACCAGGAGCAAATTGCAGAGCTCAATCTGAGGTTTTCTAGAGTAGTGATCTAGGGTTGTTCGACACCCAGAGCTAGTGTTCCTCCTACGGACAGTTGGAAGAGTTGCAGAGAGTCTTCTCGAGGAGATCAGGGTTCGTAGGATGCTTCTTCTGGCATCTAGGTTGTATTCTACCTGTGCGATAGGAGTGGGCATACTAGGCCTCAGTGCTATAGGGATCCGATGGTGTACTGATCTTGCGGAAAGATGAGCCATCTTCAGTGTTTTTGCCAGATCTTTTCACCTTCAGCTGGTGGTAGGGCTTCCTCTATGACCCCGCGTTCTGGAGATGCTTGACCAATTTCCCACCAGTCTGGGAACTGGAGTTCTTCTGGTCGTTTGGGCTAGGGTGGAGGTTGCGGCTGGGCTGGTCTGTCACTAGTTCATCAGCGACAACAATGTAGATCAGCTCAGAACGGTCAGCCAGGGGTGCAGGGCCACAGTGCAGGCCAGTCTATCGCCACAGAGTAGACCTCTCTGGAGCAGGATCCTAGCCCTTCTACAGATCAAGGTACAATCATAGTAGCCTCAGTTTTATCTTCATCTCTTTTTGAAACTAGTGCTTTGCATAGCTTTATCTCTATTGCTGTTGTGGAGAGCCTTGGGATCTGTATCCTTTCGTCTGCTGACTTATTGACTCTTGACACGCCTTTGGGAACGTGGACATAAAGCATACATCAATGCATAGAATACCCTCTTGAGGTTGTGTGGTTTCATTTTTATGGGACCTCTATGTCGTAGAGATGACGGGCTATGATGTCATTCTCGGTATGGACTGGTCGGTTCCTTTCCAGGTAGTCATTGATTACTATCACCACAGGGTGAGTTTCATATTACCATAGGGCATATCATTCCTTCATAGAGGTGAGTGGGATGTCCAGGTGGCTAGAGCTGGACCAGAGCATCAGGGGCTAGGGGATGTTACACCCCATATTTCTAGTATTTATCTGGATGACCAGGGGTCTTCACAGTTTGAGTTTCCCACAGTGGTGGATCATTTTAGGGATGTTTTCCAGAGGACATTGTAGGTTTTCCTCCGGAGTGTGATGTAGACTTCTCGATTGAACTCATTCCAGGAGTGGAACCGGTGTCTATTACTCTTTATAGGATGGCTACACCAGAGATGCATGAGCTCAAGAAGCAGTTGGTGGAGTTTCAGGAAAAGGGCATCAACCGACCCAGTAATTCTCTTTGGGGTTCGCCTATCCTGTTTGCGAAGAAGGCAGACAGAACCCTTCGACTCTGTGTGAATTATTGGTAGCTGAAACAGTTGATGTTCAAGAACTGATATCCCTTGTCAAGGATAGATGACCTCTTTGATCATATTCGAGGAGCCAGGGTGTTCTCGAAGATCGATTTTAGGTCTGGTTATCATCAGTTGCGTGTTAGACCATCAAATATATCAATGACAGCCTTCAAGAGATGATATGGTCTATACGAGTATATATTCATGTCATTCAGTCTCACGAATGCGCCAACAGTTTTCATTGCAATGATGAACCGAGTGTTCCATCCTTAGACTCCTTCGCCGTGGCCTTCGTGGAAAATACCATGGTGTACTCTTGTAATCGACATGACCATGCTACCCATCTTGAGATCGTTCTGAGTACACTGAGAGATCATCGGCTTTATGCTGAGCTCTCGATGTGACACTTTTGGATGGATCATATTCACTTCATTGGACACGTAATATCAGAGGCTGGAGTATCTGTGGACCCAGAGAATGTGAGAGCTATAGTCTCCTGGGAGCAGCTGAAGAATTTCTTTGAGGTACAAAGTTTCGTAGGGCTGGATGGATACTACAGACGCTTCATTCAGAACATCTTGTGCCTAGCAGCACCATTTACAGGTCTGACCAAGAAAGGGGGAATGTATTTATGGTCATATTCTTGTGAGTCCACCTTTTTGGAGCTGAAGTGGAGGTTTAAGTCAGCACTGATACTATTCTTGCCAGAGCCAGGAAATAGCCATACTGTTTATTGTGATGCTACAGGTATCAGGCTAGGATTTGTGATTATGCAGGGATATGGAGTTATTTCCTACGTGTATCAGGAGTTGTGGCCACATGAGATGAATTACCCTATGCACAATCTGGAGTTGGCAGCTGTTGTTCATGCTTTACGCTGTTGGAGACACATCCTTTTGGGAGAGCACTTTGTGGTTTTCGCCAACCTTAAGAGTCTCAAGTAAATATTCACTCAATGTGATCTGAATCTGAGACAGTGTATGTGGGTCTAGTATCATCAGTCCTTTGAAATCATGTTCACCAATACACTGAGAAAGGGCAATGCAGTGGCAGATGCATTAAGCAGAAGAACTCAGATGCAGGGAGTTTAGGAGGCCAGTAGTGAATGTCAGCTTACGACTCTGTTCTCTAAGACGTAATTGGAAGTTCACGACTGGCAGGGACAAAATTTCCTATCTTCTGTGGTTATTACCTCTAAACTTCTTGATCGGGTATGGATGAGGAATCATTCAAATTCAGAGGCCTTTGTCCTGTGGGAGAGTGTTTCAGGAGGGGACCCTCTTCCTAGATAGACATTGGGCAAGGATGAGATCTTGTATTTCCAGGGATGCGTATGGGTACCAGTAGACATACACGAGGAGCTGATGTAGGATTTTCATTCCTCAATATGAGTAGTTTATCCTTGCATCCCCGAGATGTATCTTGATCTACACCGCCCGTACTGGTGTCCAGGTATAAAGAAATATGCTGCTAGTTTTGTCATGAGATGTTCTATTTGTTAGTAGGTTAAAGCAGAGCATCAATGACCAGCAGTGCTTTTACAGCAGTTACCCATTCCCTAGTGGAAGTGGAATGACATCGCGATGGGCTTCGTGACAGAGCTGCCAAGGTCACCCCGGGGAAACGATGCAGTTTGTGTTGTCGTCGACAGACTCCTGAAGGTCGCACACTTCTTGAAAATCAAGGAGATCATCAGTGTTGATGATCTGGGATGGTTGTACATCAGGGCTATCATACCTCTAAATGGTGTTCCAAACTCCATTCTTTCAAACAGGGATGCATGCTTTACATATCAGTTCTGGAAGAGACATCAAAAGGCTTTTGGTAAACGAGTACTTTTGAGTACATCATACCATCCCCAAACAGATGGCTGGTCAGAGTGCATGATCTAGGAGCATGAAGATATGCTCCGAGATTCCATTATAGACATTGGTGGTTCATGGGAAAAGCATATACCTCGTGTAGCGTTTTCCTACAACAACAGTTTTCAGGGAACGATTCAGATGGAACCATAAGAGGCTCTGTACGGTAGGCCATGCAGATAACCCTTATATTGGATAGAGGAAGGAGAGGAAGCTCTGTGGGGACCTCGTCTTGTTCAAGAGACCTCTGAGCAGATAGAGTTGATTCGGAAGAGTATGGCTACAGCACAGTCTCGACAGAAGTCATATGATGATCAGCAGAGGCGGCCTCTGGAGTTCGAGGTCGGAGATTAGTTTTTCCTACATGTCCCACCGAAGTTGGGACATAAAAGGATTTGAAGATAGGGTAATCTTTCATCGTGGTACATCGGTCCATATGAGGTATTAGATAGAGTTGGGCTGGTTTCATATCGGTTGCAGCTAACTCATAGGTACCGGGAAATGCACAACATCTTCCAGGTCTCTCAGCTTTGACGTTACTTTTCAGACTCGTCTCATGTCTTTAAGCCCAAGGACGTTGAGCTCGAAGCAGATATGTCATTTGAATGGCATCATATCCGGATTTTCGATCGCAATACGAAAGTTCTCCGTGGGTGGTCTATTCCTCTAGTATAGGTGTTATGGCAGCATGGGCGAGTATAGGACGAGACATGGGAGAGGGATGCCGATGTACCATCACAGTGGCCAGAGCTGTTCGGTGTTTCTTCTTCTACACCTTTCTATGGAAATTCAAGGAAAAATTTCATTAATGGGGGAAGTTTGTAAGAACCCGGATCTTTGTTTCCGTTATGCCTATCCTTTTTCTGGAGTTTTTGACAAAAATGGAGTATCTGGAAATTTCTGATGTAAAGGCTATGTATATTCTGAGTACACACTGTGTACACATTTCTCACTCGAAGCTGTGTGTTGGCCCTGTCCGGGCCACACACACAGTGTGAAGGGGTGAGGTGTAGGATTATTTAAGTGGAGAACAGAAAAACCTACTACATGCCGTGTACTCTAAAAGTACACTCCATGAATTTGTTTTATTAAACGGACTGGGGTTGGGCCTGATTGCCTAAAATGTCTTCTTCATGGTCTGGTTCGATCGAGAGATGCCATACGGTAGCGAAACTTCTCCAGTTTCCTGAGCCTCCATCTGTTGGCCAATTCGACCGACGTTCATTGAGTTGTAAACACAATAGTGAGTTCTTCCTTTTTATTGAGATCCATTCCTTGATTCTTCCTCTTTCTCAAGTTATCGTGGTTTGTGTGTTTTGGGAATTTTCTCAGATCTATGTCGTTCAAGGGAGAATCAGTCATCATGGTTCAAGTGCATCGATATCCTATGATCGAGGTAGCTGGTTTTTTCCTTACCGTTCAAAGTCTTTGAGGTTTATGCGCAAATTCCACCATTACCCATGTACGGGGTATTGGGTGATTACCTTTTTACCCATGTTTTTTTCCTTCCTTGCATGTATGCTAGTGTAGAGGTAATTTGTTCATGTTAGAGGATAATTTGTTGTGATTTGATTTTTTTCCATGATTGTTCTGTTATTTCAACTTTGGGTCTTTGTTGGCTTTGCTATTACACCTGTTTATATGCCTTGTGCCTGTAGGATGGGGTGTTTTTGTATAACTTGCTTTTTGCCCTGTATACCGTTAGCCAAGTAGCTCTATAGGTGTTCGTTGGTTTGCCAAGTAGCTCTATAAGTGTACTTTGGCCTTATAGCATTATTATGCACTGACTGGCACGAGGCTGTGAGAAACTGGTGCTATAGACTATAAGGGATATACCGAGTGAGGTTCCAATAGAGTATTTGACATTATTGGCTATAGGAGTGTAGACCGAGTGAGCTTCCTCAGTGAGTCTTAGACATTATAGGACATAGGGGATAGACCGAGCAAGCTTCCCAGAGTGCCTTCAAGATTTATAAACTACATGAGGGTAGACCGAGTGAGCTTCCTCAGAGAGTCTTACCTTGTTTTTTTTCCTTTAAGAACCTTCCTAGGCTAGAGGAGTAATTAATCGAGTGATTTTCCTTAGATAGTGTATGGTATACCTGAGGCTATAGGAGGAATTGGCTGAGATAGCCTTCTCAGAGAGTCTATAAACCTTGGGGCTAATAGGGTTAGACCACGTGATCATCCTCAGAGAGTTCCTGACTACCCAAGACTATAAGGGTAATTGACCAAGTGAGCTTCCCCAGAGAGTCTCATAAATTTGTATGACCATGCCAGAGGTGTTAGGCTGAGTGCACTACCCAGAGGGTTGTGGTACTTCTTAGATTGGACCAGAGGGGACGTCAACGAGTACTTCCCAGAGGGTTTCCTACTATTGTTTACTGATTGCTTCACTACTTCCTATTGTTCTGTGTATTGATTACTATTGTGTATAATCCTTCTATACTACTTACTGTTACTGTCCACTGTTTCCTGCTACTATTTACTGTTTATTGTACTTTTACCTTCAATATACTCACTTACTATTAGGCATTGATCTTTGAGTGAATGCCTACAGGGATTTAATCTCAAAACCTATTTGGCTCATGCTTTTTGGCCCAAACAGACTATATTGTTGCAGGTATAGACAAGGTCAAGCGCCCTTCGAATTCTGGTACATTCTTGCTCGGAGGAGGAGAGCAAGGGACCACACTTTGTCATGTGATGCTGAGGGGTAGTTATTTTTTTCTTTGGTATTTGATTTGGTACTGTGGTGTTTTCTAGCATTGTGACTTGTTTGGTTATTTTCCTAGTTATATCTCTTACATCATTTTATATATACACTTGTGCTCCAATTTGTTGATTTAGTCTTCTGTTGTTTATTATTGTTGGATATTTACTGCTTCCGCTATTTCATG
This sequence comes from Viscum album, assembly GCA_963277665.1. Lineage (NCBI taxonomy): Eukaryota > Viridiplantae > Streptophyta > Magnoliopsida > Santalales > Viscaceae > Viscum > Viscum album. The sequence goes on from OY728156.1 coordinate 1,842,145,535, forward strand.
TTTATTACTATCACTATTTACACTGCTAATGAGTGCATAGTATCCCCACAATCACACCCAAGGCCCTCATTGCTAGTCAACAGCCTCTGTGTTTGGGGAAATGAACTTTAGGCCATGTGACCAACTAGGTACAGGGCGCCTCTGGGTGGCTTCTGTAACTGAAACGTTACACATAACTCCTACCAAAATATATGATAGATTGTCACAATATATTCCAAATAATTTTAATAGTCATCAACATATTATCTTCTATATGGGTTGGAATTCAGTACTCAAATATATATGAGCCCTTAAAGACACCACCAAACTACTATATTACAATGAAAAATGAATTTATCATTATTAGATACAAACCAGTTATCCAAAACACATTATAACACACCCTTACAATTATTAATGTATCCCATGCTTTCCACCAATATATTTTCTCTAATTTAAAAGATGATTGATTCATGGGTTAGTTAGTATGTTATCCCAATGATATGATAATTCATTTTCATTGATTATGGATGCCTAATCAAAAAATTTACCAAACTAGAATCGCAGTTACATTCTAGATCCTTATTGTTTAAGATCAACCCAATGGCATATTTGAACTCAACCATAAGCTCTCAACTGGTCATGTAAATTATAATATACTCAGTGATACATATTTATAATCACAATGGGGGACAATTTATTTCTATTTTCCTACATATTCATAGTGGAATGTTGAATGATAAGATTGGTTGATTGAAACACTATGAAAAAAAATTTATGTATCGATACTAGAAATACAATAAAAAACATGAATAAGATAATATAGTCCACTCATTTATAGAATTCATATACTGTATCTATATTAAAAATATATTCTTTCATAATATTATAGTCAATATCTCCAAATAGGTTTTTTCACATAGAAAAGAAATTTATGTTCCAAAACCATTGTAAAACAGAATGTAATATCACATTCCTCTATAATGGAAAATTGTATTAAATGTAGATTTTAATACACCGCCTATAATAATGGAGCTAGAGATTTAATAATACTATTATAAGATATATATTATTATTTCATATAGGTTATGAAATTTTCATGTAGTATCACATTCATAACACCATGAACCATTACTACATCAGATTGATCTCCCTCTAATAAAAAGTATACATTCAGTTCTATTGATTTTAAAGGAAAAATATCACTTTGTAATAAGATAGTGTCTATATATATTTTATGATGACACCACAACTACCCAATCCAAGTCATGCAGTTAATAAATTATATTCTTCTAGTTTTAACTACCATAAGCCTTAATAAATTTTCAGATCTCAAAATGAACACAAAAATATGTCTGAATGAAGATATATATTTTTTACACATACATGTGTACTCCTTCCATAGAAAATAAAAACATCAGTTACTAATAATCCTATTTATCATGTTCCTAAAATCCTTCGACAAATGATTAGACTACAAAAATTACTTCACATTTTGAATAAGGGAAGTCATAGGTGCTTCTATAAAAAATAATTCTAACATAAATATTTTATACTATCATATGAACCCATGAAAACTACATAATAAAATCAGCACCATGGATGGATCTGGATCCACCATGACCTTAACATTACTATAATAATAAATAAAACATCCCTTTGATAAAAAAAACCCCTAAAGAATTAACTTCTCAAATCCTGAATATAAACATTTCGAGAATAACTAGAAATATATGTTTAGAGTTTAAATCTAGGATTATTTAGAAAAGATTGATTTTATTCATCTATATTGTAGAGAAAATCCTGCTTTATCAATTGGTTATTCATTGAGAAGTTCCAATTATTGTTAGAAGATCTTAATCATAAGCAACATGTATACTAGAGGTCTTTCATCATGTTGAACACCATAATTAATGGAACATAGTGATAGTAGTGACACCTAAATTACATCATAATGGTATACTAATTATATTCCCCAGTTTGGTGATAAAGAGAACTCAAATCAGTATTTAAGGACCACCACACTTCATTCAACTTCTCAAAAGAATATTATTCCTAATAATACGGAATTTTATAATTATTTTCACATGAATGATCATATAATTTTCAATAAAATCCATATTCACCTATATTAAATATTTTTAAATAGATCTAGATCTACAAAACGGTAAATAATAGGTTTAATATATTCATTATCTTGAATATACTCTAAATACATTTTCCGTAATTTTTTCTCATTTGGTCCCAAATTATAAAATTCCTAATATATTTTGGTACTCATTGGGTGGATTAATTTACTAATGTTAACAACATAAAGAGGGTTACAAACTCATGGTTATTCTAGGAATACATATATATACAACTCCCCCACTATTGAAAACTAATCCTCTACCACATCACGGGAACATAATTCCACTCTCTCCAACTAAAGGGTAATCATCAGTGTTATTCTATAACTATTACTTGATTTTCTTATTTGATAATCCCATTCATTTATGAAGTTATACATCAACCCATCATCCTGATAACATATAACGTGCCTTCAAAAAAAATAATCATAGGCATGGACTGTATTAAATTTTTTATATTGAGTGTAACATCAAAAGGTCGCATATTTATAATTTTTATAACAAATGAAAAAATCTCTCCAATAAGATTGAACATAAAAAGATGATAGATTAAAGAGATGGAATTTAATCCCCTAGTAAGATACCATACCATAATTAGCACGTTTAAGAGCTTTAGTTGGATCTATATATAATGGAAGATAGTTTAAATTAAAAGTCAATGAATCGCAACAAAATCATTGAGTATGAGTGTCAATTTTCAGAATAGAAAAATCATTCCTCAAACCTTGTTAATCGATAGCTGGAGATTCCGTCTATTTCATAATTAGTTCACATCCACAACCTATCGCACTCTATAACAATATTAGTACAAAAAATAGTGGTGGTTGGGGTGGAGGGTAGTAAATGAGATATCCATAAAAAATTCTCCCACACCACATTATCAATCACCTATAGAATGGAATATCATTCCATATCAAGTTGGTAACTCATTTATCAATTACAAATAATAATGTGGGTCAATCTACTATACCACATTGAATATTCTCTTCTATCCCCATGGTGGAATAAACTTGATCCATAGTTCCTATACCACCACCATAAAACCAATCTGAATCATAATGTTTGGTAGGAATAATATGATATCAATAATCTTGTAGTTATTTAGTTTGGGATCACAAATATTGATGAATTTAAGGTTATGATGTTATATTATACTATCATCCATCAGATATTTACAAAACTACCATATAATATCAAATTTTATTTCTTTGAAAACTCACAAAACCAATACAATTTATAAAGTGCTATAATTATTAGAAATGTATAAGATTATGTTCCCATCATTATTCTACCATAAAAGAACAGACTCAGGATTTTTTGACCAATTGTATCCATCATAATAAATATCATATTAAAATTGTATAAATCTTGTGATTTGTGAGGTATAGTGATAAAGGATTAAACTCCAATATTTGAAGACAAAAATCACATTTACTATCAAAATAAATATCATCACCCAATAGAAATTGACTTTAAATATAGATCAAACACTAAAATGGGTGAAATAGACTCTTTATTAGTCATCACGGTCAATGACTAACTGTACCCTATAGGGTCATTAAGATACATTATATTATGTAATCATAATATAGTGATTGGGTTTCTACACTATATGTAACATACAAAAAAATGGATCAAGAAAATCTATGACTATAAAGTGGAGTTTTCTAAAACTAAAATATAAAATGAATATCTCTATAAAAATCATAAATCAAATATCACTTATGTGTATTTTTTTCCGTTTTTCACAAGGAGTACAATATAGGCTATGGATAAGTATACTCTCAAGTCAATTAGTAGGGGTCAACTCAATGCCAATCAGTTGGATAAACACCCTATAATCATGGAAATAATTTTATTCCTATTAACTCAACTTGTTGGTAACCTATGTCTATGCTGCAAGATTGGTGTTATGATAATTATACCATTAATGATTATATGATCATCTATAGGGTTTTATACAATATATAATAATATTAACCAATGTTTAATAAAAATCACTGGAAGAGATGGATCAAGGAAATATAAATTATTAAATGAATAACATGATATATAATGGGTTTTCATACAATGAAAATCCATTAACTAATACACCATATTTACAAGTCACGTAACACATTATTAGGGTTCATGAGAAATGTTGCAATGGAAACCCTCATAAAAACTAGGGTTCCATTACTATTTATTTGAACACAACACCCCTTAAAAACATATAAATACGATTACTATATGAATTCTAACGTGTACACTATTTTAAATCCTGTATGTTATACATAGACCCACATTACAACATTAAGAAATCAAATATATTTTTAACGAATATAATAAGCAGTTGGTTACTCGGGTATTCCAACCAAAGCCTACTTATAATTGGCTATGTTCTAGTTACAATCACTAAGACAAAATATCCAATTTATGAATTTTTATGTCTTATAAACCAGTATAATGTCATACATCATCAATAATATATATATATATATATATGAATACCCTTTTAGGTAATCAACAACAGTAAAAAAACACATGAAAATAATTAATTTACTAATAATTACAAATAATTTAAAGCTAGTATATCAAATAATGTAAAGATATCATTATACCATGACAATAAAAACCCAGAAAATAGATTCTGATAAACTCAATGACACATGAAAACAGACATGATAATCATAAACAATAGAAATCACTAAGATAATCTGTGGACCAAATCCATGATATTCTCCTCTTACATGATCTATATTAAAATATGTTTGATATTTTATGGACAAAATGCATGGTAATAATCCCATTGTTAGGATTATTATAACTATACCTAGTAGGATAACTCAAAAATAATGGCTGAATAAAGATAAAAAATCAAATCTATGGAAAAATCCTAATATTTATGAAGAAAATAAGTAAAAAATGTCTACTTGATCATTATTTTTAGTAGTTTAGTTTCACTAATTATAATAAAAAATGGAAAATTGTAATATCTAGAGCACTATAAAACCATATAAACCTAAAATACCACACAAAAAACACCTCTTCATCTTCTAAAAGTAGCATTTATAATATGAGAAATATACAATTCTATATGGATACATAGATTTAATATAGTTCTCCCACAAATGTACATACTACTCATTGTATTTAATATGATTCCTCCAATTTGTTTACCAATATTATAAGTTGATTAACCAAACCCCCAAAAATGGTTGGATTTCTTACTCCATGATATTTGAATATGGTGCACCACATGGAGATGATATATATTCCCTAGTGTTATCAAATATGTGTCAATTGTTATCATTTTTCTATAAAAGTCAAAATTATTATAAAGGCTAAAGAAAAAATAATTATAAAAAACAATTCAATAAATTACCATAGGATGCTGAGATATATTCCCAAGTTTTGTATGAGAATTTTTTTTAGAATATTTTACTCAAGCATCAAAAAATGTCACATATGTGGTCAAAAATAATGAATAAAAATATCTTAACAATACATTTGTGACCTTGTATAGAATATTATGAGTTCAACACTCAATATGAATGTTATTATAATGTAATTACTTCTTCATATCATATATCATTTTACAATAAATGTACTTATAGTTCATGAAATATACCATCACATGGGATACTAGACATATTCTATAGATACAATCTCAGTAATCAAGATTATTGTCCACAACATTTAAAAAGATTTACATATTCTGTTTTCACAAAAATCCAACGTGAATATAAATTCAATATTCACTAATCTACATATCCCCAGATAATAGTATTTTGGGGAACATGTACATTAATTGTTTATTTGACATATTAACATGTTATATAAGAATTGTACTTTCTAACAATCAATGTTTCATGAATCATGAAATATTATAAAAATTCACAAAATTTGTGATATATAAATACTCATAAAACCCTTAACATACTATCCATGGACCAAAAATATGTATATAAATTGATTAAAACATATGAATCCAAAAATTTATAATCAATATGGTGTCATATTTTTCAAATCACACTACCTCCGCACCATACTGTATCACCATTAGTGTCACCCAAATCCAATGTCAAGAAGGCCTATATCAAAACTCAATAAATCTATTTCAGACATCATCAGTCTTTTACTTCATTTTGTCTCCTTTTAGTATCAAAACAGCACCCTGAGCATTATGGATAATTATCCCTTTAACTCCCACCATGATAGGTGAATGATGAATAATATCATATTGAAAATTATGGTGAATTACATCCCAAAAATAATCAAATACATGAATGATATAAAAAATAGTCTATAATGGTTGATTGGTTATTATTAGTTCACCCAAAACCATGTTTTATCTATTAAAAAATGAATAAAAACACCAGAAAAATAAAATAATATTCTTTATTATCAATAATTTTATTTTAGTGATTTAGATAATATAATTTCCCATTTAATAAAAATTGTAATTAATAAAATAAAAATCATCATCCACTATCATTAAAAAAATTTATTATTATAATATATTAAAATTTGATGAAAAAAAATTTGACAACCCTTGATTTTGTAACAACTTGTTAATATAATCGTAGATTTAAATTTTATGTAATCTTATTTTCTATGTGATAATTGAAGATAAATGATCAGATTATAACATAAATAAATTTTAAAGTAATATGATAACCAAAATAGTAATTCAATCATGAACTTTTTTTTCCAATACCTCACAGGATATAACTATTCAAATAAAATAAAAAAATACATGAATATGATAAACTAAGCCCCGAGAAAAATAATTCTGTTATAATAATTTGAATATAATAGTGTTAATGTTTTATGATGTTAGAGAATCTTCATCAATTTTATTATACCACATTAAACTTAATTAATCATTGGTCCCATAAATAATAATGACCCATATAATGTTCAATTAATGATGAATATATAATAATAATATATACCATTACCTCCATTTAAATCTATGAAATTTGTAAAATGAAGATTTAAAAATATTTTTTTAGAGAGATACTAGATTAAAAAGATAGGTCATGGATATTTTATTTAATAACATGATAAATATGTTTTGATACATAAATCCAAAAATTATGGTTTTTCTTATACTCTTGAAAAATCAATTTCCCATAAAAAATTGTGGTGTCATAAATTTTATTTTGGAATTTTTTTAGATATATATATTATTATCAATTTAATATATAAAAACAATATGTCATTTTAAATCTAAATTTCATAATAAATCATTTGTTAAAAATAAATGAAATGATTTGACTACCTATTATACTAATATTAATTTACATATTAAAATTCATTATTGGAAGAAATCTAGATCACCAAATGATCATATTCTAGGTTAGATTTTTCTTTTTTCAATAACCATATTCTTATAATAATTTTGCACCATATATCAATTGAGAGGAAAATCTATAGTAGTCAAATTATTCAACCATATTTATTCTATATATTACCATCGAGACTGTGTGTATTTTTTATAGAGGATTACATGAATTCAATAAGTCATAAAATTTCTTGATATTTATTAGTTTTAAATAGATTCGTAATAAGATATTTTATTATAATAAAATTTGGGTATAATATAATGATTAATTAGAAGAAAAATTTTTGGCCTCTAATTATGGGAGTTCTAGAACCTTATTATAAAATATTAAATTTTGTTTTAGCTTGTTACACTGAAACTATATATCTTATATATATTTTCATGGGTGATAGATGTTTTACCATTTCATTGTAATAGTAATTGATGACTCAAAGGAGTTAACAAAAAGGATGTGGTAGATGAAACATAATTTATTAATCCAAACATTTTTTGTGTTCTTTTTAAATATGATATGTTATAATATAATTATAATATATTATATATTATATAGTTATTTGATAGGGAAATAAGGGTGAATTTGTTGTATACAAATAATTAATAAATCTGATTAATAATAGAAACAATTCATTGTTTAAAATATAATGATTTCAAATATGTAAATATATTTCATCAACTAATGATATTTGGGATTGTTTTTGGAAATGGAAATTGATGGTTCCTTAGGAAGTCATATTGTACAAGATGCCTTAGAATGTATCTAGTGATTACTATTCATGAATTTGGAAAAAGTGGAATATGGTAAAAATGCTTCAGAGAAGAAGTTCCCTTTTGAGAGTTTTGGAATTAGCTTAGGACCACTTATGTCATCTTACTATGATGGGATAAGGTATTCATGATTGATGATAATAGGGTTTTCAATGATATGTACGATTTAATGGATTATAATTATTGTGGAATTAACATATGATTTGGTTGGTTAGGTTTCAAACCAAATATTTTTTATACGATATTTCCGTTAATAATATCAATGTGTTCAATAACATTGAAAACACAAAATTTTTCTCCATAATTAATATATCAAATATTCTATTAAAGAAAAATATTATAATAAAAATTAAAAAAAATTAATTTGAAAATTAACTATTAATCTTAGTAATGAATTTTAAAATAATAATAAAATCAGGTCAAACATATTGATGTTATTATGGGAATTGAAATGTTCAATACATGTATGCGTGAAAGTATTGTAAAACCTATATATAAGTCATAATATATGAATTTCATTAATAGAAATAACTTATATGAGTCTAATGTTATTGAGCATGGGATAGAGAGTGAATTATTATTATATTTATTTAATATAACTATTATAAACATCAATAAGTTTGAAATTGGAAAAATCATGTGATGGGGAAGTAAACACTCTTGGAAATCACTACTATATCCATGAAATATGAATCACCATATATGACAACACCTATTTTTTATCTCATATTTATGCCCAATTAGATGCTAATTAGGGTTATTTAAAGTACACATTATATTGTTTTCAATTAAATATTATTAATGGGATAAATAATCACACCATATGTATTTTATTATTTGAATTATATTTTGTATTTTTGTCCACAACAAATAAAAATTGAAATTAATTAATTTATATATAATATATATATATATATATATTAATAATTAATTATATATATGTAAAAATATTTCATTGTTTGAAAATTTTTATCAAATAAATATTATTTGAATTATTCATGATTTGTTATTTGAAATTAAATATATTTTTTTTAATATTTATTTACTAATATTTATTTTATATTAGGATGAAAATTTAAAAATATTATAATAAGGTTTCATCCATTTTTTAAAAATATTGTTAGTGGAAATAACTATGTGCTATCTCTTTTGATGTTAATATTCAATGAATTTCCTTTACTTATAATATTCATTAGTATATTTTATGCATTAAAATTTAATGCAATAATGTTTTATGATATTTTACATCATTAAATGAAATAGTTTTATTTTAAATTGAGTTTTTTCCACATAGTATATATCTTTACATAAAATTTACCTTTATAAATTAATAATTTTTAATTTTTAAAAATATAATACAATTTTTATATTATCATATCTAATAAATATTATAGTAAATTTTTGGTAATTTTCTAAAAATATTTTATAATTAATGAATACTAAAAAATACCAATTAAAAAATCTATTATTTAATTTCACAAAATTATAGTGCACTATTTAATGTGGGATTCGTTTTTAATATATCATTAGACCCAATTTATTGAAAAATAATATAAATAATTTTATAATCACAAACATTATGCATTATTTAGTTATAGATTACTTTTTATGTTTTGATAAAAAATTTCAAAAAACAGTTTTTTTGTATATTATAAATATATAATAAATGAACGTTTGTAAATTTCTTGAAATTTAATTATGAAAAAAATCATATCATATTTTTAATTAATTTGCTAAAATTTATTAGTGGGGCCATTTTTATTTTCGATCAAAAGGAATACTATGAACGGTATGATTTGGTCATCATGGTAACAGGTAAAACATTATAATTACTGATGAAATTTGGTGTTAAGATCACAAAATATCAAGATAATCCTTATTTAATTTTATTAATTAGTCCAATATCACCTTATATTCAAAATTTCAATGATTTAGTTCCACAATTTCAAGAATACAACATTAAATTATTTTAAAACATTGAAAAATTAAAAGTGTCACAACCATAAATTATAAAAATTTTGTTACTCACCTCTCATATTAAAAAACATTGTTCCATTTATCTTGTCCTTTATTCTAATAAAATAAATTTTCATTGTCACTCCTTATGATTTAGTGATCCTATATTCACCTAAATACCGACCATGAAGCATTAAGGTGTAAGCATGGTGACATTTTTTAAATTCTGGTATAACACATATCTGAGTGTTTTCTCATTCATTTATTCTTTTTCATCCTTAATATAGTATATAAAATTGATTATATGACAAAATATATATAAATAATAGAGTAAAATGTTAAAAAATTTATGCTAAAATATCTTTTATCCTTCTATTATATCTATTGATAACTAAGAACAACACTCATGAAATGATGTGGATTACAACCTCCATGAAGTGATGTGTTTTCTTTCTTATCACTTATTTAACAAGATTTTTATTATGATATATTTGAAGAATATTTATGGAATGTTTGAAATAGTTATTTTTCATTCAAGGTAATATATTATTTAATTTAGTATCCTTATATCCATTGGAATATTATAATGTTTCTAGTGTGTATCAGTTATAGTTGTTTCTCTATTATGGACTAATCATCTACAAATTTCCAAACATTATATTAATCATTTTATTCTATATATAAAAATAATAATAAATAAAATAAAAGAGTCTATGAAATTTTAAATCACATAAATGGTCACAAATTATGTAAATTATTAATATAAGTTTTTATATAAATTTATATAATGTGTTTGGGGAGTCAAACTCTACTTATGATATTTTTCATTAAAACAGTGTTTTAAAAGATTCAAACTATATTTCCTCTATATAGATAATCATAGATGTGTTATAAAAATGTTATTATATTTAATCCAATGAATTTATAATTTATTTTTATATTTTCCATTAATATTTAAAAAGTTTTTAAAAATTTTATTTTAAAAATATTATATTTTGTTAACATTTGACTCTTTATAATAAATAATGATGAATTTTTTCTAATTTGTATATATGGAAAATATTTTACACTTTCTAGAAATATCATTAATTAACAGAATTACTCTACATGTTTTTTCCTTTTTATATTATTTTTCCCAATTGTTCAGGGAAAATTATCATTAATGGTTTTTTGAAGTAAATTTTTTTATTCCTTATCATTATATGATTATCGAAATTTGTTGTAGGTATTGTTAAAAATATTATTTTATAATGATTTTATTCTAATAATGATTCCTTATTTAAATGATGAATGGGGAGATAAATTTATTAATGAAATGACATGGGATATTATTTTATAATCCAATGATTTATGTTTAGATAAACTAATTAGGTTATTCAATTTAAAAGGTTTATTTCAGGGGTTTTATGAAAATTATTTCAAAATGAATCTATATGAAATTTTTATAATTGAACACTATATTTTATCATAATATTTTTATTTTACAAGACATTCCATCAAAATTATATGTTAAGAAATCACATGACCCTACTAAGGTTTAATGGAATGTTTTTCATGAAAATATTTTTCATTGGATCCCTGTATTCCCTAAAAACCACATGACTATTATTATTCCATTATTTTTTATATATAATTTCATATGGGAAAATATATCCAAAAATGTTTTTTATTTATTAAAACAATATTTGTTATTAATTTTAATATTGAAAATGTGTAATTTTTAATCTGGATAAAATAAGTTTTCAAATATATTAATGGGATCTTTTAAATGTTTTATCTCATATTGATAAGTTTTTTTACATTTTATGTTGTCTAATGATTTTCATAGGTAATATGGATGAGTAGTATCTCTATGATGTCATATTATTCTTCTATTAGTTAATTTTGTATAATTTAATGATTAGTTACTCATATAGAAGATTAAATTTTAAAATCATAATTTTCTCTAGAAAATAAATATTTATTTGATGTTGACACATTATTTTACAACAGTTTTATATTTATTATTTTTTTATTTATCAAGAACTCTAATCCTAATAAAAATACAGGAATGTGAGATAAATAAATCTTTTATATTAACTGTTAAATTTTGTTATTATATATATAATTTATTGTAGTTATTATTTCATAAAGACATATATAAATTTTCTAGATATTTTTTTATTAATTAAATAAATTAAACTAGTTTAAATATAAGGATTATATAATCATTAAAAAATTTGATGTATTCCATGTCATTTTATCTAATGTATATCTATTTTGGAATGGATTCTCATATTGGAATCATGGTAAATGTTATTTGAAGTAATTAGGAGGTTAATAGACTTCTGAGATAGCGAAATGGAAGGCATATAATTAGAACAAGAAAATTTGTTAATGTTTTAAATCACTCAAAGTGGATAATTAATTATGTTAACCATTCAATATAACGATCATAACCATTAATATGAAAGATTTTGATAGTGGAGAATTTCATGAAAACAAAACCCTTCTAAATTTGATGGAATCATATATCGTGTAGTTACTGAAAGACTATTTAATGGTGTAAAATATATATTGGAAAATTCACGTTGTTCTAAATATAAATAGGTAATTCTTTATTGTTATCATTTTAAGGTGATTCTAATCAATGGAATTTATTTGATATTAATACCATAGTGATTAATGACATTGATATAGTGTATTGGTCACTATATAAAATAATATATTTGGAAATTATATTACTATGTTTATTTAATATAATATCGATAGAAATGTTTTATTAATTATAAAAAACAGGTACATTGTTTAGTAATTTGAATATTTTTAGATGTACAGAAAAAATATTTTTTATTATTATATTAAATGTAATATGTATTACTCAGGATTTAATACTTTATTGTTATGTTCTTTTGTATCTTTTTAATATAATACTATGGAAGAGTAGTGTGTAAGTTAAATAAGGATGAAATATCAATTTTTTAATTTAAAAATTGATATTAAGGGGTTCAATAGACAGGAAAGAGGAATCATTCATCATCGAAATTCAATTTTATGGGGAATAAATTATATACTTTTCATAGGTGTATTAAAATCTTCATAGTGAGACTCACATTATAATATCCTGACTATGTATGGAGATGTCTCGAGCATGTTTTATATTAATAGTTTACCTGGTTTTGAGAACTCATTCTTTGGGTTTTATAATGGGGTGATATTGGGTGAATTTAGAAAATAATAGAAGGAAGGGGGGTTGTAAATGGTTGGAACACAGTTTTCCTAAATAGTGTTCCCACCCTAGAAAACCATGTGAAAAAAAATGAGTGTATTCACATGGCTAGAACATTATTTTTTATACAAAAAACCCTCTTAAGGATAACCATGCACCCCTAGATGTTCTCATGGTAGAGATACATGGTTCAGTTAACCATGCTCCCCTTCCCAAGAAACCTTATGTGAAGATTTTTTTTGATTGAAATTTGTGTTAACAATAATATAACCCCCGATATTAACAATAAATTGTCACTAGCTGGACCCAAATTGTTTTCTATCAATTTTTGAGTCTCTTAGATGGATTATAAGACTAGATTAATTATCTTCACCTCTCATGGTAAGATAATATATCATGTGTGGTTTCCTACAACTCTTCAATACTTCTCTCACACTTTTAATGAATGTTTTACTCTGTTCTAAGGGATTTAGTTATAGAAATGTGGGATATTGATTCATTTGATCTTTATAATAGGTTTTGGATCTAGATCTCTTTATTTTTTGATCATGCTTGTTCAACTTCAATTTGTTATTTTTAATGGCAATTTCTAGTCATCATTTATTCGGTAAGGGATTATAATTCAATTACATTAATACATTTTCTAATAGCTAGTCTGTGTTTTTAGAATTCAATTGTATTATATAGAAATTGAATCATGAATTGATTAATTTAATTGAATAATTAATTTTAGGAAACATTCAAATTGGATTTATTAATTGTATTATTAATTAGTGGAATTTTTTACTAGGTAATCAATGTTAAATTATAATTTATAATTGGATTAAATAATTTTAGAATTAATTAATGTAGTCATAAAATTATCAAATTTATGGGGTGTTGATATGGAAAAATTGTATTTATTAATTGGTCAATTAATTAATGGTTGTTTGGATTATTGTAATGGTTTAATTAATTGGTGAATTAATTAATTGGTTATATGGATTGTGGAATTAGATAAATTAATTGGTTAATTAATTGGCGGGATATTTGGATTGTTTAACTGGATTAATTATTTAGTGGAATAGTTAATTGGTTATATTTTTAAATGGCTATAAATGGGGAAATTTTGATTTTTTCATTTTAATCCATGTGATGTAATTGAATTTCCCTGTTTTTTTTATAATATTAATTGTATTTCTTGAGGTTAAATCTTAATTATAAGAGTTAATTTTGAATAAAATTTATTTTTTATAATGAGATATATATGTTGTATGTTTGATATTTGTCTATGGTACATGGAAAAATTATTTAAACACTATAGTGATAAATGAGTGTGGGACAGAATATGATGCTCCAAATACCTATATGTGATTAATGAGTTTTAGGATAGGGAATGATGATCCAAATATCCATATGATAGGATGAGTACCAGATAAGGGCTTAGAATCCAAATACTAATGTGATATTTAATGTTTAGGATAGGGATTGATGCTCCAAATTTCCATGGGGTGTTAGACATGAAACTATATACCCCATGAGTTTGAATTCGAAAATGGTTCTACCTATCCATAATATGAATTGTTATGAAATAATAAATTATAACTATAGTTATGTGATATGGTTTAGACTATGTCATTGAATGAAGCAGGTATTGAGGGTTTGAGTGTCGTTGAGAAGCCACTGGGATTTTCTAATTAATTACTAAAAAATTTAAATGGGAATCTATTTACCTATGAATTTAATCATATTCATTATGTAATAAAATAAGCATTAATTTATTGGATATCATTTAAGATGTCAATGGTGGTGGAATTTTGAGTTTTACTCACACCGTAATCCTGCTGCATAATTGGTTGATAAATATATTTCAAGGTTTTAGGATAGGGTAAGGGAAATGGACATATATTATATGGATGAGTTGGGATGAAGCATGGATGTGTTAACGGAACATGAATTGGGAACCTCATACTATTTTTCAATGTCCTCTTTCGGTATTTCGTATAACCACATGAATCGTATGTGGAATGGAATATCTACAACTAGTTGCATTTATTTTATTTATCGCTTTAGTCATCATGTGATACGAGATAGGTTTGGTTATTAGTTATATCATGTGGTTATATTTTTTATCCCACTATTTTGGTACATTAATAAAAATAGTATAGTCTCTCTATGATCAATATTAGAACCTCAATTCTTGTCAGTAAAAACTAGTTAAAGAGGATGTTTGCATCCTGTCACTTGGAAAATTGGATCATGGTATGGGTGTGTGGCACCATGGTAACGATGTTACAAAGTGCTATCAAATGAGTTTTATTTCTATACGTCTATCTGAATAATTGGGAACGATATATAAAATAATTTTATAAGTCAAGACATGGTTAAGAGCTCATGAATGGGTGTATCTAACCCATGTATTGGGGTAAAATCTAGGTACCTAGGAGGAACATTTGTTATTGATGTGTATTATTATAATAGTTGTTATATAACATTATGTGATTAACATGATTTATTTGATTATTGTTTCTGATTTTTTTAATGATTCGTCTCATGACCAAGTGTATCATGGATGTATGTATGCATCAATTATTCTAGGTACTCAATAATATTTTTTGACATGCATAATTTGAGGAATGCACAATAAAATGTTTTCGGGGTATGTTGTTGAAATTGAAATGTTTTTTCATGATTGTATAATTAAATAGAAAATCTGATTAATGAAAAGTTATAAATGAGAAAATAATGCCACATGTGATGAAATCAGTTTCTAATGTTAAATTTGAATAATGAGAAATATTTTACACTTTGTTATCCATGACATATACGTATGATGGGTAAGGTTTGTGATAGTGCCTCCATTTTGATAGTATAGAAGAGGATGGTAATTGACATGTTATAGATCCTTTGAAAGAATCTGGTGAAATCTATTAATGATGTGTTATGATCCATGAAATTTTTGTTTGGAATTGTGAAGATATTCCTCCATGATGACACTTGTTAATAGGAATATTGGAGGACATTTCTAGATATAATCCTCTAGTAGTGTAACCCGAGCCACTAATATTGCATGATGAATATGCATGAGGAATGTTTCGTGAAAACATTTAATGATTTATGATATTTATATATAGGGACCTGTTATGGGTTGTGGGTAATATTTTTAACATAACACGGGAGTTTCAATTACATCTCTCACCAATATTAAATAGAACGGTTGGAACTAGGTGGCTGATTTTTGGATTGAGTCCATCAGAACTATACAAGAGTATTTAAAGACTCCAACTAAGAATAGGGTCAAAATGTATCCATTCGTGTTTTGATGATCAATAACCCACTTATTGTATTACATAGGCCCAGATATGGAATGATGATGAGATGGCTTGGAATAAATTTTTGGCCAAGTTCCTAGAGAACATGTACCCAATGTTAATGAGACAAGAGAGGGTAGTTAGGTTCATGTAGGTATGGAGGTGAGAATATATGTGGTAGACTATGCTAGTCACTTTACTAACATTTTGATCATTTCTCTATCATTGACAAGGGATTTGAATATTTTGGTATGGTGGTTCCCGTACGGGAGATAGATTCGGCATGATGTGGGGATACTGAAGGAAGCATCCAGTAGAGGACATATGGTTTCTCATGGACAATAAAGATGTACATATTCAAACGGCAATAAAAATCAATATGTGAATTATAACCATAATAGTAGAAGGAAGAGTTTATTAGGGGAAGGATCAGTTACTTATGATCTTTCCCAAGTACTTTTCCCCCAATGTGGAAGATCGCGCCACTATCGTGGAAATTCCTCTTGACCACCAGTTGAGTGTCGATCAATAAATAGGATGGTATTTATATACAGGTTATATAGGAAACCATGACATTTGGGTGTTAGTAGAGCATCCTAGAAGAACCATCACATGAGAATGATATATTATACCCCATATCAGCTAGGAAGTTGGAGATCTAAAGGTCATGATGTTGGGGGTAGTAAATGAGTTTCTTCTGGGAAAGGGAGCCTATATCAATATAATGATGTCTCTAAGAGGAATTAGATTGTTTTTTCCCAATTATATTCTCTTTAGTTTGGGGAGTATCTTTTTATTTGGCATATTTTTATCATAGTTATATTATGATGTTTCCTAATTATGGGTATATAATGTTTTGTCACTTTATCAACCTACATTAATTATCATGACAATAGATTTACAAGTACACCTCCTGAGGTTGACCTATATATTCACCAGGGAGAATGAGATATCTAGGAAGGACATACTGAGCATGTTCACCAAAAACTATAGGAGCAAACCGCCCATGTTCTAGTCTATTTTTAGATGATGCAGGTGTGAATGAAAATGCATTTACACCCATAGTTGATATATTTTATTATTTTTCCCCTAATCTATTATCAGGTATGGAATCTAAGATGGATTTTGAATTTATAATTCAATATATTCATATCGATGAGATAGTTTCTCTATCACCATAAATAATGTAACCTATAACGATTAAACTTCTTAAGACTCAGTTAGAAGAGTTCATGGATATGGGGTTAATACCTCTGAGTACATATCCATGGGGTTCCCATGTTTTTTTTTCAATTATAGGTGATGAGAATCTACAAATATATGATGACTAACGAATGTTGAAGTAGATAACAGTGTTAAACCATTATCCACTTCCATGTATTGATGAACATTTTGACCAATTGGGGGGAGCTTTTATTTTCTCCATGATCAACTTTAAATCAAAATACCATTTGTTGGTATTTTGAAATTCTGATAAATAGAGGACTATTTTCAGATGTTGGTACGTTCTATACTATTTTTTCATGATTTTGTTCAAGTTGATGAATTAACTAGCAATTTTGATTGGTTTTATGAAATGAATCATCCACCCATACCTATAATAGTTTGTTGTTTAAATTGTGAATGGAATCATGGTGAACTACAAGACTCATGAAAATGATTCCCAACATCTTCACATCATCTTGAGTACAATGATACAAAATCAAATATACTCAATTCATTATAAGAGTCTCTTATGAATTAATCATGAAAACTTCTTAGGTCACACAATCTAAAAAGTAAAGTGTGCCAGTGGACCCATAGAATGTTTATCAAATTTGTTATTAGGATAAAAACAAGAATTTTTTTGATATATCTATCTCTTTGTTATTATATAGGTATTATTAGAGGTTTATACATGAATTTACCTTTATGTAGAACCACTTTTGGTCATGAAAATGATGTGGATGAATCCCGAATGGTTAAAATCTTGTGATAGGGCCAACCAAGAGTTTATAAATGCTTGAAAGATTCACAAATATTGATCCTACATGAGCCTGGTGAGGACTATAAGGTGTCTTGTGATGATTATATAATTGAACATAGAGTAGTGATTATGATGTGTGATTGAGTTGTGGTATATTGGTCAGATAATTTGAGGCTACATGAATCAACTTATTCTACACAAGAACTTGACATATCAATAGTTCTTAATGTCATGATGTGTTGGAAACACTATCAATAGGGTGAAAATTTCATTATATATAATGAAAAAAAGATCAAAATGAATATGTTTTTACAATGTAATTTAAATACAAGGATGTGAAGGTGGGATGAGTATATATAAGACCCAGAAATTTCAAGGAACTTTTTTTAAATACTTTGGAATTTTGTGAGTATATAGCTTCTGACGACGCTTGATTCCAAGGCCCGGTGTGCCCGGAATCAATTTTCGAACTTTAGCTCGGGTACGTTCAGTGAATTAATGAGCGGGTTTTTATATATTTTTAACCGGTGCTCGGAATTTAAATTTGAGGGCACCGATTAACTCATAGTGCTTGTAATTTCTTACGAGGGCACATACCGTAGTTGTGTTCGCAAAAGAGGAGAAAATAATTTTTGGGTGTTTGTTTAAGAAATAAATAAAAATTGTCAGAACAATTTTTATTACTAAGGGAGGTTACTCCCTCCCATGGGTAGTTAAGGGTGGGGCCTGTAGCCACATAGCTACCCAAGTGTGGGTGTTAGAGAGGTAGGGCCGAACGACCCCCACCATTTTTTCCCTCTAACCCCATTATTAAACCCCCCATTAATTTGACAAACCTTTTTTTATTGTCACCTAAATCCATTAAATTATGTCAACTCATAATTTAATGTGTAACCTCCCTCTTCCCCCTTTTTAATTTATCCTCCATGGCATTCAATAATGGGGGAAACTTCTCCCTAACATTCATACTTAATTGTCACCATGTTTTATTTAATGTGGTGAGTTAATTTGGGAGAGTTTTTTTGCCTGAATAATATAATAATAGGTGGAACCTATTATTTTATTAAGGAGGAGAAGTTCGTTGTGCGACAAAAAACGCCGACCCCTGATGAAAAATGATGAAGAATGCCGGTTCCTCGGAGATCGACGATGCGCCACCAATCCTCTTCCCCATGACTAGAGAGGAGACACTGCTTCCTCCTCGGCGCACCTCGACGACACCTAGGATCCTCTTCTCCACAACGTCGTGTACCATGATGTCAATGATCATCTTCCTGGTTGATGTAGGGGATTATAGAAATTTTATGTTCTTTCTCAGGAAAATTATACCCTTGTGCTTGGTATTAATTTTTTTTGTGGTGCTTAAAACCTCTGACGCGGGGGGTGCAGGTTAACGAACAAGCCCGACTGACCGCTCCTTTGTTCATGTTGTGTGGAACTATTGGTGACAGTGAAGTGAGGATTTAATGGTGATTGGAGGCCTTTTTAGTAATCTACAGGTCTTAGGGTGACCTCAGGAGCATACGGGAGCATGAACGGACCACCGGAACGGCTCCAGTAGCCCACGGACATCTCCGGCGCCGGCAACCGGAGGCGGCAGCCGGCACTGGCTGGCCGCCCAGAGGCAGCGGCGCCCCAACGCACCACCAATAGGAACTGACGTGGCTATAGCCATGGTGGTAGGTAGCTGGATCACGCGGCCATGTGGGATCCGAAGGAGGATGCGACGTCCGTCACATTCATGGAGCACAAAGTGGGGAAACAACTCCCCCCTGCTTGGCCCGTTGGCTGAGCCAGCGCACCCCTCCGACCGGGCCGGGGCATGTTGCGTGGACCGGGCCAGGCCGCACCCTGCCGGACCTAGACCCGGGTCGGGTCGACCTAGGGGGGGTTGGTCCGGGCGGGGCTGGGCCCTGCCGGGCCCATACCCCCCACTTCGGACTGTTTTCACTTATTTTCCCATAACATGGGCTGCTGACCTCTGATCGATACACCGTCAGTTGCATTGGGATCCTTGGATAGATAAAATTGTTTCGGTATATTATACTAAAGTTTTAAAAGAACTTTGTGTATGGACGGGTTGGTTCGAACACGAAACCAAACGGGCCCTCGGAGTGGAAATGCTTATAACATAAGCTCCAGAGGTCCGATTGACATGTTGTCGACATTATTGGATTCCTCATAGTGAGAAGGTTCTTTTGTCTTACTCTGCTCGAGGTTTGGAAGTAGCTGGAGTACGCTCGGGTTGGCTTTAGCTTAAAAAACAACCGGGCCCCTCGGATGGAAAATCCAACATCTCTCAGATCGGTTGATCGATTGACGTGCCATATGTCGCGTTGAGTTTCTATTGATGAGACAAAACTTTGTGATACATCAACTCTAGACTTCGTGACAGTTGATGTATTTCCCCCTTGGTTCATGGAGTGGACCCACATGGAATCGAGCGTACTGTGTGTGGGAACGCTAGAGATGGCTGCGACTAAAATGATGACGACTATACTTGGATCATCCATGGGTTTGACAGTGATGATGACTGTACTGGGATCCTCTGTGGGTTCGACGGCGATGACTACTGTTCTGGTATCCAATGTGGGTCCGGAAATATTTTAATCTTCACTTGTATCCTATGTGGATCCGGCAGAGTAGCTGGTCTTGTATCCTTTGTGGGTCCCACAGCATAGCTGGTCCTGTATCCTATGTGGGTCCGACAGCATAGCTGAATGAGTGGCTACATCTGGTCATCTCTATCGCCATACGAAATGTATAACTGTGTGAGCTGAGTCTTGATTCACAGTCATTATCATTGATGTGGTTGACTTGTCTCCCTTTGTGGACTAGGATCTTTTTTTCCCGTGTGGACTGAGTTGAGCTATCCTTTGTGGACATGGTTGTGCTTTCCTTTGTGAAATGTGTGGTGCTTGGGAGTTGGAGACAAACAGTAACTAAGGAATTAGGTATATGTATGTGCATATACCTAAGTAATATTGTTGATACTTCTTGATTTCATCTTTCTATTTTGGTTTATCTTTAGTGGATTATGAGTGACCTTCGGGGGTCTCGGGGTACCTACTGAGTATTGTATACTCACCCCTGTATGGGATATGCTCGCAATTTGTGCTGTTGGATTCAGACGACAGAAAACACTGATCGAGGTGGATGCTTGTGGAGCTGGACGGTTCCCGGAGGTTGACCACTTGGCTGGACATACACGGAGCGGACGTCCGGAACGAGGAGCTGTGGAGGCTATCTGTACCCACTGTTCAGGTGGGAGTTCTAGAGGACGGCTTTGAGTTTCTTCTTTACTTTTCTACTGCTGTATTTTCTTTTCAGTTGTACTTTACTTTTAGTTGGGTTTGTATTCTGGCCCATTTACTTTCCATCACTTACTTTTGTACTCAAGTTACATAGAGCTTACTTGATCTTCTGTACTTTGTGGTGTTTGTTTTCTTATATAAAGGAAATGCGTCCTATTTTACTAGGATTTACACCTTTGGTTCTAGTCACCATCCCCTGGCCTATTGGAGGCATGCTTGGGGTAGTCACGACATGGGCCCCGAGGACAGGTGATGAAAAATTGGTATCACAGGTGTCAGTTCTACCACAGAACTTAGGACTCTGATAGTTCCTTCAGTGTGAAGAAATAGTGTTTAGGGTATTGAGTGTGGTTATCAGTCCAGGGAGCCCAGTGTTGGTGTGGCGGCCGACGTATCCATAAACCGGGATCCTGACTTCTGATTTCTGACTCAATGAACGAATACATTGATTTCATGTGTGTTTCAAGGTTTTCTTTGTGATTAATTTGTGTTAGATCACTAGGTATACTGTATTAACCATGGATCACCTGTTTCTTTTTGGGATGGCCCCATGACGACAGCCAGCTAGGGTTCTGAGCTTTGTGCATGACGATAGCCCACCGAGTGACGAGGCCTCAATACAGGTCCCCTTTATAGAGGAGGCACCGATGGTACCTTTACCCCTGAGCCTCCAATGATACCAGCCCTAACGGCGGAGAGTGCATGAAACCTTAGTTAATTACATGAGTTTCATAGGCAGAGGCCACCCAGGTTCCTTGGATAGACGAATACTCAGGAAGCCGAGGATTGGATTGAGGTTGTCGTCAGAGTCTTCAGGTTGGTAGGGACACCAACAGACCTCATGGTGATCCTTTCTACGAGTCTCATGCACGCAGCAGTAGGTAGACGGTGGAGCCTGATGCTCTAAGTGCACGATGATGCATCTCTTCATTGGACGGACTTCAAGAGACTCTTCCGCTCTGAGTTCGTTCCATCCACCCTTCATGTGGTGCACATGCAGGAGTTACTACAGCTACGGCAGGGCAACATGTTAGTAGCCCAGTACTCGTCAAGATTTACTGACCTCTCGCGCTACTCCATGGACATGGTGTGGGACCCATTCTTCCGGGCCTGGACCTTTGTGAAGGGGTTGAGGCATGAGATCAGAGCTTCAACGATTCCACTCAGCATCCCGACTCAAGCGGGGGTGCTAGAGCGAGCCCTGCTAGTGGAGAGCTTTCTCGCCAAGCAGCCATTAGCTGAGAGACCCACCACAAGACGACACAGAGCAGAGTCTTCTGCGGCTAGCAGTCGATAGAAAATTTAGGGGTCCAAGCAGACCAGGCCATCAGGTGGGCGACCATAGGACACGGGTTCGGCTGTGCGGGGCCCATGGCGTAGAACCAGCCTTCCAAGGAGCTGACACACCTATGCATGCGGAGGACAGGGTCACTTGGCTCATGACTGCACGACCGACCATGATGAAAAGCAGCAGGTAGTGGAGGTACCTCCGAGGTAGAGTTAGAGGTTCATCCATGGTGGTCTGTAGGGAGTAGGCGGACAAGGAAGAGAGGCTGGACGAGCAGCGGGTGGTGGACGAATCTTCGAGGCTCTACCACCACCACCCCCAGGAGTTCCACCCGGACCATAGGGAGCCGGCAGGCAGAGGCAGGCTCAACTCCAGGCAGCAGAGGCTTACGAACACGGTGCACTAGAGATGATTCTCAGTACTATCTGTGTCTACTCCACCCTTGCTGCAGTTCTTATAGACACAGGTACGAGTCATTCTTTCATTTTTTCCCTTGTTCGGAGCTCGGATATTCCAACAGACTCGTTGGCTCAATCCTTATTGCTAGAGACTTTTATGAGAGTAGACTCGATGATCACGCACTAGTGTCGGAAGTGTGAGCTCACGCTAGGAGGCGAGAGATTTGGATGGGATCTTTTTGTAGCGGCGTCGAGGACTTACGACGTCATCTTGGGTATGGACTGCTTATCTATAGTCCATCCTCAGATCGACTGTATTAGGCGCAAGGTCCGGTGTGTCCGCAGGGATGGAATGAGGTTCACATTCACCGGCGATAAAGGAACCTTTGTAGCACAGGATGGACTCACTCAGAGTAGAGGGCAGCCGATCACACATCAATTGGATAGTCTCATCCTCGGATCAGTCGACCTGCATAGTCTGAGTTTTCTTGTAGTGGTGGATCAGTATGCGGACGTTTTCCCTGATGATGTTCCAGGACTACCTCCTCATAGGGAGGTAGATTTATCTGTAGATCTTTACCTCAGGACATCACCGATATCCACTCCAGCATATCGGATGGCTCCCACCGTGCTTCGTGTGCTGCGGGTATAGCTGGAGGACTTACAAGATATAGGTTTCATCTGACCAAGTGTTTCAACCTGGGTTCTCTGATTCTGTTCGCCCAGAAGGCAGATTGAAGCTTGCGACTGTGTGTCGATTATGGTTTCCTAAACCAGGTGAATGTGAGGAACAAGTATCCGCTTCCAAGGATTGATGACCTCTGCGATCTGCTCAAGGGATCATGATGGTTCTCGAAGATAAACCTCAGGTCAGGCTATCCTCAGCTTTGGGTTCGTGACGAGGATGTGCCGAAGAAGGCCTTCATGTGTCGGTACAGCCACTATGAGTTTTTGGTCATTCCCTTTAGAGTGTCAAATTATACAATATTTTTCATGATTCTCAGGATCATGATCTTACAGCCCTTCCTCGATCGGTTTTTCGTAGTCTTCATTGATGACACACTAATTTACTCGATGACCGAGGAGGAGAATGCCTACCACATACGGGTTGTATTGGATACACTGCGATAGAACCAGCTATATGGTAAGCTCTCGAAGTGCCATTTATGGTTTCAAGAGGTTCACTTCTTGGGGCACATCATCTCTGAGGCGGGAGTTTTAGTGGATCCTGTGAAGGTCGGGGCGGTACTTTCTTGGGAGCCACCCAACATAGTGACAGTGGTGCGAAGTTCCCTAGGTATGGCTGGGTACTATCGAAGATTTGTACCAGACTTCTCCAGAGTTGCAGCACCATATACAGCTTTTATGAAGAAGGTGAAACCGATAATGTAGTCAGAAAAATGTGAGCATAGCTTCCATGAGCTGAGGCGGTGATTGACCAGTGCACCCATCTTGAGGCTACCAGAGGAGGGCGTAGGGTACATAGTTTAATGCGACGCATCAGGGACCAGACACGGGTGTGTCCCGATGCAGGTGTGATTAGTGATAACTTACTGTTAACAACAGTTGAGGCCACATGAGAAGAACTATTCCACCCATTACCTAGAGTTAGCAGCAGTGGTCTTCGCCTTGAAGATGTGGTGACACTATCTGATGGGAGAGCACTTTAAAGTCTACTCAGACCACTAGAGTCTCAGGTACATCTTCTCTCAGAAGGACCTGAACCCGAGACAGCGACGATGACTTGAGTTCCTCCAGGATTATGACTATGATATTTTCTATACCCCTAGGAATGGGTACGTTGTGGCTGATGATCTTAGTAGGAGATCGGGCATACAGCTACATGGAGAGATGACAGAGCAGTTAGCTGCTTTGCAGATATCCTTCATGGATAGTGATGGGGTAGCCTATCTTATGTCCCTCACAATCACTTCTCCACTACTTTAGCATGTCAGAGAGGAACAACGTGGGGATGTGGACTATGAGACGCAACGTGCACAGATATCCTCAGGACAGGAACCTGATGGATTTTCTATAGGAGGAGAGCACATCTTCCTTTTCCGGGGACGTACCATGGTACCGGTTACACTACTGGAGGAGGTGCTGAGGGAGTTCCACACTTCCCCTCTAGCGGTACATCCTGGAGTAGCGAAGATGTATCAGGACCTCAGACGACAATACTAGTGGCCTGGTATGAAGAAGGTTGTGGAAGGATTCGTTTCTCGATGCCTCACTTGTCAGCAAGTGAAGGTAGAGCACTAGGTACCAGTAGGCTTGGTAAAACCCTTAGAGGTCCCGTAGTGAAAGTGGAATGTGATATCCATGGATTTCGTGATGGGGCTTCCATGTACTTCCAGAGGACACGACGCCATTTGGGTGATCGTAGACTGACTTACCAAGCCGGCCCACTTCCTACTGATCAGAGATCAGGTCTCATTAGAGATCTTAGGACGTCTCTACGTTCAGGTGATCATACGACTTCATGGTGTTCCATCATCTATTATCTCTGATCAAGACACTTTATTAACTTCCCGACGTTGGAAGGGACTATAGGAGGCCTTTGGAATGCAGCTACGGCTGATCACTTCCTTTCACCCGTAGACAGATGGCTAGACATAGAGGACCATTCTGAAGCTCGAGGACATGCTCTTTGCATGTGTCCTTGACTTTAGTCGTAGCTGGGAGGATCACCTACCCTTGGTGGAGTTCTAGTACAAAAATAGCTACCACTCCACCATCGGGAAGGCACCTTACAAGGCACTGTATGGTCGACCTTGCAGATCACCTCTATGCTGGACTGACCCTGGGGAGTTAGCTCTCATGGGACCAGAGATGGTTCAAGCTACGAAAAAGAAGGTGAATATCATTTAGGATAGGATGAGGACTACTCAGAGCCGACAAAAGTCCTATGATGATAGGAGGCGGAGACCACTAGAGTTTGAGGATGGCGACCACATTTTCTTATGGGTCTCACCTCGACGTGGATTACGTAGATTTTGTCGAGGCGACAAGTTTTCACTATTCTTCATCGGGACTTTTCAGGTCCCTAGAAATCTAGGCGAGGTTGATTACCGCCTGGCCCTTCCACCTCAGTTGCATCGGTTGCACGACCTCTTCCACGTATCTCAGTTGAGGAGATATGTGCAGGACACGATGCATATCATTGATCACGGGGAGCTGGACATTGATGACGGGGAGACTTTTGCGGAGGACCTGATGGAGATCGAGGATTGACAGCAGCTGGTCCTACATGGATGGTTGATACCTATGGTGCACATTTTTTGGCACCACAAAAACCTACAAGAGAGAACATGGGAGCAGGAGGCTCAGATGCGTGCTCAACACCCTCATTTGTTCCCCTAGTTTTTGTTGTAGATTTATGGGGATGTATATCCCTAATGTGGGAGTATTGTAATTACCCAAAAATTTAATGGAAATAATATTTTTAAATACTTTGGAATTTTTCGAATCTGTATCTTCAGACGGAGTTTGATTCCAAGGCCCAGTGTGCCCGGAATCAATTTTCGACGTTTAGCTCAGGAACGTTCAGTGAATGGATGAGCGGATTTTTATAACTTTTGAATCGGTGCTCAAAATTAAAATCTGAGGGCACCAATAAAATCATATCACCATCAGTTTCATAAGGGGGAACTTACAGTAGTTGTGTTCACAAAAGAGCAAAAGATAATTTTTGGGGGTTTGTTTATTAAATAAATAAATAAAGTCAGAACAATTTTAATTACTAAGGGAGGATACTCCATCCCATAGGTAGTCAAAGGTGGGACCTGCAGCCACATAACTACACAAGTGTGGGTGTTAGAGAGGTAGGGTCCGCACGAACCACACCATTTATTTCCCTCTAAACCCATTAGTAAACCCCCCATTAAGTGGGGACACTTATCCCTCTCTTTCTTACATAATTTCCACCACATTTTAATTAATGTGGTGAGTTATTTTGGGGGAGTTTCTTGGCCTGAATAATAGAATAATAGGTGGGAAATATTATTTTATTAAGGATGATATGTTCATTGGGCGACGAAGAACACCGACCCCCGACGAAGAATGATGAAGAATTCTGGTTCTTTGGAGATTGACGACGCGCCACCAATCCTCTTCCCCGCGGCCAGAGAGGAGATGCTGATTCCTCCCCAATGCACCTCGACGAGACCTATAATCCCCTTCACCATGATCTTGTGTACCGTGACATCGATGATCGTATTCCTGGTTGAGGTAGGGGATTTTGGAAATTGTATATTCATTCTCATGATAATTATACCCTCGTGATTGGTATTATTTTTTTTGGTGGTGGATAAAACCTATGACGCGGTTGGTGCGGGTTAATGACCCAGCCCGACTCACCACTACATTATTCTTGTTGTGTTGAACAATTGGCGATGGCGAAGCAAGACTGTAATGACTATTGGAGGACTTCGCAGTAATCTATGGGAACCTGGGCGACCTCAGGCACATACAAGAGCAAGAACGTACCACCAGAGGGACTCTGGGGGCCCAAAAACATCTCCGGTGGTGCGGGGCGTCGATGTGACAGCGCCGGCGGCCAGAAGCGGCGGCGGCGCCCCAGCGTGCCGCTGGAAGGAACCACCATGGCTAAAGCCACGACAGTAGGTGGCCGAATCCTGTGGCCATGTGGGATCCAAAGGAGGATGCAGTGCCCACCGCATTAGTGGAGCGCAAAGGGGGGAAACGCGTCCCCCCTCCTCGGCCCGCTAGCCGAGCTAGCGCAACCCCCCGGCCGGGCTGGGGTTGGTCTCGTGTATTGGTCTGGTTGCGCCCATACGGGCCGGGCCAGGCCATGCCCTACCAGGCCAAACCCAGACCTGGGTCTGGTCGACCCTGTTCGGGCCGACCCAGGGGGGGTGGGCCGGGCCACGTCGGGCCCAGACCCCCCACTTCGGACTGTTTTTAGTAATTTTCCCATAACATGGGCTACAGATCTTCGATCGACGAAACATTAGTTATGTTGAGATCCTTGGATCGATACTGTAGTTTCGGTATATTACACTCAAGGTTTTGGAGAACTTTTTGTACGGCCGGGTTGGTTTGAACACGAAACGAATCGGGCCCTCGGAGCAGAAACTCTTATAACTTACACTTCGTACGTCCGATTGACATGCCATTGACTTTGATTGATTTTTCTTAGTGAGACAGTTATTTTGGATTACATTTCTCGATAATTGGATGTAGTTGGTGTATGGTCGGGTGGGTTTTAACTTAAAAACCAACTGGATCCCTTGGACGGAGAAGCCAATATCTCTCAGACTGGGCAGCTGATTGACACACCATCTGTCGTGCTGAGTTCCTATTGATAGGACAAGTCTTCGTTTTACATCATCTCTGGACATCGGGATAGTTGATGTATCACCCCATTGGCATTTGGAGTGGCCCCTCCTGGAATCGAGAGTGTTGTGTGCGGAAACCCTAGAGCTGGCTACGACTGCAACGATGACGACTGCACTTGGATCCTCCATGGGTTTGGAAGCGACGACGACCGTATTAGGATCCTCCATGGGTTCAATGGTGATTAATACTGTTCTTGTATACTATGTGGTTCTGGTAGTGTAGCTGATCTTGTATCCTTTGTGGGTCCGACAGCTTAGTTGGACTTGTATCCTATGTGCGTCCGACAACATAGATGAATTAGAGTCTACATCTGATCATCACTATCGCCTTACGATGTGTATACCTGTGTGAGCTGAGTCTTGATACTCAATCATTAACATTGATGTGGTTGAATTGCTTCCCTTTGTGGACTAGGTTTTGTTTTACCATTGTGGACTGAGTTGAGCTATCCTTTATGGACTGGGTTGTGCTTTCCATTGTGGACTGCGTGGTGCTTGGGAGTGGGAGATGAACTGTATCTAAGGACATAGGTATATGTATGGGAATATACTTAAGTAGTGTTGTTTATACTTCCTTATTGTATCTTACCTTTGTGGTTTATCCTTCATGGATTCTAAGAGACCTTCGGGGGTCTCGGGGTCCCTACTGAGTATTGTATACTCAGCCCTGCACGGGATATGCCTGCACATCGTTTTGTTGGTTGCAGACGACAGACAGCACTGATCGAGATGGAAGCTTGTGGAGCTGGATGGTACCCAGAGGTGGACAACATGGCGGAACGTACATGTAGAAGACGGCCAGACAGAGGAGCTATGGATGCTATTTGTACCAACCCTTCAGGTGGGAGTTCTGGAGGACGGCTCAGAGTTGCTGATTTACTTTTCTACTGCTGTATTTTCTTTTCAGTTGTACTTTACATTTAGTTGGCATTGTATTCAGGCCCATTTACTTTCCATCACTTACTTTTATACTCAGTTTACTTAGATTTTACATCATCTTGTGTACTCTGTGGTGATTTTTTTCTTATATAAAGGCGATGCCTCCCTTTTACCGGGATTTACGCCTTTGGTGCTAGTTGCCAGCCCATGGACTATGGAAGGCGGGTTTGGCGTAGTCACAGCATGGGCCTCGAGGATGGGTCATGATAGTATATGAACCCGTTATATTCATAGATAGAATATAAACCATGTAAAGGGATCAATTTTTCTGATAATTTAAGTAGTAAAACTCATATTGAAGAAGTTACAAAGTCTATGGCTGAGTAGAAAATGATTAATTTACTGGATGAGATGTACAGTATGGTTCATGAGAGTCAAGAAAAGATTACTCTCAAATCAGTTTCAGTAGAGTATAAACATTTTGAGATATGTCAAGGAAATATAATATAATTATATGGGATATTTTTACTTTAGGGGAATACTTGATGCTGGGTAGGAACATTCTAATTGGTCAATAGATGGGGATGATGTAATTTATGTCATGAATTGTTTTTTTTACATTTGATTATTTGGAAATATGTAATTCATGAATTTCATGCCTTGAGCTGGGTGGGGAATTTTGGTGTGACCAAAGTGTTCTAAGACCTATAAATAATGTTTTGGGGATTACCATTAACATGTATATCGAAAGCCTTATGACAGGATGTTATGCCATTAAACAGTTTAAGTGTGATTATAAATGACTCAGTGCTTTACTAAAACTATTTTCCATTTCTAAATTTAATTTTGATGATGTTATCATGGAAATTATATTGGGAATATGAAGTTAGACTCTAATGATTGATATTATTTTGGAGATTTTTGAAAAGTTGACTATATTGTTATTTATTAAATATATATAAGACATTCTCAATGGGGAAGTTGAATGAATTGAATTTCTGGACGATAGTATATCATCATTGGGTGTCATAAACATTTGTTTTAGATGGAGAATTTTTATTTTCTCTATGTTTTTTTGGTGGTTTCTGATGTCACTTGTTGTACATGCTTTATTGAGTACATATTTCCACCAATGGGTAGATGAGAAGTAGAATCTTACTATACATGTGTTGGATAATATTATACGGGCATCTTTTCTAGAAATATGTGGGTCATGGGATAATCAATTTTCTCCAATTGTGTTTGGGTATAAAATAGTACATAGAAAACAATACAGATTCCACGATATGTGGCTCTTTATGATAGTCCATGCATATAACCTCAATGTTTGATGGAGGACGATGTGCCGGTTTTGTTGGGGCAATGTTGCATACTAGAGACTTTGGACTATGTTCAATTGATTAAAAATGGTATGGCTATAGATTATTGTGTCATAAGTCATATGTTATAGTTGATAAAGAACCATCAAGTTTGTAGGTGATGATTGTTTTTTTTCCTTCGAGTATATCCTAGATTGGATCATCATATGATTTTTATATAGGGTAAGCTATATAATATGTTTGTTTTATTGATTGACGTTGTGGAGATAAATGAGCTAGTGGTGCACCAATTAAATAAACAAACCACTAGATAAATGTTTTCCAAGTGGGGATTGTAATTGTTTTTATCATAGGAGGTCTAATTGAATCCCTAGAAATTAGATTACGGAAAATAATGATTAAGGATAAAATCCTATGATAAAAATTTTGTATATATAATTGTGAAATAACATCTTATATTTTTTGTATGGATTAAATTATGTGGTTTTCACTGATATAAATCTTCTTCTCTACACAATATGTAGACATGGTGTTGGAATAGATTTCTCTAGGGTAATTTCTATCAATAGAGTTGGGCTGAGAATATCTGGACAATCAATGTGTGGAATAATGAGTGTGCCATTACTACACAACTATTTTTACACTCTATATGGATATATTTTTTGATAGTTAACAATTTCAGAAAAACCCATTATCATGTATATGAAAATGTTTTAGTGATTCAATGATATTTCAAAAGGATATATGTTTTTAATTTTGATATTGAAAATGAATAAATATTCCATTTTAATTATGTGTTAAGGAAAATTTTAATTTATAAATTATGGAATAAAATTCATAATGTTATGAACTTATAAATTATATTCCATTATTTTGAAATTGTGCCTATTATATAGAATTGTATTACCATTTGTGGTAAATGTATACATTTCTTGGTCAGGTAATCCAATATAAATGGTGTTCAACACATATAATCATATCTATATTAGGGATGACATCCCATGTTATGATGAATAACCTTGACATTATGTATTTCCATTATGATTCAAGGCAATAAACACAAATAATGGATCATTCCATTTGACATAAGCCCCTCTCGATTTGCAAAAATACTAATGTAGTGGTAGTAGTAAAATAGATTAAGTCCCGTGAAAATCTGATTACAACTGTACAAAGTCACAAAAAAGAAATGATTATATTAGAAGTATATTTTTGTGTGGGATTTAATTATTTGTGAAGGTTTTTAATATATAATACTATATAAAATGATTAAATAGAAATTTCCAATAGATATATTTTAAGGGAGCCTTAATCAATAAAAATTCCCTAATGAGAAACAAATTGAATTAAATTGAAGGTCACCTAGAATAAAGAGAAATGATGAATAACATTTTTCATGGAATGATGATACTATAAAGATAATACCACTGTATTATATTGTTAAAAAAACAATAGTAAATGAATGATTAAAAATTACTTTATTGGGATTCTTTCAACCCTCCTAAGGGAACTGGTTTCTCAATCAATTTCATAATATACTAAAACAAATTAATATTCTATTAATAAACATAAATAATTTTATATATCTTATATATTCAATGTAAATCCACAAAATAAGAGGTTTTCCATAAACAAATAAATATTGAATTTTTTAAAAAGAATATCCAAATGAATCAATTTCCATCATGTGAAATTTTATCAACGAAATATCCTAGAAAATGCAGGAATGATATGGGAGTGTGTTATAAATGTGGAGATTAAGGCTGTCTAGATAATGAGTTATTTGGGGAGGGATATTCCACTACTATATAATGCTTAATGTTTAATGAAATTTATAATTAATCAATTATATTTACCAATCATCGTATGAATATACAACAACATATGACAAGGGTATAAATCCAGGATTTTTTTACCTATAAATGATGTTTATGATTCAAAAGATGTAGTGGATGGTAAACTAATAATAAACTCACATTTAGAGAATTAAGTGTGTGTTTCTAGATCTCCAATCTCTATTATATATCACATATTTTATAATAAAATTAGATATTTCAGAAGAACCATATTAATTGAGTTTTAATTTAATACTCCTAGTGAAATTATCAATATAATTCTAACATGTCATGTAGATTCCATTATATAACATAAAACCCCAAATTTGAATTCCTTATTTATATTCCTATGGTTTAATCTAATATAATCCTTGGTATATAAATTCATTAAAAAATCATTCAAAAATAATTTTGAAGGATAATGAAATTAAGAATTTGGATGACGATGGGGAATTCATTATCATTAGAGTGGGGACTCTGTCATCTTGGTAATGTTTAGATCCACCCCCAGTAGAAATTTTGAATGAAATTCTTAGGAAGAATAAAAAATAAAATCTTGGAATGGAAATAATAATATTCAAAATAGTATGTACCTATTGAGTTGAAATGAATTCACATGTTTCTCAATGAATTTTAGTGACATCTATAAAAGAGTGTGAAGTCTTGTTCTCCATTGATTTAATCCCTAATTCAATAACATTATAGTTGAATCCTTATAGAATAAACATAACATAATTAGTGGAGTTGATGAATCTAATTGATGTGATATGTGATATGTGATTTATTCACAAAGTATATTAACCATTATAACCCTTTATTACTTTAATTGTGAATATATATTACTCTATGAGGTTGTTCATTGATTTTAGGGAAATCATTACTATTTATATAATGAATTCATATCTTATGCCTCTTAGAAATAAATTAAATAATCAACATTATAGAAATTAATATTTATCAGTGATTTACCTTATCTCTAGGTATGATAAAATATCCTTAAATTACGACGATATTCCAAAGAAAATATATCAAAAATGGTCTGAAATTTACGATTTTATATTAATTCCATTTGAATTGGATATTATTCAATTTGTTTTTATAATTGTAATGATTAAATTCTTAATGTAATATCTTTATAACTTGATTTTATTATTCATTGATGAAATCTTGTTATATTCTAAAAGAGTTGATTACAATGTGACTTTTTTATTTAACATTATTGAGACACTTATATGAAAAATGTTATATTTGATATTTTTTAATTATAAATTTTGAATTCATAATGTTTAATTTTATGTCTATATTATCTATATATATTGGGTATTCGATGAATCTAAATAGAAATGGGGCCCAAATAATGGATTCTACAAACTGAATAATCAAAGGTATATAGATTCAGTGGTTTTGTAGGATAATATAAAAAATAAATTCAAAACATTTCCCATTTAGATAACTAATTAAACAAGCTTATATATAACGGGGATAAATATAAAATGAAAAATGAATAAGAGTAGTGTTGTGAAGAATTTACAAGGACATTAGTAACCTGTTAAATTTTTAATCTACCTTCATTTGATGATTAGTTGGTGATATATACTAATGCAGAAATGTAAGGAATTTTTTATTTCATTGTGATTAATTATAAAGATAATATATATTTATCAGGGAAGTTAATGGTTCATGAAAAGATCTATCCAACTCATGATCTCGAGTAAAAACCCTTTTTTTGATGATATGTGTAAATTATATCTATTGCGAAATAAAAGAGATATTCTAATACCATCAGAACCAAAAATTTATATTTTCATAGAAAGATATCAATATATGGAACATGATATGGATCGAAATAACAATGGATTGTTATTTTTTAGTACACATACACCATGTGATTTCAAATAATGTTGAATATACATTAAATATGAGAGTTCATGGAATTATGAACAAGATAAGAATTTATAGTTATACCATGATCATGAGTCTAGTAAATATTAACATTTGAATATTTAATTAAGGGAACAAAATCCATTAATCATTTTATTTTGGGACCATTTTTTGGAAAATATTAAAATTTCAAAATATGATGTTAATTACATTCATGGGAAAATTACTGATGTGAAATATTTAAAAACTCAATAAATCATTTTTCAAGTGTGGTTATGAAATTTGGAAAGATACTATATGTTTTATCTATACATGTTCTAATATATTAATTATTAAATTATGCTCTTATCTCGAATTTCTCTATTCAAAGTGGTAGAACTAGGATTAAGATGAGTTTCAGGGATCATTTTTTGTGGGGTAACATGTAGAACAAAATTATTTATTAGATAACTAGATGCAAGAGTTTAGAATAGGTGAAGGCTGAGAGACATAATCTGAGATGAGACATAAAACCACTACATTCCCCAATTGGATAATAAGTGGTCAATAATATGGACCTCAAAAACTAGATTTGAAATGAATTATTGAAATAATTATCCAATATGTTTTATTATTGTTTTCTTAAAAAAATAGAAACATTTCACGGATATAAGAGAATATTTACCCATTGAGATGTTTGAATGACAATATATTAATAATTTCATAACACTTCATGGTGAAATAGTTTCGATTGTCTCAAATAATGATACATAATAGACATAAACATTATAGAATATTAATTTTAATGATGGTGATACTGAGATTCATTTCGACACTCACCACCACCCATAAACTGATGAAATGTCCAAATGGACAACCCCATCATTATAAGACATGTTGGGATTATGCTCCCATGATTTTTCTGATATGTGGGATTAGAATTTTCAATTTATAGAGTTTACCTATAATAGTAGATTCCATTATAGTATTGTAAAAGTGTCATATAAAGCCTTATATTGAATTACATTTCATACTCCAACGCGATTAGTTGGATATTTAAAAAGACAAATTGTTGTCCTAGAACTTATTGAGTATAAAATGATAAGTTTATATACTATTAATAATAATATTAATGATTTGAACATATAGAAAATGTGATGTACTAAAAAATTATGAATGATTTGAAAATTCATATGGGGACAGGCTTTTTTAATATTTTCTCTGTTGACTGATTTTGTAATTTTTAGTAATAATTATTAATTGAGCCCTATATAGATCAGAAAATTTATAATTATGGAAGGAATGGGTGTTCTATATTTATACTGGTAAATGAATTAGAGGTATACTAAATTACATGATTTTTTCGTTATATCAATATTAATGAAGTACATGATAGACCCAACACATGTTCTCACCGATGAAGAAAAAGTTATTGAACCTGATTTTTCTATTATGGTGAGCCTTTACAAATTATTGAAAATTTAGGGAATGAATTGAGGTAAATGAATAATAAATTGGGAAATTTAATTTTTAAAATTATACAACATATGATGATAAATGGGAACCATTGGATTTAATTAATATGAACCACCATCATATTTTAAAAATTAATATCATTGAAAATTTGATGGATGAGATTTTTATACAAGTCATGAATATTAAACACAAGACTAAATTATATTAATTATTTAACCTCTCTTATTAAATGTATAATACACTTACCAATATATTATTTTTTATACCAAAAAATTAAATTTGATAGCATGAATATTGAATTTGAACTTACTAGGTCCAAAAAAGACAAGAAGAAATTTTTTAAAGTGTCTATTCGAAGAAATATTTTAATGGATAATTTAAAACTCAGTGTTTATACATTATATTTTTTATTTATAATAAATTACTAAAAATATATTTATAAACATATTTGATTTCATTTTTATATAGATAAATATATGACATTTTGGATATATTGATGTGATATATCTT
This sequence comes from Viscum album, assembly GCA_963277665.1. Taxonomy (NCBI): domain Eukaryota; kingdom Viridiplantae; phylum Streptophyta; class Magnoliopsida; order Santalales; family Viscaceae; genus Viscum; species Viscum album. The sequence continues at coordinate 1,842,182,396 of OY728156.1, forward strand.
TAAATAGTTTTTCAATAATTCATATTGAAATTCCTTTTTTAATTAATGAAATAATATTTAATGAAAAATTATTCAGGGAACTATATATATCATATATCCAAATACATTAATTGAAATCAATCTATTCAATATTAATATTCAAATAGTTAATATAATATCACCTTATACGTGAGAAAACATTTTTTGAAAATCGTTTGTCAACTGGTTCTATGGGTATGTTTTAAAATTAACATTTTTCACTTATAAGATTTGACGTTGATAAAATGGATAACATTATAGGAATAAAAATAATTAATATTATTTAATTTTTTAATTTTTTTCATTTTTTAGGATGAATAGTAAAAAAATATGTAGTTACCATAGTTAAAATTGAAACAGGTTTATTTTTGGGTTAATCTATAATGATAAGTTTAGAAAATTACATGAAAATTAGTATAAAAAATTTCATGGTGGGGATTAATATATATCCATTTCTAAATAAAATATATTCCATTATGAGGAAACATTTATTAGGAAGTGACATTAAATTTTTTAAAATCATTTAGAAATTTCATGTGTTCCACTCACCAAAATTATAAAAGGGATCCGCTTACCCTCACTTTTCAGACCATTCGGGTCATTTAGCTATAGAAAACCCTACCATAATTCCTCAAAAAAAAATCATCGCATTCATGAGGAGTCTTCCAAAAAACCTACCCTAGGGTCTTTAATAAAATATAATGTAGAGGTTCTTCAAATATAAGATTCATTTCTTCACTAATTTATTTTAATTATTCATTTACCATCTTCATTTATATATTAACATACAATATAATATTACATTAGGTTAAATGAATTGATTTGATTTTATTATGTTTATAGAATAATATTTATCTATACCATTTCCAATAATATATCCATTTTTAAAAAATAATTATAAAATTATGTTATTTTCCATCTAACACATTAAATTAATGATAAATTCACTCATTGATATGTATGACCGACCATCTTCATGATGTTATGCAATTAATTTTCAATGTCTAAACCATAAGAATGATTATGAAAATGTATCATATGTGTGAATATTTTATATACGACATTTATATAATTCATGGAAATATTGAACTATATTCTTTTCACATGAATTGGAACATCCACAAAAAAAAGCTCATAATAAAATGTCATAGTTTATATCTGATATAATGGTAATAATGAAGTTTTATTAACCATTATGTTACAAGTTGTTATTAAAAGATCATATATGGTATTAAAATTATTGATATTTTAATGGTATTTATTAATAACAAATTTAAAACCATTATAGTAGATTTTGAATTATGTTCAATTATGGGAAACGTAATGTAAGATATTTCCCCACAATTTCCATTACATTATGCCTTATTTGGTATTATGTACTAATTAATATTTATATGTTTTATTTAATTCCCCATTGAAATATTAACCAATTTTTCATGATGGTTAATGTTTCAGTTCTTCTTTATTTATTCATGGGGTTTCAATTTTAAATGTGACAACGTTGTAAGAATGTAATTTAAAATTATTTTTTGGGATTTTGTTATTATCATTAAACGAATATTACTATTTATCTATTATTACATTCAATAAATTTATTATAGTTTTAATATTTACGAATGTTTCATTTATTAGTTGAAATTTTATACTCTTTGGTAATTGAATCATTCACTAAAATCATTAAATGAAGAAATGATATTATTTTTATTTTAAGAAAAATATATTTTCTTCGAGATCCATAATCTTAATAATTGTTCTAAAAAATTTCATTAATTTACTAAAATAATTTATTTTGGATTTTTTTAGGTTTTACATGAAAATGATTAATTGGTTTGTAATTATTCATTCTTATGTAATCAAAATGAGATGTTTAAAAAATTAATTACGAAATTTCAAGAGTACAGTTTTTTAACATATATGGTGATACTAGAATTCCCAATCAATGAAATTGTTTTACAATATATTCATATATAGAAAAATATTTTTTAATTTTAAAATGGTTAATATTTTAAAAATTGTTATGTAAATATTTTTGTTCCATTCCCATTATTCATCCAAAGGACATAGATTTATTACACAAACTGTATTACTAATGAACTAATGGATATCTATAATACCAAACTAACATTATTGATAATAAAATTATATAGAGATATTTGGTTTCACATGATAATTTTAGATTAAATTCTCCTTAAAAATCTATATTATTTATATCATAGATATTATTATTTCCTAAACCATATATTAATTTTACATGTGGGGTTATATTAAGAATGTTATTTGATTTTAATGGGAAATCATGATAAATAAATATTCTCTACAAAGTAATGGTATTTGTTGATGAGTTGAATTTTCTTATTATTTAACTGATAATTCAATAATTTAAGAATTCATTTCACTTTTAATGATTGGTACAACATAGATATAGATAGCCTCTCGATGAATCAACATTTACAATCTTATATATAAGTTGGAAATATAAAATGGAGTTTAGGTGTATACCAACCCATTGTTTCAAACATTCCTAGAAAAAATTCAGGATTTTATTGATATCATGATTCCTGAGATCATAAAAAATCCAATATGAATCATTTTTTTCATTGAGATTTCAGTTATTATTATCCACATAATTTATTTAATAATATTATCTATAGATACATTTTTTATACAGATATTAATTAAATGTCATGTGTTTTTACTAATCTTCCTTACTATATTAATTATTTATTATATACTCATGATATACTGCACTATATGTAACCTTATGATGAATTTTATCTCACCTAAATATAGTTTCATTTCCCATGGCTCTATGGAATAATTCATTGAATGTGTTCTAAGGATACAAGACATTTTTTATGTTTATATTTTCTTCCCTATGTAAAAAGGTTATCATGTATGAATCTGGATATATATGTATATTAAATGATTTAGTACTTATATATTAGAATCATTGTACCTTAGATAAATGTAATTATGTAACATTCATCTCTAGTATTTTTTATTCAGGGTTGTTAGATATTTTATTACCATTTCATCCGGTTGAAAATGAAAATGTCGTTCATTCATACACAAGAAAACATAGTTGAATATCGAATTATAATATATATAATCAAATGAATTATAAAACATAAAATATATCAAAATAAAGTAAATATTCAATATTAATTTTTTATTTTTGATGATATTGAACATGTGCGATGATTCAGACTTGTGGTCTGGTATAATATAGCTTCAATCCCTGATTAAAATATCTAAAATATTTATTTTCCAAATAGATAATTCTATATACATTTTCATAAAATACTATAAGTATGTATTAAAATATTTATAGATGATCTATGAAAAGAATTTATTTTTATTGATAATTTATGAAAATAAAATAAAATAGGGTTTATTATATTATATTATATGAATCATTTTCACATTCATTACGAAATGTAAATGAAATTTCTATTTTCTTTTATCTATCAACAAAAGAAATTTTCTACCACCCCATATATTATTTTAAATTTTTTGTCCATTATATTATTCCATGTTTTCTTCAATAATGAAAACTATTTCCCTATTTTTTAGGTATTTTATTTCTGATTTTATTAAAAGGAAATGTTATTTTGAAAATTAAAACACATTTGTATATGGTTTTAATATTTTTATTCCTAGCAGTTTTTTTGAAGAAATAATTATATTTTTATTCTAGATATGGTACCTGATAATTATTGATGATATCAAGTGATCCTGATATATATTATTTGAAATATTGTCCTTGATACATTTTATTCAATGGGTGTGCCTGATATATCTTATATGAAGGGTGAGAACGGTATATCTTATATGAGAGATGAGTATGATATATCCCTCAAGTGTGTTGGATAATGTTTTTTTCTTAAAATACAAGTAAGAGGGTGTTAACGATGGGTTTTCTCCAATATATTTAACCAGGATATTGTATCATCTAACATTGGTAATGAGTATAACGCAATAAGATTCCCACAAGGGTTTATATTATATTCTTATGGGATTTAATGGTTTTCATTAAAATAAAATTAGGAATTTCATGTAAGGTACATGATCCATGAGGATCAACTGTTTGTGTGTTTTTGAGGATGCATGTTCTCAAAGGTGGATTGGAAGATGTTTAGAGAAATGTGGTTGAGTAAAGCTAGAAATGTGGGATTACACATCGTGTATGTTCACTACATGATGTAATATCCTATTTCAAAACATGAAAGATATTTTCACAACATGAAATATATTGGTGTTCCAAAAATAAATAAAATAATGAGGTTATACATTTTTAGGAATAAATTGACGTAGATGCATTATGCAATGTGACTTGGCATTAAATTCCATATAATTCCCCACACCGATATGATTTTATGACATTTCATCTCCTAAGGTTTTCCCAATCCATATTTCTCATCCCTCTATCTCTCTAAACTCCGGATGACTCGGCAGTCTCCCTCTTCAACGCCTGTGGATTGCTTCATATCGAATCAATTCGTTGCATCCCTCCTTTGGTCCATCTTCGATATATGGTATGATCTACCATCATTCATATGGTTTCATCGATATATTTTATTATGTTTCTCAATTCAATGTTATGGCTCCGGATCTTCATGATTCTAATGTATGTTTTCTTGGTGGTTGGGTGGTGTGGATATGTGTGGCCTCCTCGAGTAGATGCAGTTATTGCGGGAGAAGTGATCGTGAACCATTGCTTTGATCTATTCTTGTGAAAATAAATTTAATGATCTTTTGAGGTTGGGGAGTAACTAAATCTATATATGTTTATTTGGAATGGTATAGTTATCTTGGTTTAGACCTAATGATGAAATGAAATATATGTAATGATTATATGTACTTGGGTACAGAATTGTAACTGATCACATGTTGTTTCATTATACCATGATAAAAGTTTGTCTCTAGATTTGATAGATAGATTGATATCATTGCATTACATGTTTTAAAATGTTGTTCTTGATGGAAATATTGTAAAGAACATAAATCTGGAATTAATTGTTCAATTATTTTGAATAAATATAAGGAGGCTTGTTTAATGAATTTGGTTGTTGTTGTAGCAATATGATTATAATGAAATTTATGAAAGATGTCATGTTTAATTGAATTTTTTGATGAACCTGAAGCATGTTGATTTATGTTGATTATAGGAATGACAAATTGATTGTTTAATTATTATTTTGATAGGTTGAGATACTTTTTTAGATTCACATAGTTGGGACTGAATAATGAATCCGTTAATTTAGTAATGAATAGGAACTATTTCTGTGATATTGTTAACGCCATTATCGGGCCTGAGTTGCCTACTTATTTGTAAAGGAAAGGATCCTTTTTATTTGGATCCATGAGAGATCATTTTTTATACAGGTTTTGTTCCTTGGTTTTGGGCCATAAACACATTACTAAGACCGTTTATACTTCTAGTAATGTGATCAGGATATGAGACTTCTGTTTGTGGGGGTAGGGGGATTATGAATTACATGAGAATTAGATTACTATAAATGGCGGGATATTATGGTATGTGGGGGTAGGGAGGCCTAGTGTATGTGGTAAAAATTAACACATAGTGTCGCGAGCTACATCAGTTTATACATATGGGTGTCAAGGAGGACACTAGAGATGATATAACATGTTAAAGATGGGCTTACAAATTGATATGAATATTTCATGCCTATTGAGCATATTATTTATTATATGTTTTACATTTTTCACTTCTTGAAGAAGCTGTTTTTGCTTACCCTACATTCAAAATTATTTATTTTGCATGATTTAATCCACTTTCTTTCTCTGTTTAGCTTCACAACGATGGATGTGTATATGCTCCTAATATTTTCAGCAAGGACATAATGGGTAGATCATCTACACAACCTATTGATCCCCATGATATTGATATACTAGAATTATTTCACAGATTACATGTAATTATGGAAAGTATTAATTTGGTTAAATAGTTGAATAAATGTTTAACCCATGGTATTGGTACCATCTAGGATGAAATCTTGAGGTTGTACTTCTAAGAAGTCGTGGAATCGATTTTTTAATTCGTAGAAGGCATTGATCTAGTTGAAATTATATTTGATAGTGATGTATAATTTATAATGGTTAATTACATATCAAAGAGTTAATTAATGTAAAGTGTAATTGATTAAAATGGATAAGGTAACATAATGAAGTTAATTAAAATGGTTTTTTCTGCTATAGGATATCAAGTCTTGGCAGTGGAATCTTGGTGTTTGAGAGACATGAGATGCAGTTGAAATTAAGAATAGGTTATTCCATTATTGTGGTTTGGGATATATTATATCTTATACATTTTGTGATTCTATACACAAATCCACCCTATCGGTTAGAGAATTTAGTATCTCGTTGATTCTGGCCCTGGGGGTGTTTCCACTACCTCCCTGTGGGAGGATGCATGATTGACTACCTCCCTTTTCCCCACTCTCTTCTCTTGGAAGTTATTTGTTCGGGTATGCATGTTAGTTAGTTATCACCATTTATGTGTATAGATGGCTATAATAGACTATGATTATTTCACACACATATATTCTTGATATAGTTCCCTTAGAACTACTATAGGTTGAGTGTGAAGAGGTTATGATGGTATGAGGACAAGTACATGTTGTATAGGTAGTAATGGCTAGAGGTATAAATCCTAATCTATGATACACGTTATATAGGATATGGTGGCTCATAAAAAAAACCTTATTACATATGGTTGTGTGGATTCTGTGGTGCTTTTTCCAAGAGCCTAATGGAACACATTTCTGTTGGATGAGGTTCATGTTGTATTTCTCACCCAAGTGTTTTCAGGCCATCATTATTTGAGATATATTCTTAGGACGTGCAATGTTAGGGGAAAGTGACAGAAAAGGGGGAAGGTTATATAGGGTTATTATTGATATTAATCATTATATTTTATACTCTTATATATGATACATGGAAAAATATCCATTGTTAAGATAGAAATATGGTATACATGTTTATTTGATGAGTTATTTTCAATTGGTTTTAAATTCACATTAGAATGAATTTGTTCCTTTTGTATGAAAGAATCCCAAGATAATCCTTCAATATACACAATTGTACTCACCCTTAAAATATATAACTCTTTTTTCAGGTCACTTGGAGCAAGGTTGAGATCTAGCTAGTTACTAAAAGTTTGTTGTGGTAGGTGCTGCTCATGCTTCTTGGTCACCATAATTTTACTTTCGTTTTTTATAGTAATGGTTCCCTTTTAGTTATAGTAGTTTGTTAATGAACATACATATGTGTACATGGCATTTATTTTATATTTTAGTTTGAGAAGATTTTGGTTGGATTTTGTCGTATCTCTCCATTTTTCATCGGTTCTCATTGACGGTAATGATTCCCATTTATTTGTTTACTATACCATTAATTCTAGTCACCAACCCAAGGACAATTGTAAGAGAAACTCAGGGGTCATCATCTATCTTCTAACATTGTCATCCCAGGAGGGGTATATTTTGTGGGGAGGGGGTCCTGAAAGAATGGTATCAGAGGTATGATTAAAGGATATTCTAGAGTTTTTGAGATAGGTATATGTGAGGATATGTGGGTTGGTTGAGAAATGGTTTCAGCTTAGTTTTACAAGAACTATGAACAATAGATACTGGCCTGGATATAGGTATTGGCCCCCCCCTATAATCTGATGAATAAAACATTATCTTCACATTGACTACTATAGCAGATGATACTTGATGCAGGGTAAATACTTATGAATGTATTATGCATCATTGTTATTTGAACATTTATTATAGTTATAATTTTCAATAGACTAACTTAAAATGAATAAAAAGTGAATAATTAATTTAAAGTCTTCTATATTCCAATTTTAAGAGATCTAATAATTTTTTATTTTGCAGGTATGGCTCTAGGCCGATGTTCTCCATAGGTTTTCAATGATGATGGTTAGCCAGCTATTCCAGCACAATGTAGTAGAGTAAAAGTTGATAACATTGACACATGGAGGAGGATAGTCCGAGAGATTAAACGTCAGATCCAACCAAATTATGAGGTCTCCTTTTTAGATGCTGTTAGGAAATACATGTTTGAGGACGTTGAGATATATTTTAGTTCAATCCATGTATGGTAGGAGCACTAGTTAAATTTTTTTGAGTAATGCTAAATGGCGAAACAAGGAAGTTATGGTTCTTATTCATTGAAGTTTTTGAGGAGTTTGAACTCTCCTTGGAGTAGTTCCTAGAGCAGGTCAGAGATGAATTTATCGTTGACCGTTAAGGCAGATAGACACTAGGATATGTCCACCCTTAGATAGGAGAGATTCACTATATTAGAGTGTAGAATCCATATTAGGAAGATTTTGTGATACGATTTGGACATATATCTAGATGTAGAAGACATAGTATAGTGTTTTCAAGAGGCATTGCTTCCTCAAATCTAGCATCAGGTCACCCCATTTTTGATGAATACATACCATGAGGTTTAGAAGCGGGTATAGGTCATTGATAGGACATTATCCATGATAAGATCGTCATGACAGGTTAGCCTTCAGGTTTTCTAATGAAGCATATTTGTGGTCTTGGGTTCTTGTTATTTTTGGAAGAAGAGTGTCTATGTGTCAGGGGGTGGATCCTATCCAGTAGCATTTTATTTCAATAAGAGCAGAATCTCTTAGGTTCATGCTAAGGGAGTAGGCCCTTGCTATTTTGTGAATGCTGATTTCATCAAAAGCAATAGATCCTAGACTTTTGATTCATTAATGTGTCTTCGGTGTTTTTCTTATGTTTCCTCAACTAAGGCAGTTCTATGTAAGGCAGTAGTTGCAGGTTGCCTCGTTTTAGGATCAATAGAGAGCTCATAGGGCGGGCAGAGTATATCCCATGGGTACTCATCATCTTCAAATAGAAGATCAAAATCATGGTGGTGGTTATCAGTGTGGTCACTGTGGGTGTGGAGTAGTTCATGGTATGATTCATCTATTAGTGTTTGTAGTGTTGAGCAATACATACATAGTTCAATGTATTTTTTCTTGTTTTCAACATTGGTGTATGCTTTGTTTGAATTATTAGTGACCTACTCCATCATATCACAAACCCATGTACATACCAAACAAATTTAGGTAGATAGTATTCTAGTTCCATTGGAATTAACTACAAAAAATGTAGGTCAAGCTAACATATTTTTTGCATTTCGATACTATGGGATAGTGCTGGATAGGCACCAAATAGGAGGAGATTTCCTATGTTTACGGATACAACCATTATATATTTTCCTAGGAATGGATTTGGTTTATTTGGTGCAAGATATAGTGGATTTATCCGTACTTATAATACTTGACGGATGAGATGATGCTGATTTCTTTGGACTTTTTGCAGTTGGTGTTTCCCAGTTTCATAGAATAGTACCTTAATTTATTACCATAAATGGTTTTTGCTTTACCCCCCCCCCCTTGACGTGATATTGAGTTGGGGATTGAGATATAGCCAACATCGTATCCTATCTCAATGAATCCATACAAGATGGAAACTTCTGAGTTGTGGGTGATGCGTAAATAGATTGTTAGAATATTACAATGCAGTTTTGTTTTGAATAATGTGTCACCATTGGTTTACCAATTTTTCTCATGAAAAAGGTTGGCAGATGTTTGTGGTTTTGTATCGATTATCTTCGCTTGAACCAACTGACTGTAAAGAACCAAAATCTTTTTCCATTTATTTATTATATGTTCGATCAACTGAATGGTTTCTGTTATATCTCGAAGATCAATATACGACCATAATATCATCTAATGTGAATGAAGGATGAGGATGTTTTGAAGGCCAACTTCGGTTGTCATCATGGAAATTACATGTTTATTGTGATTTCTTTTGGTGAAATGAATTCTCCAGCTGTGTTAAGGGGTTTGATGAACATTGTGTTTTGTAAGCTTCTGGATAAGTTTTTGGTGTTCCTCATCAATGAAAAATTTCTATAATATTAGCCTGAGGAGGATCATGAAGCACAAATTCATATCATTTTGAGAGTTTTTTGATGACATATGATATTTGGGATGTTTTCAATGTGTGTGTTTTGGGATCATGATGTCTTTTACCGTGGAATGTTGTATCTTATAAGGGTGTGGTTTTAGATCCATTGAAGATTAAAGAAGTTGATTCTACGGACGAACTCAATACATTATAGGAGCTATGATGTTTTCATGGTCATGTAGGATATTAAAGAAGGTTTTCAGATGATTTATCTCTAGTTTAAAATCCTCTAACAGTGATTCCAATAATAGATATTGCATTCATATGGAATGAATAACATTAGGAATCTTTTGAGTATATGATGTAAAAGTTTTTCAGTTCTAATGTTCTTTTTCATCCAATAGAATGAGTTCATTATTTGGTTTTCTATGATGCCTCACGTCTAGGGTTATGATTTATTTTGATGGAATAGAGATATTTCATTTATTATGGGTCTCGATAGTTATGTCACCATGAGGGTATCTATACCTCACAAAATGTTGATTTGGTAGAATTGGTACTTTCCCAAATGTTGTGGAGACACTACCTTATTATAGAGTGATATAGGGACTTCACTGATCTTAAAATCTCAAGGTATATATTTCATCATTATATCATAATCTTGCGACATTTTTTAAGGATGGAGTTTTCACATGATGATGACGTTGATATATCATATACACCTAGTTAGGTGAATGTTGTAGTTGATGCGTTGAGAAAGAAGTCACGTAGTAATCCAGTTCATGAATTATGTGATTTTTGGAGAGTAATGGAATGACATTAATCATTACATCTACATATGGGAGAATACGTGGGTAGAATTTTTTTGGATAATAGTGTAACCATTTTTGGTGAAGAATGTTGAAGATTTCAAGTTGGTGGATCTTGAGATAGAGTTTTTTAGAGACCATGTGGTTTGTGATGAGGCTCATGATGGATATTCTGAGGATGAAAAACATTTAATATTGTTTCCAAGAAGTCTTTTCATTCCATTGGAAATGTGTGTGATGGTTCATAGATAGTTACATAGTTCTCCCTTAGTAGTACATTCTGGAATGGAAATGATGTACCGAGCTTTGAGGAGTCAATTTTGGTGGCTTCGGTTGATGTGTGCAGTTGCAGTGTTTGTGTCTTGATGTTTGGAGTTCTGTAAGTTGTTGTATGCACACAATATTCCTAGAGGGTTTCTCAAGTTATTATATGTTCCTTAGTGGATGTGGGAGGACATCTCTATTGACGTTGTTAAAGGCTTACCTCGATCATTGGTAGTCTATATTGATATATGGGTAGTTATAGATCATTATAAAAAATCAACCCACATTATAGAAGTCAAAGAGTCATGATTATTATTGGTTTTATCGTGGAAATATCTTTAGGTGTTGGTGAGACTCCATGGAAGCCCTAGATGAACATTTATAATCGATATGCTCATTTTACCTTTATAGTTTGGAGATTTCTCTTGTATTATATTGGATATAAGCTAGGATTTATCACTTCTTTTCATGTACTGATTGACAGTAAGACATAGTGAACCATCCAGTCTCTTGAAGACATGTTACGGTCTTGTGTCTTGGATTTTAGAGGATTAAGGAAGAGGAACTACCCCTTGTAAGAGTTCTCCTACAACAATATTTTCCACTCCAACAACAGTATGGCACCCTTTGAAGCCTTGTATGGTAAAACAATCTATTCTCTATTGTGCTGGTCATGGGTGAGAGAGCCTGCAATTCCTGGTCCAGAACGAGTATGGAATTCAATAGAGATGGTTCATGTGATTATTGAGAGGATAAAGATAGTCCAAGATCATCAGAAATCATCTACCGATCATAGGTGGAGGCATTTTGAATTTTACATTGGGTATCATGTTATTCTGAATGCGACACCTTATCATGGGCAGCAATGGTTTGGTCATTAAAGTAAGAATTCTCCCCATTTTGTTGGTCCTTTTGAGGTGTTGGCTCATGTTAGAGCCATGGAATATTGGGTAGCACATAACCCCTAAATTAGATGGATACACGGTGTTTTTCATGTGTTACTGATACATTCTTATCTTCATGATGACTTTCACCTCATCTATAAGCGCGAGATCGATAATGACGAGACCTTTTAGGAGTGGCCTGTAGAGATCCAAGACCTCTAGGATAATGTGTTTCATATGCCTGATATCCCATTGGATTGTGTTTTGTGCTGAAATGATGGTGTGGTTTGGAGTACTTGGGAACGTGATTCACAAGTACTCTCTCATTACCCAGAGTTTATTTTATTATCTCTTCCCTATAGAATTGTTTGTTTGATGGTTATAGACCATTTCTATTATGTGTTTGATTTCTCTTTGGGATTATTATGGATTTCCCAATTTTTAAAGGTATCTCACATAGGAGAGTGTTTAGGAGCTATATGTGGTAGTCTTGTGGTTTTTCACTACTTCCTAAAGTGAAGTGGTTGATCTCATTTGGTGGTGTACTCCTTGAGATGTATCATGAGGTGTGGCTATTCAAACAACTCCATTATTTTCTATTTCCCCTCTCATATGGTTTTGGATTCACAAGGACAAGAATGTTTTTAGAGGTATCTAATGTAAGGGCCATTATTTTTGGGATCAACCCTATGACTATTTTTGTAGATCTATGTGCTCAGAGGTGGCTTAGAAGAATTTTGGATATGTCTGGTTATGTAAACCAAGAAAGGGGGGGATTACAAGTCATGTAACTAAATCCCACAATGTAAAATCCCATTTCAGGGGTTCTATAATGGAATTAATGAAGTGTTTATAGTTTGATGTATTTTAGTGATCAAAAAATTAAAACAAAATACAAGTTTATTGTTTTTTTATAAAAAACATGATCCCATCGAATTACATAACATTAGGTTTTATTACATGTCCTATAATTCCCCTCTACTTTTTTTAATTATAAATTTTAGGTACTCGAGTATTCAAAAAACGTACCTCTCAACCCTTTATCTATCAACTCAAGATGACCTAGTATCCCCCCTCTTTAACAAATTGTGATTCAATCAGCTCGGATTGATTCCCCTCTTCCCTCATTCAATCTATCTTTGATATAAGGTGTGATCTACCATCATTCTTAGGGATTCATTGATGTGTTTCCTTCAGTTTCCCTGTTCTATTTGATGGTTTGTGATCTCTATATCTATAATTTATTTTTCATGATGTATGGTTGGTGTGGTTGTGTCATGGAGTCCTAAGGTGGATGAAATTGTTTTGGGAGAGGTTATTGTGTTCCATTTCATTGATCTATTCTCATTAAATGAATATCTACAACCGTTGGAGTTAAGGGACATTCTGCTTCTCTATTTATTTATGTGTAATCATATAGTCATCATGGCATAACCATTGGTTTAAAATATAATTCTCCTAATAATTATATACACTAGATTAAATAATTGGTATCGATCCTATGTTTTTGTTTTATACAATGATAACAGTTTTACTCTTGACTTTCTATATAGTGTGATATCTATACTTATCTTGATTTATCATGTTTTTCTTCATGGAAAATGGTAAAGATAATAGAGATGAAATTAAATGTTTAATTATTTGGATAAAATATAAATAGGAATATTTAATGAATATATTCATTGTTGTTTTTGCAGCTTAATGATAATCCAATTTAAACAAGTGACAAATATAATTAAATTGGATGATAAACCTGAATCACATTGAATATTGTCGATTAAAGGCATGTAAAATTGTGTGTTTAATTAATTTTTTGATAGCTTGAGATGATTGTTTCTTGGGTATCCTGTAGTTATAACTTGAATAATGAAAATATTCATTCAATACATAATAAGGGAATGTTGTGTGATAATGTTAATTCCTTTCTCCGTCCTGAATTGATTGCTTACATGTAATGGTTGTATTTCTTGTCCTCTAGAGATATCATATCTTGTTTTTTATGATGGGTGGATGCATTGGTTGGGGGGCCAAGAGAATGTTTCCATTCTTTATATTTTTTCTTGTGATGTGCTCTATATGAATGACTTCTGGTTGTGGGGGTAGGGAGTCCCAGATGTGTCATGAGCCTGGGATAGCTGAGCCTAGAGGGATATAATAGTTTCTGGGGGTAGAGAGTCTAGTGGATATGCTTTCAGTTGATGCCTAGGGTGTCAGCATGAATCATATTTTCCATATCAGTGTCAAAGAGGACACTTGAGATAATCTAATGGGTTGAAACTACACCTACATGTTGAAAAGAAAGTTGGATGCTTGTAAAACAGATTGTTTATTTATCAATTTTACATTCCTAGAGACGTGAGGTAGATGGTCTAGCTTACCCTCCCTCCAACATAGGCAGAGAAAGGTGGGGTATGCCACATTCATTCTGTGTATAGATTTCGAATGATGGATGGGTCTATGCACCTCTTATTGGTAGAAATAACTCAAAGGGTATCTTATCTACCCATATTGTTGATCCCCATCTATTTCATAGCTTATAATTATTTAATAAAATACTTAGAATTATAGAACATGTTAATGATGTTAAATAAATTAGAAAAAATTTTATCCCATGGTTTTGGTTCATGTTGTGATGCAATTTTGATGATGTACTTCATCAATGTATTCAACTCAGTTTGGTTATAAATGAATGGGATAGATCATACAGGAATGCTAATTGAATGTTATGTTAAATTGAAAATGTATAATTATCAATCTAATAATTAATTAACACAATTTAAAATTGGTAAAAAAGGTAAAAATTAACATAATGAAGCTCTATATAATGGTTGTGTGCTTATAGGATATATAGTCTTAGCGGCGGCAGATAGGATTTCATGAGATGTGAGATGCAGTTCATTCTAAGACAAGGTAATTCCCATTGTTTTGTTGTGAGATATATTAGATCCTATGCTTTTTGTGTTTCAATATGTTACTCCACCTCGTCGGTTAGGGATAATGACACCGCAATGATTATTTTCTCTGGGGTTGTGTGTTTTCCATAATATACAGGTGGGAGGGTGGATGACAGACTAACCCCATTGGCCCTGCTATCTTCTCCTATAAATTACTTGTTCTGGTATACAATGTAGTTAGTTTTCTCCATTAATTTTTTTGAATGGATAAAATTGATTGTGGTTATTTCACACACAAACATTGTTGATATAGTTTTCTGTAGACTAAATAATGTATAATGTTTATAGGTTGTGGTGGCTTGGGGATATTCACTCAATGTATGATTTGAAATGGCTTGAGGTATAATACCTGATGTATAATACATAGTGTATGGTCTCTGATGTCTCTAGAAAACTCCCAGGTTACATCTGGTTGTGAAAATGGTGTGGTATTTTTCCCTCGTGTCTACGTGAAATCCAATTTGTTTAATGAGGGGCATGTTGGGGTTTTCCCCATGGTGTGTTCAGGCCAGAATTTTTTTGAGATATATTCTTAGGACGTGCGATGTTAAGGTAATGTTGGAAACCATTGGGGAAGTAGTAGCTAGGTAACCATGATATTGTTAATTATATTATATACTCTTGTATTCAATGGTTTTTACGGGTATCCATAGTGAGAATGGAATCATAGTATACCAATTTTGTTGACGTTTTAGTTACAAATGATGATCACTATGGTTTTGAATGATTTGTTTACTTTTTCACAAGATAATCAATGGGAGATCCTACTGTGTACACATTTTTACTCACCCTTCATATATATAAACTATTTCTATAATCACATATATTAGGTTGTCAATCATGTTGGATACTACTATCTTGGGGTTTCAGGAGTTGTTCGGCCTTTGTGGTCACTGTCATTTTACTTTCTTTTTTTATTTTCAGTTTTCCCTTTCATAATTAGTAGTTCATGAATTACATTACATTTGTGTACTTGGGATATTATTAATATTGTAATATTAGTTGGTTTTGGTTGGTTTATTTATTATCTCTCCCTTTTTCATATGTTCTACTAGAGGGTAATTACTCCCATTTTCGTTATTAGTATACCCTTGGTGCATGTCACCAACCCATGACTGACAAGAGGAGGGACTCGTTGGGCATTATCTCTCTTCTCACATTGCTGATCTAGGAGGGGTACATCTTTTGTGAAGGGTGTCCTGAAATTTCAATTTTGTATGGAATACATAATAGGATCACACTATATTCTAATATTAGTAATCATTATATGGTTTATAATATTTATTTAAGGAATACAAAATTTAATACATTTTTTCATACTTATATTTATGTGTGTATCCCTCATTTTTATATTTTTACCCATGATATTTATGGTGGTTCAGGGAAAATAAAAAGTCTTGTAGAATATAAGTTAGTTTTTTCAGGAAATGATATCAATTTACAACTAAAAATAAGTATATTGTAGTAATAATGTATTCATTTAAAAATGGAAAATTTTATAATTTGTGGGCTGGTTATGTTTAGTGATATAATTTTTCAAAACTCAAAAAATCAATGAAATTATATATTAATGAAAGTTAATTTTGGAATAAAACTCAATATGATTAAAAAATTTACGATGTTTTCTATATTTTAGGTTTCTTAGGTGGATTTGGATTAAATTATATTTTATTATTTTGATACCATTTAAGTCAAAATTTCATTATAACCAAGAATGGTTAGCATGTAATGATGAAATGCAGTTATAATTTTAAAGAGATTCATTATATGTTAGGGAATCTATATATAGCAAAATGACAATTAGATATAACCAACATAAAGGATAAAAGTATCATAAAATATTTATGGAATCATCCTTACGCATATATATTATATTATTATAATATTTAATTATTCATTTCATGTTTAAATGTTGTTCTCTTGACCTAATATTACATCATTTGTCATGATGAAAGTAATGTGGACATTCAAAACCATATTATCCCTTTCAGATGTCTTTATAATAATTTTAATTTGATGATATTATTCAAATGATTTGTATTGGTTAATGAGGGTGTTAATTTACTATAAAAAATATTTGACTAATTAATCTTATTTTAATTTTAGAATAAAATATTGTTGGTCATGGAATACTTTTTATTTAATTTCAATATATCTACTATTAAATATATCTTAAAAAGGGAAATACCCCAAATGACATGAAAACTAATATTTTGTATGTTTTTATCATGTGTAAATAAAAATGAAATATACAAAATATCACGATTTATATAGTTATAGAATGATTTTTATTGTTTGATTAATGTAATAAAATATTATTTATATGGAGGAATCATAAGGATATAACTCATATATATCATATATAAGAATATTCTATTATTGAATGAGATGATAAATCCTTGATAATGATTCATGAATGATGGCCAATAACGTATGTTTTTATTTATAGTGTTTATTAAATTATGTTGGAATGGTATTTTATCAATGATATTCTAATATATTCTAAATTTTATGAGAGTTCTGAAAAAAATAAAAATTATAACATTATAGTTTTTGTGTTAAAAAATTGTAATCATATGATATATGAAATCATTAAAATGGAAATGTTTTTAAGAGAAATGTTTATAAAATTTGCAAAAAATCATTTAAATTCATATCAATGAGTGATAAAAATCCATTGGGTTAAAATTTTCCTATTGATAAGGTAATAATATTTTATTAAAAATATTATATTTTATTCAACAATAATTATTTATATGAAACCATAAAGGTTAAAAATATACTTGATAATCACTATTATTTTGAAATTTTTCATCATATTTTTTAGATTTTTATAGGATTTATATTAATATTTTAAAAAAGGATAGCAAATCCATCTTATGACAAATAATCACATCTGGCCTGGCCATAGGTATTCAACCTGTAATCGAAGGGTTGAAAGGGTCCATTCCCTATTAATATCTAACATGATTTCTTAGATAGTTTGATGTTGTTTTTTAAAATAAAATACATTAATGACTAAGGAAAAATTGATTTTGGGATTCAAATAAGTTCCAATGGTAGTCATGTTATTTTAGATAAATCATTTTAATATATTAATATAATTTATTACTAAGGTATATTTATTTTAGGTATTTAAATCATATTATAAGGTATAATTTTTCTATTTTGTGGGGTTTGGAATCTGATTATCCATGCAATTGGAATAATTGATGTTCATCTATTTATTGAATTAATTAATTTTTTTATATTTAAATGATGTTATTAGTTAATAATATCTAGTTTGATAAATGAAAATTAATCAGGGAAAAATATGTGACAAAATCCATCAAATTTTTGGATTTCAATCTTTGTTGGGAATATTCTAAATATTTTTATGGTCTGATAATTATAAAATAATCTATTTTTACCTTTTGTTGTTATTTTTAGGCTTTATATATTAATTTTATAATTCATCATATGGTTGTTTATTTAGTTTCTAATTTTTATACCACACAGTAAACCTTTTTGTTTCAAGTATTCTTCTAATGATATGAGGTATAAATTTTTATCCTCTTGTGGAATAATTTGGTCTATTTGGAGTTTATTTTAGTGGTTAATTTATAAAATAATCATCTTGAATATCATTCATATGCATATAAATATGAGGTAGCAATGTATATTAATTTGATTATGAAATTATACAAATAAATATGTTATATTTCATTATATTACATGTCTAAAAGATATAGTAGATTATCATCCCTAATAAAAGGATCTTGAAATAAAATTTATATCATATTACATTTGTTTTTTGATTAATTTAGGGAACTTTATCATCTATATGTTTTATGGTTTTGGGGTCATTAACACCATCTTGATAATTCATATTCTTATGATCACTTTTTAACGTATATCCACATCATTATTTGGAAAAACAATTCCTTTTATCTTATATTTTCAAATCCCAATAATTTTCTCTTATTTAGGAACTTATATATATTTTATTCCAGATGACCTCTATATTTCTTTTTCACTCTTTTGAATGGAAATTTCATTATTCCATTTTACTATGTGGGCATTCAATAAATTTTTTTCAAATATAAAACCATTAATTGTTGTGATCATTGTCAAATCAGGAGGATTAATTTTATTGAATGAGGTGAGATTGTAACACCTTGATATTGAACCACATTTTCAAAATTATATACCAAACACTCCACCCATCTTAAATGGACCTTGAAATGTTATTATTTAAATATGACAACTATAGCCTATTCATTTAAATGGATGATACGAGAAATTAAAACTAATTATAAAATAAATATATATTGGTTCTAATCTATAAATAATTATTAATGTTTAATAGATATGAAATTAATTTTATGTTAAGTTATATAATGTTTA
The DNA here is from genome assembly GCA_963277665.1 of Viscum album. Classification (NCBI taxonomy): domain Eukaryota; kingdom Viridiplantae; phylum Streptophyta; class Magnoliopsida; order Santalales; family Viscaceae; genus Viscum; species Viscum album. Next base: position 1,842,201,679 of record OY728156.1, read on the forward strand.
AAAAAAATCTTTTATCAAAAAATATTTTTATTAATTCTACCAAATAAATATTTTATAATTTTTTAAAATATATATAAATTTTAATTGATAAAAATGATTTAGTTTTTGAAAATCGTATGAAAAAATAATCTTAGTGTGGAATGTTTTTTAAAAAAATTATTTTTTAGTGAATAGAAAATGGTTATTATTTTCGTAAAAAAGTTAATTATTTTCATAAAAAATGTACCATTATAAATTTAATGTGATAAAAAAGGAAAAAATTATTTAGTTAGTTCATATATAATTCTCCACATTTGAATCATTATTATACCTGATTTTTTATATGTTTATTTTTTTGGTGTTCAATTGGAATTTTCAAAAAAAACAATTTTTGAGTTTTTTAATCTTAAATTACTTTCTACCACATCTAGAAGATGATTCATGAAAAATGTGTTATATTTTCTAAAATAAGAAGTGAAAATTTCATAAATAAGATAATTTTATATTTTGATTATGAATAGTAACCACAGATAATATTTGTCAACTTGTAAAGGGTAAGTATAGTTATTATGGTTCAAAAATGATTTCATCTCGCCCAAAAAATTTCCTAAAACATTTTTTTATATTATTGGATATGTTTCCATTGAAATTTATATTCATTTTAAGAAAAATCATAAACAGTGTTCCACATTTCATTGATAATAAAAATAATATAATTCCAAATAAAGAATAAAATAAAAATGCAACTCTCATATATTTAATATTTATAATTTTTTTAATATGAACAAAAAGTGTTTATATTCATTTAGAAATGATTATATTGAATATTAATTATTTTCTTTTCATGGTAATTTTTAATTTTTTGTTAAAATAATAATCACTTAATTTTAATACATCACAAAAAAGTACTTATATAATCAATATAATTATAATTTAAATTATATAAAAAGTATAAAAGTAATATTTTTTAATGATTTATAGCATCTTGGAAATTTAATAGATAAAAAAATCTTTAGGGATGTGTGAAATTTTTATTTTTGATTTATATTTTTATCATGAAGACTTAAAATTCAAATTAAATGAATAGATTAAAGATGATAATAATTAGAATTTATAATAAAAGGTGTTAAAACAAATAGATTTGTGGGAAATATAAAATAAATAAGTCCAATTTTTATAAGAAGATATTTAATATGCTAATAGTAATTTTATTATATAATTATTTTAATTTGATGGAATCATTTCTGTAAGTTTTATTTAAATTTTTATAATACTTTATGAAATTCCATAATTTCCTCTACCCTCACTTCAAAAAGCGCAAATCCTCACCGACCGTCCCCAAAATATTTGGGAAATGTAGTCTACAAAATCCATAAAATATTTATTATTGAATCTCATACAATTTTTATTTATGTATTGTTTTTAAAATAATAACAACCTTAGAGGATTGGTGGTGTAAACAAAATAAGGTTTTATAAAAAAGTGTTACAACATATAAGCGAATATTTTAGTTTTATTATTTAAACCATGAAAAAATATTATTCTAAAATTATAAAATAATGGCATAATTATATTAAAAATACATATATATTTTTTATGTTAATTGGTAAAACCAATAACCATATCTTCTTCTATCAAATGAGAAATGAGTCCTTCATTAATTGGAAGGGATAAATTCCCCCTCTTGAACATATGTAATGAATTTTATATAAATTACTGTAACATATTTTTAAAATGATTAATTTAGTTAATATTTATGATATTAGTGTCATGAGTTTATTTTTTTAATGATTATATATCATTGAATTTTTTACCTTTTAATCTTTTGGAAATAGATAAAATCGTTTATTCATATGTGGGGATTACCACCACCCCAAAGTGTTTTAATTTATTTCACAAATATTCATTCAAAGTATTGTTATTAAATATTTATTAATTTGTTAGAATTATGATAATATCATTATTAATAAAATTTATATAGTCGTAAAGTTACCACATTAACTATGTAAAACCTACTATATTCATTTCAGATATACTATTTGTATATACTCAAAACATCCAACATGAACATAAATGATTTTGTAATTGAAAAATAATATGAAATAAAATGATAGAAAAAAATTAATAATGTTATTAAAATTTTAAATAATTAATATAATATTATTAACTATGATGATAAAAACATATGTGAGAAGTCATAAATGAGATAAGATGCACCTTATAATAATACCTCGAATTAATTTTTTACACTATTTTTAAATATTATCATTCATAGGCTATAATATTAAAATTATTAAAGACTTTTATTGATATAAAACTAAATTAGGTATAACGTAATTTTTTTCACCTTCTAATTTCTTAAAAATTCTTATATAATTATTCATTTATTTATTTTATACGGATCATTTTGAATTTCATAATAAACTAAAGAAGGAATATTCGATTTAATGTATAACATTCAATTGATTTCCAAAAACCACATCCATTATTTAATGATTTAATTATTATATAATGTTCCTTAAGATAATTCAATAAAACCCCACATTCCCTATATTATTGGTGTTTTAGTTTTCATAATAATTTTCTAAATTTAATATGTATTTGTATACCCAAAAATGTTTTTGATATAAGATTTATAAAATGGAAATATAAATTAATTGAATGACCTTATTAATGATATAATACATTATAATTATTCATTATTATGTGTGAGTCTGATATGACTAATAAAATGGGTGAGATAGCTACATCATATATGATGGCTTAGCCTGATACAACATATATGATGGGGGATCTTAAAAAAATAATATTTGTTGGATGAACCTAATATAACTCTCTAATTTCATAGGTAATGCTCATTTTCATCAACTACATAATTGATGTAGTTATATGGTGATTTTTTTCTATAAATTTATCTGTGATCATATTATTTTTTAAAGGGGTTATTAATATAAAACTCCATGTTCCCAATAATGTTTTTCATTTTCATGTTTAGTGGTTGAAAATAATTCTTTACAAAAAATTCATTTTTAATGTATGTATGTATTATTTAATATAATAATTGAATATTAACATATGGGATAAAATATTATGGGTTATAATTTATTATATTGACTAACATATTAATAAATTTTCCCCCTTGTAAAGACTTTTACTATCATCTAAAAAATTAAAATGTTGTTGTCATTTTTTATGGATGAGTATGAAAAAATAAGATGTTTATATTGAAAATAATGATTTTCTTTTGAGAAATAAATACTTCATTCATTTTAAATGGTTAATAAATATTATGTAATGGATATAGAGTAGAGGATTGCACTTTATAATGTATAGATTATCTATGTAAAAACTATGATCCAATTATCTATATCATTAAACCATTATGATCGTAAAAATATTTTATTGTGAATTATTTACTAAAAAATAAATTCTATGAAATTTTTTATTTCAGGTTCCGGTACTTTTTTTCTGAATTAATGTTTATTATAATATATCAAAATCTATTTAATCAAAAAATATTATTAAACACATTGTAGAAGTTTCAAAAAATAAGTGATCAAAAGTTGAATTATTTTGTTCAATATGTTTTTAGTTCATTAAAATATAGGAATAATATCATTATTATAACCCTCAGTCATTTAAATTTAGTTTTGTTGTTATGACCACTTATTATTCACTATTTTATGATTTGTTTAACTCTAAGAAAACTTATTTTAGGTTTTAACTCCAAGGTTCATCATTATAAAAACATGACCTGATATTTCTTTTTCTGGATAAGGATTTAATTTCAAGGAAACCACCTACATTTTTTTGTACCATAATTTTTTGATGTAATCCAATATTTAGATTTATACATAACTGTAATGGGCTAAACCCCTCCGGTCCAATTCATTGTATAAATTTTATGTTGTCAGACACGATGTGGGTAATAATAACAATTTTTGATAATAATAATTGATAAGGGTGGGATGAAAATATTTGGTGTTAATTAGATTAAATGGTTTTAATTTAATCATTGTGATATAAAATAAATTAAATTTGAATGTATTTAATTCAATGAGTGGAGGCGCGTTGAGGGGGGATCCCCTTATTGGTAAATCCAACTTGTTTTTTTGGGATATTAAAATAAATAAAATATTATTAATTTAATAGATTATAAAAGATAATAAATTTATAATGAAGAATGGAAGGGGTTCTAAACACGTGCATGAATATCATGTTATGGGAGAGAGGGAGTAATTAAAAGATAATAATTAGGCGTCAATAATAATAATAATTAATAATGATAATGATGGTGACCAATTGGTGAAATTGAAAGAGGATTTATTACTATTATATTAAATAATAAATGGTAATGGTGGATTTTAGTGTGTGATTATTTAAATGGAATGGTTTTAATTTAATAAGAGAATAACCATTGTGAACTTGTTTAATGAGATTAAATTAGAACATTAATGATGGGTTTAATTAAAATTAATTTAATTAATAATAACATTGAAGTGATAATGGAGTTAAGGCAACGGGAGGCACCACATTTGGTGGACGAAATCGTGAAGATAAGAGAGATTGGAGAGAGAGAGAGTTTAAAGGAAATAAAAATTTAAAAATTACAACTATAAAATAAATTAGGAAATCAATCAAGGTAGAATGGAGTTATGTTCACCAAAATGTAGAGGATTTTGTGCGTGAATCACAAATGATATTGGAGAGAGAAATTTTCATGGAAATAAAATAATAATAATTATATATTATTATTATTATTATTTATATTTGTCAAAACCATAATTCATTTGTAACATCTTCAGATGATATCGAGTTGATGAACCTTCAGCGGCAGTGTAACCCAAAAATTATGATGGTCATTTTACGACCAATGATGAATACCTTTTTATGATTCATGTCTTGGGTCAATATAACACCGATTATTAATTGAAGTTATTATTATCATTAATCACATGTAAACTGCGTGACAAGTTGTGTGTTGACCAGTCAAACAATATTACAGTTATACGGTCACGTTGTGTATCCATTAATACACAATACATCCCGTTTTAGCTTTTCATTGCCTATATAAGAGAGGGTCACAAGTTATTTACGGACCCCGCCTCTTCCCTGTACGGCGACGCTCCCGGATGACCCATAAGCCTTCTTCATATATTCTTCATCCGGACTCCGATCGTCGATCTCTCGGTGGCTGCAGGATCATGTCGACGAGGTGAACATCATGAACCTTGTTCATTTCCCTCTTCATCAACTTCATTTTAGCAATTTTCTACTGAGGAGATTGCTAATATTTGACGGGAGTGACGCTTTTCGACGAGCATTATCATAATGGTACATTCTACCCCATTCTTATTCCTTCCTCAATCTCCTCTTTCTATTCCTCCATTCCATTTTATGACAAGTCACACCAAATACCATAATGGAGTCTCTCTTGGTTTTTTAGTGTGGTTGTGCCGCCGCGTCCATGGGAGGAAGTAGTCCTCTGGGGGAGTGATCAAAATCCTCGTGGTGGTTGTTCTCACAGAAGGACATCAAAACCTATTCAGGTAGGGATCTTACCTTCATCTCTCTCTCATTTGTGCATAATGTGGGGTGGGTATCCACTTGTTTTCGTGACATACAGTTGAACCAGTAAATATAAATAAGAATTAGATAAAGAATAGGTTTGGGGAATCTTTTTGATATTGTTGTTTTATTTCCATCAATGCATTACCTTGGATTATGTTGTGAATTGAACAGGATTATTCATACTAAAAATCACAGTCGTTGGGGGCATTTTCATGAGAAATTAAATGTGTCCCTGTTTTTTAGATTTTTTTGTGGATGGAATTTCATAAAATGTGTAAATTAGTTAATCATGTAAAGTTGGATGATGAAATGTATACGAGGATAAAATGTATGATCACCCCGGTTGAAATGAATGAATGAATGATTTTTTGTAGGCAATGGTAGTTTATTAAATATAAGAAATCAATGGAATTTGATTGGATGATAAAAGAAAATGGTAATGTGTTGATTTTGTTATCCCTAACATTATTAATGATTGGCAGGGATACATTTTGTAAATGGTTGATCTGGTTTGGTTGTTGTTAGATGCAAAGTAGTTAAGGAACTGATAAACTAAAACTGTTGAAACATGAAAAGCTTAATGGGGTTTGGGGATGTTTATTGTGTGCATACTTTAGAGGTAGTAGTGCTGAGGAATGTACTCATATCCTTTGTGTAAAACACTTAGGATGGGCTGAGTGGTTGATATTTATATAAATCATTATGTTTTAAGTTTTTTTAAGCACCCCTCCCATGTTTAGCACTATGTTTCGAACACTCGTGGGACGAGGGGTGAGTTTCTCAATCATCTAAAAGATGGCTGGTTATTGTTCTTCGTTTTGCTCCCACTTCCAGGTTCTATAGCCAAAGATCCTTCAGGCAGGTTATGACCGATGTTTCCCAAGAGTCTTATGTATGAGATATGATGTGGTTCCCAGGTGTCTTCGGGATGAGATGTGGTTATGGACGAGGATTGAGTGCCGGTGGGATACAATGAGCTTCATATTGCCAGGTTATGACACTATCTCAGGAAGAGGGGGAAGCATCCGAGCATTGGGCGTGAGGGCTTGATCAGTATTCAGTGGGAAGGTGGTGTTGGGTCCCATACTTTGCTAAAATTACTATACTACTCTATTGACTTGCGATATTTTGTGAGTGTCTTTTATGGTTGGGTGTTTAGATTCCGTACTAGACTTTGGTTCCATCTCTTTTCTAACAGAGAATTAGGATGTCTCCCCACCTTTACCCGAGAGCATTAGGTTTTCCTATTTAGTATAATTTTATGCTCACCCTACACAGACATTTAGGTTTTCAGGAGGACTTCATGGACCATTTCTGACCTTTCTAGTTGGGCATTCGAGTATTGCAGATTGACATTTTTTCTTTCTTTTCTTGGAATCAGACTTTGGATATTTTCTTTTACTTGTAATTTTGTTTCAGTATTATATAAAACATGCCTATGGGATTTGTTTTGGGTTTATTTTCATCTACTTCTTCCTTTTTCTTGTGGTTTATGACTCATATTTTTTCCCGAACTTAAATATTAAAAAGGGTAATGCCTCCCATATTTGTGATAACTTATACCCTTGGTGCTAGTCACCACTCTAGGGCCAACTAGAGGTGGGACTCGGGGGGTCATTATCTCCCTTTCACCATTTACAACTCAATAGGGACATCTTTGGTGGGAGGTTGTAATGAAATAATGGTATTAGAGGTGATGGTTGAGAGATAGGATGGGGTCTGGAGTTAGGAACAATGAGGATTTCAAGTAATGTTAGGGCAACATTGTTGGTTGATCTTGGTGCGTGACATAGGCCAAGGAAGACCGTCTAGGACACCGGATTTTTGGGCCCCCCATGATCCGATGCAATGATTCTGAGCTTACCGAATGACCAATTAAAGCTAAATTGATTATAGGGTAGAGACCCTAAGAAAGTTGCATGCATCATCATGATTTGTCTTTTACATGATTTGGGTGTTCTGGGAATGAATTGAAACAAAATGATAGATTGAAACCACGAGAAAACTTCCTTGCTACTTGGGCTTAGGAAATATTTTTTTACCATACAACTATGGCACCTAGACATCATTCCCAGGTGACTCGGGTAGTCTTGGCCCAATCGATTAAGACGGTCGATTATATGATGGTTGGACAAGATGAGGAAGATGACTTGTGGTAGTGCAAATTTTATTGTTTCCAGTGACAGGGCTTGAAGAAGTATGAATGCAAACCTTTGGATACAGAATCAGAGAGTTGGTTTGAGGAACTCAATTTCACCTTGGGGATAATTAGGGCTCCATCAGAGTACTGGGTTCCTCTAGCAGTAATCTATCTGTGAGGTGCATCACATCAGTGGTGGATGCTTTACCTTAGGGAGGAGAAGGAGACATAAGTTTTATTGACCATCTTTGATAAGGAGTTCCATGAGGAATTTCTTTCCTCGATGAGAGAGACCGAGAAGAGGAAGGAGTTGTTGTCCCTCCCACAAGGAAGCATGTCTGTGCGGGAAATATGGGTCAATTTCAAGGATCCCCTATGTTTTTCCCCAAATCCCTTTCTGGAAGGGGATTACCAAGCCAGACATTTAGAAGAGGCACCTCACCCCATAATTTGTTGCGCAGTGACCCCTTTCACCTTACCGATGACACTGGAAGCATAGAAGATAAAATAGACAATTGAGAGGATGCACTCGCAAGTAGGTCCATCACGTGAGAGGAGTCACCCATGCACGTCAAAGAAGGAGTTGGTCAACAGTAGATCCCCGGCAAAAAGGATTTTCTATGTTTCGACCGCCAGGGAGCAGACTTTAACAGGTCCCATACCAATCTCACAATTTCTGCCCATTTTCTATGGGCCAGAGAACATGAAGTTTTTCATGTGGGAATCGGGGGAATCTTTGTAGAAATTTACATTTTAAAAATTAGTTTAAAGGGACAAGTCAGGTTCAGCCCTATCCCCAGTAGTTGTTCCCTGCCCGATCCATCAAGCAGCAACAAGCTTTAGTCCCTCTAAGGGGAGCTGGAGCAGGTGGTGGCCAACCACACGGAGTTCCACAAGCACCCCAATAGGGATGCGGTCTAGGAGGTGGATGTCAACATAGAGGTAGAGGAGTGGGATGCAGACAATTTCATGCAACAGAAGCAACATCTCTAGCAAGGCCAAAGATTTAGGGATATGTTTTCGGTTTTAATTAAATGCTCTCATTATTGTTTGGTTTAAATTAAGATTCATTACACTCTTTTTTTATACTCATTCTTGCACATTCATTGGGCCTAGAACATGTTTTTCATGTGTATATAATGCTAAGTTGTTTCCCACTTTCCTTTAAATGTGTGTGAAGATTCCTAACATGTTTGGAGAGGAGGACCTGATCCCTAATCAAGATGCATTAATGTGGATGCGATTAAACCTATATGGGTGATTTAGTTACTCCCAAAGCGGATAGAATCATAACATTGGAGACAAAATTCCCCAATCCATGTGTTGGGGTAGTGTGTTGCTTATTTTTTGCGGTGTTAGGGGGCAATAATTGTATGAGAATTCCTAAATTATAGGGGTGGGAGGACATAATCCCTAATCGAGATTCATTAATGTGGATGCGATTAAACCCATGCAGGTGACTCAGTTCCACCTAAAGCGGATAATATCTCGACATGGGGGACGGAATTCCCAGACTCATATAAATAGGATAGTGGTTGGATTATTTTTATGTTGTGAGCCCTAATGGGTATTTTTCGGTGTGTTTGTTCAGACCTTTCACCTTTTCATGGGTTGGTTTTTAATTCTCAAGAATGAGAATTTTCTGAGAGGTATCTAATGTAATGGCCCGAACATCTCTCATCCATTAAATTCTAAAAATTAGATATGGTCAAACATGATGCATTTTATAATTATAATTTTTGATAATAATAATTTATAAGGTTGTTGTGAAATTTTTTGGTGTTAATTATCTTAAATGGTTTTAATTTAAACATTGTGAAAAAATGGAATGTATTTAATTCAATGAGGGGAGGCACATGGAGGGGGGCCACCCCATTATGGGTAAATCCAACATGTTTTTTGGAATATTAAAATAATAATATTATTATTAATTTAATAGATTATAAAAATAATAATAAAATGATAATGAAGAATGGAAGGGGTTCCCATCCCATGTGTGAATATCATATAATGGGAGAGAGAGAGTAATTATAAGATAATAATTGGGTGTCAATAATAATATTAATTATTAATGAAAATGATGGTGACCTGTTGATGAAATTAGACGAGGATTTAATACTATTATATTACATAATAAATGGTAATTTTGGATATTAGTGTGTGATTAATTAAATGTAATGGTTTTAATTTAATATGAGAATAACCATGTTAATCTAATTTAATGTGATTAAATTAGAACATTAATGATGGGGGTTATTATAATTAATTTTATTAATAGTAGCCTTGAAGTGAAAATGGAGTAAAGGCAAGGGGAAGATCCACTTTTGGTGGAATAAATCATGATTGGAAGATAGATTGGAGAGGGTAAGAGTTTAATGGAAATAATGATTTAAAATTTAAAACAATAAAATAAATATGGAAATTAATCAAGGTGGAATGGTGTGATGCACAAAAAATCGAGAGGATTTTGAGAGTGAATCATAAATGATATTGGAGAAAAAAATTTCAATGAAATGAAATAATAATAATATTATTAAAATATTATTATTATTTTTGGTTTTCAAAACCATAATTCATCTGTAACTTCTTTTAATGATATCAAATTGTTGAACTGTCAATGACAGCGTATCCCTGAAATTATGACCATCATTTTAAGACCAATGATGAATACCTTTTTATGACTTATTTCTCATGTCAATAAAACAACTATTATTAATTGATGTTATTATTGTCATTAAATTCATGGAAGCCATGTGACGTGTCGTGTGTTTACCAGCCAAAAAACAAAACAGTTTTATGGTCACATCGTGCATCAATTAATACATGGTGCATAAAATGTTACTTTTTCATTGTCTCTATAAGAGAGGATCACATGTTATTTACGGACCCATATTCTTCCCCACATGGAGACACTCTCGAATGACCCAGATGCCTTCCTCTTATCTTCTTCATCTTGACTCCGATCATCGATCTGTCAGTGGCTGTGGGATCATGTCAATGAGGTAAACATCATGGACCTCATCCATTACCTCTTCTTCAATTTCCTCTTCTCTGTTTTAAAATGAGGAGATTGCTGATATTTGACAGGTGAGACTCTCTTCAACGAACATCGTCTTAATGGTACATTCTACCTCGTTCTCATTCCTTCCTCGATCCAAACATTCGGTTCCTCTTTTCCATGCTATGACAAGTGACACCTTAAACCTTAATAGTGTCTCTCTTTGTTTTTAGTGCAATTGTGCCGCAACGTCCGGGGGAGGACATATTCGTTTGGAGGATTTATTAATCTCCTCATGGTGGTTGTTAGTGAAGAATGACAACAAAACCAGTTCAGGTAGAGATCATACCTTTGTCTCTCTCTCTTTTGTGCATCATGTACGGTGGGTATCCTCTAGTTTTCATGAGATACTGTTGAACCAGTAAATAAATATAATAACTGGTTGAAGAACGAGTTTATATAAATTTTGTTGATATTATTTTTTTATTTCCATTAAAGCATAACCTTTGATTACGTAGTGAATTTAATAAGATTATGCTTACTGAAAATTATGGACATTGGGTACCTTTTCTTGCACAATTAAATGTTTCAATATTTTCTGGATTGTTTTGTGGATGGAATTTCCTAGAATGTGGAAATTGGTTATTCATGTAAATTTGGAAGATTATATTAATACCTAGAACACTTGTATGATCACCCCGGTTAAACTAAATTAAAGAATGAATTTTTTTGGGGAATTGTAGTTGATTAAATATGGGAAATCATTAGAATTTGAGTGGCTGATAAAACAAAATGGTATTGTGTTTCTTGTGTTTTCCCTAACATTATTTGTGGTTGACAGGGATATGTTTTACGAACAATTGATCTTGTTTGGATGTTGTTAGTTGGTCAGCAGTTATGGAACTGATAAAAAAATGCTATTGATACATGAAAAGCGTAATGGGGTTTCAAGATATTTATTGTGTCCATATGTTCGAGGTAGTTGGGCCGAGGCTTGTGCTCAGATCTTCTGTGTTGAATCCATAGGATGGACTGAGTGGTTGATATAATTATATAAATCTATACATTTTATGATTATTTACGCACCCCACTCATGTTGAGCTCTACGTGTTGAACACCTATTGGATGGCGGGTTAGATTCTCAAATATCTAAAGGATGGTTATTTATTGTTCTTCCATTTGCTGCCTCTTCTAGGTTCTATAGCACATAATCCTTCTGGCAGGTTATGACATATTTTTTCCAAGAGTCTTCGGGATGAGATGTGATGTGGTTCCCAGGTGTGTTTGGGACGATATGTTTTTATGGCCGAGGATTTAGTGTCGACATGATACTATGAGCTTAGTATGTCCCGATTTCAGCACTAGGTCAGGAAGAGGGGGAAGCATCAGGGCGTTAGGTGTGAGGGCTTGACCAGTATTCAATGGGAATGTGGTGCGAGGTACCCAAAATTTGATAATATTAATATACTACTCTATTGACTTGTGATATTTGGTGTCTTTTTCTTGTATGGTCAGGTGGATAGATTCCATGATAGGATTGGGTTCCTTCTATTTTCTCATGGGGCTTTAGGATGTATTCCCACCATTTCATGAGAGCTTTGGGTTTTCTTACTGAATATACTTGTATGCTCACCCCACATTTACTTTCAGGTTTTTAGGAGGTCTTTAGGGACCATGCGGGACCTTTCCATTGGGGTGTTGGAGTATTTATGGTTTCTGTTTTTGCATTCTTTTAGTGGTATCATACTTTGGATCTTGTCTTTTACATGTAATTTTGTTTCAGTATTCTATAAAATATGAATATGGGTTTGGTTTTGGGTTTATTTTAATTTACTTGTCCATTTTTCTTTTGGTGTTTAACTCATCCTATTTCGCGATCGTAAATAATAAAAAGGTTAATGCCTCCTATATTTGTGAAAACTCATACCATTGGTTCTAGTCGCCATTATGGGGCCTAGTAGGGGTGGGACACGAGGGGTCATTATCTCCCTTTAACCATTGCCAGATCAAGAGGGGCATCTCTGGTTGGAGGGGGTTGGGACAATAGGGGTCCCAAAAAACTATTCTTGTCCTACATAACTGTTAAAACATTCAAAAAATTTAATATAATGAAATGTTTTGTGGATGAAAATTTGTAAATATTTGAAATGATATCCCTCTATTAATTCATCAAAAGTATCACACATTATATTTAAAATGAATAAATTATAAAATAATGTTATGAAATGATTCATTAAATAATCATGGAAATAACTAATTATTGATTTTTTTTTAAAAAAAATCACATTTCAATAATTTATCCACATGAATGATATTAAAAATTCATTCTTCCAATATGTTATTATATAAATTAAATAATTAATCTTATATAAAATGTTAAAAAAATATTAAAATCATGAGTAAAAATTCAAGTATAAAGCTTTTTTAATTTAAAGAATAATTTAATTATTTATAAGATCATTATATAGTAATAATAAATAATATATATAGGAATAAAAAATATTTTCAACCAAAAAATAGAAATAAATTATTTTTTCATGTTAATTTTTTTATGTTTTTTCAAGTAAGGAATGGAATAAAATGGTATAAATTATCTTATAAAACAAAAAATAACTAACAAAGAGGAAAATAGATGGTGAGTAGGTATGAATGAACATATAATTCCCCCTTATTTAAATTGAAACATTTATAATATTTACAAAAAGTGGGATCATAAAATAATTGTTCATAAATCTTATAACACTTGATTAAAAACCCTAGGTAAAGAAAAAATTAATTGAAACATTTTTTACATTTTTTTATTGAACTTTGATATTTTTGTTTTCAAATATTAATAATATTATTCATATAATGTAAATTAGTTGGTAATAATAACATTTCCCAAGAAAGATGTTTGTTAAATGAAACCCTTACATTCAATCCTCGGTTTCTCAAAAACTGTTTATCATTCTCTAAAACTGACAAATACTCACTAGTAATTTATTATATAGCCTTATACATGTAAATAACCTTCAATATTATAAATTAACTTTATTTATAACATTGTTACTATGCATTGGAATTTTATATTAACCAATGATGTATAGTATTTTAATCATCGTTCTTAATTTGAATTAAATAATTTTTCTCATAATCACATTTCCTTGAGTTCACACTCAATATAATTATATATTAATTGTATTTTTATAATTATAATAACATAATTTTATACATCTTAATAGATTATCCAAAATAATTTAAAATTATGAAAATTTCATGATATGCTTAGATTGGCATGTTAAAATTAATGTGATTATTTATTTATAATATCATAAAAATATTGGATAATACAATATTCCATCATTAAAATCATTTTATAAATATCATAACATAATTTTTAAATAAATTTTTGGAAATTTTAAATATAGGAAGTGATGGGAATGTTTATATAACATTCATGCAGGGGGAAGTTCGTACATATATTTGTTTCACAATTTCATTTTCTACTGAATCATACGAATAGAAGATAATGTTTAATATTTAATTAACAATAATTAATTCAGAAATATCATATTTATTAACTAATTATATCATTAATGACCAACCATGTATATTAGTTATGAATAATATAATACATGGTTCATAGAAGTGGTAGTCTTCAAACAACAATTAATAAACTGACATTATTTATAAATTGTAGGAAAAATGTATTAAGTGGTCATCCCAATATCATAATAATATTTCACTAAATAAATGATAATGATTATATTATATTTTAATAAGTATGACTTAATTGATTAAGGTAGAAGATGAAAAAATAAATGAGATATTAATTTAGAATATATCACAATACTTCAATAGAGGGATCCCTAATAAGTGGTTTGTTCAATAATGTATTGGTCTATTTATAAGAATAAAAGATATAGAATGTTTCTACGTGTGGTTCAAATGGTCTTTTGAAGTGTTTGGTTGTTATTTTATTATTATTTATATTTATGACTTTTGGTGGTAAAGGGTTTCTTTTATACATAATAGAAGAGGAATTTGTGTAAATATCATCAATTTTTTTTCTAAAAAATTACTCAAATTTATCATGGTAAAGTTAAAAAAGTTATATAATTTTAAAATAAAATATATTTTATGGCCGTACTCCTCTCATAAAATTAACTTTACTTATGTATTAGTCATATTGTTTACCTTACGATATAGTTTAAAATATTTTTTAACCATTACATCTGGGACTAAAATTTACTATGATTACATTATTTCATGAATGATAATTAAATTTATCTTATTACATAATTCTAATATTATGAATCCATATATGGAACATTTCATTCATTATTTAATCAATTTATGTGGTATAATTTTCAATATAAGTGTAGAAAAAAATTAAAATGGTTTTTAGGATACTACCTTTAGAGACATGAAGATTAATTTTTACAAAAAATAACAGGTTTATAATTGATCTAAATGAATTTTTGTGTCATTATTAATGATAAAATAGATAAGTAAAAAGATTTAATATAAAAATCTCATTATATCCATGAAAATTCTTAAATAGAGAAGATAATCAAAAAGAATTCTTTTAATTAGAATAAAATATCACTCTGGTTTTGATCATCAGTTTTTAAATTAAGAATAATATATTTTTAATGATTCTTTATAATAAATAAATACATATTTGGTCTATAAAAAAAATTCATTCTAATATCAGTCTTATGTCATAAAGAATATTTTTGAAACATATATTATTCATTATTCATAAAAATAATCGACGATTTTAAAGATATCCCAAAGAATCATCAAAAGTTAATTTTAACAAATTTAATTCCAAAATGATTTTATTTTTATAAAATTTAAATTCATAAATTATTGAATTAATCATTTTAAAAAATATATATACCTTGAATAACTCTTTTTTAGGAAATTTACTTTTTCTAATATGATTATTCTAAACAATATAATTTACCATTATCAACTAATTTATTTTTTTGGCCATTTTATAATCATAATGTATTTATGTTAATATAATATTTAATATATTAAAGTATTTTTTAGTTTGATGTATTTATTTTAAAAACTATTCAACATAGTGTAAATTTAAATAAAAATGATATAATGAATTCTTAAGGAGTTATTGTTGGGCATTCATTATTAGAGAAGATTTTTTGGAACTATTTTCCCCATTAATTAAGTATGTGATTTAATTTTTCTTAAATTCATTATATTACATTATATTTGAGGATATTAATAATTTATATTCATTCAAAATCATACCTATATCTGAAAAAAATAAAGGGTATAAATGACTTTCAAGGGTTAATCATATATTGAATAGTGGTATTTTAAATAATCATTATATATTTCTTATAAAATAAATATGATTATTAATAACACTTATTTAAAAAAAATTCCTCAAGGTTATTAAAAAGGTAATTTAGGATTTTATATGTGATATGATGCATATTTTCAGATTAATGAGATGCTTATGTTTTAAAGGGTTTATTTCTAAAACGATGTGTTTCATATACATGTGATATTTTAAATGGTTATTAAAAGGGAGATTTCAAATATTGTAAAATGGATTAGTATTTTAATAGTTTTTTCAAAGGGTGTTTTACAATTTTATAAAATAATTCATTAAAAAAATGTGAACACTAAATCGAACCCTTATATTCATTGTTCATAAAGTCAATTATATCCCTAAGGAAATATCATTTATTTTATCATTTTATAAAATTTTAAATGATATATTATAAAAGAATTTTCGTGGATATGATATTAATTATATTTTTTATTCTTTATTTTTTCTTGGTGTGAGGATTTAATTCTATATCTCCCCCAATTTTTAAAAATTATAATGGGAACATTAGGTTTCTATGTATGTTTTTTTTATGAGGAAATACATTTTTTTATATTGAAAGTTTTATAGTATGCTTCTCAATTAAACCATGTGATCTAATGTGAAGGATTAATATTCTATTGAGGCAATGAGAGAAAAACTAAATTTTTGGTTGATATATACAGAAATGTGATCTATAAGTAGGGTCATGTATCATTAATTTTTGAACCATGTGTGTTTCTCAATATTATAATTTCAAAATAAAAATAGTTTTGTGACCGATTTTGTTTACATGTTTCTATTATTTATCCCTCATTTTGTTTTATGGTACAATAAATTGGTTTTTTATTTACCTATATAAATAGTTGGCTCCCAACAAAGATTATATTCAGTTTTGGTTATGGTTTTAGTAAATATTTTTATATGTTCGTGCAATTGTTTGGGAAACTATTATACATAGTAAGGTGAATTTAATTATTATACATTCTGAATTTTCAAGATTATTTGATAAATTATTTTCAAGGATATTTTTATTCAATATAAAATGAAATAAATGACATATAATTTTTACTATAATCCTACTAGAAATATTTTTCTAATGATGTAGTGATAAACTATTGTGTTTTCTTGTTTGTGTGTTTGAAAAAATAATATGTTTTATCTTAGTTGATCAGGTGAGCTTTATTTATTTTGATGTTTTTTAGGGCTATTTGTTAATTTAGATTATAGTGAATGACTAGAGGGTAACATGGAGATTATTTTTTTTCTATTCATGTATCAATTTTATTTTTTATTAGTGACTTATTTTCCAATTTTATCTAGTTTATTTTATATATAATTATTTCACTATATATTGACCAATTATGAAAAAAAATTATTTACAAGATTGTTTATTTGTAGCAGTATTTTTCTTTTGAATGGGAATTATAAATACTGTTTATTTTGTCAAAATATTGATCTATATTTGTGTTATGTTACATTTATAAAACACTTGTGTTTTATCCCAATAATTTTTCTAGGGTACCAAGACATTAATTACAAACCCATGGGTATTTTAATGTTCTTATGGCCTAGTGGTGTGTCGATATGAATCATGTATCTTGTTTAATCTTGTTAGATCACTATAGTACCCAATTTCTAATAATAAAGTTATTGGGTTTTAAAAAAAAACATATACATCCTAAATTATAGAAAAAAGTAATCAGAGTATTGATTATGCACATATATCATCATTATCATTTCTCGTAATAGACTTAGAGATATATAATGATATCATGTAGAACATCTTGTTTTTTTAGATGAAGAGTTATATTTAAAGTGTAAATCACGGTTTCTAGTCTACCTAGAAGTAATGTAAAAACGTTTTAATTCTATGAGGATGATGAGATATTGATTCATAATAATAAAGAAAAGGAAAAATATCACATTAGTTTCTACCATAAGTCTTCATAAGACCTCAAAAATAACATTTCTATATGGATTTGAGTCAATTTAAAAATAATTTTACCAAAATTCATTGATATTGGAGAAGATTTAAATGTTGGTAAACATATGAAAATATATATAAATATTGTTTTTTGAAATTATATTGCACCACATTCAATTTTATTTTAACAAGTTCAACTGATCGCGTAAAATTTCTAAAAAATTATTTCAAAAGTATTGGTTAAATAACTAAAATTTAACAGGCATTAATATCATAGAACAATAGTTAATTTTTAATGTGAGATCATAAATTAATATATAAACATAGATATTTTTATATTGATATATTTGTAATTAAGTATGAACACCTTCTGATGGTTATATTCTTATATAAAAATTGATTCATTTTAAATTAAAAAAAATACCAAATGAGGCTATGTATAAAATGAGATAGAAAAACTCAATATTTTAGAATTGTGTTGGAGAGTAAGAGTTAGTGTTATAAAATTATTATAAATAATTTAATGAAGGCGTTTGAATAATTTTACGTATTTTTTACAATATATTGTTGATAGAAGAGAAATTTTGATTATAATAGATGAGATTGGGAGATCGATGTTTGACTTGAATTATTTTTTTAATATCAAAATAATAGGGGATTTAAATATTTTGTAATAATGGAATATTCATCCCAATATAATTTGGACCCAGTTATGAACATTATTACCTGGGGGTATAACCTACTGATATGCACAACCATACATTTTCTAATTATTAGACTATGTATTCCTTATGAAAATTTTGAATAAGTAGATACAAAAAAATTAATATAATAATCAATGAGGTTCTTTAAATATAGAGGAGTCACTTTTTTTAGGAATAAATATTAAATATTATATATTATATAGATAATTATCTATGAAACCTGACTACTCAAATGATAAATGATATATGATGAAATAAAAACACTGGTGAGGAGACATAGTGACATGAATATAAAATTAGGAAAAAGAACCCTCATATATATTTTCCAATTTAATTAATTTTTTGGAGAGTATTATTTGTTGTAGGGGGATTTAACACCAGTTTTATTTATCAATTAATTATCTATTATAAATGAAATTTTCTTGATAACTAAACATATATTAAACATCAAAAAAATTAATTTTTTATCTATAAAATTAATGTCAATTATTATTATATTATATAAAAAAACTAAAACATTAAAAATGTATATGAATTATAAATTATGAACTAAAAAGGGAAATAATAATAAATAGTAACATAAAGGAAAAATATGTGAATTATTTACCTTCTTGGAGTAAAATAAAGGACATACAAAAAATTATCACTAGAGAAATAATAGAAAAAATTTCAAATTTAGTATTCATTTTTTGGAAGGGAAATGAATTATTAAGTCTCTAAAAGAATATAAGATTATATATTAGAATGAAAATTAGTGTAATATTAATGTTATGTAATCTTTAGGAAATTGTATATTTATAGTTTTTATAATATACATTTTTATATTATGATTAATAATATATGTACTTAAATCATGAAATTTATATAGCTGTAAAAACATAACTTCATATATAAGTTTATGATCATGAAGATCCCAAAGTGATCCATGCTAGATGATTCATCACCCCATTCAATTACTAATTGTTATATCCCTTTATGTTAACAACTAATAGTATTGAGGTGTCATTTAATAATACAATATGATATTTAAAATACATAAATATAAATGCAATAGAAATTTTGTTTCGAAAATATATTTTATTATTATTATGTAAATTTTTATCTATCTCATTTGATGGTATGTTTTACGTAATTTTATAATTTTATTTTGTATATAAAAATGATTAAAATCATGAAATGATTATTAATTTTTAAAACATAACAATGAAATCATTTAATAAGTAAAATAATAATTTAATTAAATTTTTTTGAATAGGAATTTTTACATTATGGTATGATATATTAAGATTAATAAATATGAATTTTAAAAAATTGTTCTCATATTTCGAATCAACCACTAAAAAATTGATAATTGGTTTTATGTTTTTTTAACCAAATAAATAGGTTTCCAGTTTAAAATTTTACTTATTATTGTAACAAGTATAATTTATAAATTTTGTTAAATAATTTTAAATAAAAAACTTATAATATCATGAATACATATTAATATATTATATATAAAATGGAATACATGACCCATAACCACTAGTTTTCCAATTTTGAGTATCATTACTACAAAAACAATTCCCACTAAATAAATGTATCATTATTCTAAATATTTCCACAATTCATATATAAATGATATTAAGAATCTAATAAAGAATTTATGGTTTATAGTTTTGTATTTTTTTAATAACATTCGTAGTTGTTAACCATTGATAAATGTCCAAAAAAATGATGGCTTATTTACATGAAATGTAAGATGATATTGACAAAAAATGTGTTATCATTGACAAAATGTTGATAAAGAATTATAATTATCGTGTTTTTTAGACATGTATAGTTGGTTCTATGGGATAATTGTGTTATTTGTGAATGAGAAGGAATAGAATCACCTTTGAGTTGTTTCTTAATAAATTATTGCAATTAGATGTCCCCAATTTCTTTTTATTGAAAAAATATTTTTTTAACCAACATCAATATATTTTAACCCAACATCAATTTAAAGATGCATTTTGTAACATGAATCATTCTATACATTATTCTGTAAATATTAAACATGAAGTGAGTGAAAAATATTTAGATAAATGAAGGATTTGGGGATAGGATGGGATGGAGTCTTGAACTAACTTGGTATTATAGTAAGAGGATATCCCCAAATTGGATTTTTGAGGGTTCATACACCTTGAAATAATAGAGAATAAAATATAATTAAAATTATTATTGGGACATGAAGAAAATATTTTGGAATAATTATCTATCATAGCATAAAAATAATCATCTTATATGTAATTATAAATATTCATTACTATGAGGCCATAGAAAGAAAATAGAACTAAAATAACTTGACTACATTCCAAAGAGATTTAAATCTTCTAATTAAATTTGGTGAAAGGATATTTATTTCATCTAATGATATTATTATCATTCATAGGATTTTTTTTTGGATTTATAGTTTTTAATAAAAGACTTAAAATGGGGTGTCAAAGAGTTTAAGGGTGTTAAAACAATGACAACAATATATATATTAACATCAAGTATTAAATATGAAATATCTTATATTATAAATAACATATGGAAATGATCATATACATTATATTTTAAAATCAAGGAGTAAGAAACTCATACCCAATAGTATGAGGTTGTCCAGTTTTTTCTATATGTCATGTTTTTTTCTACAATACAACAAAGTCCTTGATACATATAGTGTGACGTTAATATGTTTAGACCACATGTCATGCATCTTAGGTTCATTATAGAAGGTCATATATAGTAAATTGATTGGTCATGATATTGAAACCCAATCCTTAAATGCATATTATTTCATAATGTGTCTCATATGTTTGAAACAAATACAAGATGATGAACTAGGGGAATAGTGTGATTAAAGGATTATACATACAAATCTATCGTCTAAAAAAACATCATCATTATTAAAAACATAAAATAGTGATCCTATCTGACATAGATCATCTAAAATGAAGGAATATAACTTCAAGAAAATATATAAGATAAAATGTGATATATTTATCCTAATATGGGATAAAAATAGAAATAAAGAATAAAAAAATTTCATGAGTCAAAAAATGATTTTCTAAATGGAATTTTCATAAGAATTCATACATGTCATAAGTAAATGATATAATATTATCATAAACAGGTGGAAATACAAAAAAAAATTGATATCATACACATAAGTCAGTGGTTACTTCTAATACCATACATATAATGTGGAAAATGTCCCATTTAGTATTAGGTTAATTTTTTTATAAATAACATTACATATCATGAGATATAAAATCATACCCAATTCATTAGTCCATGAAATAATTATGGGCCCTCCAATAATATAAATTGAAATAAAAATCACTCATTATAGATAAGAAAAAAATCCACAAAAAAACATGGGATATATCATACTAGTAAGAAGAATGTTGGTTTCATAATTCTGAAATAAGAAAAATAAACAAAAAAATCATTAGGATCCCTCATATAAGAATGAATTAAATATTTTTTTATAATTTCAAAAAAATAGATCATTATTAATTAATTCTAAAATTTCTATTTTATGATAATTATCCAAGATAATAAAATCATATTTTTATCACGTATCTAAATAATTATAAAATAATTAGCTGTTATTTATTAATAATGAAAGAAATTTTATTTCTCAAAAAACAAAAATTGAACTAACAGGGTTATCAATATAATGTTTTATTTAATTTATTCACGTATTAAAAACATTTTATAGTGGTGATTGTTTATATAATACAAGAAATATGTATGTTTTTATATATCTTATCTACATAAAAGTAGAAATTATATATGTAACTAAATATATATAAAACCAAAAAAAATAAATGAATATCTAAGAGATATTATATATAATAAAAATTTCTTAAAAAAATAGAAGAATGGTATATTTTAAAAATATTTCATAATCTTTTTTTAAATAAATTTAATGCATAATTGAAAAGTCATAAATGATGAAAAAAATCTCCTCAACCGCAAGTAAAAATTACATGTGATCATACTCTAAACATTAATAATAAATTAATTAAATTATTTATATACGTATATAAAATATTTATTTATTTTTATTTCATATTCTAAATTAATCTAAATTAATATTTAATTTAAATATAACAAAAAAAATTTACTTATATTGGTTACATTAATTTTTATGGAAATTTTTCTATAAATCCTACATATTTTCACCATGGATGAATTAATTTGACATATTTTAGCTATATTAAATATATTTTAGAATCTATACATGATGGGTACTGATGAAAAATGAACCGTGTTCTTCATATATGATGTTGTCCGCATATATACATGAGTAATGAATTAATTTCTCAATGAATTATAGGGAATAATGTAAAATGAATAATTTTACCGTTTATAATAATTATTATAATATAGATTTCATATTTATTTATCAATAGCTTCTATTTTACTGTCAATTTATTGTGGTTATCAAAACAATAAGTTGTTACTTTGTGTAGGTGTTAATTCTAAAAACACACTAACAAATACTATTTTCACTTTATAGATGGATAGGAAAAAATTGGTAATTCCAATAATATATTAACATTAATGTAGATTAATTATATTCATTTTATTATATTTTTAATGATATAATATAATAAAAATATTAAGATTATGGAAACAATATTTGGAAGAAATCAGTACATACGCTAGTGACATGATATTCTTTTACAAACTTCTTTATAAGTGAATGTGTTTCGGTAACATATTGAAGATAGATGACTATGGTTGAGAATAGGACCTATATGATTTTTTTTTCCTAGTTTATTTTAATGTAAAATTTCAATACTATGTGTAATCTTGGAGTAGTTGAACTATTCACCATTTACATGTTTTTAAAATGGGGCTTTTGCGAATTTCCATTACATTTCAATGATAAAAAAACTGTTTCTATATCAGTGACCTAAAAAATCCCAAATAATGTTGTGTGGGGTTTGAATGGATTGATAAATACTAAAACATGAATTTCCCCAAATGGATTTCAAAAGTTTCAAGTATTTTATATTTTTTTTCTATTTTTACATTTTTATTATTTTTTAAATATTTTATATATATTTTATTTGCAATATTATGTAATCCCTCTTATAAAATTATTTGTTTTTAATTTTATTTATTATTTATTACCAATTGGGTGGGTTTTAATAAAAATATATCTACGTTTAAATGCCATATTGTTTTCATAATTTATACAATATTTACTTAATAGAATAGAAAAAATTACAATTTTAATAAAACTACTTGAAAAATCATTTTATATTATTAAAATTGATATATTTTATAATAATATAGTTATATTTCTTACTGAGAATGTTAGTAAACATATTAACTAATATTTATATGTGTTACTACAATATAAATTCTTTTTTTATATTTAACTTTTAATAGTGATCATGAATAATTTTTAATATAATCACAAAAAAGTATTCCTATTGTGAAATATTATATGTATTTTATAACATTTAAACTTTTTTTATGAATTAAAAATATTATTTTTGAATGATTAAAATTACATATTAAATATGAAATTTTTATGTAAAATTTTATTTTTTAAAAAACTATGTCATTATTGTTTTTAAAAATGATTGTTTTTAGAAAATTTAGTATTTTTTATATTCAAATAAAATTAAATTATTTTAGAAAAAAAATTAATCAAGATTTAATATTCTAAATCCAAATTGATATTAAAATTTTTGATTTCATATTATTAATAAATAATATAAAATAATAACTTATATTGATTCCAGAATATTTATTGTTTACAATGATCATCTTCAATAATTTAATATTATTAATGTTTCTTTGTTTTTGGTTTGGTTTAGTATTATATGTAACATATTTACAAAAAAAAGTTTGATGATGCATAAATAATCACTACTACATTTTTTGGTTGCATTATTCCCCCATAAGAACTTTTTCCCTTGAAAATTCATTCCAAACACTATGTTGAAAATATATTCATGTACTGATGTTTAAATGTCTATTTAAGATTCCATGTTTCAACTTAATACATATGGTTTCTCCAAAGTTAATTTGAATAATAAGTATTATATTGTCATGAAACATAATATCTATAGTCAAATATCTTCTCTGGATGCTCCTTGTATAAGAGAAAAATCTCCAAATATACCATCCCAAAATCAATAAATGTGTGGGATCTAGTATGTTCTTCCTCAAGTGAGATATGTGGAAAAAATATTATAATATAGAAAAAATGGGTGATCTATTCTACATTCAATAGGTATAATGAGATCTATAATCTTAGTGTGAACGATATTTCATATATATTGTTTCCCCTTCTACCAAAATCTCATGAATTACATGATTAAATATGAAGGCAAAACTACTTATCACCAACCACAAACTCTAAGAGTCATTGATGGTTATTAGTATAACAATTATGTAGACTCTAGGCCAATTTGAGGCTTTTTGGAATGTATTGATCCTTTTAATCCATTTATTTGAGCATATCTAGTCCTAGAAATGTATTGATCCTTTTAATCCATTTAGTGTTGTTAAATTTTATTTCCATAAGAAGTCCTACAAACAATCAACCATTATTCCTCCAATTTATTTGTCTGTATTGGAAATTATTTCATCATGGATATTGATATTATCCTATTATCCTTCACATACATTAACATTGGTAAGTTTGGTGTTCATTCAAAAATCATCCTCTTAATATAGTACCACTGATTATGTTATTAAAATTATCTAAATATATTCTTCTTTCCTAGGTTGACATAGAATTTCCTGCTATGAGAAAAATTCTTAATCTCATTTTTATCATTGGATCTTATTTAACATAATACTGTCTTCCAAATCACATTACCCCTTATCCTAAAAAATCAACGTAATTTCATATATTAATGGAGTCCACAATCTAATAAATCTCCAAAAAAATTGAATAGAAATTTCATATTATTCTCAAGTAGTGAGGGATGAGAAATAAATTGAGAATGTTATAATGAAGTTTATTTATTCTATATATTTATTTACATACTTTTCATGTCCAATAATATTATATCATTATCAATCCACATTTTAGATAAGGCTTTTTCATCCTTTCTACTTTGATTATATTCCTTGTTTATAACCGTCACTAAAAGTTCCTTGATTGATGAATCATTATCATTAATCAGCTCTAACTCTATTCATTAGTCCATATTGAACTCCAATTGTATGAATATTAATTGAAATTTCATGGGGTCAATTTATATATATCATATTTTTCATTATAGAGGAGTTTTCAACAATTATTATATCAAATATTACCACAGCCTACTGAATATTTTTCATTATATAGACATATTTATGGACTATTAAATATATAGAGACACATGCTATCACATTATCATTATTCTGGAGTACATAGACTTGGATTATTTTGATTCATAATAGAATGTGGAAAATCCTTCAACACATGCGGTTAAGTTGAGTACATGTGTTTTGGGTTACCACTTCTTCAACACCATGATGATCTATTCACACTCAGATATCGATACATAATTCACTTTTTTATATTTATTATTATTGAGTGGGTTTTAAAATCTTGATAACCCAATCACAAATCAATGATAGTACATTGAATATCATTGTAAAAAAGTTATCGTTGTCATGGATGATGGTCTAAGAGAATCATCAATCACCATTGCATCGAAATGTTTTATATATATTTTTTTATATGTTATAATATTATCCATAAAATACATGTTATCTAATAGTAATTAAATTTAACTATATAATTCAGAACATCTCTTTCCGAAAATTCTTCTACACAACATTCAAATGTACCCCATGTTCCTCTATACATTAGATGTATATAATAATATCATCAATAATGAATACAAGCAAAATTATCTAGTTAATCACTAATGATTATACTCACCATTTAAAAGAATATTATTAGATAATTCATCAATCCCATTGGTAAAGATATGAACTCACAGTACTTGTAAATTATATGGAATTTGGTAATTGTAATATCCACCATCTATACAATTAACTAATTATAACGTGAACAATGTTACACTTCAAAGAAGTATTGATAATTGTGTGAATTATCCAGCATGTAATCAATACATAGAAAAAAATTATAATTATTTATCATGAAAATTTTAAGTATTATATGATTTATAAATAATTTCATTTACCTATATTTACTTATGAAAATGAGGACAAAGGAACACCACGATGATACAAATTGTGATATGAACCTCACGTACATATGTTTTAGTAGCGTCTTCTTCGGTTTGACCATTTTAATTCGGGATAATATACATTGAATATTGGATATTAATAGAAATCAAGGTATATTTATATTTGAATACTCAATGACTCGATCTGGTAGAAGTGTAAAAAATTATTTAGGGAATAAAATAGTATATTCCCATACAATGTGTTTTCCAACATGAGTGCACCACTCATTTGATTTTATCAAATTAGTTATATAACATTTTACATTAGTTAATGATTATCATTTATTTGAGGATGATTAAATTATATATGAATCTTATTCCATACACATTTATATAATATGAGTATAATTCAAGATAAATATGGTTATTTCATTCTCCCAAAATATTGTGTGGTATATATATATATATAGAAAACCAATACATTAGATAAATAAAACAAAATTTAACTAAAGGGATTGGGACATGGTTCACAAGTAGACTCATCCCATAGATATCAAATGACGAATAGTTATGTACATATGATGAAATAATCTCCCCATTATCTATTTTCAATGATAATAAGATCCCCATTATTATTTTTGTCTTATTTTATTCTTTAATATATTTATGAAAGAGTAGATAAAACTAGAATGAAATAATATAATTTCTATTCATGAATAAATTACCATTGAACTTGTTTCCACGTCATTTTATATATCTAGTTCCACAATAAAACTTTCACAATACAATACATACTCCCTTAACCATGGTTCTTAAATCATATATTATTTTTTGAAACTCTTGTATGAGATAATTGGTTTGTATATTTTCCTCTTTCCCCAAAGTTAAAAAATTAGACAATATATTGATGAGTTGTCAATAATTTTTTTATCACATTAGTGGGATTCATCATCTCAATACAATATTGGTCACATTGATGTCTATATTTTACACACATGAAACATTTACTATTACCCTCGAGGAAATTTGAAGGATTATTTTTCCACACATTTGAAAAGTGGGATATTGGTTTTTATTCCAACTGTAAATTTAATCTAATGATTCCGTAGAGCTAAAATTCATTATATACTACCTATCTATAATCCCACAATCCCATTCGGAATCATCCTTTTACCTATCAACATTGTGGGCACATCAAATTAAAACATCATAGAAATTAAATTCAATGATTTCTATAGATCAATTTAGATATATAATTATCTCAATAAAAAAGTTGTTGATCATTCATTCAATGTTGATGATAAAACTAGATTCATAACATTAAATAATTATGATGTTCACCATACAAGGACTGATATATTCATCTCTAATATTAATGAGTTTGATAAAATATATATCTATTTTAAAATGGATAGTGTGAGGAAAATATTTAAGGATAATCAAAATCATGAATTATTCATTACCCATAGATTATATGTCATGTAAGGAATTTTTATCCTAATTTAGTATATACCACTGAAAAACTTCTCCCTCATGGAAGTAAAAAATAATTCTGGAATTCTCTTAATTATAGAATAGAAGGAAATAAAATATATTATCAATTAATCTAATTCATCATTCTTTGATAACGGTATCATACGGTCTACAAAATCATGGAGATATCAGAAACATAAAGGCTCAACTAAATCATTCTCTCTAGAAGGATGTTCCACTGGATTCACATCATTATCAATAATTAGATGTAGTTAATATAGTACTTATATGAGGATCTCATATTTTACTCCCACCATTTTATTAATCTACATAACACAATCATCACATTAGCCATCACATATTTCATTAACAATATTCCTGTTATATGTAAGAATTTTCTATGTTAAATGATATTTAAGGATGGGAATACTCATATTAATACGTACAATGACATTAAACCATAAACATAAAAGTAACTAATACATTATTTCCATGATGAAATATATTAATTTGTATGTTTTAATATATTTTTCATTATTATATTACTATTATGTTCTTTAAAAAACTAATATCCTTAGAAAAGTGATCAATTATTTCAAGGTGATTTTTAAAGTGGTTTCATATTAACCAAAGTATGACCACTGTGAAATACTATTCTAGTGTTTAGTTAGTACTTTTTGTGATTCATAAGTTTATGAAAGAGTTAATAACAAATATTCGCCAATTAGGTCTGTTAAAGCTTTTAATAATTGTTTTGAATCCCACAACCATTTACTAGTATCTCGAAAAAAATTTATTACATGGAAAACAATATATTCTGTAATTTTTTAAAATTTTAGTATTATCTTTTATTGATGTGATAATTTTATTATTTCTCACAAATCTCTTATCATCATAATCTCTAAAAATAACATGACCAACCTTTAATAAAATAAATATTGAAACAAGTCATAAACACACATTAAATAAAAAAAGCACAAATAATTAAAACAAATAAAACGTCTAGATCAAGAGGCATAGTGACATAAGAATATTGTACATTCAAATACAAAATATTAATCATAGATTAATAATATTTATTTAAAATTACATAGAATCTTATTAAAATCTATAGATATTATAAAATTAATGTTATATCATGGGGAAAATGCATTAGAGAAAGGCTACTGTAAAATCTATTATTGGGTTAAGTAAGGAAATAAATTATAACATTTCTTATAGAGGGCATAAAATTATATCAAAATTATTATAACCATTAGAATAGATACATAAATAATGAAATGATATAATTGGATCCTAAAAAGTGGAATATTAGAAAACATGATTTTATAAACATATGTCATGGTAAACCCCCTAACAATCATCTAAAGGTGCCAACATCATTTTCAGTACTTTAATCAATCCCTAAAACCATATATGTCATATCTTGAGATATAAGAAATTATCCAATGCATTAATGGTTAATATAATTATTTTAATAGAATTAAAAGGAATATAAATCGTACATATGGATTCCATGTGAGTAAAATAATTCTTTCATACATCATTATCCTGATCAAATCGATGATAATTATGTGAGTTTATTAATTTAGAAAAATAACATAAATGAAGGATAAATAATAATTATTTCATATGTGACAAGTAATTAAATAATTATTATATTTATATTTAAAAATATAACAATGGTATTTATCATTGTTTTTCCAATATATATATATTTCATTAGAATTATATATGGGAAGAATGAATAAAAATTTACCACATGGTAGAAGATTAAAAAATTAGTAAATGTTCATTTTTCAAATTGAAGAGAAATATTGTTGTACATAATAATAGATTTCATCCAAGAGATCTAAAAAATAATTTTTTAATTTTATTCAATATTCATGTTTTTAATACATTGTATAGTAGCGATTCTTAATAAGAGATAAAAAATGAATGTTCCCGTAAAAAATGTTTACGTGAAATTGGGAGTTCCAAAGGGAACTAATAATGTGAATAACACAACCAATAAACGAGATATATAACCTCGTACATACATTTGGGATATATATTAATAAATATATGGCCTAAATCTGTATAATATAGCATAATATGGAAAAAAAGGATAATGTTAAACCAGAATGTCACAATAATGTTATAAAAGATCCATTTCTTATGGATTATGATTTGTTTTACACATATTATTAACTTCTAGAATAAATAATAGGCTGTCAAATAACTATATTTCATCCATATTAAACGATATTTCATATTCCAAGGTCCCTAATCATGAAATTTTCATAAATATATAATATAGTTTTATTGAATTTGTCAGCTATTTGAGTTTATTTTATCAATTTATCCATAACACCATGTGTATGTTTACCATATAATAAATCCCTTTATTGATGATTTATTAGATCCATAATATATATAGTCGGTTAGAACTATTTTTTTTATTTTACATAGAAATTGTAGTTCATCGATGATGGGTGGGGTTGATAAATTAAACACATAGTGAATGGATGAGGTATTTCATATATAAGAACGATTGATATATTTATTTCACAATGAATTTGAGGGAATATAGTAAAATAAAATTTTTATAATTTTAGAATAATATATACATATATATAGAATATTTATTTTCCCATTTCAAACTTTCGACCATTCATAAATTTCTGGGATTAAAAATTAATGATGTGTCATTGCAGAGTTGGAAGATTATGTAATTCACTAATTACACTTTTTTTTGTTTTTTTCATGGATAGAGTGGAATTAATAGTGGTTATTTTATTATTATAATAACATATAAATACCAGAAAGATACTAATTTTGTTAAAATTTTCTGGATATAATAGCTTTTGAAGATGAATTTTAAGGGGAGAATGTTATGAAGAAGGTAATACTTATGTCATATACAACATCTTCCCTGAAATATTTTCACGGATGGTATCCCCTTTTATTTGTAAAGAAATGAAATATTTTTGGACTACCAAATACAATTTCATGAGATAAATGAAATTTTACTTATTCAATATCTCTATAAATTCATAATAATATAGTGTGGTGTGATTGTGTGATGAAAAATTATCATACAATACGTTTAACATGTATTAAATATGATTCAAGTTTTCAGGATTGGTTTTGACATTTTGACATTTGATTTTTACATTTGTAAATTTTTTTAACAAATTAATTTAAATTATATATTAATGAAATTTTATAACCCAAAATATTTTTTTTAAAATTTTAATTTATTTTTAATATCAATTTTTATAATTGAAATTATAAATATAGTAAATTAACATTTAAAATAATATATATTATTTAAAAAAATTAACATAAAATGACTATTACCCATTATGTTTTTAAAAAAAATTAAATACTATTTATTGAAAATAGATTGATTAATAATTTAATTATATATAGTTTTATACAACATAATATTTTCATGATTAAAATTAAATTATTTAAATAAAATTGATTAAAATGACATAGATAATAATAAAATAATTTTAAAAAAATCTATCACCATTATCATTGTAATAATTAGTAATTATAATAAAATTATATCAATTCAAAAAAAATTACACTGAGCATATTTTCTAATATCAACAACAAAAATTCAAAATTGAATTACATTTACTAATATTTATTTTTTATAAGTAATAAATACAAAATTAAAAAACAGACGCATAAGAACTGTTTTTAGATTTGAACATTATCAGATTTTCCTAAATGTTAAGAATCTCTTTAATAAAAACTAAAATGATTTATAAACGTAGTGAAATTACATATGAAATATTTATTTTTCATATCAAAACTATTTCAACAATGTTTATGTCATTATATTTTTATAATTATGAATTTTTTTAAAAAATATTGTATTTTAATATTCACATAAAAATATATTACATTATAAAAAATATATTATTATCTAATATTAATATACTATCTAGAAAAATTATATTAATTTGGACAATTAAAAATTCAATATGTATTAAAAATCATATAATTCTGAAATTATTAAATATTATTTATTCCCATTAGTTTAATGGAAACAATTGTCATCCATAATAATATATATTTATTAATGTCTCATAGTATTTGTTAAACAAATTACTGTTTCTAGAAAAATATTGAAAACATAATATTTATTATTGTGAAATTGAGACTTGTATCTTAAATAATTAAGCATGTATTCATGACCATATTCATTTATTAATGGGATTTTAGAAAGTGACATTATTACTTACAAATGAAGGCCATCAGGGATAGACCACAGGGAATGTTATTTTTACCTATACAATATGTTACTTATACATTATAATTTGAGATTTTATAGTCAACAATGTATGTTATATGGATTAGAGTAATATGACATAGATCTAAATACTAACTATTTTAGGCCCAATGTTAAGGACCGTATGAATTTCCTTTTCACTTCATATTAGAATGACTATATTCATTACTGTTAATGGTTACATATTAATGACCTTATTCCCTAAAATTTATTTTTAATGAAAATGAATTCATAATCTAAAATTAATTAATATTATATATTATTATGAACCATCAATATTTTTAGGTTGGATAATATCTCTATTAATTATGATCATATTAATATTATTTTTCTTACTAAAACTAGTGTATAACACAATTCCCCACCCATTTTAGATATATATTGTAGAGATTTCTTCTTTAATACAATCAGATTATTTAAATATAACCCCAATCAACCATAAGATAATGAAGATAATCCAATTACCATTTTAACATCCCAAGAAAATAAAGAATATGGAATTTTCACACTGATTAATATTTTTGAGTTAAAGGGGATTCTATATTCAATGGCGTACCTGACACGCAACAATGTGTTTCTTGGAAATCTTACATTGAGCACTAATAATATAACATTATTATTTTAAATGGCAGTTAAATCCTATTAGTTTTATTGGCATAAATAAAGAGAACTAAAATAAATATGATAATATATGTTTGTTAAATGTTTTCTCATAAATCCAATAAAAGTAATAGGCTTAAAAATTAAATGAATCTAATTTTAAGCATAATTTACTTTAAAAGGGAGATTTACCACCTTTTGATGGCATACCCTTTTTAAATCTATTTTATTCACATTTACATTTTATATTTTACTAAATAATTTTCATCATTTGAATCGGTACATCAAAATTTACTTTGGATGAAATTTTTATATTTTTATGATAATGAGCATTTTTAATGAATAGTGAAAAATTGTTGTATATTAAATTCAAAACTGCCTTTTAATCGACATTATTCATATGGTTAAATTATCTTTTTAATTGTTTATAAATTTTAAACAGATTATATTTTTACCATTTAATCCAATGTTATCCATTGTATGTAATTTATCATTTAAATTGGAAATTAACAAGTAGCAATCATTTAATGGTTCTTATTTCTTAAAAACACATCTTTTCTTTTAGTGACGATATCTAATTAAAAATATAATAAATGAAACTTCTATGTTTTTGATTTTTTAAAATATACTTCATTTTTTAATTCTTATTATCAAATGTATCCTAGAGTGAATTTTTGTAATTTTTTTAAAACCTTCAATTTTGGAAGAATAGTGAAAACAATAAGTAGTAGTTAAAAACAAACGTTTCCATTTAATTAAAATTTTACCTCTTCTATAAATTTAATTAAAAAATTCTTATATACATTGTTGTCATTAGGATGTAAAATATGGTTCAATGGGATGAAAATAATTTTTAGTGAATAGTAACTTTTGACTTTTATTATCCACGATTAATATAAATTAGGGTAATTTAACGTAAAAATAATGTAATAATAAAAAAAATATCATTACAGTTCTCTTAACTATATTGGATGAGTAATGGTCGACCAAGAAAATCCATGGATCAATTTGGGGACCCCAAAGAGCCAATTGGGTATGATGATGACATTAATAACTTTTTATTTAAAGTAAAAACATATGTCATAAACATGTATTTTTTTTCTAAATACAATTTACATGGGGTTATATAAGTTATCATTTTTACTATTGATATTTATTTGAATGATAAAAAAAATTATATTACATAATTTTTATTTATAATTTTTAGACATCAAATATAAAAGAGTATTTATGACACAATGATGATGCCATGTTTACGTCATTAATGGATGATTTAAATACGTCATTAATGGATGATTTAAATAATTAAGAATATATAAATTTAAAAATATCCAAAACATGTCCAATTATTATTGGATGAATTTATTTAGAGCATGGGCCACCTTATCTTCTATTGTAATGATTTTTGGACCTTTAGAAACAAAAAATCATCATATAATTAAATAATATTCTCAAACATTCCAAAAGATCCCCTACTCACCCTTATAAAAGCCCTTACATCCGATACATTTCTCACTCATCTCAATCCCGTGGCTCGACCAAACTCTACTCAAATAAGCTCCCAATATGATTCTCTTCATCCAATAATCTTTACATTAGGCAGAAATCACTTCAAGAAACCCTTTTGGTTACAACCAAAGAGAGTTACCAGATTTATTGCTAATTTCTTCTCTTTAAGTTATTTTGTTATATTTTACTTCTCCAACCCCAAAAATATTTTTATTCATTTCATTAATAACGACACCAGTATCCTCAATATTCAATAAAGTCTATACGTGATGTCTTTGAGCTACACTTATTCACACCTCGATCTAATGGGTAAAGAACTTACTGTTCTAGTTGATGGAAAACTACTACCTCACGAAACGATGATTGCTCAATTTTCTATTACCATCTCTTATGGTGGCTATTATGATGGAACTGTATCTATATATTAAATATATTTTATTTTTTAATCTTTATGATTATTTATTTTCTTTTTCATAGCATACCTTTTGTTTCCCATTATGGGTAAACGCGATAATTTACTTACAGGAAGTGCGGACTACGACCCCCTCAAAGTTATATGACTCGTTCATACCATACATGGAACGTATAAAGGATATAATTTATGAACATATGTAACATATATGAAAAATATATTATAATGAAATTATAATATACATATGAAGCTCTATGTTTTCATTTCATTAAAATATGAAATAGAAATGAATGTATCAGTCATGTGTACGTACGACTTACCGTCTCCATGAAAAGTGAATTTCATTTATTATGTATAGATGTTATGTAATATTATAAATAAATATATATATTGGATATATATGATATATATGACATCTAAATGATGAATATTATTATGGATATAATGCACTTTTGACCACATGGACAATTTATATTTATAACAAGTTCATTTTTGACTCATGTTCTGAACATTACAAAATGTATGATATGAGCTCATATAATTTACTAATTTTTATTGAAAGGTAAGATATAATATAAAAAGAATTATAGACATGAAAAATATTCTTAAACAAGTAAAATATAACTTATTTTTATTGTTAAGGATTCACAAGGAACATATGAGCGATTCGAGTTAAACAACGAGGTAAGGGGTATCTTATCTCACTTTTAATTCTGTGGGATTTCATTGATCACCACTAATTTATTTAATATGGTGTATTTTTTTCCATTTTATATATATTATCATTATTCTATTTATATTCATGTTATTATATTAATAATTTTGGGGTTATTAACTTATGGTCATATGACTCGATTGATTACAATGTGGTAAGGGTTTCTTATCTCACATTTAATTTCGCGAGATTTCCATTATTCACAACATGTTTATATAGTTTGGTGTATTTTTTATAGAATTGGATATATATTATCTATATTATCCTTATATTCATGGTATTCTGTGATTCTTTTTGTGGTTGGTAATTCTTTGTCATGTGATTCTATTGAATACAATGTTGTAAGATTTTTTCATCTCACTTCTCATTCTTCTGAGATTCATGGTATATTCCCAACTATTCCATTTTGTATAGTGAATTTACATCCCATGATTGTACTCTTTGTGAAATATAATTTATGATATGGGTATTTACATATTCAATATACAATCCTTCTATTATGGGGGGTATGTTTCGAAAGTTACCAAATCAGTAAAGTAACCTTTCACCCACCTATTTTAATTTATGACTTCCTTTATGTTATGTGTTATTGTTCAATTTTATTATCTGGGATATCGTTCTTATATGAATTTGCTACTATAAATTTAATTTCTAGATGATGATATACCCTTTCTACATTCATCAATTGATTTTCAGAATTTTTATTTGACGTTGTTAGGCTGCCAAATTATTGTAAAAGAAATCATGCTTTCTCTTTCATTTCTATTTTATTTTTCATGTGTTATGTCATTTAAATATCCACATCATGATCTTATTTCTTTCAATATTGTCCCTATACTGAAATATTATCCATTTATGGATGTCAGATCTTTTTCCCTGCTCTTTTAATATTTTCTATCCCCTTTTATATAGCCGTTATTCTATAGAAATGTCATCTCAAAATTTCTATCTATTTCTCTCATGAAATTCTCTTATTTTACATAGGTGAATACCCATAACTATTTAGTTTCTATGTGTGATTATAGTTTTAATAAATGATATATATGATTCTGTAATTGACAAACATGTAGCCCTCACTCCCTTTCCAAGGGTAATAAATTACATAACGATCTTATTTTTAAGAACATTTAAAATGTTGCGATTTTGAAATGAACCCATTTATTTGATTATCAATTGTTTATTTATGAAATTTTTTGATATGATATATTTTGATCACAATAATGTAAATAAATATTAAGGGTATGCCTTGATTTCCATCCAATGCATTAGGTAAGGAATTAATCTCTATAGATGAAAAGTTTCACGATACCTTGGTGAATAACCATGGTAATTCTTAAGACAGCATGGGGATGAACCTTGGTGATATGTTCATGAATGAAAAAATGAAATGTTTTAGCCACATATTAATGTTATTATTCATGTTTTTTTATTATGATATGCTTCTTTTACCATTGCCCATGTATTTATGTTTTTTATCATGTTCTTATTGATATCACAAGTAAACTAATTCCCTTGATTTCCTTACTAGGCCTTCTGCTCACCCTTTCCATTGATAGTATATCTCCTTGTTATGAGATTTAGTAATAGAACATATAATGAAATTTTCAATATTATATTAAAGGTTATTTAAACGATTGTTTATTTTTTAATGTTTTTATTCCTGATATCCAAGACACTAGACTATAAAGATCCTCTGTTTTTAAAATGTAATGAAAGGTTATGTATTAAAAGGGTGGGATGCTATAGTTTGTATAAAATGATAGTTTATTTGTTTATGGAAGTTATTATATGGAAACATTATTAAAAACCCTGTTATAAATGTTTAAATATATGGAAACTTCGTGAATTATGGAGAGTATGGAGTAAGTGGTTTATCTAGAAAATACATCGTCATCTTGATATGAGCGAACTATCTTAATGTGTTGGGATGAATATGAATGATATATTGAAACCATTGAGGATAAAAAAAAATTATTGTTATTTGTTAGTTTTATAAAAGATACAACACACAGATCGTGTAACAACCAATCACTTCAGACAATGTAGAGGGAATCGAACCCACAACCAAAGTGAGATTGGGTTTTATCGCCTACCACTGGACTATAAGAAGTCCCTAATTAGTTTGACTTATTATTTTTCGATAAATTATTTTATCGATCATGAATAAGTTTATTTTGGGATATTATCTTTTATTAAATGGATATCCTTTGTATAGGAAAATGATTTTGTGACTAAATGATAAATGTTATTTTGGAAGTTGTTTAAGCTTTTGGAATACTTTATGCCTAAGGAAAATAAAATTCTATAGGATTTCATTTGTTGAGGAATGGTTGAATTTTTTTTGTAAGAATATATGTTCTTATTGTAGACATATAGTGATTTGGGTTATTTTAGGAAAATAAATAACCTAGCACAGAGAATATGTGGTTAGGATAATGGAACATTATTATGTGACTTTATTAGTAGCTGATGTTATTTGGAGACAAATATTAATATTTTTTGGAAGAATATGTGACTAAATCCTACATAGTTTTGTGTTTCAATATTAGTTTGGATTATTTTGAAGAATTTTAAGGATGATTTTGTATTTAATGGTCTTTTTTATAACTTTGGGTACTTTTTGAGAAATTTTTGAGATTTATAATAGTATTTATTTTTATTAAGGGTTATCATTTTGGGGTAATAAATGATCTCGATTTAACCATTTTGGTTTTAGTTGATGTCTAAAGACAAGGGAAATATATTGTTATTATTTTGTCGATTATGGGATTCTCTATAAGAAGATTCATGATCTTTTTATGTGACCATGTCTTTTTGAATACTCATTGTTTAGAGAAAATATTAGTTTTTTGTAAAAAAATAATAAAGGATAAAACTCTAGAGTAAGGTATGTATATTTCCTTATTTTTTTATTCCATGTTGTAAATGAATTGCTCAAAATTATGAAAATAAACATTAAAAAATGTTGTTGGTTTAAATTTCTTATTGGGTAATTAATGACCATTTAACACATCATATGTTTGTGATTTTATGGTGGTTAACATTTTCGGAATCATGTTTTCTATCACTCTCCATCAAAACATGACGGTTTTTTCTCTTCCATATCAATATTTTCCTATATGGAATCCTAGTATTGGTTAACTCGGGTGACCTGTGTACTTTTCATTATTTATTTTAAAGTAATAGTTTTACTGACTCTTTTTCCAATATGGGACATTGAATTAAGTTTCCATACTGAACGTTAAAATTGCAAGGATGCAATTTCCAAAAGGATGGATTAATGTAACATCAGAAGAATATAAATAATATGAAATTTTTATATTTTATAATATTATTGAATTAAAGGGGATTCTATATTCAATGGCGTACCTGACACACAACATCTTGTTTCTTTGAAATATTACATTACAAATTAAGAATATAATATTATTATTTTAAATGGTGGTTAAGAACTAGCCTTTGTATTGGTAGGATTTAAGAGAACTACTTAAATATGATTATATATGTTTGTTAAATGTTTTTACATTCATCCAACAAATGTTAGAGGCTTAAAATGTAAATGAATATAATTTTAATCATAATTTACTTTAAAAGGTTGATTTACTACCTTTTGATGGAGAACCTTTTTTAAATGTAGTTTTTTTTAACTTGTACAGATTATATTTGAGAAAATAATTTTCATCTTTAGAATCAGGACATCAAAATTTACTTTGGATGAAATTTTGATATTTTTCTGTTAATTTACAGTTTCAATGAATAGTGAAAAAATAATGTATTTTAATTCAAGACCACCTTTTAATCTAATATATTTATATGGTTATAATATATTTATAATTGGTTATAAAGGGTAAATAGATTTTATTTTTAAAATTTAACCCAATGTTGGTCAATGGAAGTAATTTCACTTTGAAATTGGACAATAACAAGTATCAATATTTTGATGGTTATTTTTTATTTAAAACACACTTTTAGTTTTGTTAACAAGAATAAATTATATAATTAATTAATTAAACACTTATGCTTGGAATTTGGTAAAATATTAATCATTTTTGAAATCAGAATATCTAATTTAGCATCCTGTGAATTTATGTAATTTTCCTGAAACCTTCCAATTTTGATGAATAGTTAAACCACTAAGTAGTAGTTAAAAAACCATGTTTTACATTTAAAAGAAATATTACCACATTTATGAATTGAATTTATAAAATCCATCATACATGGTTTTCATTAGTATGTAAAATGTGGTTCAATGGGATGGAATTTTTTATGTGAATAATATCTTTTGACTTTTATTAAACATGATTAAATGTAATAAGGGTAATTTAATGTTCAAATACAAATATAATAATAATAAATTAACATGAAACATGTTCTATACTTATTTTATGAGTAATGGCCGGCAAAGAAAATCCATGGGTCAATTTTGGGACCCCATGGAGCCACATGGGTAAGATAGTGACATTAATGACTTTTTATTTAAAGTAAAAAAAATGATAGAAACAAGTATTGTTTTACTAAAACAATTATTACATGTGGTCATATAATTTATATTTTTGACTATAAATATTCATTGAAAAACTAATTAGATTTTATATATTAGGGTAATTTTTTTATAATTTTTAAACATCCGATAAATTGAATTATTTATGACACAATGATGATGTAGCGTTTACATAATTAATGGATGATTTTAAAAAATAAGAAGATAAAATGAAATATCCAAGACTTGTTCAATTTGAAAAGGATTATTTTATTTATAACATTTTCCACTATATATTCTACTGTAATGACTTTTGGACCTTTAGAAACCGAATATCATTAAATAATAAAATAATTTTTTCAATCATTCCAAAAGAGTCCCTCCTCTCCCTTATAAAATG
Source organism: Viscum album (assembly GCA_963277665.1). Classification (NCBI taxonomy): domain Eukaryota; kingdom Viridiplantae; phylum Streptophyta; class Magnoliopsida; order Santalales; family Viscaceae; genus Viscum; species Viscum album. The sequence continues at coordinate 1,842,242,363 of OY728156.1, forward strand.
CACTCACTTCCTACACATTTTTCACACTTCTAAAGACCTTGGCTCTTCCAAACTATGCACTAATAAACTCAAATGATCGCTCTCTTAATCCTAGAAGCCGTATCTTATGCAGAAAGCACTTCAAGGAACCCTTTTGATTCAAACCAATGGGAGTAACCCGATTTAAAGGAAACATATTCTCGTAAGTTCTTTTGTTTTATTTTACATCTCCAACCCACTAATATTTTTTTATGTATTTTATAAAGAAACCTGTATATAATATATAAAAGGATGATTTTATGAGATCTATTCTTTCTAAACATACACACACTACCATCTAATCGGTAAAGAACATACTTTTTCTCATGACGACGAACTAGTGCCTCACGAAATAATTATTGTTCAATTATCTCCTACTGCCTATCATGGTAGCCATTTTGAGGGAACTGTATCCATATATGATATATATTATATTTTTTTCTTTATACTTATATATTCTATTATTTATAGAATACCTTTACAGTTCCCATAATCGGTAAACATGATAATTTCATTAGAGGAAGTGCATACTACCGCCCCCTCAAAGTGATATGACTCGTAAATGCCATACATTGAATGTATAAAGGTTATAATTTATGAATTTATGTAACATATATAACATAAATATTATACTGAAATATAATATATCTATGAATCACTATGTTTTCATTTCATTAAAATATGATATAAAAATGAATGTAGCGTTCATGCGTACGTACGGCTTACCGTTTAAATGAACAGTGCATTTCATTTATTATCTCAAAATGTTATGTACAATTATAAATACATATAAATACTGGATATATAGGATATATATGACATCTATATAAATAATATCATTCTAGATATAAAGCAATTTTTACCACATGGACAATTTATAATTATAAAAAGTTCATTTTTGACTAAAGTTCTGAACATTGACAAAATATCCAATATGATATCAAATAATTAAATAATAGTTATAGAAAGGTAATAAATATTATATAATGAATAATAAACATGATAAATATTCTTAATCTTGAATAAAGTAACTTATATTTATTATTCAGGAATAACAAGGATCATACGAGCGAGTCAAGTCGGACACCGAGGTAAGGTGTTTCTTATCTCACTTTTAAGTCACTGGGATTTACATTGTTGGCCATTAATTTATTTCATGTGGTATATTGTGTACAGAAATTATTTATATATTATCATGATTTTCTTTATATTCTTCTTGTTTTGTTAATAATTAGTTTTTTGTTATCTTTTGGTCTTACGAATCGATTGATTACAATATGGTAAGGGTTTGTCATATCACTTTTAATTCCATGAGATTTCCATTGTTTGACACTTATTTATATAATGTTATGTATTTTTATACTTCCATTGGTTATATATTATATGTATTATCTTCATATTAATGGTATTATAATATTATTTTGGTGGTTAGTAATTTATGGTCATATGATTCGATTGAATACAATGTGGTAAGGGATTTTCATCTCACTTCTTATTCCTATGAGATTAATGGTAAGTTTTCAACTATTCCATTTTTTATGTTGTATGTACTGACCATGATTTTAATATTTTTGTAATATAGTTTTTGTTTTTGTTATTTACATATTCATTATATGATACTCCTTTCTTTGGGTGTATGTTTTTAATGTTACCAAATAGATAAGGGAACCTTTCACCCTTTTCTTTTACGTCATGATTTCCTTTATGTTATGATTTAGAGTTCCATTTCATTATGTGGGGGTTTGTTCTTAAATATATTTAATATGGTAAATTTCATTTCTAAATGATGAGAGGCAATTTCCTCTATCATCAAATGATTTTCTGAATTTTTATGTGACGTCGTTAGGTTGCTGAAATTTCGTAAAAGAAATTGTGCTTTCTCATTCATTTCAAGTTTCCTTTTCATGTGGTGTGTCATTAAAATATCCACACTGTGATATTATTTCTTTAAATTATGTCCCTCTACTTTATAATGATCTATTTATTGATTGTATTCCATTTTCCAAATAATTTTAATATTTTATAAAACCGTGTTATATAGCTATTATGCAGTAGAAATTTCATCTCAAAATTTCTCTCTCTTTCTCTCAATAAATTCTCTTACATTATATATGTGAATTCCTATACCTATTTCAATTCTAAGTGTGTTCATAGTTATAAAAAAATTATATATTTGATTTTGTACTTAACTTACATGTAACCCTCAATCCATTTCCATGGCTTATAAATGACATAACGATCTTGTTTTGAAGAACTTTTAAAATGTCACAATTTTGAAATGATACCATTTCTTTTATTATCTATGGGTTATTTATTAAATGATTGATTATGATCTATGTGGATCACATGAAAGTAAATAAATATTAAGGGTTTACCCTGATATCTCTATAATGCATTGGTTATGGTATTAATCTCAAGAGATGAATAGTTTCACGATACATGGTGAATAACCATGGTAATTCTTTTGTCAACTTGGTGATAGAATAAGGTGATATGTTAATGAATGCCTAAATGAAATTTTGTAGCCACGTATTCATGTTATTATTCGTGTAATATTTATTATGATATTCCAATTTTACCATTTCTCGTGTCTTTATGTTTTTCATCATGTTCTTATTGATATCACATGTAAACTAATTCAATTTATTTCCTTATTGGGATTTATTCTCACCCTTCCCGTTGATTGAATATCTCTAGGTTATGAGATATAGTAATTATACATAGGATGAACATTTGAAGAATCATTTCAACGTAATATAAAGAGTGTTTATATTTTCATGTTTTTATTCCTAATTTCCAAGACACCAGACTTCAGAGATCCTTTATTTCTAATATGTAATGAAAAGTTATGTATTAAAAAGGAGGGATGCTATAACCATGTTATAATCTCAGGATATTATGTGGTGGTGGACAACTAGGAATTATTAGTCATATATTTTCTAACCATTATATTTTTAGAACATCTAACTAAATTTGTTTATTTTCATCTTTACATGTATTATCACCAAGGATTATTCTCAGTGAGTGTATATGAACCTTGTTTGGAGATAATACTTAATTTATTTGAAATGGGGAATAATATATTTCTTTTATAGTGGTACATTCATTGTTTAATAATACATTAATTTATTTAATATAATTTCAATTTATATATTTTGATCATTTTCCTCCATCTAATATAATATATTTGATAAATTTTTGTTGAACACATCTATCTATTAAATGGATTATATTTGATTACGGGGAGTATTTTATGATTGAAAATAATGTTTCATTTATAGACTTTTCTAATCATTCACATTTGAATTCATTCCATTACTAGAAAGGATAGAATAAAAAACTATAAATATAAAAATGGTATTGGTGTTTATGAAGATTACCAAAAATTTATTTCTGGTGTCCTTTATAGGAACAACCGTAACCTATTTTTAAAATAATTTAGAGATGTTTTGATGAATTTTCACTTTAATACAACCATTGAATGGTATTCACCCATGATATCTATACCCCACGTAGAAAATTAGTATGAATACCATAAGAAATAAAACATACATTCATGTTTATGTAAGAATGTGAAGTTAATTTGGCACGAGTATAATTTTTTCATGATCTTTGGGAAGAAATGTATCAATAATGACTATATGTACCTAACATGCCTAATAATGTGTAAATTAGTGGTCTTAATTTGATAAGATATAATTTTATTTTATATACCTCTACCCCTAAAATGAGGCCCTATACTAATTCGATGTGATTTAGATAGACATAATTGAATCATTACATATAAAGAATATATGTTTAATTATGTTCATCATAGGAGAAGATTTGTTCCACATTCCTGTATATTTTTCTAAATTTTTCTTATATGATATGAGTTTGGTACATTGATTTCAGGGATAGTATTTTTTTTATAGGAAAATTAATAGTTTTCCTTCAGATGGTTATAAGGGGTAAAATATATGTTTTATCTAATAAGACGATCTCATATGCATTCTATGTCAACTCTGTTGGTCCCAAAATAGGGTTATTACCCAAGGACAATGTTTTGGTTGAAATCTGAATTGTTAAAATTTTAGAAGAATAATAATTTATTAATATATAATTAAATAAAGATTAATTTATTTATGCAAGATCATTCATCCTAAAAAATTTAATATAGCACCAGATTGAGATCATGTCTCCTCTTTTCTGTCAAAAATGGGTTTTTTTCTTTGCTGAGGAATAAACTCACGTTTGGTGCTTGGGCTGGGCCAAACCCCGTTTTCCTTTAATATCATTTTTTGAAATTTGTATATATCATATTTAATTTTCTTTTTCATCATTCCTTTATTTTATTTCATAATCCCTTGAAAGATCTCCTTCATTTTTTCCTAAGGGATAAATGGAGATAGTAAGAGGGTGGGAGAGAAAGAACTCCACCACGAATCTCGGTACATGCCGGATCGACATGTAGTAACTGTAGACCCTGAAAATGGGTTATGGTTTGATTGATTCAACACAGTGGTAATCCAATTTAATGTTTTTTAATAGACCCCTGTATATTTTCTATTCAAATGTTGTAAACCCATTTATTAATTCATATGACCCCCTGAGGGTTGATCTACTTGTTTCAGGGTAAAAATAGAAGTTTTAGAGATATTTGATATACTTTCATTTTGAAAATCCAATGTACAGATCGTGTGGTTTAATGATAACATTCCTTGGTTATTCAATTGGAGGGTTGATTTTTTTTACATACACTATATTTATGAGGTAGACATTCCAAGTACTCGTACTCTATCATGTAGATGAGTACTCATATAGGCAACCTGCGTTAGGGGAACATGCCATGTAGCATACATGTCTAAACCCTATGTGGGTCGAACACCTTGTAGATGTACATTAACTCACCAAATACATGTTTAAGTAACGTGTGTGACAAGGTATGCTCCCCCTTGTAGGTTATATTTCATGTACCCATCTATCATGTAGTGTACTTTTTAATTTACACTCCAGGTCTGGAGGGTGGTACAAGCCCAGGTTGAAAATTGAGGGTAAACACCATGTATGGCAAATATCCACCTTTTATTCTAATTATAATTCCCTTTTAGTTTTTATCATACAATTTCACCCATGAGTCATATTTTAAATAATCATTAGTTTATTTTTTAAATAATTTTATGTAGATCATGATAGTAAAACACCAAAGGTTGTTTGATGACTATTTAGAGTGTCTATAAAATTTTATCAAAGTAGAGAGGTTCTTCCTTTAGTAATCAAATTTAGTCATATACTAAAATAGAGACCTGAAATGAGAATAATGGGATTAGTGTTCATAGAAACATAGTTTGATACACTTTCTCTGAGATGGATCATGTGTTATCTCCCATGACTGATTCCTGGTATTCTAACTTTGAGGATGTATTACTTCTGAGTTGTCTTCTTGTGTTCAATGATGTCTTGAGAGTAGTTGTTTTTGAGAATACACTATTGTATTCCCCTACATCTTTTTTGAGCTAGTTTATTCCATGTAAGATGAACCAATATTTATTTTATTCCAATCTTCTATATGGGTTGAATTTTATCGCATGTTAAACTAGTCAATCCCATGTAGGAACAATACCCCTATATGTTATTCTGAGTACCCCATGTAAGAATCCTTTTTTCCTTCATACTATATTATGTGGGTCGCTTTTAGGATTCCCAATTTTCTATTTATCTTTATATTGATAACATATAACTTGCCTTTATTTTCATATCATTATAGGATCCCTTGTAAGATTACTCCATTAACACTAATATTGAGGAACCCGAGTAGGATTCCTCTGTTGTGTTTTAACTTATGGAAACAGTGGGTACGCTACTATTTTACCGACCCTAATCTAGTATATCATGTTTGGGTATAGATAGAAGTAGCTGTCATCTTATAAACGATGCCAAACTATTAATCCAATAGTGATGATGTTGAATTGGTGGGTTTATCATTTCAACCACACTCACTCATTTTCTTATAAATTCACTTCTTTATTGTATATGCAGTAATGATAACCAAAGTTTTTTCATGGTTGGTGGTTGTTTATCTTGATGTGAGGACCCTTTTTATCTCATTGGGATTCCTATATGTTCTTCTAAGGATTAGATTATTGAGTCATGTAATATGTTTTGTTTACTGGAAAATCAATTGGAATTACCAATGTATTGGATGGTGAGCCTATGTATTTTATTATTATATAATTGGGATTTCTAGAAGTGCATCATGGAACCTAGTTATTGAGCCTATAACTAGGTTATATAGGAATGATGTCCCTAGTACTGCTACTCCTTGATTATTACACTCTTCTAATTGATGTGGATGATTCTCTTTCATTGAGCGATTATATTATGTTGATTAATACACCCTCCTCAGCTCATGGATTAAATGAGGATGGTTATACTCAACACAACACTAGGTTTTCAGTAAAAGATTACACTCTCCTCGAAATTTTGTATATAGTAGATTATTCCACTCTCCTCGACCTCTAGCTCAATGATGACGATTAAAATCTCATCAATTTGTCATATGATGTGGATCATATGACATTTTCATTGGGATCAGGTTAATGATTCCTTTTATATTAGGGTGGTTCATCATGGAATCTTAGACCTATGATTGAAATTCACATTATGATATTGAGAGTTGGGTATGATTTCTCACCAATGATCTCCCATTATAGATAACCAATGTGTCTGATCCATAGTGTTTATCTGAGATGAAATGTTTTTACCACCTATGGGTTGGGACCTATGGGATTATACATTTGACTTCATTTACATGTCATGAGAAACATGGTATCTAACTCATTTACCTTTTACGGGATTCCCAATTGTAATTCTCTTCAATAATTATTTATAGTGATTGGTGGTCAGTTAGGTTAAATGAAGGTGTAAGATGAGTATCCCCATATGGTGACATATCTTGAAAAGAGGTATTTTTGGATTTGATCAAAGATAATATATGTTTATTTAGATTATATACCCAGAGAGCTACTTCATGATACATGTAATGAGTGATATCACATCTAGCCCAATTCCCTTGCATTGGATGTCCATGAGATCTGTATTATTGACCCAATAATTTACTACTAATTGGTTATAAGATATTTCATTCACATAACTCATGTATATTCAAATTTAAGTATATATTTAATTTTATAGGTATATAAATGTATATGAATAAAGAAATGGGAATTCATGGTGGCATTTTACCTATTGATCGGGACTACAGGCCTGGGGTTTGATTGTGGATTCATGTTTATTGGATTTCATTGTCTTTTTAGTTGTGTCTTAGCTAGTCTGATAATATTTATTTTTCATGAACATATATGAGCATATATATTATGTCATTATTGTTATGGACTACTTAAATTATTTCTCACCCCTTCATTTGACCATTGGTGTACGTGTATACCTTAGGTATTATTTTTGAGGTAGTGAGAAGTTTCCTGGTGGATATGGTTGAATCCTTGAGTAGCATGATAATGTAGAGATTCTCTTTATTATTCATTTGTTCATTCTAGTGAGGTTTTAATGATTTTATAGATTGCATATGTTTTATATCTCGTAGTTTATAGTATTTTCCAATAAATATATTTTAGTTTCATTTGTACTTCGGTATTGGTATGATAGGACCATTGGGTGATCAGTGTTTTAGGTATGACACAGTTTTTTTAGCATTTACATAATTCATATTTATAATTACATCATGTTCTATTTAGAACTATTTACTTCTTTTAAACTCTATTTATTTATAGTTATGTATTATACGTAAGTATTTCCAATATTTTCATAAACTAGTATAATGACATAGTCTTCCCACTATCAGTCTCTAGTCCATTTCAAATTTTTTCTTTCCCTCTAGCATTTGAAGAAGTGTATTTGAGGAATCATAGTGAACCACATAGGGGAACCATTTTAGTTTCGTTAAGGGAAGGATGTTTCAATTTTTTATCAGAGGTTTTCATTTCCTTGTACTTACTATATGAGATATGGTAGACATTATTACAAAAAAATGTGTCGAAAAATCTTATAGATACCAGATTGGTCCATCAAGAACAATTGTTCTAATAAGAATTCCAAGATTCTAGGGGTATGAGATTGTTATTTTGATCAATGATGTTACATTTTTATATACATTTCTCCTTGAGTGACACACATGTTTTGTTATTGTTATTATTTAATAGGGATCCTTTTCTCTTTCCCATTCAAAATTTTTTATGACTCGTTGATGGAAAAGGAATGCGGTGTCTCATGAATCATACGTATCAAGTTTAATTCACATCATATAGCCCATATTGTGGTTGATTTTAATGAAGAATGAGTCCAAATCAGTCGATCCAACGTACATATATATATTTATATATATACATCATTTTGATGATAGTTTATTTGGATATATATGAAGTTTTTTTTGAGGATGATGAATCATTCCACATGCACAGGTTGTGCAGTGACCCTAGTATATCAATATGTAATGTGATTCCCATTTGTTGTACCCCTAGGATGGTGTTATTTTATATTTCATTTTTATCTAGTTAGATAAATGAAAATGATTTTAATGGATACTAGGACATTTCATATGAACTGGTCCTTCACAAGGTATTATCGTATATGGTTGCTCAGCAAGTGCATGTTCTGTCTCGCTACATCATTATTATCATGACCTCTAGGAAGTACGTCATGGAGAGGATACATGGGGAGGATTATTCTATTGAATATCAAGTTTTCAATTTTGACCATAGTAGGTCATTGTGTTATTTACATTTTTATAGATGTTTTAACTTTTGGGATAGGTGTTAGACATTGTGACCCAATTGTGAGACTTGATCTATAGAGAAAATTGGGAGACCTAGTTACCCTTATTTTTGAATCATACAATTGGTGGTTTAATAATAGTTTTTTCTATAGAAACCTATGTGAGGTTGATTTTATCTTGTTAATGAATTCCTTTTTAGGAAGTGGACTTGTTTTTACCTACGATTTATTATCACGGCACATTAGGTGGTAGATTTGGGTGTAATTGGATTGTTGATGCATTTATATTTTGATAGAGTAGATAGGGGGATTTGGAATCTGGTCTATCATTGGTGGGTATGAATATTTGGGTTACTAGATCATGAAACGAGTATTTCTATTGATTCTAATGTAGTTATATTGTTTTTGGGCACTTGTCATTATCAGGACATTGGGAGATGGGTGATTTTGGAAAAATTCATGATATGGGTGTGGTGCCTTGTTATTTAGAGGAGTTAGAAGGGATCCTCTATCATAATGAAACTGATTTTTCATGTAACATGGTTGTCATATCCGTATAAGGGTTAAATCTCTGGAGTATGAGTCAGGTGATAAGGTATATATAGATTTCATCTGGTATTGTTTAGTTGAAAATCAATTATATGTCTTTTGTTAGATGAGGAACGATGCCTCCATGAAATTTTGTAGTCCTGATTTCACCAAATTAGTAGTCAATGGAATAATATCCCAATGTAGTAGAGACAGATTCATGAATAAATAAACTTCCACAAAATGATTGACCAGTTTTGAATCATGAAATTCTTTTTCGGGAGATGTGGCATCATGTATTAGATAAAGGAAAGTTATCCTTGTTCAATTTGATTGTGGCTTGGCGAGACCAGTGGTTTCCTTTCAATTTATTCATAGTGTAATCCTAATTATAAAAAATAAATATCTATATAGATATATTTGTGAGTATTTTTTTATATAGTCAGTTCTATACACATCTCCTTTTATTTTTAAATGTCCTTAATGATTGGTTATTAAAACATATTGAAGTTCCCTTGAAGAGTGGTATAAACTAATCCCTATGGTGGGGAGATCATCATAAACCTCTTGAGGGTGGAGACCATATATTATGTTGAAATTCATCATTTTGTATGAGCTGTTTATCCTAGAGATTCCATATGGGATAAAGATAATGTTGTTTCTACTGTGGGGAGTACCATATGAGTTTTAGTTAATTGTCTTATATATATGAGATAGTTGTTGATTCTATGGGACTAGTCATTGGAGAATCAAGATACCTATTTTTGAAATTTCATTGTTGAATGAATTATTTCTGGTCTACCAACAAGCTTATTAGGGACGATTTGGTTTATCATGGGGAGTTTGTAAGGTCTCATGTTTTTCATGACTGATTTTTTTTTTGCATAAATTTTAATATTTTCCATCGGATGCTTGTAATATATAATATCTTAGTTTTCCACTAGAAAATAATCTCAGATAATTTCATTGACTAATCTTTTTTCCTTGAATCATGTTTTTATCTTATGATAAGATTTTGGTGGAAAAATTGAACCATACAAATTTTAGGTTAATAATTAATAAATAATATTCAATTTGATAAATATTAACATATTAGTGTGGGTTTGTTCAGACATTCCTTTTGAATGGTAATTATTATTGAGATTTTTTCTCATTTGGTGAGCCCATAATGTAGATTTTTTCCTATGTGAGGCATAAAATCATGTAGGGACCTAGGGCCGACTCAGACCCCTTTTTCATTTTATTTTCATTTCCCTTATATTTCATTAATTGTTTTCTTTTCTTTTCACTCACACATATGGCCTCTCACATAATCCCCCCAGGGGATGTCATTGTTTTTGAACTACAAATGAAATGGAGAGTTATATAGAGAGATATATGGGGAGAAGAAAGTACAGCTATGAAGATCAAAATGCACTAGATCATTATGTGGTAACCAAAGACCACATAAACAGGCGATGTTCTGGAAAACTCTTCCGAATGGGAGACCATTTTTAAATTTTTTCCATATATCCCCATATGATTTAAATATTCATTTTTTAAACCCCAATTATATTTTTTTTAGGAATAATTGAGGGGCTATCTACTTATTTCGGGGCAAAAATTTGTTTTTTGGGGCGATTCAATGGTTTTTTTGTTCTTGAAATCCCCCATAAATGGAGTGTGGTTTAGGAGAAATAGGCTATGTGTTCTTCCATTAAGGGAATCATGATATTTTGTATGTAAACACAATGTACGTGGAATACACAATGTATACTGGTACATAGTCATGTAGCTGAGTACCTAGCCTCGTAGCCCATGTAAGTGGCATATGATATTTACAGTATAAGTCCATACTTCATATGTTTCACATTCCATGCTAAATTACATTACTAGAATAAATACATGGTTATTTCATGTGAGGTACAAATGACGGTACCCAATTTAGGGTACACACCATGTTCAAAACATTCACACCATGTACACGGGCATTTACATTTCATGTCTAATGAGATTTACAAACAATGTTGGGGACGTGAGGGATCATGATGCATATGGTCCGTACAATCCATGTACTCTGATTTTACAACCCATTTTGTGTTTTAATATCTTATCACCCAAGATAATAAATTGGACCCAAGATTAATCCATCCATATTATCATTTAACATTGATCATCATGGTAAAACAATTGTGGTTGTTTGAGGACTCCTAAGAGATATTTAAATCATTTATGTAAATAGTAAGGTTCTTCATCTAGTAGTCAAATTCCATCATCCCCTAAATGAAATACATAAAATGATAATGATAGTTTTGGTGTTTAGAAATACCATTTTTGAAACAGTTGATCTGAGATGAGACATGAATTATAACTTGTGATTGATGCCTTAGGGACTTCCTTTGATGACATCTCACTTTTCAAATGTTCATTTCTGGAATATGATTCTGTGATACCAGTTGTTTCTGATGATCCCATGTTGGATTCCACATCTTAAATTTAGACATAGAGTGTCCTGTGTTGTATTCATCAATCTTCTTCCTGTAACAAGGATCCCCAATGGGATGCCTTTTATCACATTTTTTCATAGGTAATCCCTTGTTAGATCTATATATCATGATGAACTTCATAGTATCCTATATTGGATCCTTATTTTCCTCAATACGAGGTTGTGACGGACCTATATAGGATGCCATATTTTCTATATACCATTCTTGGGATCCCCATTATGATGCTTCCATTTTCATACTGTTAGAGGGTGCCTTGTAGAATTCATAATTTACATATTCTTCTGAGGTTCCCATATAGGATTCTACTCTTGTTTATTGACTTTTCGAACCTAGTGGGTGCCCTGATGTTATAACGGCCTTAATTTAGTACAACAGCTTTGGATATATATGGAATAAGGTGTCACATTTGGACATGAATCAAACATGTAATCCAATGGGGGTGATTGTAGTAGTGGTGGTTTTAGGCATTTCGATACACAGACTCATTGGTTTATAATTTTACATTTTTATTGTTGATGCATCAATTATATACAGATTTTCATCCTATTTGGTGGCTAATGAACCAGACATGATGCATCTTTCGTTCTATTTGGGATGCTAAGATTTTTTTCCTAGGATCCGACTTATAATCCATGATATTTATTGTGATTATTTTCATTACAATAGGTACATCATGGCAATTATCTAGTGAGACTATATATTTTATTATTATATTATCTGGATCTCCATAGGTTCTTCCTATAATCTAATTATTTATCATAATACTATGATATAGAAACATTATTTCTATAGTAATTATATTCATTAGGTGATTATGCTATCTCAAGTGATGAGGATGATTAGACTCTCCTTGTATCATAGGTTAAATGAGTATGATTACTCTTACCTCGAAGTAAGGTTTTCGGTGGCTAGTTATTCTATCATTAACATGTTGTTTATAGATGATTGTAATTTTTTCATCGACATAAAACTTATGGAGGATTACTATGCTCACCATGATTAATCATGTAATGAAGACCTCCAAATTTTTTTACTGGGATCATAATTATGATCCCTTTCTTATCACGGTGGTTGAGAATGTTGTCTCTGACATATTATTAACATTCAAATTTTTTTCTCGAGGGGTGGGAATGCCATTACCCTAGTTATCCCTCATAACACATTGCCTAAGGGACTGTTCCACATGGTTTATCTAAGTTACAATGTTTTAACAGCCTCTAGATCAGGACCTAGGGATCATACATTGGACTATATTTACATGGCATGATCATCATGGTATTAATCTAAGTGACCATATATAGTATTTCAAGATGTAATTACCTGAAACTATTATTTACATTGGTTAGAGGAGAGTATGGGTGAACCCATGTGTAGGATAATCATCCATCTATTGTTATATAGCTTTCCCATAGATATTTTTAGAGTAGGTTTAATAAGTAATGTGAATATTATGATTATGTGCCCATAGAATTACATAATGATAGATGGATTGAGTGCCACGACATCTAGTTCAATCCCATATCATAGGATATCCTATCGATTGGGATTATAGACCCAAGGATCAAATCTTGGTCAATTTTATGTTATTTTTTTCAACTTACACATGTATATTAGTATTTACGAATATATGTATAGTTATGGAAGTAAAAATTTATTTTATAATACATATAGGAATTCATGGTGGAACATAACCAGTTGATCCAGATTACAAATTTGATTTTTGATTGTCATTTCACATTTAATGGATTCTTGTATCTTTTCATTTATTTCTCAAACATGCTAAGAATATTCATTTTGGATGCACTTATTGTGAATTACATATACCTTCATCTTTGGGGTGGCCAATTGATATTATATATCAACCCTAAATGTCCACCGCGGTTTACATGAATATCATATGTCTACTTTATTGGTTGTGGACAAATTTATGGTGGATAGTGTTGATTCCCTGAGTTTTATCATCAAGTAAAGCTACTCATGTGGGTTCATCCATTTGAGCTAGTGAAGTTAGATTGTGTTTGGATACTAGGTATGTGATCTGGCTCATAGTTTGTTATATATCCATGTACATTTATTTCATTTTCCGGTATATTATTATGTTGGTATGGTTTTCTAATTGGGTTACCATTGTTGTATGTATGAAATAAAAGTCTGGGATTTTATAGTAATTTAATATAATATTACTTACTGATCTATTTAAATTTATTTACTGCATATGAACTCTATTAATTTAAAACATTTTTTTTATAATTATCAATTTAATCTATTTTTTACATTTATATTAGTTCATTGTCTCAACACGATAACCCGATAGTACCTTTCTGGTAGTGGATAACATCTTCTGTTTTAGGAGGTGTGATTGAGGACTCATAAAAAACAAGCTCGGGGCACCGTTTTAGTGGCATCTGGGATAGGTTTTTATAATGGTAATACAAGGGAGATAATATATAATTGAACATACACATTTGGGTATTTTATGTTATGGATGGACTATAACTTCTACATGAGTACTGTAAAATCCAATTGTAATAGGTTTCTATATTAAATTGTATTATTGACCAAGATTTAATATTGAATTTTAAAACTTTATCACAGTTGTTAGTTGATGTCTTCATATTGATAAATACATTCCTAATGTAATTTTCATTATTTTTTCATGTTTATATTCCTTTATTGATAAATATGTCTAAAATGGTTAGTATGATTTATGAAAGGTTCTAGGAATGATTGTGTTATAAAAATGATTTAAAAGGTTTTATTTATTTGGGAATCTTATATAGGAATCATTTAATGAAAACCCATTAATTGTTTCGAGAAATATTTTTTATTATGGCTTCATGGAATGATATATCATTATAAATCGATGGGTGGAGTCCTTATGGTGATGTTCTATAATTTATAGTACTATGTTTTTACTACAACATAAAAAACTTCTTAATTTTTTTCTTTTGGATTTACTATACCAGTTTTTCAGGATGATATTCTTGTTTTTAGGATATGATATATTTAAGGGGAAATAATAGTTTCATTGTGAAATTCTGTATCAAGGGAGTAACATTCATATAACCCTTCAAAAAAAATTCATATTATATGATTTAAATTATACACATTAAATTATTTCATTGACACAGTATAATATTTTGTAGTAATTCTCCCCCTTATTAATGATATCATTGATTATATATATAAAAGGGCCACATAATTTCTATACAAAAATTTATTTCTATTTCATGTGAGTATCTTTCAAATGAAATGATGGAGTTTTTTCTCTATTATATATGGAATAGACGATTAATAAAACAAAGGAATGACCAGTACTAACATAGAATAGAACTAAACCTTATTTGTTAGCAAACACAACATTTGGGGTTCCTCTTAAAATTATCCATTGATAACTTCATCAAATATTATATTGGTTCCTGCTATGTTTTAGTGAAATTTTCTATTAAATTATCTCATAGAATAGAAGTTTATTTTTATATCAACCAACTCCCAACAACAACAAAAATTTAATTCTATCTTATAAATTTTAACAATATAATCAATAAAGAATAAAGGTTTATTTTGAGAAAATGGGAATATTTTTTAACTTTATTTTCAAGGAACTATATGATTTGATCTTCAGCTAAGTGTGTTTGGGCTGGAGTATTTTCAGAATGAGTAACCTCATTAGATGTCATCCCATGTGTTCATTTGTGTGTGTGTGTGAATGGATATAATTCACACTAAAAGGAATATCATTGGCCTATAATGATAGTAATTATTAGGACATGTCACCCTATAGGGTAATAGAATTCAGTGGGATGGGATGGAAAACACAATATTAATTTAGATAGTTAAGGTTAGATTACAAGGGTCATAGCCTAGGGAGGTTGGGTGGTTCATGGTGGATCATCAACATAAGAACAGATAACATTTTCAATGATGACTATAAACACATGTTCATTCTCAATACCCGGGTTAGGTAAAATATTAATTAATGACACTAATTAGAGATATCATCTATTGATACCTCAATGATCTATAGCCCCTCTTATTGTTGAGTTATTTTTTGGTCTTCCTTTGTGATTTATTTTAAATTGTATAATTTATGAATTATCTAGAATAGAATTATTTTTCTGTATCAATTCTCTTGTTGGTGTGTGAAAAACATTGTATATGAATTATGGGTTGATGAACTAATTGAGTAATAAAAATTAATCTATAAAATTATTTTCCAGATAAAAGGTTATATATACATTGATATTTTTATTTTTATTCAGGTTATTATCATTAATGATTTTAATTAACAATTACATGGAGTTTTAGATGTCAAACCCTAATAGATTTACCATTATTTTAACCGTTAATAGTTGTGAGACAATTGAAAGATTCAAAAGGATGATGATTTCCTCCTATATTTTGAGATCAAATTTGAATACAACATTTTTTAATGAATATTTTCTCCAGTCAAATCATCAATCAATATTATTGTCTATATATATATTGGAATTTATTAATAAACACTTTTGTAGAGTTTTATATAAAATTAAATTAGTTTGAGAATGGGGTAGTTTTCTTTATCGATCTCGGGATGATGTTTCCACACTAATGGAATGGGGGAATGTTTCAACTTCTACCTATACTAATAGAGAGCGGGTTAAAATTTAATTATATATTTTTTCAATTCATTATATGAAACATGTGAAGTATGATACTATTTGGGGGCTTATTAATTAATAAACAAAATAGAAAATGTAATTAAAATTTAGAAAAATAATTCTATAAAGGATTTGGAATAGTAATATTACCATGAAGTGTAAATGTTACATGTTTTATTGAATTCCATAATTTTTTGTAGGTTTTATAGAATTATATGATATTTATTGAATCCATCAAAAAAACAATTAATAACCCCATTATCTATTATTAGAATATAACATCCTAAAATGGATGTCTAGTCAATGTGATAAATTCTAAAATTAGAATATGTTATATGATTTTGTGAGATGAAATTTGATGTTTTATAAGAAGATTATGTACATTTGATGGTTTATTTATTAAATTATAATAATCCAAACCCCCTTAATATAGATAGATAGATAGATATATATATATATAATTTCATTACCATATTTTTCAATATTCATATTTTAAGATGGATATTGAGGGATGAATTTCCATGGTCTATATTACAATAATTTGAATACAGATAAAATTTCCTAGATTTATAAAATAAATGAAAATTTATTGGAATAAGTAAATATAATAATAATTTTACAACTATTTCCATCATATTTATTGTGTGATAAATAATATATTTTAATGTTATTTTAAGGGTTATAAAACGATATCATGGGTAAGATGGAATATAACAACATATTAAATTGAGAAATTTTTTATTTTTGATAAAATGATTATGTATTTTTATAAAATATATTTAAATCAATGATTTTGAAAAAATCATGATGTTTTCAACATATCTAACACAAACATTTTTTATCATGACTTTTTTTATTTTTTTTAGGTGGGTTCAAACTACCCTTATGTCATATGGAGTATTTATTTTCCCCCAAAATAAAATTTTGGATAAGAAAAACATGTCCATTTTATTTGGACACAAAAAAACTGGTATTTGTGTCATAGTAGTTTTATTGGGTCTAAGTGGATAAATTAGAGCATGATACTTTATTATTATACCATGTCATATAATTTTTCTAAAAAAGTCATTTGAATATCTTTATACAAAAGGAAACAAATATTGTTGATTGAAAGAAACTACCTTATTTGGGATATTAACATATTTTATTATTTAATTTTATGTGTTGAATTAATTTGTGTATTTTTTCATAAGTTCTTGTTCATTTCATGGGATTTGGATGAAAATTTAATAGTTACATGATTATAAAATGTTTATAGGTAATATTCATGACTCATAGGCAAGCATTAAAGAATATATAGTGATCTATGGAAAGCAACACAGTTGGTTTATAGTTGTGGTAAATCCTGGTCACAAACTATGTTCTCCTTGTATGGATCTCATGGAAGGCATGTGTTATGGGTAAAACGTGTGGGAAAATAGTGTACCATTATTATTATTTAAATAGTTTGATCCTATTGGATACTGAAGGGATTATTGGAACATGTATGAAAAAAATTATACCATGGGATTCTCTTGGTGGAATATGTATTTATAGGATAATGTTTACCAAACTTTTTAACTAATCTTATAGTGTTACACCATCAAATTTTATGATGTATTTTATTGTAAATAAAATTATTATTTAAATTTCTAGTGATACATTAATGCCCATGCATAAATGATCCTTAATAAAATACAAAATTATAAACAAGACATTATATTAGTATGAATGAATATGACTATCTATATTTTGATGTGTTTTTTATTAAATAGATAAAAAATAAATTAATCCGTTTTCAATTGATTATAATAATTAACGAAATAAATTTAATTTAAAATAGATATTTTTATGATATTCAATTTTAAGGCATGAAACATGGTTTCATCAAAATAAATTAATTTATTCACTATATTTTAATTATTTTAATGATGTTTATATATAATATAGTCAATAATTTTTTTTAACATCTATACAATTTTTTCAATATGCATGGTTGAAAAAAATGTATTTTTGTAATAAAAAACTATATTTTTCTAAATGATATTCTAATGAAATTTTTTTGATTTATTTTACAATCAATTTCTACTAAAAGTAGGTATTGAAATTTGAAAAAAATCTATTTAATAATTGGAATCAGGAGATTAAAATTTGTTCAATATGACCTTTTTAATTTCCATGTATAATTAATAATAACTATGATAAAATTTATCACAAATTTAAAGTCTAAATAATGTTAATATTGGATAAAAAATATTTGACAAGTTTATAACTTATCAACCTAATTATTATTAGATTAAGAGAACTAGAACGTCATAATTATAGGATTAAAATCCATTTGTTTGATGGAAACATATTTTCTTGAACCTTCCTTGTTAGCATGGAACAAAAATAATTGAGCCAACTCAAAAATATCAGAAGGGAATTCTGGTTTTCCAAGGGTTATATACTAGAACAAAGCACTATATAAAGATCTGGAGGGAAAATTTTTCCAAAAAAATTAAAATTATAGTGATATTAACATTAAAAAAATTGTACCCTCAACACTGCGTAAGTGAATGTAATAATCTCAAATAGAAAAAAAAAATATCGGAATAGTATATCCTAAAAAGAAAAAACACATAACAATATAATTATAAAAAGCATGTAAAATGTGGATCACATCTCTACTAGTCACCTCCACCCCCCCAGGTCCCAGGAAACAAAAATACTCACCTACTCTTAGAGGTGATTTTCCATTACATGAACATGGAATAAAAAATATACAAACACAATAGGGAAATGGTAAGATGTGAGAAAATATCCCAAAAGGATACCATTAATGAATCTATATAGAAATCGATAATAAAAAAATTGGATTATTTAAATTTATATAAAAGGGCATGTAAATGAATTTAAATATTTAAAGAAAAAAAGTATTGTCTCCCAGAAAAGAATTGGTCTATAATGAAAACAATATCGTTAATGAAATTTATTATACAAGACATTTATTTAAAACAATGCTATGAATAAAATTGTTCAATAATCAATGGAATGTACATTCAATTAAAGAATATCCTGACACCAAGATCATAATACCTGGGGATATTGGATTTATGGTAATATGATGGATCATTCTGTAACCCCAAAAACACCATGACACATTCGGAAAACCATGAAATAGGATATCACATACCCATTCCCAAAAAGAGACCATAATGGTTGGAGAGTGATTAGGACTTCCCATGTTCTTCCTCTAGTAGTCCTTGTGTTGGAAACTAGCATAAATGATATACTAAACTTGTGTATGGGAGGAATTCCACTCTGATAGAAATATATTGTAGATATAGATTATAATGACACAATAAAATATACCTACTAAGACATATATATATATATAATAAAACCAATTTTAAAACATGATACTCTATATAGTTCTAAGAAACTAATAAAAAATGTACCAATAAAGAGATGCTGGTAGCAACCAAAAATCCGAAACATCTTTATTTAAATCCCCAAGCTCGTAATTTCAAACCCAATCACCAACATAACATAAATTACATAAAATATATTAAATATAACTAGGAATATCATAACATTATACTCTATAAGATCCCCCATACGGCCTCTCATAACAAATCTAAAGAAATAATACCACAACATAGTGTACAAAAAAGAAACTAACTCACCACCTTAACAAGAATACAATGTTCTAGGACTCACCATGGCAATCTATAACCATGTTTCACAAAAAGGGAAATATAGGAAAAAAATCATTTTGAACCCACTCTCGCTTTTTTAATTAGCATTATTTTCTTCCCCAACATCGCACGTCCAATGAATCTCTCTCCAATTATAATATGCCATGAAAACAATATGGTAATGATCCACCACAAGGACATTGTCTCTCACATAACCACATAATTCAATAATCATATCAATATATAGTAACAAAGTAGTTTTCATGGTCTCCCACATATCCTAAGATGAATATAAAATATCTAGAAATATACCCTGAGTTGTTATGGCCCTTATAATAAGTAATCAAGAAAAGCCATCTTGGACTATTCATGTCAAGCTAAAAATAATTCTTTGGATATTATATCTTTTAGTAAATATGTGGAAATAATCCCAATCCATCACATCCCTCTATACATTTATATAGGAAAACTCACTATCATTTATAACAGTATAAGTAACTACTATGATAAAACGGTGGGGATATAGGGGGCTGTTAACCATCTATCATCACACTAAAATGTTGAAGAAAATATACTCCCATAGTTTACTAGGTGTCAACATCCTTAACTGTCATGGGTGGAGAATCGTATGGAATAACACTAATATAGATGATATAATACATCTCACAGCAACACTATATTCAACACCTAGTCTTAGACTGAACTACAACTAACATCACTCGGACTCATGGCTGCCACTACTAATATAAGATATCTTATAACCAAAAAAACTATTAAGAGATATTTTATTTATTTATATTCTTTTACCATATTTTCTTGTAAATAAATTAATTATACATTAATTAACCATTAAAATTATTCAAAATTACACTGAATTTCTTTAATCCACATAGTAAATTCAATTCCACAGATTCATAATCAAAACTAGGTCCACGGTTTATCAATATTGATATCTTTTAATAATTTTAATTCCATCATCATCCAACCCAATGGGTTAAGAATAATTAATATATATTATATTTATTCCACAAACCATGTACTCAAGGAAAACTATCCCAATCCACCATCAATAGGAAACATTCTATCAAGAAATTATTGATAACTCAATCATTAGGGAATGGAAACATGATAAAATAAGAAACCCAGATATCATACACTAATGAGATTCCTGATATCATACCATATATAAGAATCTCATCATTATTTAACACCAATATCAACTCATTCAATATCATCATGTCCCATCCCCGATACCCACATGCACACACCAAAATATCAATCCTTCACAAGTGTCATCTACTACCACATTATCTAGGCCACCTAGCCCTATATCAGATTATCCAATCTATGATAACATCACATAAATGCCTTCCATCACCATATCACGTCATCCATCCAAACATCATCTAAACTACCTCATATCAAAAGACAAATACCTAGATAAAATCAAAATTGAAATCATAAAAGAATAAAATATCAATCAGTAAATAGGGATCTCAATACATGGCATGCATCATTATAATTTAAAGGAGCTCTCGTGACTCCAAAAGAGGGAGCTCACCCACTAAAATAAAATAAGAAACTCGGGATATTGAAAATATATTAATCAGAAAAAAAATTTCATTACATATTTAATTAACAAAATAATTTAATAATTTGTTTCAAAAATGCCAAACCAAAGGTATGAAGTTATAAAAACCTATAAAATAGAAAACTTTTGATTAGAATTTATTATGGTTTCAATAATCTTGCAGAAGTACCACTCTAATTAAACTTTTATTTTCATTTATTTTCATCAAGATTAATCATGCTACAAATTATATGTCAATTACATTAATCATGTGGTAGATCAATGTAGATTAAACAAGAAAATTTCATCAATTTGATTATCATCAAATTACATTAACCACTGGATTACAATCATAGATATTACTTAATTTTTTTGAAAAAATAATTATTAATAAATTGACGATCTCTGATAATTACTAAAATTCCATAAATAAATAAATGATAATATATATAAATAATATACTTTATAACATATTAATGAATTAATAATATAATTTCTATCAAATTTTTTGGAATGATACGATCATTTTATAACAAAACAACATTGGTATGTGATCACTATCCAATTCCATTAATCATGTATAATAATTATAATTTCAAATCCTATTTTGTAAAAAGGGATAAAGCACGATAAATTTATTATTTCAGGTAAATAAAAGTGAATCAAAGAACACAATACCTCAAAATTTATTAACATTCTTTATATGAGAATATACCATGTTAAGGATACTAGATCAACTATCCTATAAGAACTACATCCATCCATTGATTTTAGGGTCCAAATACACCAAAAAATACAATAATTTGAACTTATAAACATGTATGTTCATATTCCAATATATGGAATGATGTATAGGGAGAAAATATATCAAATTAGGATAATCATCTAGGATAAAATAAGTAATACACCTTTGATCAACTCGGTTCACCACAGATAGATGATGAAAGTCCAATGACTAATTCCCATAAAGGGGATCTCAAAACCCAAATGGGAGAATCCTCTAGTCATTAGAAAATGAGTGCATCTATAGGGTCTGAGAAACTGATGTTGGTAAAAAAATTAGAATATCATTTCACCTGAGATTTAAATAGTATGATAAATATTTATGCATCGTGTAAATTATGGGGGTAATTTTTTACTAAAAAATGTGTATCTTTTTATTCATAATCCTGGGAAATTTAAGAGTCATGTGTCATCCCATGAACCAACCTTTATCACTATTGAACTAGAGTTATGTGGTGTGTATGATATACACATCATCTACCCACCCTGCATCCATCATTTCATTGCCAATCCCATCCAAACCACTTTTTAGACACCTCTGATCACCACAAGCAAAAAATACATGAAAAGTATTAGTGGAAATAGATATATTCAATTATATTAGATTCTAATTATTTAGTTTACATCCTCAATAATTGAAATCAAACCTAATAGAAATTAAAAGGGGTCATCTGAACCATCTTATAAACAATATCACATCGGATATACCTCTCAATGAGTGTAAAGTCACAACATATAACAAGAGGATACCATCTCATAACCTTTAAATATTAAAATTAAAAAAATAATAGTGTTACAATAGATGATATAAACACAAAATAGCCCTGTACACTGAGAAAAAATATGTGACTCACATTCTAATGAACACTCTTATACACCATTGTTCCGCCAAAAAACTCAAACAAGGGGAAGAGAGTTCCCATGAAACACCTTCTATCAGTGGTCCTGCATCACCATAAGCCACTCCCAAAAGGTTACATAACTTTAAAAACCAATATAAACAAAATAAATGACCTAAGAGACATCATTAAGATAAAAATAGAGTTGTGACATCAGAAAAATTTCATGTATCTCACTCATATGAATGGGATGTTCTATCTGATATGACACAACTCTAACATGATCAAATACCTTACAAGGCCCCAAAAAACATGGTAGAATTCTTAATCACATGATGAAACCATCATAAACCACAAAGAAGAGTGTCCTTCATGAAAACATGGTCTCCAACAACTAACTTCATTGTTCTCCACTTATACTCAACATAAGATTTCCTAGGAACATACACTACCTTCATCTATTCATGAATTACATGAACCATCTCAATTATATTCTATATATGTAATATATTGATAATTAATACCTCTCTAATCTATTCTGGATAATTGGATAATATAATTTCTGTCAATTCACATTTTAAATCGTTTATAAACCATTATTTTTGTTAAAATTATTATTGTATTAAAATCCAAAAAAGATGTAAATCATCCCTAAAAATCCAGAATTCAGGAACTAAGAGTGCAACATTTCTTCAATAGACTCGATGGTCTAATATGTCTGATCATCAATTTTTTGTTCAGAAGAAATGATAAGTCATAACTAAAACCAAAAAATAATTTTGAATACCTTCCCACCTTGTGGATGTAGAATATGGTCCAAGATCACAAATTAACATCATCAGGATGATATAGAGTCACAAACCATCCTCTAGATATTTCCTAAAAATACTCACTAATCATGAATCCTGGATCTCTATAAAGTGGGTTGATTTTTTTAAATGATCCACTAACATCCCTATTGCATCATTTCCTCCCTTAGATCTAATGATATCAAATGATATATCCTCCATATTTCACAAGGGAATAACTAATGGATGGATTAAACCACTGGGAACAAGATGATCCTCATTCACCTTTTAGAAGACCAAAAATAAATAAATAAAATCTATAACTGCATGAATCAACCCAAAAAACTAAAATAGAACCCTTAAAAATTATTAATACATATTTTTTTGGCATGTAGTGCCAATGGTGTACTATTGAACTCATGGGGAACCATATTTGAAATTTTTATGTGATAAAAATATTCAGAATGAAACAAAACACCATTTTATCCTCCTCAAAACAACCTTCATGGGGAATCTAAAAAATAGGTGTCTCTAGAAATCCCCCACAAACTCCCCCTACAAATAATCCTCTAACTTATACGGAAAATATTAGTATGCTATCATATTGAGAAGACCACCTATTTCACAAACCTCTCTTATATCATGATGCCTCATTCAGAACTCTACCATCTCTCTCCATGAATCCACATATTCATTCCATGAATCACTTTGTGAATCATAGTTCCATAGAAAAAATATTTCACATTCCTAGAATATAGAAAATCTAATATTCATAATTCTACAAGAATTACATCCATCATTTCTAATGAATGTTCATATCACACTACAAGAATACATACCTAAGGCTGTAATTGACTGTAAAAATGATAAAACACTCTCTAATGATGTAATGTTACCACAAATATAATGAAATCACAATTACTTCCAAATCAATATCATTGGTAGATTATTTATTATTATGATAAAGTCACTACCTAGACCCATAAGTTATAGATCTGCTTGACCATGGGTCCCATTCTCCATATAGATCATGGAAAAACCCATCCATTATAGTAATGTTGACCCACCAAAGATATCAGTCATTATTTTCTTTACTAGAAGTCAACAAATCGAACCTATTAAAGACATGAAGAGGTTTTATTTATATATTTGTAAAATTCTATGAGTGATCAGCATATGATAAGTAGGAAAAACAATTGCATAACTGGAGACTATTCTCTATCTTTGTTCTAAGGGGTGCATTAATATCCATCACATATATTAAAAGATGCATAGGAATGTTTAGTAGGAATACAATACACTTAGATACAATGTATTGAGATGCCTAAGTATAAAATAAAGTAGAATATAAGGATGAAACACTTCAGGCCACACCTCCCTATGTCATTATAATCACATTTCGTTTATTGAGAGACTCATCAAATTCTTGAACAATATATAGTCTAGATTTTTTTGGAATTAACCCATTATTTTAGGAACTATATTCATACCCTAAATCCCTTTTTGGTGATGATGATAATTTTCCCCCATGCAGATAATAATGATTATGTATGAACTTATATAAGTGTAATAAATGACAGAAAAATCATAGATATTTAGTGTATTAATAAAATAACACAACAAATTACAAACCTTTCCTCATTGTGAGTAAGTCTTATTACCTATGCCAAGAACCGTAAGGGTTCTTAATAACACCTAATGTAGCGAACTATCCTGAGACCCATCACTCATTTATTTCCATGAATGGAACACACAAAACTACGACTGGGAGATAAAGAAACTCCAGTTAACATTGACATTCCTACTGGTTCATACTCAACAATCGATGTTCTATCCAGTTTATCAGTGTAAGAAGTGATATCCATTATAAATTATTCACAATGAATATTAGAATGAAGTCCATCATTGAATATTCAAGACTTTTGTATCAAATGTGTCACCACCACATGGTAAAATATAACAATATTAGAGAAATGATGTACATAATATATCAATATCATGTCACTATTCTAGGGGATGAGAAAATACATGGTCATTTTCATAACTACGGTCTTTGGATATATTTTTTGAGTGAAAATAAAACTAAAGCTCACCACTCTATTCCCTCATTCTTCATCGTCATCACCATAAAATCCTATAAACTTCTTCAAGGTACATCAATATTAATGGGGGGAATTTTAACAATAATAGAATCAGGTCTTTCCAAGAACTAAAATAGTAAATCCATAACATACAACCCATCCAAAACATTTGAAGGATCCTTTGGGCTTTATAATTCTGCAATATTTACATGAAAAATCTCTTATCAATAATCTATAAGTTAATCCTCTCAAAATTCCACTACAGAATCCAAAATAGAAATTGGTTTCGGTGCCTATAATAGATAATAGATAGTACACAACACTATGCCAATATTATTTTGGTCCACACCATGATATTCTCATTGTGGTTCCCTAGTAGTTTCCTCATATGGCCTATTAAAAAGTATTCTTAGTGAAATGATGATATTCTACATCAAAATAAAGCATTGAATCATATATAATAAAAAATAGACTGTAAAAACAATCAATAGATGTAGGAATATCAAATCTACCATGTTGATAATTGATTAAAATTAGAACAAATAAGTCTACAAAAATTATTTTCACAAACTCTGATACTAAACTAATGTTATTTATGCTAAAATATAGTAAGGAACTTGCTAATAAATACCTATAATGTTCACCCAATGATTAATTTTTTTCTTGGGAATCCCAAGAAAAATATAAAAATCATGAAAATGCACACCTTATAGATTTTATAAAACATTTTAATGAGCTATCCTAGATAACCTATTACACTAATACTCAAATATGCATTAACAATCTAGATGGTTGATCATAATCTATATATGATTGGGAATAACACCTGTAATAGTATTCTAGTAAATAAGGAACATATTTTCCTCAATGTATAAAAATTCATGGTAGGTAAACAATACATATGTTTTATGTTAAAAAACTGTCAATATAATGTACCAAAATCAAATAGTTAGAACAATACCCCAATATAACATCATAAAGTGGAGATAAAAAATCAATATATATCACAAAAATCCCATGTAACATATAGATAATATATCCACTAGTCACCTTTATCACACCATGTCCCATTAATCAAGTACACCGTCCACTTTAAGAGAAACATTCACATAGAATAAACCATGTAGAATAAAATCAAAAATAAACAATAAAGAAAAGGTATAGAGTGAGAAAATATCCTAATGGGATAACACAAAATATTCTATAAAACATTTCACAACAATAAACTATTTATGATTTCAATAAAAATAAAAAATTGTTCTGATTTTGTAAATATGAATTATTAAACATGCTTTAAAATCGAAATAAAGTATATATATAAATAAAAAATAATATTTAATGAAAATTATTATATAATTAAATTATTTTTATAATTTACATAAATAAAATATTTCAATTGTAAATGGAATATATTTTCAATGAATAAAAACCTAGTGTGATGCTCATAATCCCCAGGGTATGATTGTTTAAAAAAATAATATCATAAAAATTCTAAATTGTCATCACAGAACATAATAGTTACATAAAATTGAATAAACATCCCAAATGGGGACACATTATAGTAAATAAATCTAAAACCCATTAGGGGACCCATTATCAGGAAACTTGTTTGACATGATTTAGTTAGTCATTTCATCATCAATAAATTGTTATGTAGTAAGATTACTAGCATGTTAAACCTAATTAACAATAACTAACCTTGCTACCATATGATTCACACAATAAATCTATAAATCATGGTATAATCAACAATTATAAACCATTTCATGATTCTAAATCAAATTTCCTAATTTTTTTCAACATGAATTTTATTTTCAAAATTAAATTCTACATTTTCACCGAATTCATGGAATTTAAAATAATCGTTCAATTTTTAGCCAATATTCTCATGTATCAAAATTAAATAATTTCATCAAATCAACATTTTTCCTTACAATTTCTCTCAAAATCCTCTAAAAATCTTCATTTCCATTGAAATTGGGTTCTTTTCGTAATATCAATCACTATTTAAGTGAAACATCAAATCTTCTATATTATGGGTTGTAAAATAAAGGAAGATGTAAATTAAAACAAATAAAAAAATATTGGTCTTAAATTTTTGGATAAATCCTTATGAATAATTATATTTTAGCCACACAATTAAACCAATAAAACACCCACAATAGGACCTCCCCTAAGGAAAGAAAGCGAAGGAGATCATGGAAGGAATACTACTAAATACCATTTATAAAAATATGGATCAAATCTATAATTACATAAGGAATGGACACACCCAAATTAGAACATCATGAAATTTTTTTGATTATATAATTATGAGAGAACATTTAACAATGATGAATAAAATGCTTCCTCAGGTGCTTTCATATGAGAATAATGAGGATCAGGTGAGCTAAAATACCTTTTCGGAGTTCTTAAGAGAAAAAAGAATGTATTAGGAGAAAGTGGGAGGAGATTGTATTTAAAATATTTTGGGTAATTGTTTAAAGGGAAATATTACACTATATAAAATTCATTTTTAGAATTTTAGTAGATATGAAATTGGCTAGGTCACGGCCTGATGGACCAAAACACAAATCCAAAAACTCCACAACCTAGCCCTAACATCTTGACATATCTACATACAAAAACACATATTTCCCCATCCAAATATATAAAATTAGTGAAATAACATAAATTTATTTCAAAATGAAATTGGAAATAAAATCAATTGGAAACATGTACCTAAATCTGGTAATAAGATGTTTCATATTTCTATGGAAACAAATTATATAATATTTAATGTAATGAAAAATAAAAATTATCACTCACTTACATAAAAATGTCTCTTATGCGTTTAGATAGGAAAATTAGTAAATTTTAATTAATATTGATTTGTATTAAGAGAATAATTTTGTCACCATTGTAATTAATATCTTATTTTTTCCAAATCATATACGTTCCATAAATATTAATGCAATTCTAACAAAATATTTGTTTAATTCATGTTAAAATAAAAAAAATTATATAGTTATACAATTTTGTTGTGTTATTATAATTCATGAATTTTTTGAAAAAATTAAACATATTATAGACATTATAATGTATTATATTTTAATTATAACTTTAAAATGACGTATTTGATGACAATTTAAATGAATATTGCAAAAAATAGGATTAATGAAATTTTATGAAAATAATACTTCATTAAATTGTATAAAATAATTAATATTTTGAAAGAGGGTATGGGGATAATATATGGTCAAATATTTCATACCCAATCCATTTATCATATAATGTTGACCTTATATGATAAAATTTATCACCTTATGTGAAAAAAATATGTTATATAGGTTAAGGATAAAATTGTTTTACTATAGGGTAAAACCAAATGATAAGGTAAAATATATAGCATAAAAGTTTACAAATTTTAATTTTTATACTATTTCACCCATATAAAACATTACCTAATAATATATTTTCCATTTTAATAATGATTCATGATAATTTGTTTGTAATATTTAAATATTTTTAAAAATTCCAAGTGTGATCATTTCCTACCTTATAAATGGATACCCATTCGATAAATTATTTACACTAAATTAATCAATATATGATTACCAAGACCAAACTATTACTCTCCCAAAATTCCTTAGAGATGTTATATAGGTGATTCTCTCTTCATAATACTAACCAATGTTTCTTAATAAACTATCTAATGGAGGCCTCTAGAGGAATTGATTATTGTCTTATGATACTCCTTTAAATTTATTTCTTCATCTGATTTCTCTATATATGTGCAATTAATTCTAAAATAATAAAATATGTATCCTAAATATAAAAAAATGTAATTATTTTTGAGAAACTAGATTTATCTACCTCTTTTTTTTCATATGGGTCGTGAATTTATCATTATGAAATATATAAGACTTACCATCCCCATGTAGTGATGTAATTCATTTTTCAACAAAATATTTTATGGTTTTGTATTGTGATGAATTTAATTTTTATATATATGATATTTAGGATATTATTATTTTTTATATTAATACTATCATTTATAACTTTTTACAATATAATTCAATTGAAAACCATATCCCCACTTAAGTGTACTTATAAACTATTACGTTTAATAAGAAATTTGTTTTTTCAACATTTAACATTTTAATTTATTCTAATAAGGATTCATATAATCAAAATTATTAATTTATATGACATTATTATGATTATTAATAGGTGAAATATTAATTTTATATCTTCCATTCATCCATTAAAAAATGAAAAATGCGTTCATCCATACATACGACCTGGCGTCTCTTGGAACAATGTAATCCTTTTTTATTAATATATTTACTAGATGACTATAAATACATATATAAATCATATATATGATATTTATATAATTATTAAAAATATATAATTTATTTACTGATAATCAATGTATTATTAAAATAGCTATTGGACAAAAAAATACATGATAAATCAAGGACTTTTAACATAATGTAGTTATTTTTACAAGGAATCATAAATGAACTGATGAAAATATCATTAGTAAATCAAATATATTATGATATAAAATATAATTTTTCTAAAATAGAAGTATTATAACTAAATTTTTATTACACCGAATCATTGGACACATAGGATAGAAGTTGATCCTGAGGTAAGTGTTTGTTTTACAATCTCATCATTATTTGGGATTGTATATATTCAATTCCAAATTGGAGGAATTTATTGATATATATATATTAAATAGATACTATTTTAATTCCTATATCTATTACATAAATCTAATTATGACCTCAAAATTTTGCCTCTTTATATACTCATGATATCGAAAAAATGGGATTTCAATGAAAACTATCAACGTTCATCTACCCACTAGGGAATCATTCTCATAAATATCCATAATTTTTAAAAATGTCTAAAATATTTTTTTTTTATTTTTATATATTAATTTATAAATCAAAATTGTAACCATTTTTTCTTTTAAATAAATTCTTTAAATGTATCCTTTATTATATTTTCAGAACATGTAACTAGTACATGTTTTTACAAAATTGTGTAATGAATAATTATTATCTTAGAAGACATGAAAATAATATTCCAACAACATGAATAATTATGGATTTCAAGTTTACATTACTTGTTTAATATTATCCATTAACTGAAAATGAATTCAATAAAATTTGAAGTAATTTTCATTTTAATAAAAGTGTTCTCTAAGTGGAAGAGGGTATTTTCCTCAATGAGTTTTCCTATGAAATTAGGAATATATTTTCATATATATAAATATACATTTTAAAAAATTATTCTACTATCGCACAAGAGGATAAAACGTGCTGGTGTGGATGATGTAGGTGCATTCATAAGACCTGAGATCATATATAGGATGAGACAAATTTTTGGTGTACAATAGTAGTACTGTAGAAGGTATTATAATAGGCACTTTAAAAGTTACTATTTAAAACTATTTCCTAAAAACTATTCATATTTTTGGGAATTTGGTCAATGGTTTTGGTCCTCATTTCCTTCAAGGAATTCAGGCCACCCATAGTCTATGGTCTAATAAGGCTTTTAGGGCACCTTAAGGCCTTCGGGCCGCCTGAAATTTTTCTTTAGTGGACCAGTCAGAATCTATATGAAGTATGCTCTATATGAGGATTAAATGAAATGTGCTTTCACTAGAGCAGAGGTAATATATTTGAAAAAATAAGTGTCTATGAAATTTGTCATCAGGACTAGCTTGTGCATGCATGGGAAGCCTAGCCAAATTTCCATGTAATGGTGGAGAGCTGAAATAATGTATTAGATGATAGGGTGGAACACTTCCTAGTATTTATAATCAGTATGATTACCACTAGACCATAAAATAATTTAATGTCACAAAGCCTAAGGGCCTTGTAAGGATACCCCTTCATTGAATAAAATGGGTATTATAAAGAATGAATAAAAATAGATTGACTTTTGGACTTTTGGAGTAATATTATTATATAGTCTTATTATACAATCATCCATATTTCACTTTATGATTTATGATCTATTTTACTTGTGATTTTTTCATAATACTATATTCCAGTTTTTATATCATACACAGTTATTAATTTTTATGGCATTCTGATTATGTGGGGGTGTTTATCCGTATAATTTATGCATTAGACTTATTAGGTGATTAGTGAGGACTGAAATTACATATCCTTTAAATTTGATAGTATGCCTAATTAGATGTAAATAGCAAAGAGATATAGTAGAGGCCTTAACCATTTATATTGTTGTCCTCACCTGAGGAATTGATGTTGTTTTTTAGAAATATTGATATAATTACTTGACAGTATGTTTAAAATTTTTATAATATTGAATTCTATAATTATGAAGTTATTAATTGACATCCATGATATTATTTTATCATATTTATATCAATGGTTATTTTTGGATCCTATGTGATTATTTATATGTAATTATTTTATAATAATTTATTCTTGAAAAAAAACTAATTCATTAGTCAAATTCAACTATATAAATTCAATTAATTATATTATTATCTCACCAATTTAATATGTTTCATTAACATGTGATATAACCAAATATTTTATGACTGAAATATAAGGATATTTTATATGTAATAATGATGACCATGATAAAAATAATATGTTGTGTATTTTGTTTTCAAATGTTATATGGGATTCAAATATTTATCTAGTTTAATAATAATACTAAACTATTATGTACATTTGGATTTGATTCCATATATTATTTACTATTGTAATATATTAAACACTCTTTATGGGATAGAATGGTTGGGTTCATTATTGTTTCTATTATAAAATTTTTAGACAACATATGGACTATATTAAGGAAAACAATTATTTGGGAACTTAACCAAATGGATATCCCTAATAATGTTCCCCATGAAAATGAGAAAATTAATTTGAGGCTAGTAATACATCAATTTTCATTCCGTGATATGTTTATCATAGGTTTATTATTTAAACATTATGACTCATAATGTTTTGGTATAATCTCATTTTTCTCTTTTTTATGAAAATAATGCCTAGAATAAAGAATGAATATTATGTCAATGCATGTAATTTGATTTGGGATCTCCTATGATACATGAAAATTAATTTGATGGTGATGATATATCATGGAATAAAAACAATATAATTATTATAGGAATGATGGGATTTGATACAAATAATATCGTACCTTGCATGGATGCACTTTTAGATATGAAATGTGGTGTTACAAGTATATACTACAGTATGTATTAGAAACCTACATCCTTCAATGAAACTAAGAATACATTTAATGTTTATAAATGGATAGGATCCTTAGAAAATAAATTCAAAATTTTTTAATGTAATGAATGAGAGAACATTATCAAGTCCTTTTATCATCTTTCAGGTCACATGAATCGATGGTGTTCATTAATTCAAATAACTATAGCTTAAGAGGAAATAATTATATTGTAATGGAATTATTTTAAAGAATAATCCTGGTGAAAATATTTTCCTTGCAATTAACGATTGGATAAGGAGATATAATTAATGAGTATATAAGAGAAGGGAGAGTAAAAACTTATTAAGTAAGAAGAATAATTTTCAAGGTTAATGAGGATTAATAAATAATATGTATATAATCCAAAGAGTATTATTTAATGTAATATTTATTAATTAAATATAATTTATTAAAGAGAACATGTCTCCCAAACAATCTCATTAATGATTTATATTTTTTCATGTGTTATCGAGAATGATAATGACCTATACTAGACTTATGGAATTGAATGAATGAATAGTATGAATAAGAAATTAGATAAAGAAATGTATAATGAAATGAATAGAAATAAGAGTTTTCTAAAACGTGAAACTCATGAATGGAAATAACTTTGTACATTCCCAAAAGGAAAACAAGTTTTCTTCTATCGTAGAGATAAAGGCAATCATTAAAATGATTTAATGTCTTAGGGAGAAGCTATTATAGTGTCACTATTTAACTATAATGATTTTAAAAACTAATCCAAAAAATTATATTAATGTTAAGGGAATTTACCCCCAATAAAATACATGGGATAATGTATATGGTTTTGTGATCACAACCAATGAGGATGAAGGTCCTAAATTTGTGGTCACAGTTACATTAATAATACCCAAAAATTTATCTCATAATTGAGTTTATTTTTAATATTCACAGTCTATTATATATTCTATATTTTTTTATAATATTAAATAAATTTCTATAACCTTATAATGCATGTTATCTATTAGAGATTATTTAGAAGTCTTATTGTAATAAGAATGTTTCAGGAAATTACCATTATGAAACAAAAATAAATCTGTATATTCAAGCATTAATATCATACTTATTGCTGATAATTGTATCATTTCATGAATGAACTCTAATTCAAAATAAATTGCAAAAATTTAATAAAAATTTAAGTAAATGAAAATTTATATTTATTATGTCTAATTCTCTATCAATTTAAGGAATAATTGGTGTGGGCCATGTCTAGATCCACCCAATCAACTCTTTTGGATGATATTCCAAAGGAATTACCTATACATCCCCAAAATCATGAGAATTATTTTTATACTAATTAAATAGTGGGTCAACATACTCTATCAAAGAATCCCTATAGAATATACACTAAAAAATGAGCTCAATAGAAGAAACACATAGAGTTTAGCAATGAGGGATTTATTATTCCAAGTTATCAGCGTTAGAGAGCCTCTTTTATAGAAGATAATTAGAAAAATGGATCTTTGTAATTATGGATTGAATATAGTTAAATTAATCATATTATGATAAGTACAATGTATCCACTACCATGCATTAGACAATTACATTATGATCTTCAATGAGTTTAGTTTTTCTATAAGATTTATATTCATTTTGGGCATCATCAAATTTGTGTAAATAAGTAAGATATTTCTATAATAGCACTATGAATGAGATATTGATCTTTTGAGTTTAATGTAATACAATTTGTATTGACAAATTCACTCTCTATTATTATATATCTATTGAAAAAAATATTGGAACAAATTTTTTTAATGTTTTTTGGTTATTTATTGTTGATATCTTTATATACACTATGTTATATTAATTCTATGAAATTTAACTTCAAATTATTTTCGATACTCTTATAAGAAAAGTGTTCTATTAGAAATTTTGAAATTCTGAATTGTGGATTTGGAATATATATTTTCTATGAAATTTGTTCTTAATGTATTAATTCTTAGTTGATCCTATATAGAAAATGTTGTCCAAGAATGGCCCTCACTAACAAAAATTATTGTGGAATATAGTTTAAATTGTTTGGTAGGATACTATTAGTGATTTTTTCTAAAAAAACTTCTAATGGTATAAACTATTAACCTAGAATACTCGTAAAGGGGTTACATTCATGTGGAAAATGTAATGTGAATACTATTTTGAAGAATTAAATTAGAAATTGGGGAATTATTAAATATATACCCAACGATCATGAAATTATAGATTTTTTATATATAGTGATGCACCTAAAAATGGGCATTGATGGGACCTTATGAAAAGTTATAATGTTACTACATATTCATTATGGTATTTAAAGGCTCATGAACAAAACTAAGTAAAACATTTTCTAGAATTAGTAGCTATAATCATTTCATTGAATATATGGAGATAATATATAAATGTTGAATAATTTCAAGTTTATATAGATCACAAGAGGATGAAATTAATTTTTTCACCAAAAAAAAAATCAACATGAGGTAAATATGATTTCTCATGCTACGCAAGGATTATAAATTTTCAATACACCACCACCCAGTAATGATAGATAATGTAACAGATGCATTGATCCAGAATGATCCTGGAGTACGAACCAAAATTGGGACTATAGGGATAATATGATCATATATTTTTAAAATATATATCTAGGAATTATTGAAGTGAAATATCAATCCTTTTCCAAATTATCTCAATCCCACCTTTATTAGAAAATATTAAACATTCTCATGATGATGGTGAGAATTTGAAAAAAAATAATGTTACAATAAATGATGGAAAATTGGAATAATATATATAAAAAGGTGGTATTTTATAATTTGGAAGTGTCCTATTTGTTTTGTAAACACTGTAGATGATTCAAAAATTGTCATACAGTGCTCATATGTTGAATTTATCTTTACACTATTGTAGTAGTAAAATGTATACATACTTGAAGAATTTTTTTAGATAATATGAAGAATGAAACTTTTAATTATGTGTCATTATTTTTGGTTTTTCTATAGCTGAATATTGAGATCCAATATAATAGGGGAGTCATGAATCCTCTACATATTCCCACATACAAGTATGATAACACTACAACTGACATTATCACTATATTATAATAAATTTATATAAAGAATTATTCAATATGGTTTTTTATCACCAAATAAAATAAAAAAATATCTCTATAAGGTAATATTTTCCTATATAGGGAATCAAAATATAATATATTAATGGTTTTTTGTGAATTCATAATTAACATATTTTAATTGGGTATATTCATGATCCACTCTTTACAAAAATAATATTTTAAATGTATTTAAAATCCTCTCAATACTGATAATCATTTGGGCATCCCTTGTAATCTTGAGACTGATGGGTAGTTTCAATGGATTATCCATGTAACATATTTTCAATCATTTGACAGGTAAATTTTAAATCATGGTGTGGTTTTCATTTTCATTGTCTTGGTAGGGTCGAGAAATAATTGGGAGGAAACATATAATGACATTGTCTAATATTTTTTTTTCATATTTTTGAATATAAACCTACTCATACTATATTTTTCTGGGTATTAAAATGTATCATAATATGGTTACACTACAATAGAATAAGAATGGTAATAAACCAGTTATTTAAAAAAAGGCGATGGGTTATTGAGAAAATTTTAGATTTCTCAATTTCTCTATGTGAATTTAAAATACATGTCATGTAAAATCTTGAGGGTAGTTTTTAAACATGAATTTGAGATGATTTAATTATCAAAATCTAGAATTTTTATTCCTCTCATACTAAGAGAAATTAGTATGTAATTTTAGATGCCTCAAACACATTTGATTTATTTTGATCACAAATTGTTTGTTAATGTGGTTGTAGTGTGACTCCCCGTGTAAGAATTAAATGTTTCGCTTCATGTATTTCTA
This sequence comes from Viscum album, assembly GCA_963277665.1. Classification (NCBI taxonomy): domain Eukaryota; kingdom Viridiplantae; phylum Streptophyta; class Magnoliopsida; order Santalales; family Viscaceae; genus Viscum; species Viscum album. Next base: position 1,842,279,677 of record OY728156.1, read on the forward strand.
TTAATCTCATTGAAGATTGATAGATAATATTGGTATTGATAGATCTGAAACCTATGTTTTGGAAACCTGTATCTTGATTAAGTTCCGAGATATTCTATTCCATTATTCCAGTATGTGGTTTCTATTGTGGGTATTGTGATTCCAGGAATGGTGGGTAGTTCAGTTATGATTTAAAATTAATGATAACCCAAAATTACATAATTTATTATCAAAATTTTTAACTAAATTAAATAGATTGATTTTAGATTAATTTATTTCATGTTTGTTGATGAAGAAAATGAAATTCTGTTTAATTGGGGTATTGAATTGGATTCGTTTTAATGAAATTGGAAAACACCAAATTCCATTAAATTAGGGTATGTTTGTGGTAATTTTTTAAATTTAAATTATTCAATTGAAATTTTTTATTTGATTGAAATTTATTATAATAAATTATGTAAATTAATTTGATGGTAAATTGTGAAAAACCAAATTACTATTGAATTTTGTGTTTTTTTTAACTTGAATATTTCTTATGAATTAATATGCTTTTGAATTTAATTATAAAATATGAATTTTGAAAATGTAATTTGAATTGATTTTAAATTTCTATATTGTGAAAATTGATTTAAATTTTTTTAATAGGATCCTTTGGGTTCGATCATTGAAAATGAAAGTTTTTAACTAAAATATCATTTTTTGGTTTAAAATTTAATATATCTTGTTTTAGTTGGATAGTGGGATTTATTGTATTTTATGATTTCCTTAAATAAATTTTCCATTATTGTTTTTTACAAGAGAATATGGAAGCCTTAGGTGGAGAGTGAGTTATTTGAATGGAACATTAAACTTTACAATGTTCCAAAACCTAAATGTAGTAGGTCGCATCCCTTATGTGATTGTGATGAGTCCTCTTTGGCATGAGTTTAATGGTATATATGTAAATATTCCTATCTCTCTATGAGTTAGGAGTTTTTATACCATAGAACAATCATATCCTCTTATTCATAATACAATGTTTGTCACCTATTTCTACTTCAAATGAAAACATTCCTTTGTCAAAATCTATATTCCATGTCGTATGATTTTAATAAATAGCTATACATAAAAGTTTTTGTTTAATTCATATTCGAAAAGTTCAATTTTTTTAGAAATATTCCATCAATTGAATAGTAAATCCTTTGAATAAATTATTTCTAAATTTTGAAATGTAAATCCCGAATGATTTTAATTATTATAATTAAATGTCTTCCCTATTTTTTTAATCGAAATCAATAAGTGGATAATTTAATATTGGAGTTTTTTTGAATATTTGGTGAGAACCTACTAATATTTTTAGCTAACAAAAAATGTATTCATTCATGAATTGTTCGATTGTCTCGTTCCAGGATCCAGTAAGAGTAAATCACCACATGGATGTTATTTTAGATATTAACCTATACACTGGGTTTGTTTTGTCCTTCGGGAAATCATAATTTTCCCATCTAATAGTACATGGTTATAATAATTTGGGTTGTAGTGCATGTTTGAATTCTGGTACATATCTCTTTGTGGATTTTCTTTTATAGGTGTGTTTTTTGTTTGTTTTTGTTAATCAATGTTTCTAGTAAAATCATTACAACATTCCTTTTGTATGATGTCAGGTGCTCGATGTCGACTTGCGGATATCTGCAATAGTATTATGGTCATGTCTTCACAAGATCAGTTATCAGGTTACTAGCATACCTGGGTTAGATTGTTACTAAGTGGTATTATAGGAGGAGGTTGAGAATTTGTCTTGACGTTATTATGAAATAGTGTAATATTTTAGATACATATGAGGTAGTTTTTATTGAGTATTTATCCATCTCTCACCTCAATGAACATTTAATCACTAGGGGTTCATACGGGAAGATTTCTTGAGGAATATTTATAGTATTTTATAGACTTTCCGTTTGGGTATATATAAATACCAATATTGGTTTTCTATTTGTTGGGATTTATTTCACTGTTACTCTGTTTGAGTGTAAATATGATGTATTTTTTGTTGATTATTTATATTATATTGTATCATGTATCCAAGAATACATGTGAATCAGATCTAGGAGGAAGCTTTTTATAAAATATTATATATCAATCCTCTTGTAGACCCAAATCTGGTTGAGGTGATTGGGTACACTATCCGAGCCATGTGATATTTACCACCTTCAGTTCACTTTTAGGCACCCATTGTGGAATCTCAATGTGTCATTCACAAGATTTATTCTAAAGAGTTCCATTGACAAAATCTATCACTATTCTAAGGAAAAAATTGATCCTCATGTAGTTTAGTAGTGGTTGAATATAATGGATCATTTTTTGGGTTCATGGACACACCCAATGATATCATTGGGAAGGATTCCACCTTTGGGATGGAATGACTAAGTAGAAAATGTTGGTACATGATGGTGACACTTAAGAAACAATATTTCATAGAGTGAAAAGACGCCAATGTTCATTTTTTGACTATTTTTATCTATATTCGATATTGTTAGCCAAGGCCATTGAGTTTTTTAAACATGAAAATGCATAGAGGACCATGATATAATATGAAAACTATATTATGAGTTTTTAAAGTTTGAACATGAGATAATATCGAATTTTAAGATAAATTCCTGAGGATTTGAGTTGGGAGTTGGATCAAGAATTTTGTTCATAATTTTTCTTTTTGAATGTTCTTTCATACATAGATTTTATGAATAGAGAACTAATGGTCGATATAGACATAGCTAGTATGTTAGGGTTATCAAAATTTTCATTTTCTCTATGTAGCAGTGTGAAATTCTATAAGGGGTGGAGTAAGTGTGATGATTCTTTTGTAGGTTCTAAAAAAATGGTTTTTCTAAACCACATGTGGTTCTAGTAAGATTTCCATTGGTTGTTACTGTTGTGGAAACCCATGGAAATTGAAGAGAAATTCTACATGGTCATCAATGAAATGTGGATCCTATAAATGTATGGGTCAATTGTAGTCATTTTATCCATGATTATTAAAATATGCATAGTGGAACATGATCAACATATCCTTCAAAAACTATAGTGCGACAATATGCATCTTGTGATAATGGATTCCATCCATGGGAATCCAGAATAATGCTTCTTCACACAGTGGAAGTGTCTATAAATGAAGAAGATAAAAGTCAAGTGACAATTATAGGTACCATTACTATTTCTTTAGATTAGAGACTACTCTATTTGATATCAATTCATGTAAGGTCAAAAACAGGCTAAGATAACCTAAGAGGGTGTGAATCCTAGTATGGATATTCATTTAAAAACTCTTCCATCCACACAAGATCTTGAAAACTATATTATAATGGTCAGTTTGGTTTAATATTAAGTTTTAATAATGATCTTATAAAATAATTCTTTATCTAATGATGATTCATTCAATATAATGTAAGAAAATATGCACAAGGACACATTAATTTATACTTCATTAACCCTCACTAGGCTACATCCCTGCAGAACAGAACAATGATGTTCCCATAAAAACAAATGTACAGAAGATCACATCCAATAATGATTGTATAGGCAAGATATCGTATATACCAAGGATCAAAACGTTTACAAGGTATAGTGTCTAGTAATTTCATTCCTAAGCGTCACTCCCTGTATCTTTTTATTTAGCTCACTATTAATAGAATGTATCACTGTTTTCCACTTCTTTTGATCATAACTCTTATAAGGTATCCACTAACAATTTATGGACTTTTAGGTCCCTTAATTATCAAGAATAAAAATATTCTCCAATGTATATAGATTCTCCAATTATGTCCATCATTCATCCAATAATGAATATCTCTATTATATTTATTTATTTGGAAAGCCGTAAAAATAATTTTCATTATGCACACTGCCTTTGTAGAAATACTTCATTCATGAATCCACTTCATAGAGCTATACACAAATATCATTTTAAAAGCTCTTCACAATGATAAAACCACCAACATGAAACTCTTTTACAATCACATTGGTCAAAAAATTTTATTGGATTTTATATCCTTCAAAAAACTATTCACTTTTCTTGACGTTCACTAAGCCTTTGTGAAGAAAAACTATTTAGAAAAGTTTAGAACATAGGGATATCTTTTTAATCATTTTTGAACTTCTTCTTATACATCATTTTCAAACCCCTTTCATCAATCTACTGCCTTAATATTTTTGTTATGTCTCGCTACATTTATAAAGGGTCTTGAGGCTTATTTGTAGGGATTTCCTATGATTCCAGAACCATTTGGCCACATATTCACCATTTCACAATGCTCCCTAATTTCCATCGCAGTTCTCTGTATTTATCATAGCTTATAGAAAATTCCCCATTCATGATTCTCATCATAATCACAAAGTGTTATGTCAAAAACTTTTGCAGTGTTCATGAAGCCAATTTGAAACAGCTGAGACCATCATAAGAAACCTTTGTCCTTCGCGAACCACCTTTTTTGAATTCTCATTCTTATCAAAACTCGTGAATTTTCCATATTTTCTTGAGTCCATCAAGGGAGTCCACTTTTTTTGTGGTGCATGTCATAATCAATGATATCTTCATCACAATCCTTTCCACCATAACAAACCAGGATTCATGATCTCCTAATCATCATGAAACTAATTCCTATTTGATATTTTCATGAGGCCTTCAAGGATATAATTATTTTTATGAAATATGTAATCATGGAGCTCTTTGTCACAAACAATCAAGCCTTCATGACCCACCATTCCTGTAAACCCTTACTTTTTTAAATTCATTCATTTTCCATATTATTACAATGCCTTCAATGAAATTCATATTTAACGATGATTGTCGTAATCAAGGAGATCACCATCTACATTATTTGATCTTATGTAAAACACAACTCGTGAAGTCCTTATTAAAATAATTCAAACATTTACCATATTTTCATCAAATGATAAAGTAAATAAAATTTTAGGATTCTTGGAAAACTCAATATTTTGGACACCAAACATTTTGCAGACACTAGGAAGTGAAATCATCATGTGTACACATTTTTTCTCAACATGTTTTAGGGAATTAATCCCTTCATCATGAATCCTTTTCAAAATTCCTTGTATACAATATCATTAGAATCCACAACATGCCTTCAATGTTTTTTCTCCAACATAAAAAATCAACCCAAACTACAACAATGTTACCTTGAGGATTTTCATCCCAATAACCTCTGTCACTGGGTTTGTTGACACCTCTATCATAAAATGATACTGTATTATATCTACCTCGATATTCTATTACCATTCAAATCATATGATTTTGATAGCGATCAAATGTTTACTCAACACATTCTCTAATCCCTCATGAGCCATGCTAGACATCTGTAATAAAAGAAATATTATATGTTTATCAATTAATCACTTAATTCTATTTCAAAACCACTCACATGTTTTCATCAAGGTCTCCATATTTATATATAGATATTAATTAATCGATCACCTTAAGCATCATCCAATTATGAACTACCTCATGTTACTCCCCCTACAGCACTGCTCCCCCTCTCTCGGTGCTCCACCTATCAGCTTCTCTGCATATATAGTCAGAGACATTTTCTCCCTTTGAATAGCCACACAATACTAACCTTTAGCAATAAACATGAAGGACACTCCTTTTATGTCTACCACTAGATAAGGAATACATATTAGTACATTAGGGGAAAATTCACCATGACCCCTGAAGAGGGAGTCCCATATCAACACTATTTAATGTGATGGGAGTCCAGTAAAATCCCAGATCCAATAAATATCTCCAAAATGATTCATTGGGTATGGCCTTTTTCAGAATGTCTGAAACCTATAGTTATCTATGAAAATACAACAACTATAAAAGACTGTGATCAACCATTTCCTTGATAAAATGATTCATTATTTCAATGTGCATGGTCCTTAAGTGTTGGATAGCATTTTTGCAATGATTTATGGAACATGAATTTTTAAAATAGATTCAGATCAAATATTTTACTTCTACTCTCATATCATCAAGTTTATATTTCATCCATAACAGTTGATGGCACTCATGAGTAGTCGCAATGTATTCAACTTCTACAGTGTTCGATGAATTGAAATCATGTTTCTTCCTTAGACAATAAATAAAAAAACATCAAATATAGAATTCACCACACAATGTTGATTTTCATCCTTCTACTGATCCGGCCTAATCATTATATGAATATCCTAATAACATTGAATATGATTTTTCAATGTATATGAAACTAAAATCCACACATGAATTCATTTACCAAAGTATTCTTTTCATAGAAATCATGCAGTTTTATTTAAGATTTATTTGATACCTCACTACATGAAATGTGACAAAAACAATATGCAGTCATATTATTGTTATGTAAAATAGAATTCTATTGATATGCCTATATTCTTTGACATCAAACACACTGACTTCAGCATCTCCAAGAATTTTCATACATGTTTCAATTTGATTCATCATCTCATTATAATTATTCATTCTAAATATTATAGAAACCTTCTTGGAATATTTAGTCTATAAAATAAATGTGATATTATTTCCATGTTTCACGATGTAATTTTGACCGAAATAGATCATTCTTCTTCCAAAACACTCTGTTATTATCTTAAAAAATTATCACACCATCACTATCCATCATGTTCAATTACATCATTTTGTCTTCAACTATGTTAACAAATTTGAATTAGTTCACATTCTTGAGCATATCACTTTACCACTTTGTATCTTTTTATGAGACTTCCCCCTGTATTGTTTTAAAAAAAACTAAAACAAATGAAAATAGGTTAGTTGAATTTAAACACATTTAGATAGGGGAAGCTCTAAAATACTCAAGAAGAGGATTTTGGTTGATCCAGAGAATAATCACTTTGATAGTTTCTTTAAAAACACTATACAATGTGCAAGTTCGAACTACCTTTCCTACATTAAATATTTTTTCCATATGACTAAGAATTATATACACATTGTCTATGTGATTATATGATTGGTATTTTCTACATGCTTTGACATTTTCATAATTTTGGGACTAAACCCACTAGTACACATTTTATTATTTGATATCCAACAAAAATACAATTTTTCATAATTTTTCTCTGAGTAGGAATCTCATCACTGATCATTTTCACATTCTTCTTCCTATATTATATATATCCTTCCCAAAACATTAATACATCCCATGGTAAATTCCATTTGAGTTTTTAAATACATTCTTTATTCATTTTATTTTTATTAATAATATGATTCTCTGCACTGTTTCCTGATTATGGTTGGTACCTCACTGGACGTACACTCTATTTACTCATATCTAGGGTTGATTTTCCATTTTCATCATTGTATGTTCCCTTTCTTTCCTTGTGATATCTTGTGAGTTTAACAATATACATGATTGATACATCATTTTGTTGAGATCCTTGTGATTACCCTAAGGCTATAAACCTATTATCAACTTATCATGTTGTCTTCTTACGTATAATTTTTCCTTATACACTTATAGCATTGGGGATATTCTTTAGGGTTTCTTTTCCTTACCTTCATTATTCTTACTATAATGAATTTCTAAATAAACATGATTAAAACATATGAGACATCTTCCATTAAAGGATGACCAAATTTCATTATTAATCGATTGAGCTGATGATGTTTCATGAGTTATTCTTTGGACGTTGAGATTCTAGGATTCTTGATTTGTATTTATTTTGAGTCTCATTCTTCTGTAGTAGTATCATTTAGTGGATACTTTCTTCTGAGATACTCTTATTTTAGAATTTTCATGACACATCTTCTTATTCTTAATTTTATAAATGTTTTTTCCTTCACTACATCATGATCCATCTTCTTATTCTTATATTTTAAAATTTTTTTCCTTCACTACATGAAAAATATTTCAAAGCCTCTGAACAAAATAATTTATGTGTAACCATGTATCCCACAAAAATACAAGACACATTCATTAAATCTGATAGAATCTTTTTTTAGTCTGTCTCTAACACCTACATAATTTTTCATATCTCTTGAACTTCTGTCATCTCACTTCCTATCATGAATTAGAGAGAGAAAATAATATGAAATAACATATTTTTCCAAAACTGTATTCCTATTGTTATGAGAAAATTAGTTCTTATTTACCTTCAAATATAAAATATCATCTTTTCATTTCATAATCACCTACATGATAATAAATAAAAATTAGGTTCAAATAATTCTTTAATTTTTTTTTGTAATTAGTTTTCGAAACATCTTTTTTCTCCAATTCTAATTATTCTATCAATTTTTGAATAAACATATCTATTGACCCAAGTTGATTATTTTATTCTCTCTTTAGATTTTTATCTATACTCATATAATTTTCCAAATCACATGTAGTCTTATCCACCATGTCACATTCCTCTTTTATTTTAAATATTCATTGATCAATATATTCAATACAACATAAATTGTCTTTTTTTAATAGTTTGTCTTTCTGAACTAGTTGAAATAGTTTTGTATCAAGGTCATCATTTCAAGACATCAGATTTTGAATTTCGTATGACTTATTATCCTCTCAATTTTCATATGATTCTTTTTTTTATATCATTCTATAAATATTATTCAGTTCTTGAACATGATAATCATTATTATCAATAAAATCATAAGCCACATCAATATGTAATTTATTTAAAACTCTTAGGTTGTTGACAACAATTTCCAGTTCTTGGATGTCTATATTGTTAGGTGTAACTTCTTCTCCCAATTTATGATCCAATTCCATTTTTTTTGTTAACCCAATTTTCTAGTTTCCTTCATGGTGTTTCTCCACAATGATTTGTGACAACATCACATCAAATGTCCTGTTCTTCACTCATTTTTACAAAATCATTGAGTGAGCCTATATTTTCTGTGTCTTGTTCAACTATACAATCATTTAGTAAGAATTTGATTCCATAAAATAAATCACACTATTTCCATAAACACTGCCACACTAATGTATACCAACAAACATCTTATTATTTTTCGAAGTTGTTACCTATTATATGGCACATGAAGATAATATAAGACTTAATTTTTTACCTCTAAAATCGATTAAATAATCTCAAAGCATAAAAAACTAAAAAAAAAACATTATGTATGATACAAATTATTTCAACCAAAAGGGACAATATACTCTATCAGTGGGAGTGAATTGGGGTATGGATATTATTTTAAAATTTATAATTATCCTACCAGATCATGAAGTGTTTATTATTATAGTAAATTTTTTTCACATATTTATTATTGATGATCTTATACATTGCCTATTTATCTAGTGAATATTCTTTGAATGTAATAATGGAATTAAATCATAACAATGGTGTGATTTTTACTTTTATCCCCTTCACTAGGATACATCTAAAAAGCATACAACTATAATTTTCTGATTGTACCAAATTCTCTATTGATCACTTCTAATAATGAGGGTTTTGGATAGATCTTGTCCATTCCCAGTCTCACTTCCATTACAAAGTTTAGTGTCTACTCACAGCAAACCAAAAGGTCACTCCCAATGTCTCTTTCACTAGATCACTACAAGTGGAATTGTAGAGACCCGAAGCTTGACATACATGGAAATTACATTACTTTTGTGGAATACTTATTACCCAACAAAAAAATGCACATAAGGACCGTAATAGTTTAGTGTATTTGGAAACTTGGAACATAATTTTCTAATTTTAGTGAAAGATCCTCAACTTCCCCCATAAATATCTTCCCCTTTTTTTCATACCTAAAGCCATTATTTATATCCCTAGGAGAAGAAAACATAAAGAGGGTGAGATCAAATTCTCAGTATGGGTAAGCATAGAGAACATAAAAAAATCCATAAACAATTGAATGCAAAAGCCTAAAAATAAAGTCTAAACATGAAAATCATGAGCAAGGACATAAATCATGAAAGTAAGTCATAAATATATAATAAATGAACATCAATATTTATAAATAAGCATGGTAATAAATCTTGTAATTGTGGAAACCATTCAGAACTTGTTATGATTTCCATATTAGCCAATGCATTACTGCCAAGACCATCTTAGTGGACAAAGTCCCTTTCTGAATCGAGTTCAATCCTCGTTCCAGTCCTGTATCACTAAAATAGATTAACTTTCCATTCCCACCATGTCTATGTCATGAGATATAAATCTTTACCCAATGCATTGGAGGGAGATATAGGTCCCACCCATATCATAATGAAATCATTCTTACTTGTGTCACAAAATAAACATACATCATTCATAATAACCTAATAAAGAAAATGGGTTACATCAAAATCATCCCACCATCACATAATCCATATAAAAAAATGGATATCATTTCATAATAAGAAAAGTGAAACCATGTAAATCATAGAGACATGATATTTGAAACAGACATATATGAAATAATGTCATCTTAGATGAAAAATGGTTTTGAGAAAACACCTGAAATGAATTCTTGAGGAAAATATCCTTTCTTCATCAAAATCAATCTCTTTCCACAAAATGTCTTGAAATTATAAAAGAAAATTATTTTTTTGAAAATAGAAATGAAATATTTTGGCGGAAGCATCATGAAAATAAGGCTTTATTTAACCGTAAAAATCCAATCGTTCTGTAAAAGTTAAAAAAACATTCTTCTCATACTTTTGTCGGAAAAGTCAAAAAAGTACCTCGTAACGTAATCAAAAGAAATATTCCTTACATTCAATGTATTAAAAATCAAAAATGGGTAAAAATGCCTTTAAAAATACATAAAAACACTTTTACAAAACATGGACGTGGATGATAATAGTAACCCTAGTAAATTCTTATGAATAACAATTTCGGATAAGAACGAGATTGGAATAGTTATCCCTTACCTTAGCTCTGATATTCTTTGTATGGATCCGAACCTCTTGTATAATGATTTAAATAATGTCATTGACTTATTACATAATCATCTTCATTGTTATAAAATCATATATGTTTCACTTATGACTTTATATTACACGTTCTTTTGTAAACTCCTTGTTAAAGTAGCATTTTTTGTAAAATCATTTCATTTATCATATGTGTTTCGACTTGTCGTTCCTGATATTATTACTTATATCCTGATTTACATAATTCGATAATGTAAAACATGAATTATATATAATATATATTCATCATATACATATATATTATAGTTCGATAAATGAAATGAAATACACCGTTAATGGAGACGGTAGGTCGTACGTACGCATGAACACTGTATTCGTTTCCTTATTGAATTGAATGAAAATAAATAGATGACATAAATATATATATAAATATACATAAATATAGTAGTATTATTATTTCATATATTTCATTATTATTCATTATATAAACTTTATGATCATCCATGTTTTGTTAACATAGAGAATGAATCTCATCGTGCTGTGGATACGGTAGTATGTACGTACGCACGAGCGATGATATCGTTCCCATGATTATTGAATATAATTGGAGTGGATGGTATAATATATCAGAATTAGAATGATGTTATTATAACCAAATACAATTATTCTTTACACCATTATACCCATCCATGTAAGGTGTTGGTGGAAAAATAGATTACACCACGACGTGGAGACGATATTCCGTACGTACGCACGTGCGGTGATTTTGATTTCCGTAGGATGGATAGAAGGTGAAATAGGTTAGTTTCATTTTTATAATAATATATTAGTATATTAGGGATACTGATGTTATTACTTCATAATGAAACAACTAAAGAAGAGGTAGTAGAAGAAGAATGGAACTTGAAGAAAACGATAGAAGGTATTACCTCCTTCTCGAAGTTCCTCCTTTAAACTTTTACTTAGGGTACGAGAGTTAGTCTTTTGAGAAGACCAGTACCATTATTAGGTTTCTAAAGAAGTGGGGAGTGAAATGATCAGGGGTTGGTCGAGCTTTAAGGCTCAATGTTGTGTAAGGAGGAGATGGACGAGGTGCCCTTTTATAAGGGAGGAGAGGGGAACCTTTGGAATCCTCAAAAATATTAGTTTAATATAAATTCAAACCCCACATAGAAATATCCAAAAATGAATCAATTAAAATATTAGATTCTATAGGGTTGTAATATCAACAATTAATAAAATTTAGACATGTTTTGATCTTATTTTAAACCTTATCATTTTGATTTATCCTTATTTAATCTATTTAAGTTTATTTGTGGTAATAAAATTATAAATTTTAAGTGGTTATAAATAATCAGTTATGTTTTGTTAATTTTCCATAATTGGATACTTTATGAAATTTTAGACTATATAAATTTCAATTTATAATTTTTAAATATTTATGTGATATTTAAACAATTTAATAATATGTTATTTTTATAAAATAAAAATAATGTTAATTTTGACACTATTCATTTATTGGAATTTAAATAAAATCTACACAGAATATATATTCTAACTAAAATATTTAATAGATTACTAACATGTAAAATTTTTCTAGATACATCGTGGAACACATTAAATAATTCATATAATATTTATTTTAATATTTTTAAAACCATTTATTAGGTATATCCTTTAATTAAATAATTAGTACACCATTTTTGTATAACTATTTAATATACTTATTTGTTGCATAAAAATTAAAAATAAAATCCCTTGATGGAGATAAATATATAATCATGTATAATAATAATTTTACTCGAATTTATCATCTTAAAATAACAACATGTAAATTGTTATCTTTATTAAATTATGAAGGTGACAACTTTGAAATCATTTAAAATAAAATATTATAAGTGTCATAATTGCCATAATAAGGATCCAAATGGTCAAAAATTCGTCCAGTGGGTGATTAGGGTTTATATATACACTAATAAGTATTTGTTTTCAGAATTTTGGGCCTTTTGATATGTATTGCTATTTCAATAAAAACTATATTATTGATTTTTCACTAAATAAATAATTTTTGTATCATTCTTGTATAAGATAATAAATTAATTAAATAACTCTTAAAAATTACAAATAAATTACCATGATAAAGAAAAATATTTTTTATTTCGAATGATTATTTATAACCGAATTTATATTGTGTATAAATTTATATTAAAAACACTTTAATTATTAAAGTTGACTGAGACATATTTCAATTTCCTTTAAATAAAATAAAATAAATGTCTTAATCACCTCCAAGTGAGTTCGTGAAGTGCACTGTGTTGTATTTGTTGTCAATGAGGTATGTTGTTGTCAAGGAATGAATGGATGGATGTCAAGGAGTTTCAATACGTGAATGTCAAAGGATGTGATGGTGTTGGTGAGGAAAGGAGAATGACCATGGTACTAAGATGCATGTCACATAGGAGATTCACTAAGTGACATAGGATGTTGTGGTTGAAACATTCTCTATGTATATCAGACGATTGTAGAGCTGTTCTTAATGTTTCAATACTTGTATCAAGGTGATACTAAGTGACAACACTTGAAGAATGAATGATGATGGAGCATCATTACATCAGACGATTGTGGAGCTGATCTTTAAGTTCTAAGAAGTTGTATCAACTGGATACAATGTGACAACAATATTAGAAGTCCATGAATTGTCTTCACAATGCATGAGGAGATGAAAGATGATCCATCCACAACTAATGAGTGGATGAAGTGGATTAAAGATGTCCATGCACTATCTCCTAGTGTATGTGAATTTGGAGAATTTGATCCAACTTGATCTCTGATTAGATCAACAAAGCACATTGAAGAATTAATTGACTCAGGTGATTCGGTTGAAGATGAACCTTAGGGAATTTCACTCCTAAGTGAAGATTAAATGTTTAAGATGAATTCTAATGAAGAACCTTAAGAATTCTATATCCTAAGTGAAAATAATATGAAAAGAGAATAGAGGAATTCTTAAGAAGAAGAAATGAGGAAGAAGGCTTGAAGTGGCTCTCTTGATATGGCTTGATTTCATGGAGGACTTTGTTTTTGAGAAAGTCTTATTCAAGAATAAGCCAAAAAATAGGCCAGTCATGGGCACCTTGAGGGTTCAACCCCAAGGCATGTAGGAACCAGGCACCACGACCATGGGGGAACCCGTGGGGCAAGCCCAGGGCGGCAGGGCCACGCATGGGTGTCACGCCCGCGTGACAGGGGCGAATGGAGCGTGCACGGAGTGCATGGTGGGCGCTAGAACGCGCCCGCAGAGTGGCGTGGGGCAAGCCCAGGGTGGCAGGGCCACGCAGGGGTGTCACGCCCGCGTGACATGGGCGAATGGAGCGCGCTCGGAGTGCATGGTGGGCGCTAGAGCACGCCCGCAGAGTGGCAGGGGTGGGCGCTAGAGCGCGCCCGTAGAGAAACCAGGTGCGGGGAGGCACTGGGAGGGAGGAGAGAGCTGATTGCGGTGAAGGCGGTGACGAGTCTTTGTTAAAGCGCTTCAAAATATCAGCGTGTTTCGATGTGGGACGGTGAAAATTCATCAGGGATTTAAGCGCGGTCGTCCGTTCCATCCCGCGTCTAATCCGAACCGTACGATTGATCCCGCACGTGATGATTTAATCACGGCTGTTGCGCATCATTAAAACGCTGCATCTGACGGCTCTCAGCTCGTCTCCTACCTCGAGCTCAGCTGGCCTTCGTGCGACGCAGCCGCTGAACCAGGCACCTCCCAATGAGATGTTTTTGAGATTTCGGCCACCTCGTAAGAAGCTGAAGACACCAATGAGTTCGTATGGATATAACGAACACAACCATGCTTAAAAACGAGCTTGCATGAAAGAAATGGGGTATTTCTAGTTCGGCCGAGGCAAGAAAATATGTCAAGGCCTCGGTGTGTTCGTGTTTTACATGGACTATAAAAGAGTGGCCATGCACACGTTCGAATGTGAATGCATGTGAAGAAGGCCGAGGAAAAATAAAAGAAGGAAGAAGCTCGCGTGAACCGAGGATAGAAACCAGATTTGAAAGATTTTTAAAGATCTGAAATCTTCGGGATTTTTAAGTTAAACCACGCGGATGTTTTGAGGCGTTTCTCTGCCTATATAAAGAGAGCTCGAAGCACAGAGAAGGCTTACTGATCCTTTGTTGAAAATCCGAAGTCCCGTGAGTGCTCTCTGCCTCGCGAAGAATGAAGCCCCGCGCATTCTACTTTCGAGGCTGAGGTTCCTTTTGCGCACACTTGCGTGAAAGAAGAAGAAGGATTCCCTGCGCGCCTTCCCCTTGCGCGGCAGGAAGACCCGAGGCCGCATCACTTGCGCACCCCGCGGTTGGCCGAGGACTTGCGCGGCCCTTGTGCTTGAGGTTTGCGCGGTAGTGGCTACCCAAGGCACATGCGCGCCGCATGTTCTCTTGCACCAAGACGCTTGTGCCTTGCACCCATTGGACTTGTGCGCTTTGAAGAAAAAGGAAGACCCGGGGCTTGGCACCTTGCACGGCAGTAGTGAAGAAGAGAAGGCCGCTTGCCTCTATGAAGAATAGTGGCCACGCCTAGCACGCCTCCCTTGTGTGCATAGTAAAGAGAATACCCTACGGTGTGTGTGCTAAACAAAAGGAAGGCCGAGGCTTTGCCTCGTGTATGTGCAAAGTGAAGGAGAACATTTATGGGCAGTGGGTGTGCAAGGAGGAGTGGAAGGCTGTGGGCCTAGTGTGTGCATAAGGAGGAAGACTACACTAAGTAGTATGTGCAAAGAAAGAACAAGGCCAAGTCTAGCACCCATGTGGACAAAATTTATATAATTTGTGTGTGCTTAACAAGTGTGAAGGCCAAGCTCAAGTGTGTTCCAAAGTGAAGAAGTTTTGTGTGCAAAGAGACAAGAAGGCCGAACCTAGTGTGTGCACTAAGAACTGTGTACACACTTAGAAGAAGAGGAGGATACTCACACTAATTTATAACACACATTAAGTGTGTGTAAACAAATTGAACAAAGTGTGTGCAAAACGAAGAACATGTTGTGTGTGCACCAAGTGAAGACCACACCCATTAAGTGTGTGTGCAAAGTGGGAGGTCGTAGCTAAGTGTGTGTCACTCTCCAAACCGCCCATTGAACACCTGACTTTGGATTGCAGGTCCATGAATCATTGAATACAGAACCATTATGCATTTTGAAACAAAAATATTGCACCCAACTTGTGTGATGAAACAAAACTAAACCTTACTAAAATAAATCATCAGTAGTTGAATTCCCCCCCTCGTATCGAAACATACATATAGCTTTGATAATCCTATGAAGAGGTCCTTAATAGCAATAAATATTGTGAGTCTAACAAATTATTAATGTTATTTTAATGAATGTGACTAGATATTCCATGGCGCTGTTCCCCGTGATTCAGAAATAAGAGTTTCTATATGTTACATATTGTGTACAGGAACATAAATATTATATCAATTGAGTATAACTAGATTATTCAAATGAAATAAAACAAAGAGTCATTATATTAAATTGAAGAATATTCATATTTAAGTAGGATGAAAAAAATATTTTTTTCATTAGAGGTGAGGATGTGCGCATTGTAAAAGGTCACTATAAAGATAGATTACAAAATGGAAAATGTGATTAAAATTATAATTTGGGATTCATTTTTATTAATACTATTGTAGTTATTTAGAATTATGATAAAAACAAAATATAGATAACATACAACTATAATAAGTTTACATTTTTTACCCGGATTCAATAATAATTATATTTTATAATGAAGATAATCATTGATTATGAGGTGTTTTGTAATAAATTAGAAAAAACGATATCTACAATGGAAAACATTTTATGATGCAATAATGATATTGATTCATTTTGGACCCCCACACAAACCAATTGAAAAATAAAAATATGAGTAAATTTTAATGAGAAAACATCTATAGTGAATTGTACTCACACTAAAGAATCAAGTTATCTCTCAATAATTATATTAACATATAAGGAGGACTTTAAATTATCATTGTATTTATAGAAATATGTGAATTATTTTTTCAGTAAAATTATTTCTTATGTTAGATTTATTTTTATGTGTTTTTCATGGGTCAAATGATCATTGATTATTTTAAATCATTCTTCTGTAATGTCAGAATAAATTAGAATGAAAGGAGATATGTTATGTTGTAGATTTCATATGTAATGTCCATGAATTTCGATAAAATTAATTTTTATTTTATGGAATGATTTTGAGACCGCAAAATCTAACGACATGTGATTCCGGGGACTGCAGTGCCCAATATAGTCCATAGAAGATTGTTGAGCATTTAATAACGTCCAAGATTAGTTTTCCTGAAAAAGTGGAATAAATCGTAAATGGGTGCCTAGATCAGAAATCAGAGCACATCGTTGTGTTCAGCATAGTGGGTTTACCATAGGTGGGACTAAAGTTTTTTTGAAGCCATTTTCAAGTGAGAAAACCCAAAAATGACATAATATTAAATTAAATAATTAAATAAAATTATTTTATTTTTCAAATGATTCTAACTCACGAACTGTGACTCATATTAAAAATCTATGTCCATCGCTGAACTCATGAGGATATTATTTCCTTATTCAGACCCAAATAGTGGAAGACGGAGACTAACAGTGCAAGTTAATTTTTTCACTTAAAGAAATATTTATTTAACAATTATTTTAATTTAAAATCCTTAACATCTATGAAGAAACTCAAATTAAAAATATGAGAGTTTCGTTGAGATCTTGAGGTATTTTTCCCCTTCGGTGGATCCTAACCATTATCAACGTAGTTCGAGGGTTACAATTAGTAATTTTTTTAACTTTTTTTAATGTACCTTCTGTAAATGGGTGGGTAGAATTTTTAACTTTTAAAATAGGGCTCAGAATTGAAATCATAGGGCACTATTAAATTTGAAGCACCTTGATTCACATAAGGGATGGTTTAGTTTGACCGTAGTTTCTTTGGTGAAGAAGTTGGTTTTTGTGACACTTTTTAATGAAATTATAAAATAACATAGTGTTTTTTATTTTATTCTTTTTTTCATATGACCTTTTGAGTTGTGGAAGCATTAACAACATAGGTATTTAGACATTTAATAAGGAATATTAAATTCTCCACTAAAATTTGGTTGTGTAACCACCACTCATGTAATTAATGAACCACATTAATTCCTTATGTGTTACTCACCCTTTTCCTCCTCTATTTATGTGAGGCTCGATATGGTGTTTGACAAAAAATCACAAAGAGAGTATCCTCTAGCGAAGTGACATCATTCACTGGCCAAGATGGAAGCTCAGGTAGCAATGCGCCAGAAGCGATGAATGACATCGGCTTCATTCTAGCACAGATTTTCCTCCAACCACCGTGATGACTCCAAAATTTCACGAGGTAGGGTTTTTCATTTGAATTAAAAAAATCCACACAATTATTCTACTCTTTCATGGTTTAATGGGTGGTAGTTTTGGGATATTTGAATCGGGTTTATAATTATTTGATAATGTGATGTACAAATTAATCATGCCTATTATAATGCTACCATGGATGGCGGGGGCCGAACGAACAAGGCCCAGACCCCCCACTGTTTGATTTTTCAAGGAGTTATTCAGAGACGAGTTTGTCTCACATGAAATTTCATTGGATCCAGAGGCGCGTAGTGACAGCTGCATCCTGGGAGGACCGTACTCACATTATGAAGGATGAACAGATCAATAGAACTCGCCTGGTATCCCGCAGATGATCAATGGGTGCGGCACTGGCTCAGACGACTGGTGCCATCATTAGAGGAGGCATCCAACACTCGCTGACCAAAGAATAGGGCATCACCATGGTAGACCCGAATGGATGGCTGGAAACTGGCCAACCGTGTTGTTGAGGCGGTTTATCGTCACATGCAGTGGGAAGTGCTTGGGAAATCAAAGAAACAATAGGAGGTGAACATGTGCCCCACGGATCCACCGATCACGTGGCGACACTTAATGGTGCCACTAAATGAAGATTAAAATGGAACTTCTGGAGCTGCTCGGAAAGCTGGTGGCCACCCAGCTGGCAAGCCGCACCAGCGCACCAGGACGCGTCGTCCCGCGTGCACACCCTGCTGGTGGGCCAGGTCGGTATGCAACCCAGCAGGATGTACCCACCCCAGCCCAACCCATCCTAGCCACCCCAAGCCGGTTTGGCCCAGGATGGGTTGGACCCTGATCGGGTTGGGTTGGGATATTTCGGGTCGGTCCGAGACATGTTGACTGTGTCACACAAGACCAGAATGCATTCGGGGCCACATACACTAAAAATGCGGTATCTTGTGAACCATATGTCTATTTGACAAACCGTCTGTAGTTCTAGGATCCATGGAGCGATACGTTCCTTTTTAATTACTCCAAGGGACTCTCAATGAAATTTAGAGTTTTTTGGTTCTGGATCTTACTTGAATCCAACCAAGCCCTCATCACTAAAATGCCTATAGCATACAGACTGGGTGTTTGGATGAATCATCATCTATTTCATTGGAACCGTTATGAAATGAATTATCATTGGGTTACTTCCTTCTGGAAATTCATGGTGGTTGAGGTATGACTGATAACCGAAGGAGATGAACTAATTTTATTCCTTTTGTGCGAGTTAGCATGGCTACTCCCATGATGACTCTAGGGATGGGTATTCATTTATCCTCTTCTATGGTAGAGACGGGACGCCCCACATCATGAGTGTGAGTTCATTTCCCACTAATTATGTTTTCTATCTTTGGAGTCAGTAGTCCCCTAATGGACTAGGGTGCATGTCCGCCAAAAATAAGTCACGTAGTGTAAGGTCCTCTCTTACCAGAATGGGTGTGGGTCCTCAATGTTATGAGTAGGTACTCCCCTATCAACCCAGGCTGCGGGTCATCTTTATGCAGTTCTACAGTAGATCCGACACTCTCCTACCTTTCCAGGCAATTGGTCCTCTTGCCTGGGGTCAGTACTCCCCTAACGTAATAGGGAACATATCCCCCTAGCGAACATCCAACCATAGTTGTACTCCCCTACTAGGTAGGGTGTGGGTCATCACATATAGAGTATGTACTCCCCTAACAGGCAAGTGTGTGGGTTCTCCAGCCTGGGGTAGGTACTCCCATGATGTACTAGGTCACGGGTCCCCCATAGCAAAAAAACTACAAGAGTTTTACTCCCTAACCTGTTTGGGTGCGGGTCCTCACATATGGAGTATTACCCCCATCTCCGAGTTGGTACATGGAAGAGGATCTTTAAGGGAGTTGGAGCTTCCTCAACTGTATGAAACTATGTTGATGAGTAGGCCCCTTCCCTTGGTTTCCCTTAGTATTTTATAAGAAAATTAATATGAGAGCAAGAGCTCTAGTGTATGGCTGTAGAGGCAGTTCTAGTAGAATGTTTTTGGGGAAGCACTTACTCTCATACCTTCCATTAAGAATGGTTGGGTAGTACCTGAGAGATTACATCTTTCAAAGGGGTGCCATCGTGGATGACCTGTTCATGGAGCTTATACATCTTATCCTTGAGTTATTCTTTGTCCCTTCTTCAAAAATCCGGGATATGGATTCGGGTTGGGTCCTTATGTTTATTTGTGGATGAGATGAGTAAAATTGGTTTGAGTTTTGTCTATTTCCTGGTGATTTTTGTTTGATATCATGCATGGGTTATTCCTCTATAGGATTCTGAGAGACCATTGGGGGTCTTAGGGTCCCGACTGAGTATTTTTATACTCAACCCTGCACTAGATTTTCCTGCACATTGTTGGGTCTCGTGCATACTATGTGTATCCATGAATGAGACATAGGGATCTAGGACATGAAAGTGGACAATAGTGATGGTTGATGTGGAGAGGTCCAGAGACGAGTTGTACCTACCCTTCATGTAGGATGCACAGTGGATGATCACAAGATATATTTTCTGTTTTCAGTGGTAGTTTTACCTTTTTAATTGGGCTTTTATTCAATCACCTTATCTATCAGTTCACACATTTACTACTGCATTTTTACTTCTCGGTTGCATCTTGTTGTGTTCGTGGATTATATGTTTTTAGAGGTTTAGAGGAAATTTCTTCTTGATTAAGGGATACAGATTTCTGGTGCTAGTTTCTAACCACTGGCCTATTGATGTAGAGAATGTGGTATTCACGGAAAGGGTCATGGGGAAGGGTCGTGACAATGTGGTATTATAAGATTCAGTTCTACATAATAACAAGGACACTTCTTTTTTCAATTAAGCAATAGTGTTAAGTTTTTTGATTGTGGTTTCTAGTTTAGAGTGTCCAGTGTTGGTGCAGAAGCTGACATATCCATACACCAGTGCCCTAAATTATGATTTCTGACCCGAATCACAAAAATACATATTATGTGTGTTTTGGAAATGTTTTACATTTGAAGTATTTTGAGTCTTCTCCCTAGGTATAACTTATTGATCATGGTACATCATTATTCTCTATCATGATTAATCCATGTAGACAGCCACCCAAGATTCCAATGTGTGACCATGAGGATGGTCCAATGTGTCATGAGGCTTCAGTACGGGGACTATTTCCCAAGATGGTACCTTTAGGGAGTGTCTGAGCTATACCACTACTCGTTGGTCAGTAGTTACTACTGGTGATATCTGTAGAAGACAGTAATAGGATCACTACATTACACATGTTTCAGGGACAGATACCCATCTAGTTCTGAGGTGACCCTGACTCATAGGTGGTTGAGGATTGGCCTGAGGTGGTGACCGAGTTTCCATCTGTCCAGGGTTCCATACGATTAGATGGAAGACCAGATGTGAGCATTCTATGTGTCTTAGTATAGTGATGGTAGGGTTTAGATTACCCTTATCTTACAATGAGGTGGCTTTTCATGGTCAGGCTTGAGGACAATTCTCAGGGAATGGGCCACTAGCGTTAAAATGATTAGGGGAATGTGTTCCCAAGAGCATCTACAGCTTTGGCAGGGTGAGATTTCGGTAGATGCGTACTCATCGAGGCGTATCGACAATTCCTGGTACTCGATGAATAATATATGAAAATAGATTCAGGGATCAAACCTCCAGGTGAGATGTGTTTAGGGACATGTGATCTGAAACTCTTCCTCTATGCATTCTTAATTATGTTATGGTGATAGAGAGAAGCATTCTAGTTGACTTTTATTTGGCTAATCAAATACTTCCAGTTAATGTTTTTAGTGGGTAAGATGGAAACTGACATCATTCAAAAAGCCTTGGATGTGTAAAATGTATCTAGAAGAGGAAGTGTTATGGAAAAATGAATATACTGAGAAGCTAATGTGGAAGAGGATCTAGGGGATCATCACAAGGTGGTATACATTTCTATATGTTACAACCAGCACCCCGATGTGGCCCCACCAGGCTTAGGGAGCTGGAGGATAGTGGAAGAGAGTAGCTGCATGGGGTCATAGAGTTTGACCTAAGGGCTCTACGAATGATTTTTGGTACGATCATGGTCTACTACTAACTATTGGATTAATAGAAGAAGGTATTAATCATTCATTCATGACATAAATCTTGTTCATTACCTAAATTTTCTGGTTAAAATATTTACATTACCTATACGTCTAGAGATACCATTGGGAGGAGATTCAATAATCACACTTATGTCGACGGTGTGATCTTACCCTAGTGGTTAGAGATTCGATTGGAACCTATTGGTGGCAGCGTCGAGGCATTAAAATGATTGTTCGGGTATGGAATGGACATCCACTGTTCATATATAGATTGATTGTTTTAGGAAAAGGGATTTTTTATATCTACATCTTAAAATAGGGTTTTACATAGTGAACCAAAATGGAAATCCAGGCATCACATTATAAACTTATGCATGGGTGGTTGCAACTGATCACACCTGATTCACCTAGCCATTCCCTCATGGCAGTATGAGTTTTTTGTTTTTTGTTTCCAACATTAGTGGTAGAGTGTGGGAACATCTTTTCAAAAAAGGTTTCTAGGAATACCATCTTGAAGGGATAAATACATCTACATTGTTTTGTAACATGAAATGGTACTGATATCATCAAATGCATATCGGATGGCTTCCACAGAGTTCCGATAGTTGAGAGTTTAGAAGTGGGACGTGGTGGTAGACACACATTGTGGGATTTCGGGTTTGCATCTGTTGAATTAGGTGGAGGAGATTTTTTTTGTATTACATATATCCTTCATGGATGGTGATGGAACATCCTATCTCTAGTCTCTGACAGTCACTCCCCCACTCTTTCAGTGAGTTCGGTAGGCACAACTTGGGGATGTGGGTAGTGAGGTCCAACGTGATTAGATATACTTATGATAGTCTCCTAAAATATTTCTTGATGGTGGGGAGCATGTCTTACTTTTCATAAGTTGAACCATGTTACTAGTGACACTATGTGATGTGGTTTTTAGGGAGTTCCACACATTTCCATTGCGGCACATCCTCGTGTGGAAAAGTTGTACAAGGACCTCCGACCTCAAATCTAGTGACCATGGATGGAGACTGCATAGAGCCGACATAGGTCTTTTTTCATCAAGTGAAGGATACCCTCATGGCATGAGATGAGAAACCATGTCATCATACCTGTCTCAACCCAAAAGTATTACGAATGTTTGGAAATGGAGACAAAGTTTCTCTGAGGTTCATCAGATCTTTCTATATTTTCAGTAGAGTTGGTGAGGTGTCATACAACATAACTCCTCACTCATAGATGTAATGAGTGCATAATGCTTCCCATGTGCTGCAGCTGAGGAGACACATGAATGATTATTCCCATGTTATCGACATGGGAGACTTGGAATTTTGTGATGGGGAGACTTTTTTGGAGTTCTTGATAGAGATAGTGGATCAGCATGAGTAGGTACTTCCCAGGGGGACTATTCCATTGGTGTGAGTTTTTTGGTATCCCGGGGATCTCCCAAAGAGCCTATGGGTGAGAATGTCTTAGATTCATGCTAAGTACCCCCTTTTTTTATTTTCACTTTTTGGAGTTTTGGGATGTAAATCCATATTGTTGAGATAACGAAATCTCTCAAAATTTCTAAATATTTTTATTATTATATGGAAATATTAAGAGACTGCAAAATCTGATGTCATGTGATTCCAATGCTCGTAGTGAACATGATGGTCTGTTGAAGATTATTGATATTTAAAAATGCACAGGATCTGTTTTTCTAAAAAACTGTAATAACTCTTAAACGTGTCCCCATATCAACAGTCTAAGGACACCGTTGCATTCAGTATGGTGGGTTTACCCTAAGAATTACTTATGTTTTGTCGGTGTAGGCCTGTAGTGAGATAACCCAAGAATGACATAACCGTAAATAAAATTATATAATTTTTCAAATTCTCCAATATCATGAATGGTGACTTAGAATAAAAATTTGGGCCCACCGCTAAACTTTTGAGGGTATGCTTTCCTTATGTATAGCCTAACATTGGATGGAATAGGCCAATAGTACAAGTTAGTTTTTGGTCGTAAATAAAATAATTATGTGAAAATTATTTTATTGTAAAATCATTAACATCTAAATTGTAACATTGATCTAGGGACGCTTCACTTCTACCAAAATATGGTCTGGTGAAAAATTTATTTTTGGAGACTTTTTTTAAACAAATAATAAAATAACATGGTGTTTGTTATTTAATAATTTTTTCCTAAAACCTAATGAGAAGTGGTAGTGGGGACCAAGGAGGTAGTAATATATTTAATATGGGATACTAGATGATCGGTTACACATTGGTTCTGTAACCACTCCTCATGTAATTAATGAGGCACATTAATTACGTAAATTAATGAAACTCATTAATTCTTCGAGTGTTAACTCCATAATTTTCTGATATATTTAAGTGAGGTTGAGGATGGAGTTTGACATGGATTCATCAAGTGAGGAACCTCTAGAGAAGTGACATTACGCCTTCCACCGACGGATACTGAAGCTCATGCGACAACGAACCGGGAGCGTCGAACGCCGACGACATCATCAAAGTGCATATTGTCCTACCACCACTAAGATGATTGCATCATTTCATGAGGTAGGGGTTTTCTATTAAATAATAAAATTCCCAAAAATATATTCCTCATTCTTGATTTTGTGGGTGGTCATTGCGGTGGATTTGAACAAGGTTTATCAATATTTTTATTAATGTGATGTATAAATTTGTTCTTGTTGTTATAATGCCAATGCGAATGGTGTGGGCCAGATGGACAAGGCCCAAAACTACCACTACATGATTCTTAATTCTGTTATTCGAAGGTAGGTTTCTACAAATTTTTGTAACCTTGAACCCATGAGGCACATAATGAAAATAACATCCCATGAGGACCACATGCACGTCTAGAAAGAAGAACGGACCTACGAAACTCACTCGGTGGTGCAAGGAAGATCCACCTGCATTAAACCAGTGTTGTGGAACCATTGAACGGTTCTTCAAATAGAGGAGGAGTCTTGTGCACGTCGGCCACAGAAGATGGTTGTGATGCTTGGTGTTGTCGTGGACCCAAAGGGGTAGTTGACAACTGGGGAAACACGTTGGGAAGGCGCCACACTGTCGCACGCTGCAGTAAAGGGGTCACGGTATCTACGCCGCATCAGGAGGGGTACCAAATCCCCAAGGGGTCCACAAGACCAAATGGAGGCTCCATGTGGAGCCACTAATTGAAGGTGAAAACATATATTCTTGAGACATTCATGGAGCTATCGACCACCCAGCTTTCCAGTCGCTCAAGTGCACCTAGCCATGTCTCCTGGCGGGTCGAGCCCACTGCGGACCTGCCCAACTAAGCTAGACCAGGATGGTTCAGGAATGTTTGGGTCAGACCCAAACTGGGTTGGGTCAACCTAGGCCTGTTTGGGCCAGGATATCTGACCATTTCAGACAGGACTCGTTCCCATTCTAGCCTATACATGATTAAATGGTCGTCTCTTTCTAACCAGACATCAGTTTGAGGAACTTTTGGCAGTGCTAAGATAAATGGAGTGAGATGGTCCTTTTGAGTTAATACACCAGAAAATCGAAGAAATTTAGTGTTTGGATGGGGTGGATCGAACCAGAATACAATGGGGTACTCAAAACTAAAATCCCTACAGCTTACGGACAAAGTTTTCAGTTAGCGTGCTATCTATGGAGTTAGTACCCTTATGACATGACAGATCGTCGGGTTACATCCTTGTGGATATTTTTGGAAGTTGAGGTATGACCCTTAACTAGAGGAGAAGAATCGGGCTCTTTCATATAGTGAGATTTAGGATGGCTTCTCCCTTGATGACTCAAGGTGAGGGTATTCCTTACACATCTACTTTGGTAGAGATGGGACCACCCACATCATGAGTGCGGGTTCATTTCCCTTTTATTTGTTTTTCTATATTTGGATCTGGTACTCCCCTATTAGACTAGGGAGTGGGTCCTCCATACTTAACTCACATAGTGTCAGCTACTCCCCAACTGGGTAGGGAGTAGGTCTTTGATGTTGGGAATAGGTACTCCCCTTTCTACCCAGGGTGGGGGTCCTCCTTATGTTGTGCTATAGTAGAGTAAGTACTCTCCTATACATCCAGAGAGTGGGTCTTCTTACCTAGGGCCGGTACTCCCCTAACGTACCTGGGTGTGGTTACCCCATAAAAATCAAACTAGTAGATTTTTATTCACATATCTAGTAGGGTGAAGGTCCTCACATATTGTGTCAGTACTCCCCTCACATGCCAGTGTTTGGGTTCTCTAGCATGGGTCGGTACTCCCCTATTGTACTAGGGTACTGGTCCCCCACAACACACAATCTATGAGATTTGTACATCTCTTCATGGTTGGGTTAAGGTCCTCACATATGGAGTAGTACTACCCATTCTACGAGTAGTGATGGGGAGCAAGTCCTTTAGGGGAGTTGGAGCTCCCCCAACTATAGGACATATTGTCATGGAGGGGGCCTCTTCACTTTTTTTCCCATGGTCTTCCATAAGAGCATGATTTTGTGTGTGAGACCTATAGTTTCAGGCACTAGAGATAGTACTATCAGAATGTTACCACCAGAGCACGTCCGCTCGAACGTTTCATTATGAATGGTTGAGTTGTACCTGATGGAATAAATCACTTAGATGGTTGCCATCAGAGGTGGCTAGTTCATGGAGAATGTATTCCAGATCATTGAGTTATGCTTAGATCCTTCATTGGAAATCCAGTAAATGGAATTAGGTCATGGTGTTATGTTAATTTGTGTATGAGACGATTGTACCTGGTTTGAGTTGTGTCTATTGCCTTGTGATTTGTGAATGAGATCATGCTTGTGTTATTTTTATGTGGAATTATGTGAGGCCTTCGGGGATCTCAAGGTCCCTATTGAGTATTGTTATACACACCCCAACTTGGGTTTCGCCTGCACCATGTAGTGTCTTGTGAAGACGATGAGAACCTTGACTGAGACATGGGGATATAGGACTTAACAGTGGATGATGGTGATGATTGACTTGGAGAGATGTGGAGACAATATGTACATACCCTTCAGGTACGATCTGTGGGGGACCATCTCAAGAGATGTTTTCTATTTTTAGATGTAGCTATACCTCTTCAGTTGGGCTTGTATTCTAGTCCCTTTACATTTTTACAAACCTTTACTACATTAGTTTTACATTGTTGTTTCATCTTGTTGTGCTCATGGATTGTGTGATTATATACGTTTAAAGGAAATTCCTTACCACTTTTTGGATATTCGATTCCAGTGCTAGTCGCAAACCGCTTCCCTATAGTATGTGGGCATGGTATAGTAACTGAATGGGCCTTGGGGGCGGGACGTTGCATCATATAATTTAGTGAGAGAAATGATCACAATAGAAAATTTTAGGTAATCTTACACATGGAAGGAAGATACATGATTCAAGAGGATAGTTTCCATAAACATATATAATATATAAATAGATTAATCTAATTAATGAAATATCGAGAAAAATATGGGTTGGTTGTGCGGTGGTGATTCTTTTTGATGGAATGAGTTACTCTTACCTAAGGGTTATGTTGTAGAATTAATGTGTTTTTTTGATGGATTTCAAATTGAATTATGTGAATCATTACATATAAAAAATGATAAATCCAAAATGAAACAGCTATAGATATTATGATAACATTAATGTTCTCTGAATAAATCCTCATGATAAATATTTGCCACTATATTTTAGGGGTGATGTGGACATTACACTGTGGATTATGGGTCAAATAAATAATGTGTGTTAATGTGGATAATACTACAATATATTAATAGATCCATAGATTAATGATGCTGTAGAGATATTATTGGTGGATCTACGGTTCCAAGGAATTAAATGATTCTAGTTAAAAATAAATTATTCATATTTATATTTCATCTAATATTGGTTGAGATACTACTGGATCTTATGGATCATGTTGTCCATATTTTTTGGAAAAGATGACATACCTAAATATTAATGAATCATGATTAAGTGTACATAATGATTATAAATAAATAACTTTCCCACCGAGAAAATGATATTATTTACAAATAAAGAGAGACAAACCTATTCAAGGATCATTATTTGTGGGATTAATTTTGAATTTGTGGAGAAGAAAAAATGTTCATAGGGAGTATAAGTTCTAGAAGAACATGAGTTATGGGATGATGAGATCAACAGACTCTTTGGAACTCATCATTCCCCATTAAAATAGAGTTCGTGAAGATAATATTTCTACATTATAAGCTCTATTGATAATAAATTTGACCTATGGTTATTAGTATCAAAAATAATACATAAAAAATGATAGACACCTCATAGTATGGGTGGGTGATCCCAGAAAAAACAGTTGTGTTCATGTATGTTCTTCCTCCACAATTATTTCATCATTAAATCATCACTATCAGGATAATTTTTCACCAACTGGTGACCATGATAACATTTTATGAATGTGATATTTATAATTTTTGGACACCATTGATTTATCACAACTCGTAGTGGTGACATAATCTCCCAAGGGAAAACATGGGGAAACTATTTCTTATATAATAAAACACACTATCAACCCATTGAACATCATATTTCATTTAATTGGATTCCAATAAATTCTTACTAATTGGTTCTAGTAATGGGTCCTAACAATTTAAGTATTTTTTATTTTTTTATCTCATTGATTAACATGATCCATATTATCAATGAACACTCTAAATAATATAGGAATTTAAATATGTTGTTGAAAAGTAATATATCTTTTGTGAGTGAATTGTTTTTTATATTTATTCATGGAAAATAGATATTCAAGAAATATTTTATAATGGTGTTCATTTTCCCCACTATTTAATGATCTTTCTCCAAATTAATATGAAGACTAAAAATACAGATGTGATATCATGATATGTTTTTTATTAATTACTCTAATAGAAAGATTTTAAATGATTTAAGGTATTTAAGATCGAAAAAATCTCTATAAAGATAATTTATATACATGAAGAAGGTATAAAGATGATATAGTATCAATTATTGTTCAATAGTAATGATTTTAAGGATTTCATAATTACACTAACATAATTAGTGTATGGATTATTCATTTAGGGGAAAAAATTGTGTGATTGTTTAAATTATACAATGAAAATATTTAAGATTTTACCCTTATGAGGAAGATGAAGTGACTTGTCCAAAATAATTTTCATGTAATGAATTCAACTATTAATGAGAAAGACATTGATTCGATGTCTATGAAAAAACCCAATAATGTTTATATTTGATATAGTGGAATTCCCTGTGGAAAAATATAAAATATTAAAATCAAACCACATATAATGAAGTTGTAGACTAAAATCATTATGCTTCAATGAAGCCTAATAAAATAGAAAATGATTCTGAAGAATAAATGATGGATTTTTAAAAGATTAAATCATTATTATAAAAAAGGATGAGACACGGAAAATGTAAATACATATGAACTATTTATAATATTTTTATTATTTCTGGAGAAATTTGTAACATATTTGGATTGAATCACTCCAATATAAATGAATATGGATGGTTTTATATCCTCATGCACACATACTTCAACACCAAATGCTTCTGACTAGAATTGGTGGGTTTTTAATGATGATTTGAGGGTCAATACCATCGTATAAATATTAGTAATATCAATGAATATATTTACAAACATTCATATCGAGATAAATAGTACATAATTTATATCATATAATGTGATAATAATCATAATAAAGAACACAATATATATGTAAAAATAATAACTATTACTTTCATATAAATCATACATTAAAATAATATTAACTATGGTGGATTATATATGTACAAATAACTAAATTAATAAAAAAAATATCTGAACTGAGAAGTCCCCAAAAACATCTACTAGAACTATGCTTGATCCATACCCCATGGTCCCTCCTAACCATACCTGATCAACCATTAATTGAATGTTATTTACCAATATCATTTCATATTACCATAATTTACACTTGGTAACCAATATTATCTCAAACAATATGGCAGTATATTAATGTAGTCCACCACTAAAATTTCAACTAAATATATTCATTTTAAAATTAGGGCATGATGTTGTTCAATAATAAATGTTACTAAATTAATAATAATAAAATAAAACCACTCATTTGATTAATTGGTGACACTTGGGATAGACCAAAACTCCTTTAAATTGTGACACATATCTCTGAACTAGACATATATCCACCTAGGGGGAACCAATTGAAATACCAAAATCTTAAGAGTGTCAGTAATGGTGTCCCCTCACTTCCCCTCACCAATCACAATATAACCCAGTGGAACCCCATTTATCTCATGACTATAAGAATATAACCAATGGGAACTTATTTTTAAAACAGAACCATAAGCACATCACCCATGGGAGAATCATTCTATATCTAGACGATCAGAACATTACCAAGGGGGCCATAAAATTCCATAGAACCATACCAATATCACCAATGGGGTAATGGAAATAATTATCACTATGTACTTTCAAAAAATAATTAAACTAAATTTTTGATCTACATAGAACACCAATAAAAATAAAAATATATTCTAATTTTATAGATATCATAATATAATTAAATTAATAGCAATAAAAAGATGATAATATATTAAAGAATATAATATTTAATGGAATTTTATTGATTATAAAAAATATCCCTTATAGAACTCAGTTATAAATTTCTAGGAAAGAGGTGTCTTTATTAGGGTTTTTACATAACCAATAACAAAAAAAATCATACATTAAAATTATTTGAGAAATCATATGTGCAAATAATTTATTATCATCTATATTTCCATGATATCTAGGAAAGAAAAATCACCAACTTTGATTTCTACAATAGATTATATTAATCGTAGAACAAACATGGAGGCCTTGAGGGTCTATATAATAAAAAAATTAAATTATATAAACTAGTAAATATTAAATATATAATTTTTTGTCACATTAATATTTCAAATGAGATATATGTGTTTGGATAGTGGAGAAAAGATTTCCTCAAGGTAGAATGGGGCATCTGTGTTTGTTGAATCTGATGATGTTTCACGGTGAATAAGGATTATTTAGTTATGAACCAATCTAATTTTTTTGTACACGATGAGTTATTACATCATTGTTAACTATTGGAGTATATACATCTGAATATTGAGATTCTCATGGAATCATATAGGCATAATAAGAGAATTTAAAAGGTAATTATATCTATGGAGAGCTTTACATTCTTTAAATTTAAAACTCATTATCCTAGAAGAGTCATCAATAAGTCTTTATTTGTGCATACTTCACCCAATCATGAGGTTGTTAAGAAGATGATCAAGGTTTGAAAATATTATATAATCTTACACATCATAACATCGAGGGAAAAAATAATGCATTGATTTAATGTCCCTTTAAAAAGAATCATTTCACCATGGGGATTACTAGATTGGCAGATGACATCCATAGAAAGATATTATTTTCAAATTTTTTTCCTTTGTATGAGCATAAACGGTGAGCATAGAGCATTTTGACCATCCCTTGGAAGCATAAAATTCTTAATAACAACGATGGGATCAGAATTATTCTTCCTTTAATGGATGGAATACTCACATATAGGTAGGTATTCTTATTTTTAGGATCAATAGGACGTCTAAGATTCAATGAATCCTCTAGGAAATTAAAACATATAATTGAAATATGTATGGAATGACATGAAAATTATGAATCCACAGTTTTGAAACTTTTAATGAGTTTGGTTGAGGTTCACATGGTTTTTACTCTGTTTGATGAGGTGGTCCTCACCACAGGGGATAATAGATTTAATTTGGAAATAATTATTAATGAAATATTCACTTCTCTATTGATTGAAATTCTTTGTTCATCTTGGATATGAATTTAGTAGGTCCATGTTTTATAGCATGTGTAATATACTGTAACATGATGTCCTCTCTTATAGTAAAAACATTGATAATGGGAAGGGGAAAACTCAGTTTTTACCATCTCTAATGTTGTTGTAGGGCCTAAAATGGTTATGAATAACACCTAGTCTATCATGGTGGTTGATGGAACCTCCCAACACCATTAGGTTTCTAGAAGTAGTGGATCAACTTATAAGGATGTGGTTATTGTTATGGATAATGAGCTTTCATGTCTTATTGAAAATATTTAGGTGGAATTGGCTGATAAATACTTTCATCTTCAGTTAACTTCTACACCTCTTATGATGGTTGATATATATAAAATTTATAACAAGGATAATCATATTATTGTTTAGGAAAACCAATAACAGGTGTTGTATTATCTATGTGATTGAAGTGAAGTAATAATAATGGAGTAACATGTATCTGATAGTGTATATTATCCTATCTCACCTCATAATTTGAATATAAATACATATTATTGAGGTTTTCGTCCTTCCCACATAATATAATGTTAAATAATAAAGTTAGGACCCGTTTTTTCAAGACTCCATGTGCATCACAATTGTTTATATATCATAAGATTCTATTAAAAAGATGTTTATTGAGAAGACCATCCTTATTTCAAATGGTGATACATTGGGGAACTTCCAATCACCGAACATTAAAAAATTTAATTTATGGTTATCCCTTCATATAATCGGGTTGACAGGAATCCAAAGGCACCTACTGAGTAACAATGTGATAAATCTCATTCTAGTACATCATCCATTATGGTGGTCTTATAAGAAATTAATGAAATATATGTTTATAATTGAATTTAGAATATGGATGGCCAAACTATTTGTAGATATATGTATTTTCATTAGGATGGTATTTATATTTCTAGAACAACATCATACATGCCTAGAAAATAATATGATGAGGGTCTTGTATCCTATGATATGGATATTATAATTTTCATAGATAGTCAAAATGATGAAAAAATATTTCATATATGTAAATTAACTTCCAAAATTATGTTTCTGAGGTAAAATAAATGGCCCTACATCATGAGAACGAAGATATATTTTCATATTTTACTCCTTCCAAATCATCCAGGTAAAGTATTCTAGCATTGAAAAATACAAGAATTGATCAATCTCCTAATAAAGTTAATATTCTCTATGGAATATTTTGTAATGATGATAATGAAGCCATTTACTCTACTAATGCGTCCTTTGACCCCCTATCTTGAATAATGAATTTTTGGATAATAGAAATGACATAAGGAAATTGAAAAGGGAGGAGAATGAAAATAAATTTTGTTTTATCAATGGATTAATGGCCTCAATCTATGGTATAACATTTTTCCCTTAATAAAGATCCATTATTGGAATTATAAGGGGGTTGTTATCTCTCCCTTGGTTACAGATTTGAGATATTTCATTATAACCAACAATCATATAATGACTGGACTTTATATAATAAAAATTATGTCTGATAGATGAAATTTATTTATGTGGGAATCTCTGTTTTACGCTTTTGATTCCAAAAACTCCAATGGTAATGATGTTAGAAATATCTCAATTTTATGGTATTATAGTCTCTACATTAACAATTGTAAAAATACTCTTCAAGATGTATTAGTGTATATTTTAATTTTGGAAACTATTATTTCCATAACCATTGTATTTTCCTCATTTTATAATAATAAATTAATAGATCATTGGAATGATCTAGAAGTGATATTTCATCAGATGTGTCATAGTTGTGTGATTTTAGATGACATTAAATCTATTATATGCCCTAATGAAAAACTTTTTTCACATTTTAATAGCGTTTAACCTTCTATACTTTCCACTTTTATTGATATATTAATCCTTGATGGTGATCTATTTGTTAGAGTAGAATACACCATATGAACATAAACCATCAATGGGTTGAAATCAAGCCAAATGGAAAAATATGTTGACCATGATTATGATAGGAATGATACAATTGATGTCAATGGACCCATTCTTCCCATGTTTTACTTTTATCATAATCTGCTACGCGTGGATATTTACACTATAAAATTTACTTTGAAACTCCACCCTTTAATGATAAAAAACTAATTTCTCATTCTTTATGGATGTTGGAATGTTTTCATTAATTGTTTGAAAATTGAACCTTCAGGTGGTCCTCTTCAAATTATATCTAATATGTTGAATCATGTTAAAAATTGATTTGTGAATAGACCAAACCGTCATTCAATTATATTGATAATGAAATTATGAATGTTGAAAAACATCTCTTGAAATGCTAATATTCAAATCAGAACAATCATACTCATTCTTGAGTTGAGATTCATGTCGGGCTTGAACAAGATGACACCATTTACCTTATGGTAAGGCTGGATCAGAATCAAATATAATATCATTTGGCTATGGGATGGAGATGAAAAACCATGTTCATTCACTTTTAGTGTAAAGAGTATAATTTATGAAGAGGGTTCACTTCTCTCAAAATTAATGGGTCCATGTACAACTCAAAAACAGAGATCACTAATGTTTTGGTCACATATATTGAAAGTCTATACATAGAGAGATATAATTAGTAGACTTAAAATCTGATTTATAATAATTAAAAAAATTTCGATGACCATCCAGTTAGGTTTTTAAATAAATATTCTAATGAGAAGGAATTATATGCTTCCATATTCTCCATTAATATTGATAATGTCGCAGAACATGATGGGTTAAAAAAAATTATTTATTTTTAATTGGGACATTTTTAACGATGGGATAATACATTTTGTTAGAAAATTAATGAATCATTAATATATGATTCATTGTTCTAATGAATATTTTATTACTCTGATTCCATATATAGAAAATGTTGTGAATATCAAGGATGATGGGCCAATTTCTACAAGGAACACAGTTCCAAATGTTATTATAAAAATAATTTCTTCATGTTTAGGAAATATGGTTATGGGATTTATTATTTCAAATCAATTTGGATTATTAGGGAATTATTATTCAAAACAACCATTTAACTACATTATAATTAGTAAAAATTACGATGAAAAATGATAAAATTGGGATCATTTCCAATAATCCTGACATATCCAATGCATTTGACACAATTAAATTGAGAATTATTAATGATAGTATGATAAATCATGGATATTCTGGTCTATTCCCCATATTATCAAGCACTATTATAATAAGTTTTAGGCATTCAATTTCTTAAAATTGATCTCCTATAGGTTTTATTTCAGTACTCACAGGGGGTCTGGCAAGTTGATCCTCAATCAATTCACCTCTTTTCAGTGGATGATGATTATTTGATTATTCGCAGTAATGTTCTTATACAAGACGTTCATAATATAAAAAATCATGGTTGGTAGACATCTCATTACACCTTCACATAATCATTATCATGATCTTATTTTTCTATTTTTTCGTGACAATTAGAAAATAGATTCTTTTGTTCAGAATAAATATTTATCTTTATGTTGATGTTTACAGATAGTTTTCATGTTGAAATAACTATTTTTTGGGTATTTAGGAAGGGAGTTATTGTCTCTAATAAAAACAATTTATCTAGAAAACATGTATTGAAGAAAGGAAACCATCCATTAACCTAAATTAGTGTGCCCCTTATTGGGGAAATGATAGAAGATTATTTATTAAGAATATTTAATCCATGATAATTCACCATATGTAAATCTGGAGAGGAAAAATGTTCCTCGAGTAGGGCAAATCCTTCTTATAATCTCCTTAATTACCTTAATGTTCCTTTATATATTCTTAATCTATATTTTTCCTCAATGTACCATCAATGAGATCCATGGTTTAATTAGGAACATTGTTTGGAATAGAACCATAAATGATAAGAAACTCATTATCATGTCTTGGAAAAATAAATTCAATCTCATTGAAATGGGAGTTTTGGGAATTAAAATCCTAAAAAATTAAATTAAAAAATTATTTATAAATTCACATGGAATTATTTTTCCTCTAGTTATAGATCATTGGAATTCATTTCCAATAGATTCACATAAAAAATTATAAATTAACACTACACATATACTCCCTATTCTATCTTTATATCCTTCAAATAATAATATCCTGAGAATATGAAGTGTTTGATGTGGTTATTTTTCAAGTAGTACATCCTCAATATATAAAATACACCATTCTTGCACTAGCCAACCAATGAAGACATGAAGGTTCCATCTTATATGAAGAAGTTATCAATTATAGATCTACACTATAATTTTGTGTTGCAGGTGATTATTCCTCCCCTTAATAGGATATAAATTCATATATATTGTTATGTTTATAGTGAAATCCTCATTTGGACTCCAAAATACATTGGGAAACTCACATGTAAGGAGAATTATAGAAATAAGACTATAAGAAGTATAATGATTCAATTATGGAAACAGAATTTCATAAATTCATTCATATATCAATCACTGTCTTTTGAATATTAGAAGATTTGGAGAGGCTGACTACCTATTCATAGACTCATACAAATCAAAAAAAATAAGATTACTCACGCATGATACATGTTCTTCATATCTTAAGATTCTATCAATCATGTTTTCATAACTTGTAGATTCTGAAGAATATTTTGGGATCAGATTGAAATAGTGTTTGGAGTAAATTTTAGGTTGTATTATTTTCATGATATGGTGATATAAATCTCTAAATAAATCCGTAATGAGACAATACATTGATTTTAATTCACATATGCAGCATCTATAATTAGTTATATTTTTTGGGAAATGAATTCCCTTAAATTTGATAGAAAAATTCATTCATTATAAGAAGGAATGAATTTCATTTATAAAGAGATCATAGCTACCTCCAAAGTAAATGTTTGTTCCGTGAATAATTATGATTCTCGACATTATATTTTACTAATTTTTGGTGTCACTGTCAATTCCAGGAAGCCACTAGTAATAATTTCCTTTAGATAGATTCCATTATATCTTCATGGTTGAATGAGAATTTGGATGGAGAGGATTTGAAAGAGTTGGATCCCTATTATCATATTCGATGTATTTTTTGATAACTGGTATTAATTTATCTTAAAATTAATAAACTGCTTATCAAATTATTATTGTTCTTTTTCATAACATAGTATGTGATAATGTCTTAAGTGTAGTTTTTCACTAAAATTTCATAGTAGTTCTCTACTACGATATGAACATTGGTTTGTTATGAAACTATTTATTAATATATGATCTATATCTATATGATAGCATTTGAGGGGAAAATTAATTTACGATATCTAGGGTGGAGACTCATAGGAATTTTAGGCACACTCTCATGATGTATGCCATTGGTAATATCTCGTGTAAGATATTATGAAAACAATACTTTCTAGTAGAAAATCCTCATTTATATGTGTCCTGGGATTTATCCATCTATGGATACGTTTTTTGATCCACAAACTTTAATATTATTATTAATGAATATGATGAGTGTTTTAATTTGATGTATTGATGAAATATATGACGACTTGTATTTGTGGTTAGGTAGGATATGCTTGATGTATCATGAGTAATATTTCATTAATGAATAGATGGAGAAAGAATATTTCAATTTTTTTATTTAAAAGAAGTTTAAATCTTAGGCCCTTTAATGAATATCATATACCATAAATAAATCCATGGCCATGGTGTTTTATAAGATAGATCAATTTTTGAAATTCAAAAAATGAGATATAAAAAAAATAGTTTGATGGACCCACATGAATCTTTCTTGATTAAAGATATCATGATAAAAAGATTATATTTCATAGTGAGTGAATTTATGAGGTATTATTTTGTTGTGGTTTTAAATTGTTTTTATATGATAGTCTTCGCACGTTTCTTTATGATAGCCCTGGGATTTGGGCTGCTTCTTCTAATTCCACTGACAATGAGGGTCAGAGCATTACACAATAAGTGCATTGAGAATCTTATTTAAATATTATATTATTATTAATTATTTTAAAAGTTTAATAAATATTATCCCCCCATTTGGTTTTATAATTATTCGTGTTTTTTATTTCATATATTCCATCAGCAGTTATTAGAGAGAATATAATGTGAGTAGAATATCAAATAAATAATTATTTGCTATTTAGTGAATATAATATTTATTTATTTGATGGTGAATAATTACAAGATGTTTATTTAAAAAATAAATAGTCAGTGTTTAAGGAACAATAAATATTTTGGAAAAAAGGAGAAACGATTTTAATGGTCTAATAAGAAATAAGAAATATTGATAATTATTTTATTTAATAATATAAAAATGTAAATCTCTACATAAGTGAATTTATTGAAATATTATTATTATTATTATTCTTTTACATGGGTTTTTGTTGGTATTTTATAAATAATAATGGTCACTTGTACGATTATTTTAATTTAACCCTAGTGGTTTATAAACCGAATTATATTGTTTTCTAAGAGATCTGAATTCATATGTTTTGTTGTGCATGGCAAACATAAAGAATTATCTAAACCCTAGAGATCTCTCTTCTCCATGAACACTAAAAATAAAATAAAATGTTCTTCCTTAACTATTATACCTCAAGTCCGGAGAGATAAATTATAATGCTTTTGAAGTGATTCTCGAGGAAAATAAATGTGAATGTCATAAGAAATATGACGTTATTTACTTGCACCTGGATATTCCTGTAGAGATATTATAAGATTTTTGGAACATGTGTGGATCACCACTAGAAGTAATTTACTCTTTATTCCTACAACACAACAATGGTAAAACACAAATCTATTTTCTTATACATCGATGATGAATGAATTACAACATCGTAAAAACTTTTCAGATTATATTAATTCTAAATCACATATGATGATCATCTCTCTTGGTTCTAGAATTCTATCCATTTTTTGTTTTCCATTATTTAATTCAATAGAAATTGATGTTTATCATTATGTAGATATCAAACTAATAATCAATGATGACATAAAGAAATGTTGAGTATGACCCATTGAATGATTCTAATGATCCCAAAACCTACAATTTCTATCATAGTGGTAACAAAATTATTTATAATTATTTAAATATTGTTAGTGGACATATACGTTTTTATTTTATTTTTGTAAATCATAATTAATAATTATTTTAATCTAAATAGAGATATCTACATCTTCCTCATTATTTCTCATATATGTAATAAAAAATATTTATAAATGATATCGAATCAATGTAATCATTTGATGGTAACATGGATTCTTTCAAGATAACACATTAGTACACACCGTGTAACCTGAGTTAAACATCATGTACATAATATTAATGCATTATGAATTAATTCATAATTAATTCAATCAATGATCATTTATTACACATAGATAATTAAATTTCTCAAATTATATATTTATTGGACCAACCAAGATAGTGATTGTAACGTCCCGTTTATAGAAGACGCTCAGAGGTTCCCCCTACCTGGTTGGTCACATAGCCTCAAGCACATTTTCCTAAATGCAGGAGGCTGCCGACTAGAAGTGAGGGCCTTGGTTTTGATTTTGGGGAAACTATAGCCTCATTTAAAGAGTAACAGAGATGGAGTAAAATAGATAGAAATATCGGAAATAGAAAAACATGTAATAGGAAAACATAGGATGTAATGAAGAAATAGAGCACAAACACACACACACACCCACACACACACACACAGATATATATATATATATATATATATATATATATATATATATTGCATGACAAATATGTCTAAGAAAGCATCCAGTCAATTCACAATGATGAATTACTATTCTAAACCCCTGTACAATGATAAAAAGAAAATAATTATCCATAGCACTGCAATCCTCAACATGGCCATATGCTCCCCTGCTCATCAACTATCAAGTACCTAAACAAGAAGGTTTCTTATCCCTATTTATACGTGCAACAATATAATATGTTTGGGCCCAAAATCCTGACCCAAATAGTGTGTGAGACTAAATCTTAGTAGGAAACCATCCGATGATCTATGCCTAATTGTATGAGAATATATATGGAATTTTATAATCAAAACAAAGCATTAAACAAGGACATACTCCAAAATAAACAATCATATAGTTTAAATGAATTAAATTATCATATATCAAGTATGTAGATAATCGTAAGCAGAGAACCCTATGGGAAGTACTCACAACCGAACATCTCTGGTCCAATAATAACAACACATGAAACCCTCTAGGAAGTACACACAGTCTAACCCCTCTGGTTCATCTATTGCAAAAACTCACTGATCAAGCACTCCCCGTCAATTCCCCCTATAGTCTCATATTGGTTACTAAGAGGCACTCTGATGAAGCACTCAACATCATATTCCCCATATGGCATACATCGTCAAACTGCAGTCTCTTTGAGGATTAACTTACGTCCATTCCCCCTATGGTATCGTATTGTAACAGTAAACAGACACTCTGGAGAAGCCCTCATCATCCATTCTCTCTATAATTTACTACACCAGGTTCTCATGGCCTTGAGTAAATTAATAATGAAAAATGATATATAACGGCCAAGTATACCTTAATAAAAACATGGAAAAATAGTCTACAACATAACAACATGTCTTATAAATGATATTACTCCATCATATCCGCACTTGGAATGGAAATCAAGCATCCTAACATTCTATGAAATACCAAACGGTCTTTAACAATACACACATGTGAAACACATCCATGACATATAAATTTGCCCTATTTACATTCAATTGACCTCCACTCAAGAAAATAAATCATATCATGCAATAACAAGGTTAAAACCATAAACATGCAATACCTCGATCATGGGTATTGGGCACTTTTTCACATATAAGTCAACGAATATCTTCGAAAAGGAATAGACCACTTATGTCGGAATAATATTATTGATATACCCTTCCTTTAGCCCTTAGATCGACCTAGAACAAGATAAATCTAATAAAACATCTAAAACATTCAACAAAGGATAACATATGATGGAAGAGAAATCAGAAAATGGGTTTCGAGAAGAAGATAGGACATAACGATGTGATTCCAACATATCCAATGTAGTTTGATTCAGAGAAAGAATGCTCGATATGGGTCTCGGGGATGTGTTGGCACCATAAAAATTCTCTCTGTTGAAGAAGGAGAAGAAGAAGACACTTCTACCAATTAGAAATGACCATGGCCCATTTAATGAAGAAATTTACATGGTGTGCACTTTAGAAGTATGCAACATGTAATATCCCTTAATGGCCCCTACTTTAGGCAGTATCCAGGTTCCCACACACGACTATGTGATCATTCATTACATGGCCAACACACTGCTATGTGTGGATAAAGAGTACATGACATGTACATATAAGTACACAGCGTGTACTAAAACAAATCCAATAACTCCTCTTTTTCTCAAAATCATCAGAAAATAGAAAAACGTACTTGAGAAAATGAAAAAGGATCAAAAAAACTTTCCCCTTAATGAAATTGATCCTTTAATTTCCCTATCAAGGTGGAATTGAAGAATAATCCTCAAAAAGCTCCAGCCACTATGATCGTACATCGACCTCCCTATCCTAAGTCTCATCCTGTACTCACATGTGCTCCCCTAGCACTCGTACTAGAGGAACAGACTGGCCATGGAGAACATTCGTACATCAATCAACAATCCGGATAGAATTATTCTCAAATGAGGCATCCAACTTTTACTCAACCTCCTCAGGTTGAAAAACATGAGACGTGTCTGAGAAGTAACATCGATGGTGAGAAATGTGGATGACGTCATGCATATCCCGATACATCATAGGTAACTGCAACCGATAGGTAACTGTCCGGACCCTCTCCAACACCTCATATGGTCTGACGTACATCGGTGAAAGCTTACCCAACCACCTAAACCTCTAGATTCCCAACCTTAGGCTGACATGTATAAAAACCAGATCTCAGACTTTGAACACTAGAGGTCGTCTCCATCTTCCATGGGCAGAATGTACATCTGTGAAATCCCCTACTCATCTAGATACTGAATATCAATATGGCCGATAACTCCTCCCAACCCATGATGCTCGGGTCCAGATCTTCTATAATGGTATCTCATTCACCCTAATGAAGAAACGATATTCCCTCTAGTGATTTGAAACTCACCCTATGACGATAGAAATCAAAAAATATCTAGAATATGATTAACCATTCCATTACAAGAATTAATTCATAACCTGTCATATCTATTAAATAAACGTTCCATTGGATGTGAGACCCACTAACCTTGAGTGGGATCTCCTTGCACTAACATATACTAGCTATTCTTGTCCCCAAATGTGTGTCTAGTGAAATGATATCTATAGAAGAATAGATACATAGCCCATGAATCTCCACAACAAAAATAGATATAAAGCTATGGGAAGCCCCCATATCGAAATTATTATAAGATATAACTGAGGAAACTAGGATTGTACCCCGAACTATAGAATGACCCAGATTATACTCCTACTAGGTCTACTCCATTACAAGTGTCTGACTAGCACTATACCTTATGACCCTACCTGACTACTCTGAGATGATCCACCCTATTTTCGCTAAATGCTTGGAAACTGGGTACAATGGGCACAACCTCCACCTCTGTTTGATCGGCCAGAATAACCCCAGTTCCCAGACTAGTGAGAAACTGGTGGTGAATATCTCGAACGAGTAGTCATAAGAGAACCACTAACCCCTTCTGCTAGTGAGAACAATTGACAGAAGGGATAAACATGGCCCATCATGTAGCTTGATCAACACTCCAATAGGTGTCTCGGGAAATGTGGCCTCATATGCCCTCTCTTCCCACACTGGTAGAACACCACCAGGCTACCTGATGAAGTGTCTCACCTCCATAGACCTCCACCCAAATTCTCCCTTTAGAGCTTCCTGCTGTCAGTGGAAGGGATACCAACCATGGATGTCAAGCCGCCCTGGTTCACAACACTATAATCCCTCAGATTACGCTTGGTGATCAGCACTGTGTTGACTATAGAATTGATTGAAATCCACATGAAGATTTTCACCTGTGATCAACTGTTATTCCTAAGACCATCCTCAAAATTTCCTTCCAGAAATTACTCATCACCTCCTAGAATAGGAGTGATGCTCTGTAGGTCAGCGAATCGTGAAGAATACACCATAACGGATAGAGTACCCTGCCCCAGACTCATGAACTCTTAGGCTCCATCGTCCATCAAAGTCTTTGGGTAGATGTAGTCAGGAAAGGAATCCTAGAACTCATCCCACAATGTAACATGATGGTGTCCTTCTAATGATATCACATCCCACCATCTCTTGGTGGAGTCTCAAAACATATACGTAGCAAGCTTTACCCTCCTCTCTAGAGGAATCTCCAGATTCTATATGATAGAAATAATGGATTTTATCCCTAACATTACAACCTGAGGTCCTCTTTCACCAGTGAAGGAGGGAGGATACTGATATTGGAAAACCCATGTCAACTCTCTTATATAAGGGGTATGATGTGGTACACCTCGGAAGCTCTGAAAAAACCATATAAATTCCTCTCAGAATCGTGAATCAGCACATTTATCTAGGATAATTACTGCTTCAATGACTGGCCCAACAGGAGGATCTGTAGGTAGTCCCTAATCAGCCATATCCAATGTCTGATCACTGTCATGTAACTAGAAGACAACTAGTGGATGTCTCGGTGGCCTAAATCTACAAGGTCAAGAACACACCTTAGATCAAGATTAAAGAGGACTGAAACTAAGATGTGTAATAAGGGAACAAGTGTTATAAATAATATAAGTTTTCAATGCATGGAATCACATTGTGTATAATACCTACATGTCGCCTCACCTTAAGCCTTCACATGGGCTTACACTTCTTCCAACTTAGATCGTTTAACAACCCATACATACGACATTTTTTTCGAATGTGGGTACTTAATTTCTCTTCCCCTTCCCGAGTTCTTCAACATGGATAAGACACGAGGTTCTCCTAGATTTAGACTACATGCCGTGTTAGTTCCAGACACCATGTATACTAGATAAAACTCACCGACCAATGTTGTAAGTTACAAAAGCCGGATACAAAGGTTACTCTACACTAGGTGTTAAAGCTTGTCCCGATGGGAACAA
The DNA here is from genome assembly GCA_963277665.1 of Viscum album. Classification (NCBI taxonomy): domain Eukaryota; kingdom Viridiplantae; phylum Streptophyta; class Magnoliopsida; order Santalales; family Viscaceae; genus Viscum; species Viscum album. Next base: position 1,842,323,979 of record OY728156.1, read on the forward strand.
CATATGTTTTCATCTATCTGTGTCATTAGTCACATGGATGGACACATGGTCAATGCAACATGACATGTACATCTGGTACATGACATGTCACACAAGTGATTTTTCAACCCCATGTCTCTACTGACATAGTCAGTGAAACTGTTAGAGACTACATGACATATATATTTTTTACAAGACATGTACTCAAGAAAAATAGTTCCTTCCAGAATAGAAGGACACATGGTGTGCATTCATCCTTACACGCCATTTATTCTGGGTTCTTCTTGACTGTAAACCACATAAACTACTCTGAAACCCATAAAACACTAAAAACAACATTTAGGTTCCAAATTCCGATCTCTGGTGGCCCAAACTCCCCATGAAAAAAATCATGGCATCCTATACATGTTATATATAATCATGACAGAGATAGGATCCACTATATTCTGGTCCATGAGGGCCCATAACTCCTAAAAAACAAAATATTGGCATTAATATAAAAAAAACATACACAACTAAATTATTTATAAAAAAATGTATTATTTCATGGTATTTATCACAACAACATGCATATCTAGCACAACATCTATCGCAACAACATGAAATCACTAATGCAACCTAAATTGCATGGTAGGAATGCATGACATGTGATTTCTAACAAATGCATATTTGATGCATGAGATGGAATACCCTCATCCATTAATGTTTCTACAAAAATTGAACCTTAATAATATCAATTATAAAAACAAAAAACCTTTCAATCACCAAATGGTGAAATCAAATCAACTATAAAATTGAAAATCCAGAAAAATTTCAATAATGAGTTAGATTGGTTATCCATGTACTCTGGTTAGCTACTCTTGAGAACAGCTTATTACCAAGTACCTATTCCATCCTATTATTAGATATGGGCTCCAAATAGTAATTCCTGAATAAAAATAATTCCTATGATACTAATTTGTAATGTCCATGTTCTGGAAGACGGCTAGAGGTTCCCCATACTCGGTTGGTCACATGGACTCAAGCTCATTTTCGCGAACAACGGAGGCTGTTGACTAGTAGGGAGGTCCTTGGGTGTGATAATGATAAAACTATTACCTCATAGGGATTGTAACGCATCAGAAGAAAAGTAGATAGTAATAGTAGAAGTTGTGAAACATACAATAGGTAAACAATAAAGGTAATGAAAAACTAAACCACAAACATGTATGTTTACATATTATTAAAGAAACATATCTATACGAAAGCAGACAAAAAAGTCACAATGCTAGAATATTATACTAAACCAATGATAAATAGAAAATAGAAAAAAATTCTCCACAACATCCCAAGCCTCAGCATGGTCCCATGCTCCCCAGCTCTGTATTAATCAAGTACCTTATGTATAAGGGCACTTACCCTTATCTATACATGCTGCAATATAATATGAATGATCCCAATAGCATATCCTAGTATGAAACCAACCAATGATCTGTGTCTAATAGTCAATGAATATATATGGCAGGATATAATAAAAATGAATTAGTAAACAAGGAAGTACTCAAAAGTAAACAATACTATAGTTTCAAATGCATTCAATTATCAGATATCAAGTAAATAGCTAATCATAAGTAGGGAACCATCTGGGAAGATCCGTAATCCTATTACCATTTGTCTAACCAAAACAATACAAGCAACCCTCAGGGATGTACATACAGTCTAACCCCTTTGGTTCAGCTTTTTCTAAGACATTCTAAGGAAGCACTCACTATCAATTACCCTTATAGTCTCATATCGGTAAATAATAAAATCATTAGGGAAGAACTCAACTACCAATTCCATGTATGGCCCACATCGAGGAACTACAGACACTCTGGGGAAGCACATACATCCATTCCCCCTTTGGTCTCATATCGTAATAGTAAACAGACAATTTCGAGAAGCCCTCAACGTCCATTCTCTCTATAGTCTACTACACCAGGTTCTCACGACACTATGTATGTAAATCGAGCACAAAAATATTTAAAAACCAATGTATTACTCATTAAATACTTGGATAAATATTTTAAAGCATAAAAAATGTCATATAAATAATATTACTCCATCTTATCAGCATTAGGAAGGAATGAAAGCAGCTTAACAGGCTATGCCAGACCAAACAGTCTTAAACAATACCAGCATGGGAATGATATCCATTTAATAGAAATTAATCCTATTTACATTCAATTAATCTCTACACAAGCATGTAAATCATAGAAGGAAATAATAGGATAATAAATGTAAACGTGCAACACCCCGATCAAGGGTATTGGAAACTTTTGCTCATATAAATCAATGAATATCAACAGAAAGGAACAAACCATCTAACTCAGCTTTATATGATCGATATACCAAAAAGTTAGGCATTGATGTGACCTAGAATGAGGTAGATATACAAAAAGGTCTAAAAATTTCAACTGAGGATAACTCACGAGAGAAAAGAAATCAGGAAACGAGGTTCAAGAAAAAGATTGAACTCACCAATGTTATTCCAACACAACCAAAAAAGTTTGATTTGGATAATGGATGCTCGATCAAGGGATTGGGGAAGGATCAATGTCATACCGACACTATCAGTCGAAGAAGGTGAATAAGAATAAAATTCTTCCAAATAGACGTAACCCTGATCTATTTAATAAAAATAGAATGTTGATAGCATATACATTAGAAGTATACAGCATGTACTGGCCCTTACCAGCCCCCACATTAGGCAGTCTCTAGGTCATCACACACAGCTGTGTGCTCAGTCGTTACACGGCCAACACATGTCTACATGAAATAAAATAGTACACGATGTGTGCATATAATTACACGATGTGTACTTCAATAATTTCGAGAAACTCTTATTTTTCACAATAACACCATAATAGTGAAACTAGTACGTGAGAAAATGATCCGGGTTCCTACAACAATCATCCAGATTATACACCATGTATCCCATATACACATCATATGGTAATTTTAAGTCAAAAAATTGTCCTGTAATTCCATACATGATCTTCCTAACATGTGACAGCCTAAATCAATATACACATGATATGTAGCTCTTTTTTAATATTGTGTACTAAAATATTTATGAGTCAAAGTTTACATTCGGAGCCCCTAGTCTTGTGCCTCTGATAGGAGGTAATAGATGTACGATCCATCTATCTTTTCTATACATGTTGTTTACTGATACCAAACAATGATGAATTAAAATAAATTTATTATACTACGTAATCCTTATTGGCATATAGTTTCTTGTGGTCATTTTGTTGACAGGGAATTCTACGTGATGAGTATTAATATATATATATATATATTTGTATATGTATATGTATTTATTTAATAAATTTCTATGTAATATTTAGAAATTCATATCATGAATGATTAATATGATAGATACTACTCTACATCCATTGATGAAAGAAACATTACATAAAATCATGTAATGCATATAATCATTAAATTTATAGTACATGTCATAATAGTTTATGATATTTCATGTATTCCATTTTTCATAATATTAAATAGTTTATGAGTAAAATACATGTTGGGTAGATTTAGATGGGTATTATATGTTTTGACCCCATGTCACACTTCTATACATAGTTAATTTTAAATAAATATATTTTGTTTTATTTTTAATTATGTTGGATAATAATCCCATGGAAATTAGAATGATAATTAATATACTATAATTTATTAACTATAGAATATAACTAATTTATTCCAGCAATATTTTTCTTAAATAATAATTAAATTTTACTCAATTCCAATTTTATTAAATACATAATTTATTTCATGCATGTGCATGATCATGAGAATAGACCATACATTTTTATGTTTTTTGTTTTCACATTATTTTTTATTAAAATAAGTTTTTTTCATGTATCTCTTCTCATCTCAAAATATGTAATGGACTTCATGTCCATCATTTCATTAATGTAAACTACCGCCCCTAAAATTTGGGCGAGTAAAAGAATATATAATTGATTGACATCCCAATCTAGTGGAGGAGGTTTGTGTTTGATGTTGGGGAGACCCCAATCCAAAAGAGATACATAGGTGTATATTTATAAAGATGTATCACAAACCATAAATGGATCATGGTGTATTACGCCTATGTCAATTGTTAGTTTATAAATATATATATATAAACTAACCACTCACATAAGCTAATGATAATATTAATTTATTATTATTTTCTGTCAAGCTACTTGGTTATTTCATTATGCGCGTTTTTTCACAATCACATGAATTAATTAAATAAACGAGCATGCATGATTTACATAAAATAAATTGTATTGTGTGTAAATATTATCTAAGACATGGTTAATCAATTATGAAAATCTACTTAATATTAAAAATACTGTGATAAAGATAATTAATTTAAATTTATTCCTAAATGGATAAAATCACTTAATCATATATATTAAAATACTACAACCATCCAATACCATAGTAAAAATAAAAACATAGTTCAATGTGCTTGACAGACTATATTTGGTGTAATCTCAATGGTTGGGGAATTATAAATTGAATATCTTTGTTTTCAAAACATATTTCACCATAGAGGTTGAAAAATTAATTTTGTATTTGAATAAAATATAGGAAAGCATTGAGAGAATCCAATTTAGGATTTTGGGATTGGGTAGTCAACCCAAATATTCCTGGAACTGTGAGTTAATACAGTTGGAATTTGCAATTCCTACCTAAAACCATTCATGTGTTTTATTCAAAAAAAATTTGGGTAATGATAAGGATAATATGGATAATTTGCCAAATAATTTCCAAGTAATGGTATAATATAAATCTAATGATGAACGATATCAGTTTTTGATAAAATAGTGGGTGATTAAAAAATTTAATATTTAATTTTTTGTAAATATTATAAGAAAGTGTAGAAAATATATATCAACATATTTTCTTTAAAAACATTATGATATCCCCAAAAATATCATTTTGATCCATAGTTAAGAATAATAACCTTTTCTCTCTCATAAATTTACATAGGTGGAAAATGTACTTATGGGTTATCCTTCTCTGTGAAAATAAAATTGTATGTACAACATTAACAAATTCCTGATGTTCCATGTATTGAGGAAATTAAGGAAGAGTAATCACACTATGATAAACATTTTTATGATTCCAAAAGTTTTCAATTTTTCATTCCATCATCGATGTCCAATTATCTTTTGATGAGACATGAAGACATGGATGTGTAAAACATGATGTATCACCTTTTGGAATACTATCATGATAATAAGTAAAAATAGAGGTAAGAGATATATAATTAATTGTTAAAAACTATTCTTGGGGAGTCTGTACAAGTTGGGCCTCATGTAGCCTAGAATATTGTCAACATTGAACACTTATATATCATAGGGATCAAATTTCTAGATAAGATTTATAGAGATCGCAACATTTCATCACTACACAAGACCATTCTTAGTTTTGTTGTCAAAAAAGTATGAAGAATAATAATAAAAGTATTTTTAATCATTTCAAATTGATTATTAATGTGGATATGTTAATAGGGTTTTATAAACCCACAATCCTTGTGTTGAATAAGAAAAGGAAGACAAGAAAATGGGGACCAAGAAATATTATAATTCTAAATCATCTAAGAATTATCCTTCCAATAAGATTATGATCTAGGGTCTTGGTAAAAAAAATATAATATATTTTATGAATATTTAAATCCATGCCATTGGAAGAGGAACTACACTAAAAAGTTAAAACAATATGAATGATTGATCATTAGCATGTGTTGTATTTCAACATGTACTCATTGGGTATTATATATATCATGTAGTGCTCGCATTTATATCCAAATGCAAGAACTATGTAGACTGTGAAATATTTAAAGAATATAGATGGCACTATGATATATAAATGTTGTGAGGTTTAATAACCTAGCCATTAATGACTACCTACATTCATTACGAACAAGAATAATTTTTGATTTAAAATATTTTTCTTATATACCAACAGTTATCAACAACCTAATTTATGTATCATTTATATATCGTTATGGGTTAATTTTCATGTTTGGGATTAAATTATTATTTTATTTTATAAAGAAATAATATTTTATATTATGGTACATTTAAATAACTATGTTTATGTATTAAAACATGAAAACCCAGAATTGAAAATTGATAATGAATCATGTTCACATGAGTCATATAACACCCAGTTATGGTATCAACGTCTTGGATATGTAAATGGGAAGTGTTTGAAATATATGTGTAAAGATGCTTATTTAGATTAATCTATGTTATAACAAATTTTAATATTTCATGCAGGTATGCAATCGAATGTGACAAAGTTGCAATTTAGGGGACATGGTGAAAATGACTCCTTGATTCTTGGATTGGTACAAACATATGATTGTGGACCATTTCTAGTAGAAGAAAGAGGTGGGTATTCTTACACCATAACTTTGAGTGGGGACATAGCTAGATATTGATTTGTGTACACGATGAGGTATATGTCTGAGTCCTATGAGAAATTATAGGAATTTGATAATTTAGTAGACAATCAACTTGGGAAGAAGATAAAGAATCTATGATCTGATTGAGGATGTGAATATCATAAACATGAGATCATCAAATTCTTAAAAGATTTGGGGATTTTATATCTACTCACTCCACCTTATACACCACAATTTAATAGTTCTAGTTAATGGAGGAACCATAAATTATTAGAAATTATAATGTTGATAATGAGTCATGTAGATCTTTCATTGTATGTTCAAGATATTCATTACAACTGCTAAATAAAAATTAATCCAGTAACAAAAAAAACAATAAAAGTTATTCCCTCTGAGTTATTCAGTAGAATGAATCCGGTTTTGAAATAAACATTTATGGGGTCACAACATGTTTTCTAAAGGATTCTCATGAAATATACTTTCACCCCAGTGAATAAAATGTATCTTAATATGGTATCCTAAGAAAACAAAATGAAACTACCAAAGCAACCACTCATACATGAATGTGATTGTCTCTTGATAGGTATTCTATCTTGAGAGTGAGCACATTCCAAAAAAGGATATTAGGTCATGATTAAATTTGATATCGTTGACGCTCAAGATACACAAGAGTTCTTACAATAATTGATTTCATAGGTCCCCACGGATGAATTTTTTTACTTAAACACAAATACTACGTAAGAGTGAATGTATGTTAAGATAACTTGAGAGATATGTTTTTTTGTCACAAAATATATAAAATCATTATTGTTTGATAATGATTAACCTATATCCTACAAATGGAAGTTGAGATATCTGAAGCTAAAAGATATCATGAATCCATGAATTTTAAAATGCACTCTACGTATGAGAACCATGTTTCTGTTCAAGTTGATATGTTAGTTGTGGAAAAGATCATAGGATACAAATGGGTACTTAAGAGGAAATTGGACACATAGGATAATTTGTATTTCTTTAAAGAAGGACTATGTGCTTTGGAAAATGGATTTGAGAATTGCATTCTATAATGGGTACCATTAAGATGATCTATATATGACACAACCAGAAGGGCTTTGGAATACAGGTGTTCCCAAAAGAGTTTGGATGTTTTATAGATCCATTTATGGATTTAAGAAATCATCTAGGTCATGAATGATTCGATTCAATGAAGACATAATTGAATTTGGTTTCCCTATGAATGCATGTGATGCATGTGTTTATAATAGGATTACTGCATGTAAATTCATTATCATAGTAGTGTATGTAGATGCCTAATTACTTATTTGAAATGACATACTAGTCATATAGTCTTTTAAGGACTTGTTAAAAATGTGTTACCCCATGATGGGATTAGTTGATGCATTCTAAATTATTGGGATCAAGATAATTAATTATAAATCTAAGAGGACTCTTATACTATTTCAAAGTACATTTGTGGACCATATAATAAAGAAATTTTGTATGGAATAATCCAAGAGGGTATTTGTTAAAGTGTCAAATGGCTTTCATCATTCTAATAAAATCTATCTTCAAGAACTATAAGGGAATGAATGAATGATTAAGATTCAATAAACATTAGTGATATAAATAATAATGTATTGCATGTTATTTAATGGGATTGATGTTTCCTAAGAATTGATAACTGTAGATATATATCAAGTAAATATAGGAGGAACACATTGGTTTGTTTTTAAGGACATCCTTAAGTATTAGAGAAGATGTAATTATATGTTTTTGGTGTGTAGAGTATATGAGAATATGATAATCATGGGTTATACTAATGTTATTTTTTAGACAGATCTAAATGATCTATCATTTCATGTGGGCTATTATTTCTATATCAATATAAGAGCATTGATCATGAAGAGTTCAAAGAAGATATTTTTGGTTGATTCTAGGATGAAGTCCAAGAATATAGAGGTTTTTAATGTATCCATTGAATCTATTTGGATAATAATATTTTTCATGAAAATTGAAGTGGTACCTAGATGTAAAATTCATATAACATTGTATTGTGATAATACTACAAGGTTAGATATTTCAATAGATCCTATTTCAGATAAAATTGACAATGAATATAATTCAGAAGTATCAAGGGTTGACGGAATTTTTCTATTAGGTGATGTCACAGTAAACAAGTACCCAAAGAAGAGAATTTGGTGGAAAACTTCAATAAAATATTACAAAAAAATTAGTATCAGTATCATTTGAGAGAATTTAGGTATAGGGATCTTAGTAGCTGGCTCTAGTGAATGTTGGAGTTTGTCTAAGATGGTTCCCTAGAACCCACTTCTGTGTACTTTATGATAACTTTTATTCATAGTTTCAAATAATATCAAACAACTTATCACATCATGATTTAATTCTTTATAACATTATATGTGATAATTTCTTAAGAGTGGTTTCTATACTAAAGGTCATAGTTGTTCCCTTATTAGATGAGATCCCTGATGTATTATGGGACTATTCATAAATATATTTTCTATAGATGGATGATATCATTTGAGTGAAACAGATGATACATTATGTCTGGAGTGGAGTATCATTGGGATTTGACTCCCCATTTCGTGGTTTACACCATTATTAATATATATTGTGGGAAATTATGAGAACGAGATGAACAATTTTGATATATGATTTTATTAATTAATATTATGATTTGTGTGCATTTATCTATTGATGAAAACCATGTTATAATTTGTTCACGGTGATGTTGGACATATTTGATGGGTCATGAGTAATAATTCATTAATTAACAATGGAAAAATGGATTTCCCTATATATTAATCAAGTAATTTGATATATAAATCCAATTAATGGAAATGATGTAGCATAAATAAATCCATTTCCATGGTGTTCTATAAGAAAATTTAATTTTTAGGAATTCAAAAAAGGTGACATCTGTCTTGTATGTTAATGGAACTGGAATGCTACTTTCTCGATTTTAGATAACATAATAAAAGGATTATAATACACAATAATAATCCCTATAAGGTATTATTTCATTGTGGTATTAACTTCTTTCTCTATAGATTTATTGTCTTGTTACTAGATAATAACCTTGGATGTCAGGCTGATTTGCATACTGCCATAGAGAAAGAGGTCTAGTGGGTTACACACTATGTTTATCCATAATCTCAATTAAATAAAACATTATTATATATTATTTAACAAGTTGAATAAAAATAATTCCGTATTTTAGTTAATTCTTTTTCTTGTTTTTTTGATCACATATATATGTTCCCCTGTTATTCGAGAGAATTTAATGTGACCAAAATATTTTAATTTTATTTTATATTTAGTTTATATAATATTTTATTCATTATTGTATAATTAGGTTGTGATATTTAAATTATTAATTAATAATAATTTCATAAGGCCAGATAAATATTGGTGAGGAATTCTGGAATTAGTTTGCTGTTATCTTTAGAAATAATAATTATTTAATTTTTTTGATTAATTAATATTTTATTTAATTCACAATATAGGAACATATAGTGAAATAAAAAAAATATTATTTTTATTTTACATTGGGTTCTGTTGGTACTTCTAAATAATAAACAATACTTGTGGTGTTATTTTATTTTAACCCTAAAAGTATATAAACCCAATTATATTATTCTTTATGAGAGATGAATTCATTTGTATAGTTGTGCACACCAAGTTAAGAGAAGCCACTAAAGTCCTAGAGAGATCACTTCTCTAGGATTAATCTTACGTAATAAGAGATAATGATTCATCCACCATTATCCCTCAATTCCATAAAGATCAAGGATAATTATTTTCATGAAATTCTCATTGCAGTCATAGTTGGATGACAAAACTGATAGGATTTGTCATGATAGCACCCAAATATTCTTATAGTGACATTTTGAGATTTGTGGAACATGTGTGGATCATAATAGAAGGTAGTCACCTCATTATTCCTTCAATGAAACTATGTTACAAGATTTATATGTTTAGATCCATCAATGTGGAATGAATTATAATAAGGAAATTATTTCATTGATTAAATTTGTTGTGAATAATATTTAATGATCCTCTATCTTGGTAAAAGTGTTCCATCCCTTGCCTATTTTATTTTATTTAACTATCTATATCATGATGTTTATCATTATGTTAATCATTTATTGATCATAAATTAAGGAAAATATAAATTTTTTGAGTGACTCATCGCATGCTTCTCTTGTTCCTAGATCCTACATGTTTTTGGTGCACCAGGGCCCCCATATTGTGGTGGTTTATTTCTCACCCATTATGGATTCATTAAAAGATGTTTCTATAAAAATATTTTAATTGGGTCATTTATTGAATCTGTATATTGGGACCTGATTAAGATTATCAATTATGTTTTCCAACAAGAATGTAGATTCTTTTACGTGGAATCTATAATAATATACAATTTCATTTTTTAAATTATATTTCCATGAATGCTCCAAAGTGATTTATTCAATCCTATATTGAATTACATCATATATTTTTCAATGTTAATATGGATTTAACTCATTTTTATAGAGAAACCATCCATGTTGTTGATTGTCTGTCAATAAGTGAAATTGGGGAGGCATGTTCTAGTTGGTCATTTGTTACTATGGATATCTTCTCACATAATATTAAATTGGATGTGAATGGTGTTCTAAATTATTTCATATATAAACTCACTTTGTATTTCACTTCCTTTATATGTAAATAAAAAAAAATTTTGTTCTATTTATTGTATCTTAATCATTTTTATTTAATATTTTCAAATTTCACATTTTTACTATTTATGAAAATATTCAAATGATTCATTAAAAATTGTTATTCAAATTATTTACATATAATTTTTTTTTAAATTTTCGACATTAAATTTGATAAATATAAATTTAATTTTTATTTAAAATAATAAATTTATCCTAATGCGAATTTTTAGTATATTTCTAGAAAACATTTTTTTCTAGGTAAGTAGTTATAGACTCTCTATATTGTCAAAAACATTCACTTTTATTGAATTCTCATAATACATTAATGAAAAATATTGATATTTATTATATTTGTATATATAGATATTAATTATATAACGTTTTTATATTAAACAATGTGTATCATTTTTTTAAGAGATGTAATATTTTACAATATAAATTATTTATTTATTTATTAAAAATGTGGTTTCGTCACATGTAGAATGAAATAAAAAAATAGATTTAATATTTTAGATCAACATTGTCATATGTTATAATATTGAGAATTTCATTTTTTAGAATAATTATATGATTAATAAGATTGAGGTTCACAACCACGATAACAATAAAATAGTTAATTTCAAAGAATAATTTTTTTACAATTGCATATTCTTCTTAATAAAATACATTAATTTCCTTTTAATCATGAATAAAATTTATTTTTTAGACTATATATAGTTTTATCGACGCACAATCCTTTATTATTCAATGATAAAAATTATAAGAAAGAATTTTTTCCAAGAAAAAAATTTTACAAAAAAAAAGATTTTTCTTCATTATAATCGATTTAATATAAATGTTTTTTAACACCATAACTGAAACCACTGAGTACGATTTGGGGTTCCCCATTACCTCCTACAAACATCTGAAATGTATGTTTTATCTATCTATTTGAAAGGTCCTATGGAATGGTGTGATGATAATATTCCCTTAGTGAAAAATTGATTTCAAATCATATAAATAAATATATAAAAATATCCAAAAGATAATAATAAATACCCATAATAGTAAAAACATATGAAAATATAACCCATTCTATAGTAATATTAAATTCTATAAAAAAACAAAAAATAAATAAAATAATCAAATGTTTGGTGAGTTGAAAATTTATATGAATGAGCTTTAGATATCTTATCCAAACTCTATCGAGCAATGTCATCCTCCACCTTCAGACCAACTCAAAAATCCACTATAGGGCCTTTTACCATTACTATATCATTATGTATAAAATTTATAAGCACACTCAAATGAGTGATTAAGGTTTTACTACTAGTCTCAGAAGACCACCACTAAAGACCCGTAACATTAATGGATAAAATATTGATAGTAATTCCATGAAATTAAATTGGGAACATAAAAGATAATGATATATCACAGTAGCCTAAAAATATTTTGGGACATCGATGTGACACTCTTCTATCATTGGCTCCCTTCCATACAGAACGTCATTTATCCACCAAACACAACCCCCTTGATTAGGGGATATTTCTAGACGTTGATTCTGTGTCCCTTAATTATTTAATTTTATAATTCATTTAGACATAACATCTGACACATCCCTCTTAGGGGATATTCCACTATGTTCATCCAAAATTATCAACTTTATAAGATAAATGAAAAAATATAATAAATGTGAAAATAATAAATAAATAAATAAATAAATATATATATATATATATATATTCTTGTTAAGGCAAGAACTTTATATTCAGAATAACCAAATTTAAATAAACAAAAACACATTTCATGTCTATACATGAACAAATATAGTGATCAATAATCTAAAATTATTTTCTAAAAACTATAAGGGCACACTAAAAGTTATACCAACAACCCAAAATATTCATGAATTCATATTAAGGGATTCCTACCAATGGTGAAATAATGAATGTCCATGACAGGGTCCCCAGCTATGTATAAATAAATCAATTAATCCTAGAACCATTCTTAGTTAGGATCATTTAGACTTTTAGGATTGAGTTAAAATATGAACTATATCACCCAGAACCAATAAGACTAGAGTTGGTGCATTATTTTATTATATTGGTGTGATTACAAGGAATAAAATCCCATATGACCAAATAGTTTGACACTTTTGGAAAACAATATTACATATATGTTAACCATAATACATTTGGGAAAATAAAATAAAGCATAAACTAATTAAAATATCATCATCCTTGATAATCATTCAAAGGATTCTTCTTCTAATCCCGGGATAAATAAACATAATAAGGATGAGATAAAATGTTATGTACAGGTATGTATATTAGATTAAATAACAAATCATTAAATATAAATCAACATGGAATGTTAAAAACTAAGAACACATTCCATTTAAATAACTGGACAGGGAATAATCAATATGAAATGTTAAATAACTGAATCATATTACATTTAATCAATAAAATGATATTGAAGCGAATACATTGATTTAATCATATTCCAAATATCATGGATAAAAAAAAATAACTGAATGGAAGTAAATGATTAATTATTAGATGCAATTTCTCACGCACATGAAAACCTCTATTGTCAAGATCTATCCACCAGAAAGTTTAAAGCTATAGGTAAAACCTCTTTAATTGGGCAACTAATTTGTCCCATTACAACATGGTGATTCATCTAGAAGAGATTTGTTGTTAAGGCCCTCCAATTAACTATATTTCTAAATGATTCATCATATTGAGTAATTGATTTAATTAATAAGAAATATTCCTTATCAAATATCTATATTCAATAAGTAATATTGATATAATAATATTTCCCCATATAATTGAATAAATATCAATGTTATAACTGAATGTAAAAAATAATGGTTTAGGGAATAATAATATTCGTATCCTAATAAACATGATATTAAATAAAAAAACACATTTATAAATGATTACAATAATGTTATTGTTTCAAGAGAAATTTAACAATCACAAAAGAAAGTGATAATTTAATTGTAAGTTATACAAGTTTGTAATATTGAAGATAAGCCTCTTGGAATAGATAATTAATATCGAAACTCAAAATATATTGAATTATGAATAAAAAAGCATGATAAAAAAAGAAAAGTTATCAGTATATACACCGCATTTATGTGAATTGGTGAATAAAAAATAATAAGTCTCAATGGAATGTAAATTGAGACAAAATCCCTAACATTGCACATTCTTTTGGGTGAACATCCATTAAAATATTGAATAATGAATTTAAGTATTTCACTACCTAATTATAGAACCATATGCTAATTTATATTATCGTATATTATAATTTTATAGTGTCATATAATATATTCATTAATAACATTTCATTTTTCACTATTTTAGGTATTAATTTCCACTTTTGTCCAGTATGTTATAACTTTTTATTTTTCATTCTATTACTTAGATAATTATTTAATCATCTTAAGAATTTTAAAAAATATATGTAAATATTATATATTTTAATTATATATTTAATTATAATGATCTATAAAATTCTTATAGAGGAAATGAAATGCAGCGTTCATGGACACGGTTAGTCGTCTGTACACATGAATGTTACATTATTTTCTTACACATATATAAGGAATTAAAATAAAATTATATAAATGTACATTATAACTCTAGAATATCATTAATTTCATATATGTCACATATTTTTATTAAAATATTCCCTAATAAATTTCTTGTAGTGTGTAAATGAATCACATCACTTTGAGGAGGCAGTAGTCCACAAGTCCACAAACAAAGTTATCGTATTTCCAAAAATGGAAATTAGGAAAGTATGAGTTATATAAGAACTAAATAATAATAAGAAAATAATAAATATCCTAAATATCATATATTAAAAATAAATAAATCATTATTTCTAACTTTTAATGGTGGTAAATGGAATAACAAAAGATTTTAGTTCACAAAGAGGTAGTCCTCCGTACACACGAAAAATGATTGTGTAAACCATTTACTGTATGTTGGTAAAATTGTTGCTAAAATTAATATAATAAATACATACATGTATATTGATGATATAGAAATTATTATATATTCATTTAATAATACCAATTTAATGGTTTGGGAAATAAATACAATGAAATAAATTGTTGAAAAATATGACCACATAATTGGTTAACTCAATTTGGTTTATACCAAATGGATAATATAGCTGGATGTATTCCCCATATGTGGAATATTAGAGGAGTTTATTAATATTAATATCTTATATTTCATGAATTTTGATGATATATAGTGCTTTATATGAGTGAATAAATTGGAGGGGTGCGTGATTTTTTTATAGTGGAGGAGGAGTGACATTTCTTTAAATTTTTTAAAATGGAATTCATCCTAAAATATTTCCACGTAATGTGGATCAAATAATAGTAACAATTTAATAAGAATTGGTATATGGTCAACATAATAACATAAATTTCCTTTTGGATAATTTTATAGGTTATTTATTCCTTAATTTCAATATTTAGTCATATTTTAATCTTAATGATCTTTTAATCGTTGTAATTATGTTTAATCAAATAAACTAGTGTTTTTTAACAAAAAATTAATTTTACCATATAAAAACATATATAATATTATTATAATAAATATAAAATACATTAATCCAAATATCAATCATATATGTGAGAGAATTTAATTTAAAATTAATCACAGTACTCACAAGGGGTCTGGAATGTTGAACCTCAATATTTCCAACTCTATTCTATGGGTGATGATTATTTGATTATTCACAATAATGTTCATATAAAAGATATTCATAATATAAAAAATTCTAGTAGGGGAATATATCTTTACACCTTCACATATACGTTATGCTGATGATATTTTTATATTTTGTCATGATAATTAGAAAATAGTTTCTTATGTTCAGAATAAATTCTTATCTCTATGACGATGTTTATAGATATGTTTCATATTGAAATAACTATTTTTTGGGTATTTAGTATGGGATCTCTGGTCACAAATAAAAATTTTTTTTCAAGAAAACATGGACAGAAGAAAGGAAACCAACATTAACCTACCTTTCTGTGCCCCTTATTGGGGAAATGATAGAAGATAATTTATTAAAAAAAATTAATCAATGAAAATTGATCATATAAAAATATGGTGAGGAAAAATGTTTCTCGATTAGGGAGAATCCTTCTTGTGTTCTCCTTAATTACCATAGCGTTTCTTTATATATTCTCAATATATATATTTCCACAATGTACCATTAATGAGAGCCCTGGTTTAATTAGGAACATTGTTTGGAATGGAATCATAAATTATAGGATGCAAATTATTTTGTTCTTGGAAGAAAATTTTCAATCTCCTTGAAATGAGAGTTTTGGGAATTAAATTCCTAATAAATTTCAATTAAACAATTCATTATAAATTCACAAGTAAAAAATTTGTCTTCTAGTTATAGATCATTGTAATTCATTTCCAATAGATTCAAATAAAAAATAATAAATTTATATTGCACATATACTCCCAATTCTGTCTTTATATCCATGAAATAATCATATACTATGAATATGAAATGTTTTATGTTGTTAGTTTTCAAGTACTCCATCCTCAATATATAGAATACACCATGATTAGACTATCCAATCATTGATGACATGAATGTACCTTCCAATATGAAGAAGTTATCAATTACTGATCTATACTATAATGTTGTGTTGTAGGTTATTATTCCTACCTATAATAGGTTATAAATTTATATATATTATAATGGTTATAGTGACACCCTCATTTGGACTCCAAAATCCATTGGACAACTCACTTTTAAGGAGTATTATAGATATAAGACTATAAGTAGTACAATGATTCAATTATGGAAACAGAATTTCATAAATTCATTCATATATCAATCACACTCTCTTCAATATTAGAAGATGTAGATAGGATTACAACCTATTCATAGGCTCATACAAATCGTAAAAATTCAGATTAAAGATGCATGATATATGTTCGTGATATTTGAAGAATCTATCATTCATGTTTTAATCACTTGTAGATTCTCAAGAATATTTTGGGATCACATTGAAATAGATTTTGGAGATAATTTGAGGTTGGATTACTTTCATGATATGATTATACAAATATCTAAATCCATCAATAATTAGACAATCCATTGAATTTTATTCACATATGTTGCTTCTATAATTAGTTATATTTGGTGGGAAACCAATTCCCTTATATTTGATAATAAAATTCATTCATTATAAGATGGAATGATTTACATTTATAAAGAGATCATGGCTACCTCTAAAGTCAATGATGGTTCTATGAATAATTATGCTTCTCAGCTTTATAATTTACAAAAGTTTGGTGTCACTTTCAATGTCAGGAAGCCACCAGTAATAATTTCCTTCAGATAGATTCCCTGCTATCTTCATGGTTGAATGATAATGTGGATTTAGAGAATTTGATAGAGTTTTTTCCCATTTATCAAATTCTATGTATTTTATGATAAGTTGTAATCATTTATTTTAAAATTAATAGACCACTTATCACATCATGGGTGTTCTTTTTCATAACATAGTATGTAATAATGTCCTCATCATAGTTTTCTCACTAAAATTTCATATTAGTTCCCCACTACGATATGATCATTGAGTTATTAATAAAATATTTATTAATGTAAGGTCTATGTCAATATGATATCATTAGAGAGGGAAAATGATTTACGATATCTGGGGTGGAGACTCAATAGAATTTTAGGCACATTCTCATGATGTCTTCCCTGGGTAATATCTCGTGTGGGATATTATGAGAATGATACATGCTGGTTGGAAATCTACATTTATATGTGTCATTGGATGTCTCCATCTATGTATATGTTTTTTTATCCAAAACATTAATAATATTATTAATTAATATAATGAGTTTGTAAGTTGATGTATAGATGAAATATGTGATGACTTATATTTGCGGTGAGGTAGGATATATTTGATGCATCATGGGTAATATTAAATTAATGAATAAAGGGAGAATAAATTATTCCATTTTTTAATTTAATAGAAGATGAAATCTTGGGCCCTTTAATGAAAATCATATACCCTAAGTAAATCCAAGGCAACGGTGTTCTAAAGGAATGTTCAATTTTTGAACGTCAAAAAATTAGATATCAAACAAATAGGTTGATGCACCCACATTAATCATTCTTGATTAGAGATGCCAGGAAATAACGATTATATTTCATAGTATGTGAATTTATGAGGTATTGTGTCATTGTGTCAATAACATGTTTTTATAGGTTAGTCTATGAATGTTTCTTGATGATAGCCTTGGTATTTGGGCTGCATCACATAATTCAACATTCAATGAAGCTTAGAGCTTCACACAATATGTGCATTGAGAATATTATTTAAATATTATATTATTATTAATTATTATAAAAGTTTAATAAATCTTATCCCCCCATTATTTTTTATAATTATTCATGTTGTCTTGATTTCATATATTCCACCCACTATTATTAGAGAGAATATAATGTGAGTTGAATGTCTAATAAATATTTATTTGTTATTTAGTGAATATAATAATTATTTATTTTCTAATGAATGATAAAAAATGTTTATTTAATAAATAAATAGTAATTGATTATGGACTAATAAATATTTTGGAAAAAAGGAGAAACTAGTTTAGTGGTCCAATGAGAATTAATAAATATTGATAATTATTTTATTAAATAATATATAAATTTAATTCTCTAAATAATTGAATTTAATAAAATATTATTATTATTATTTTTATACCTATGTTTTTTTGGGATTAAATAAATAATAATGGTCACTTTTACAATTATTTTATTTTAACTATAGGGGTTTATAAACCCAATTATATTGTTTTCTAAGAGAGCTAATTCATATTTTTTTTTCTACAAAAAAAATATAAGGAATTCTCTCAATCCTTAGAGATCTCCCTTCTCCATGAAAACTGAAAATAAAATAGAATTTTCTTTCCTTTACGATTCTCCCTCAAGTCAAGAGAGAAAAATTAAAATGCTTTTGAAGTGATTCTCGAGGGAAACAAATGAGAATGTCATAAGAAATATGATATTCTATGCTAGCACCTAGATATTCCTATAAGGATATTATAAGATTTTTTGAACATGTGTGGATCACTACTAGATAGAATATACTCTTTATTCCTACAACACAATGATGGTATAACACAAATCTATTTTCATATACATCAATAATTAATGTATTACAAAATGGTATATACTTTTCTGATTATATTAATTATAAATCACATATTATGATCCTCTCTCTTTGTTCTAGAATTCTATCCATTGTTTGTTTTCATTGATTAAATTCAATATAAAATGATGTTTATCATTATTTGGATCTTAAACTAATAATCAATCATGACATAAATAAATTTTGGGTATAACCCATTGAATTATTCTAATGATCCATGAACCTATAAGTTTTATCATAGTGGTTACAAAATTATTTATAAATATTAAAATGTTGTTGATGGATTTATTCTTTATTATTTTAGTTATTTAATTCATTTTTAATATTTATTTTAATCTAAATTGAGATATCAAAATATTTCTCCTTTTTTCTCACATATGTAATAAAAAATAAAAAATTTATTAATGATATCGAACCAATGAACTCATTAGAAGGTAACATGGATTCTTTCTAGATTACACATGAGTACACGCCATGTAACCAGATTTACAAATCATGTACATCATGTAAATGAATCATGAATTAATTCATAATTATTTCAAAAAATGATCATTTATTTAACATAGTGAATTAAATTTCTCAAATTACATATTTATCGGACTATCCTAGATTGTAATTGAAATGTACCGTTTACAAAATATTCCAAGATGTGCCCGGTACCAGGTTAGTCACATGGCCTCAAGCACATGTACCAAAATGCCAGAGGCAGCCGACTAGAAGCGAGGGCCTTGGGTTTGATAGTGGGGAAACTATGGCCTCATACGAATAGTAATAGAGATGGAGTAAAATAGATTGCAATATCAGAAACAGTAAAACATGAAATAGGTAAGAATCAGAATAAATGAACAACTGGAGCACACACACAGATATATATATACATATATATAATGCAAGATAAATATTTCTAAGAAAGCATCCAAATAAGTCACAATGATGAAATACTATTATATACCCATGTTCAACAAAAAACAAAAAAATAATTATCCATAGCATAACAAGCCTCAACATCGCCACATGATCCTCTAGTCTACAACAATCAAGTACCTAAAGTAGAAGGATTCTTTTCCTTATTTATATGTGAAACAATATAATATGTTTGGGCCCAGAATCCTAACCCAATTAGGTTCTGAAGCAAAATCCTAGTAGGAAACC
Source organism: Viscum album (assembly GCA_963277665.1). Lineage (NCBI taxonomy): Eukaryota > Viridiplantae > Streptophyta > Magnoliopsida > Santalales > Viscaceae > Viscum > Viscum album. The sequence goes on from OY728156.1 coordinate 1,842,344,479, forward strand.
ACCCAATAATCTATACCTAATTGTATGAGAAAATATATGGCAGGCTATAATCAAAACGAAGCATTAAACAAGGACATACTCAAAAATAAACAATCAAATATTTTCAAATGAATTCAATTATCATATATCATGTATGTAGCTAATCATAAGTAGGGAACCCAATGGTAATTACTCACAGCCTAACATCTCTAGTCCAACAAAAACAACACATGAAACCTTATAGGATGTACACATAGTCTAACCCCTCTAGTTCAGCTTTTGCAAAGACTCTCTGAGCAAGCACTCACTGTCAATTCCCCCTATAATCTCATATCTGTAACTAAATGGCACTCTGAGGAAGCACTCAACATCTTGTTCCCCTTATAGCCAACATCATCAAAATACACTCTCTCTATAGAATCACATACGTCCATTCCCCCTATTGCGTCGTATTTTAATAGTAAACAGACACTCTGGAGAAGCCGTAAACATCTATTCTCCCTATAGTCTAGGACACAAGGTTATCATGGCCCTACATAAATCAATCAAGAAAAACAATATATAACAGCCATGTATACCTTAATAATATCTTGGCTAATCTTTCTAAAATATAACAACATGTCTGATAAATAATATTACTCCATCCTATCTCCACTAGGATTGGAAAGAAAGCATCCTAACATGTTATGAAAGAACAAACAGTCATAAATAATACACACATGGGCAAGAAATCCATATCATGGAAATTTATCCTATTTTCATTCAATTGACCTCCACTCAAGAATATAAATCATATCATACAATAATAGGGTTAAACATGAAAATACGCAATACCCTGATCAAGGGTATTGGGTACATTTTCACATTTAACTCAATGAATATCTATGAAAAGGCGCAGAATGCTAACGCCAGCATCGTATGATCGATATACCCTACCTTCAGCCCTTTGATTGACCTAGATCATGATATATCTACAAAAATGTAAAAACTATCAACATAGGATAACTCATGAGAGAATAGAAATTAGGAAATGAGGTTCAAGAAGAAGAGAGGACTCACTGATGTGATTACAACGTAACCAATGTATTTTCATTCAGAGAAAGGATGCTCGATTGGGGTCTCAGGGAAGTTTTGGCACCATAATAATTCTCTCAGTCAAGAAGGTGAATAAGAAGATAATTTTACCAATTAGACACGACCATGGTCCATTTATTGAAAATAAAGTACACGGTGTGTACTTTAGAAGTATACGGCATGTAATTTCCCTTACCGGTCTCTGCATTATGTGGTATCCAGGTCCCCACAAACCACTGTGTGATTAGCCATTACATGGATATCAAACTACTATATGAGGTTAAAGAGTACACGCCATATAAATATAAGTACACAACATGTACTAAAAAATTATCCAAAAACTACCCTTTTTATCAAAAACACTAGAAAAGAGAAAAACGTACATGATAAAAGGATAAAGGTTCTTAAAAACTTCCCCTTAATGAAATTTATCCTTTATTTTCCCTATCAAGGAAACATAGATGAATTATCCTCGAGAAGCTCCATCCACTATGATTATACATCAACCTCCCTATCCAATGTCTCGTCCTGGACTCCCCTCTACTCCCATAACACTCGTACTAGAGGAATAGACTGGCCATAGAGAAAATTCATACATCAATCCACAATCCAGATAGAATTATCCTCAATTTAGGTGTCCACCTTGATATCAACATTATCTGGTTGGTAAACAAGAGATGTGTCTGAGAAGTAACGTTGATGTTGAGAAACATTGAAGACGTTGTGCATATCCTAGTACATCTGAAGTAACTACAATTGATAGGAAACTGGCCTGACTCTCTCCAACACCTCAAACGGTCTAACACACATATGTGAAATCATACCCTACCTCCTAAACCTTTAGCGTCCCAAACTCTGGGTGACATGCTTGAAAACCTAATCTCTGACATTGAACACCAGAGGCTATATCCATCTTCCATTGGTGGAAAGTACATCTATGAATTCCCCTACTCATGCAGATATAGACTATCAATCTGGGCTATAAATCCTCCCCTCCCATGATGCTCGGGTCCCGATCTGCAAGCATGGCATCTCATTCACCCTTATGAAGAAACGATATTCCATCTGATGATGTGAAACTCACCATACGATGATAGTAATCAATACCTACCTTGAATAAAACTAACCATTCTATTTTGAGAATGACTTCACAACCTGTCATCTCTATGAAATAATGGTTCCATAGGTTGTGACACGCAATAACATCAAATGGTAACTGCTTATACTAACGTATACAAGCTTTTCATGTCCCCAACAGTGTGTCATGTGACTAGATATTAGTAGAAGAAAAGATACAGAGCCCAAAGATCTCCCCAATAGCAACAGATATAAAGATATGAGAAGCCCCCATATTGAAAATCTCATAAGCTAAAACCGACGCAACTAGGATCATACATCGAACTGTAGAGTGTCCAGGATCCTACTCCTACTAGGTATTCTCCATTACAAAAGTCTAAAAATCACTATAGCCCTGTGACCCTACCTGAGTACTCTAAGCTAATCAACCATATTGTCGTTGAAATGTTGGAAATTCCGTACCACAACCACAACCTCTACCTCTGCCTGATCGGCCGGAATAACTCCAGTTCCAAGACTGGTGAGAAACTGGTGTTGCATCTCTCGAATTATGAGTCATAAGAAAACGACTACCACTAGATGCTGGTGAGAAAAACTGAGAGAAGGGCTTAAGATGGCCCATCATGCAGCATGATCAGCACTACAATAGGATACTCGGGAAATGTGGCCTCATATGCCATCTCTTCCTGCATTTGTAGAACACCACATGGCTACCTAAAGAAGTGTCCCGCCTCCATAGATCTCCACCCAATGACTCCCTGTGGAGATTAATACTGTCAGTTGTAGGGATACCAACCATGGATGTCAAGCCACCTTGTCTCACAACAACATAATCCCTTAGATTACGCTCTGTGATCAGCACTTGGTTGACTTTAGAAGTGATAGACGTCCACCAGAACATGTTCACCTGTGATCGGATGTCGTTCCTAAGACCATCCTCAAATTTTTCTTCCAAAAATAACTCATCACCTCCAGGAATAAGTGTGAAGTACTAAATCATAGTGATGTGATAAGAATACTCCATAAAATATAGAGTATCGTGTCCTTGACTCATAAACTATTAGGCTCGATCAGCCCTCAAATTCTATGGGATGATGTTGTCATAAAAGGAAACCTGGAACTCATCCCACTCCATAACCTTCTAGGCGTCTGTCAATGAGATCACATCCCAACATCTCTTGGCTGAGTCCCGAAGCATATACGTAGCAAGCTTCACCCTCCTCTCTGGATGTATCTCCAGATTCCAGATGATAGAAAGAAAGGATTTTAACCCTGACTCTACAACATGAGGTCCTCCTTCACCTATGAAGGTGAGAGGATACTGTAGTTGGAAAATCCGCATCATCTCTTCCCTATATTGAGCAGGATGAGGTACTCGTTATAAGTTCTACAAAAACCTCATAAATCCATTTAACAATAGTGCATCGGTACCTTTCTCTGAGATAACGGCTGCTTCCAAGACTAGCACAACAGGAGGATCGGGAGGTAGTCCCTGATCAGCCATAGCCAATGTCTGATTGTTGGCCTATAACTAGCGGGAAACTGGAGGACATCTTAGTGGCATGAATCTACAAGGTCAAGCACACACCATTGATCACGATTACCAGGGACTGAAACTAAGATGTGTAATAATAGAACAAGTGTTATAATGAATTCATTTTTTACAATACATGGATACAAAGTGTGTATAATACCTACATGTCTTCTTACATTAATCCTTAACATGGTCTTATATTCCACCCAACATAAGTCATTTAACACTCCATACACACGACATTTTTTTCCTAATGTGGTTACTTAAATTATATTCCCCTTCTCAAGTACTTCGGCATGGCTATGACACAAGGTTCTCCTAGAATAAGACTACTTGACGTGTCAGTGCCAGACACCATGTGTACTAGAAAAACCTCACCAACCAATGTTGTTAGTTACACAGCCATATTCAAAGCTTACTCTACCCTGGGTGTTCAAGATTGACACTATGAGTACAACTTATGTTTTCATTTATCTGTGACATTAGTTACCTGGGTGGACACATGGTCTATGCAACACGAAATGTACATCTGATAAAAGATATTTCCCAATAATAATTTCTCAACCCTGTGTCTCTACCCACACAGTCAGTGACACTGTTAGAGACTAAACTGTGTGTATATATAGAACAAGACATGTTCTCACGAAAAATAGATCCTTCTAGAATAGAAGGACACATGGTGTGTATTCATCATTACAAGCTCTGTATTCAGGGTTCTTCCTGACTGTAAGCCTCATAAACTACTCTGAAACCCAGAAAACACTAAATCCAACATTTACGTACCAAATTCCAATATGTGGTGGCCCACACTCTGTTGAGTCAATAAGGTTTTCCTTATGACTTTTCCATTCCTTCTTGTTTTGAAAATCACAAACACCTTATCATTAAGGAAAATCGCTTTTATAAGGAAAAATGATTTCTTAAGGAAAATTGCTTTTATAAGGAAAAATGATTTCTTAAGGAAAATCTCTTTTATAAGAAAAATTTATCCTTATCATATTTTCATTAATATTTTTCTTAAGTGTGAGATTCAGATTCACTTTCTCGGATTCATTAAAACTGATAAAAAGCATTCTGTTTTTAGGATTCGGTTCTGGACAAGAACAATAAGGAAGTTTCATTCCGAATTCCGGATATGAATTCTGACTTAGTTCTATTCCAGATTCAGGATACGAATTCTGAAGAAGAATTCTCATTACGAATTCTAATGAAGAAATCCCATTCCGAATTCTCATTACGAATTCTGAAGAAGAATTCTCATTACGAATTCTAATGAAGAAATCTCATTCCGAATTCTCATTACGAATTCTGATAAAGAATTCTCATTACGAATTCTGATGACGAATTCTCATTACGAATTCTGTTGACGAATTCTCATTACGAATTCTGATGACGAATTCTCATTACGAATTCTAATGATGAATTCTCATTACGATTTCTGATGACGAATTCCTATTCCGAATTCCTATTCTGAATTCTCATTCCGAATTCACCTATTAAACAGAATCTGATTATCATTGTTTTATACACTCTGAATTCATTCACTCCAAACTTTCACTCCGAAATTTCTATTCCGAACCTTTCTGTTAGAGTTTAAAACGATGTCGTACATTCTGTTACACTTACCTTATTATAAAACGATGTCGTCCATTTTGTTATAAACTAACCGTTGTCTAAGTGACACGTGTACAGGTCCCTCCGAACTTTAAGGGAAATATGACCGTTGGAGAGGAGCCGACCTTACCTATAAATAGGAGCTCATTTGAAAGAGCTCGAGACTGATGAGCAACGGATGGATGAACAATTTGGATTTTGTGCATACATGCTGTTGAAGTGATTTCTAGAGATAGAGTCTCTTATTAACTCTCAAAGCTTCGTGCGACTCCGAATGTTGGTGATTACATTCGAGGGCTTCCGGGGATATGAAGACAGAGGTGCCGACTACCTTAAAGATCGAGGGCTTTCTTGCTGAGAAAGACAGAGGTGCCGACTACCTTAAAGATCGAGGGCTTTCTTGCTGAGAAAGACAGAGGTTGCCGACTACCTTAAAGTTCGAGGACTTCCTTGCTGAGGAAGACAGAGGTTGCCAACTACCTTGAAGTTGAGGGCTTGCGGGGATAACAAGACAGAGACTCCGATCTTCGTATCGAGGGCTTACCCTGGTGTGGGTAAGACAGACTTTATTGAAAGTATAAATCAAGGGACCTTTATCCAAGGATGTTGGATACCCTTCTCTTTGGGTTAAAAGACTATTATCTTGTTACTAGTAGTTTAACTACATGTCTTTATTCCGCTGCAATTTGTATCTTAAGGAAAGTGTAACTTTCTTATACTTCCTTACTTACTCTGTTTCATTTAGATTCTATACGCTTTAAGGTAGAATCTCATATTGTAACTTTTGTTAAGTTTCAAATTCCGGAACCATATTTCCGGAACCTACTTTTGGAATCTCCTTCCAAGTTTAGTTCGGTGTTAGAGGTGTTGTGAATCAACTTAGTTTAAATTTGTTAAACTTAGTCCTTTCCTTTTCTTAAGGAAACTTTAGTTATTCATAACTAACTTTAAAGGTTCCAAAGGAATTTTTGAAGTATACAATTCACCCCCTCTTGTATATTGAGCATCTCTATTATATTTCGATCCTACACACTCCCCATGAATCAAAGCATGTCATCTTATACATTTTATATATAATCATAACAGAGAAAGGATCCACTAAAATCTGGTCCATGAGGCCCCATAACACTTCAAGAATGAAAGATTGGCGTTAATCTAAAAAAACCTTACACAACTCAATACATTAAAAAATAAAAGTATTCTTTCAAGGTATTTATCACAACAACATGCATATCTAGCATAACATCTATCACAACAACATGAAATCACTAATGTATCCTTAATGGTAGGGTAGAAATGCGTGAAATCTGATTTCTAACCAATGCCTATAAGATGCATGAAATGGCATACCCTAATCTCTTCATGTTACTACATAAATAGAACCATAATAATATCAACGATAAGATCACAAAACATTTCAATCACCAAATGGTGAAATCAAATCAACTGTAAAATTGATAATCTATAAAATTTTTAATAATGAGGTAGATTGGGTTTCCTTGTACACTGGATAGCTACTCCAGGGAACAACTTATTACCAAGTTCATATTCCTTCATATTCCTGTCTATGGGCTCAAAAAAGAATTTCAAGAAGAAAAGTATTCTTTTGACAAAAATTTGTGACGTCCCTGTTCTGGAAGCCACCTAGATGTTCCCCGTACTTGGTCGGTCACATGGACTCAAGCTCATTTCCCCAAACACCAGAGGTTGCCGACTAGCTGGGAGGGCCTTGGGTGTTATAGTGAAGAAACTATGCCATCATAGGCATAGTAACACATCATAGGTAAAAGAGATAGTAATATCAGATATAATGAAACATGAAATAGGTTAACAATGAAAGTAAGGAACAATTGGGGCACAAATACGTATGTATACATATTTTGAAAGAGACATATGTCTATGAAAGAAACTAAACAAGTCACAATGCTGGAATATAATACTAAACCAATGTTTATTAGAAAACTGAAAAAAATGCTCCACAACATCCCAAGCCAGATGATGGTTCCATGCTCCCCATCTCCATAACAATCAAGTACCTTCTGTAGAATGCTGCTTACCCTTATCTATTCCTGCATCAATATAATATGTATGAGCCCAATAGCACGACCCAAAAATGGTGTGAGACTAAATCCTAGTAGGAAACCACCCAATGATCTATGCCTAATATTCAGTGAATATATATATCGCAGGCTATAATAAAAATCAAGTAGTAAAAAATCCAATAGTTTAAAATGCATTCAATTATAAGAAATCTAGTAAACACATTATCATAAAAAGGTAACCCACTGGGAATTTCTCAGATCCAAACACCTTTAGTCCAACCAAAACAACATAGGAAACCCTCTGAGATGTACACACAGTCTAACCCCTCTTGTTCAACATCTTCACAGACATTCTATGGAAGTAATCACTGTAAATTCCACCTATAGTATCATATCGATCACTAATAAAATCATTGGGGAAGACCTCAAGTTCCAATTCTGTGTATGGATCACATAGAAGAACTACAGATACTCTGAGGAAGCACTTACATCGATTCCACCTTTGGTCTCGTATCATAATTGTCAACAGACACTTTTGAGAAGCTCACAACGTCCATTCTCTCTATGGTCTACTACACTAGGTTCTTAGGACACTGTGTAAGTCAATCGAGCATAGTGAAATATAAAAACCAAATTTTTCCAAAATTACTACTTAGAAAAATATTATACAGAAAAAAATACGTCTGCTTAATAATATTACTCCATCCTATCAGCACTAGGAATGGAAATAAATAAGCATAACAGGTTATGCCAGACCAAATGGTCTTAAAAAGTACAAGCATGGGAATGACTTATATAACATAGAAATTAATCCTATTTACATTTAATTAAAATATAATGAAGCATATAATTAATAATAGAATATAACATGATAATAATTTTAAACAAGCAATACCCCGATCAAGGTTATTGGGAAAATGTTCACACATAACTCAAAGAATATCTACACAAAAGCACAAACAAACTACATCAGCTTCGTATGATCAATATACCCCAAAGTTATCACATGAATTGTCCTAGAACGTTGTAGATATATAAAAACGTATAAAATGTTCAGTTGAGGATACCTCATTAGAGAATTGAAATCAGGAAACGAGGTTCAAGAAGAAGATTGAACACACCAATGCAATTCCAATGCAACCGACATAGTTTGATTTGGATAACGGATGATCGATCATTGTCTTGGAGAATGATCAACGTCATATGGACACTATCAGTTGAAGAAGGTGAAGAAGAATAAAATTCTTCCAATTAGACGTGACCCCAATTTGTTTAATAAAAAAATTATACAACATGTATTTTATAAGTACAGAGCATGTATTGGCCCTAACCATCCCCTTCATTAGGTAGACTCTAGGTCACCACACACAGTTGTGTGCTCGGTCATTACATGGCCATCACATGGCTACATGAGACAAAAACTACCCGATGTGTACATATAAGTACAAGACGTGTACATCAATAATTTATAGAAACTATTCTTTTTCTCAATAACAACAGAGATGTGAAAAACGTACGTCAGTAAATGATCGGGGTTATTACAGCGATCATCCAGATTACAAAACATGTATCCCACATACACATCATATAGTCATTTTGTGTCCAAAACATGTCTTGTAATTCCATATATGACCTACCTGACATGTGACAGTCTAACTCAGAGTACACATGCTATGTAGATTTTTTTAATGTTTTGTACAAAAATATATCTGAGTCAAAGTTTACTTGTGTAGCCCCACGTCTTATTCCTCTAATAGGTGGTAACAGACGAACAAGCCATGTATCTTTTATATACATGTTGTTTATAAAAACCAAACTATACATAAGTATAATAAATTTATTGTACTATGTAATCTTTATCGGCATATGGTTTCTTGTGGTCATTAAATGGATAGGGTTTTCCATGTGATGATTTTTAATACATATATATATATATGTGTATATAATTAATAAATTTATATGTAATATTTAGAAATGAATATCACGAATGAGTAATATGACAGATATTACTCTACATCCATTGAAGAATGAAACATTACATAAAAATCATGTAATGCATATAATCATTATGTTTATAGTACATGTCATAATAGTGTGTGATATTTCATGTAATCCATATTTCAAAACATTAAATAGAATATGAGTAAAATACAAGTTGGGTATATTTAGATGGTTATTGAGTGTATTGACACCAAGTCTCCCATATGTAGATAGTTAATTTTAAATAAATTTATTTAATTTGATTAAAATTATGATGGATAATAATCCCAAGGAAATATGAATGATAATTAAAATAAAATAATTTATTTATTATAGATTATAAATAATTGATTCCATCATTATTTATCTTCATTAATAATGATTATGTACTAAATTAAAATTTTATTAAAGTCATAATATATTTCATGCATGTGCATGATCATGTGAATAGAGCAGACCTTTGTATGATTTGTGTTTTAATTTTGTTTTTTATTAAAATAAATTTTTGGCATGTATCTCTTCTCATCTCTTATTATGTACTGGCCTTCATGTCCATCATTACATTTTTCTAAACTATTTCCCCCTCAAATATGTGTGAGTAAAAGAATATGTAATTAATGGACATCCCAAGCTAGTGGGGGAGGTTTGTTTTTAGAGTATTTGAGAACCCAATCAAAAAGAGATACATAGGTATATTATTTAGATAGATGTATCACAAACCATAAATGGTTCAAGGTGTATTTCTTCTATTTCAATGTTTAGTTTATAAATATATATAAATAAACTAACCACTCATATAATCTCATGATAATACTAATTTATTATTATTTTCTGTCTAGTTTCCAGGTTATTTCATTGTGGACGTATTTTCACAATCACATGAATTAATTAAATAAACAATCATGCATGATTGGAAAAAAAATAAATTATATTATGAATAAATATTATCTAATACATGGTTTATCAATTATTTAAATCCACATAATTCTAAAAATAATGTGATAAAGATAATAATTGTAAATTTATTCTTAAATTGATGAAATACATTAATAATATATGTTAAAATTCTACATCCTTCCAATACCTTAGTTAAAATCAAAACATAGTTCAATGTTCTTGATGAACTAGATTTGGTTTACTCTTAATGGTCGGGGAATTATAAATTGAATATATTGGTTTTCATAACATAGATCACTATAAATGTTGAAAACTGATGTTTGAATTTGAATAACATAGAGGAAAGCATTGAGAAAATCTAATTTATGATTTTGGGATTGGGTAGTCAACAAAAAATATCAAGGAACTGTGTGTTAATGCAGTTGGAAGTTGGAATTACAACTTAAAACCATTCATGGGTTTTGTTCAACAAAATTTGGGATAATGATAAGGAGAATATGGATCCATTCCCAATGAGTTTCAAAGAAATGGGATATTATGAAGCCAATGATGAGGGCTATCAGTTTTTGATAAAATAGTGGGTGATTAAAAAATATAATATTTATTTTTTGTAAATATTTTAAGAAAGTGTAGAAAATTTATACTCAACATATTTTATTTAAAAACATTAAAATATCCTGAATCATATCATTGTGATCCATAGTTGAGAAGAATAACATTCTCTATTTCATAAATTTTCATATGTGGAAAATGTACTTATGGGTTATCCATCTCCGTGAAAAGAAAGTTATACGTACTTGATTAACCTATTCATGATGGTCCATGTAATGAGGTAATTAAGGATGATTAATCACACTCTGAGAAACATTTTTATGATTCCATAAGTGTTCAATTTTTTATTCTATCTTTCATGTGATATTATATTTTGAAGAAATATGAGGACATGGATGTGTTAAACATCATGTATCAACTTTTGGAATTCCATCAAGATAATAAGTGAAAATATAGGTAAGAGATATATAATTCATTGTTAACAACTATGCGTGGGGAGTCTATATAACTTGGGCCCCATGTAGTCATGAATATTTTAAACATTGAACACCTATACATCATAGGGATCAAATTATAAGAATTGTTTCACATAGATCCCAATATTTCATCACTACACAAGACCATTATTAGTTTTGTTGTCAAAAAAAATATGAAGAATAATGATAAAAGTATTTATAATCATATTAAATATATTATTAATATGGATATGTTAATAGGGTTTGATAATCCCACAGTCCTTGTGACGAATACGAGAATGCAGATCAAGAAATATGGGACCAAGTAACTTTATAAGTCTAAATAATCTATGAATTATCCATCCAAAAAGTTTATGATCTATATTTTGGATAAGAAAAAGAGGCTATATGTTATGCATATTGAAATCCATGAATTTGGAAGAGGTAACTCAACCAAAAGTTAAAAGAATATGAATGCTTGATCATTATCGTGTGTACTATTTCAATATCTACTCATTGGATATTATATATATCTTGTGGTGCTCGCATTTGTATCCAAATTCAAGAACAATTTAGATTATGAAATATTGAAAGATGATACGTGGCTCTAAGATCTACAAATGTTGTGAGGTTTACTATCCTAGCCATTAGTTACTACCACCTTTCATTGCAAACATGAATGATTTTTGATTTAAAATATTTTTATTATATACCAACAGTTACCAACAACCTAATTTATGTATCATGACTAGATCCTTATGGGTTAATTTTCATTTTTGGAAATAAATTATTATTTTCATTTATAAATACAAAATATTTTATATTATGGTACATTTAAATAACCATTTTATGTATTAAAATATGAAAACCAAGTATTCTATATTGATAATTAATAATGTTCACATGAATCATATAACCCCTCGTTAGGGAATCAATGTCTTGTTTATCTAAATGGGATGTGTTTGATATATATGTGTCAAGATGCTTATTTATACTCATCTATGTTAAAACTAATTGTAATATTTCATGCTGGAATACAATATAATTTTACCAAGCTACAATTTAGGGGACATGGTGAAAGGGGTGCATTGATTATTGGATTGGTACAAACATATGTTTGTGGACCATTTCTAGTAGAAGCTAGAGGTGGGTATTCGTACACCATAACTTTAATTGGGAACTTAGCTAGATATGGTTATGTGAACTTTATGATGTAAATTTTTGAGTCCTTTGATGTATTCAAGGAATTGGAAAATTTAGTAGATAAACAACTTGGGAAGAATTTAATGAATTTTCGATCAGATTGAGTTTTTGAATATCATAAACATGAGATTATCAAATTGTAATATGATTTGGGGATTCTATATCTACTCACTCCACCATATAAACATCCATTTAATAGTTCTAGTTAATGGAGTAACCATACATTATTATAAATTAAAAGGTTGATAATAAGTCATGTCGATCATTCATTGTCTGTTTGGGGATATTCATTACAACTGATTTATAATAATTATTCCAGTAACCAAATAATGAGTAAAATGGTATTGCCTTTTAGTTACATAGTAGAATGAATAGAGTTTTTAGATAAACATGTATAGGGTCGCAACATGTTTTCTAAGGGATTCTCATCAAATATACTTGCACCCTAGGGAATAAAGTGTATCTTAATAGGGTATCCTAAGGAAACCAAATGAAATGACCTAAAAACCCACTCAAATAAGAATTTTACTGTCTCTATATAGGAAATCTATCTTGAGATTGAGCACATTCCCAAAAAGGATATTAGGTCTTCATGGAATTTGATAATGTTGATGCTCAAGATACAAAAGAGTTGTTATAGGAATTGATTTCATAGTTCCCCATGGATGAATCATTCACTTAACCAAAAATACTATGTAAGAGTGAAAGAGTGCTAAGATAAATAGAGAGATATTATTTTTTTGTCACCAAATATGGAAAATCATTACTGTTAGAAAATTATTAACCTATATCCTACAAATAGAAGTTGAGATATCTGACCATACAAGATATCAAGATGCCATGAATTTTGAAATGCATTCCATGTATCAAAATCATGTTTCTATTCAAGTTGATCTGTTAGTTGTTAGAAAGATCATATGATAAAAATGGGTATTAAAGAGTAAATTAGACACATAAGTTAATTTTGATTCTTATAAAGAAGGGCTATGAGATTTTGAAAATGGATGTTAAAATTGAATTCCATAATGGGTTCCATCAAGAAGATTTATATATGACAGAACCAAAAGGGTTTTGGAATACAAGTGATCCCAAAAGGATTTGAAAGCTATAGAGATCCATTTATGGATTGAAGAAAGCATCTAGGTCATGAATGATTCGATTCAATGAAGACATAATTCAATTTGGTGTCATTAAGAATGCATGTGATGGATATGTTTATAATATGATTAGTGTATATAAATTCATTATCATATTAGTGTATGTATATGCCTAATTACTTATTGGAAATGACATACCAGTCATACAGTATGTTAAAGACTAGTTGAAAAAGTGTTTTCCTATGATGGGCTTAGTTGATGCATCCTAAATTATTGGGGGCAATATCATTCATTATAATTATAAGAAGAATCTTAGACTATGTCAAATAAAATTTGTCGACCATAAACAATAGAGATTATATATGGAATAATCCTAGAGGGTATTTTTTCTACTGTCAAATGGCTTACATCATTCTAAGAAAATATGTCATTGGGAACAATAAGAGGATGAAAGAAGGATTAAGAATAATAAACTGTCGTGATATAATTAATCATGTATTCTGTGTTCTGTAATAGACTTGATGTTTCCTATGAATTGATAATGATAGATAGATATCAAGTAAATATCGGAGAAACACATTTGTTTTATGTTAAGGACTTCCTTATGTATAATAGGATAAAAAAGTATGTGTTCTTGGTGTGTGGGGTATATGAGAATCCGATAATCATGGGTTATACTAATGCTAGTTTTTAGACTGATCTGAAGGATCTAACATTTCATGAGGTGTATTATTACTATATCAACAGAAGAGAATTGATCTTGAAGAGTTCAAAGTTGCTATTTTGGGTTGATTATACGAATAATTCATAGTATATAGAGGTTTATAATGTATCCATTGAATCTGTTTGGAGAAGAATATTTTTCCCGAAAATTGAAGTGGTAAACATAAGTAAATACCATATGACATTGTATTGTAATAATATTACCATGGGGGATATTTCAATAGATCCAATTTCAAATAAATGGACAATGAATATACATCATAAGTTTCACTGCTTGTCGGATTTTGTCTACTGGGTGATTTTGCTATAAATAAGTACCCACAGTTGAGAATTGGGTGGACACCATGACAAAAATATTAAATCAACATAAGTATAAGTATAATTTGAGAGAATGTAGGTTTAAGGATCATATTAGCTGGCTCTAGTGAATGTAATATTTTGTCGAAGTCTATTCCCTAGAACCCACTTTTGTGTACATTATGATAACTTTTATTCATAGTTTCAAATACTATCAAACAACTTATCACATCATGATTTTCTTCTTCATTACATAGTAAGTGATAATGTATTAATATTAGTTGCTACAATAAAGGTCATAGTTGTTCCCAAATATGATGAGAACCTTGATGTATTATGGTACTATTTATATATATATATTCTATAGATTGATGATATAATTTGAGTGACACAAATGATACATTCTATCATGAGTGAAGTCTCATAGGAATTCGACTCCCCCATTCATGGTGTACACCATATGTAATATCCATTGTGGGATATTATGAGAATGGGAAGAACCAGTTTGAAATCTAATTTTATTAATTAATATTATGAACTGTGTACATTTATCTATTGATGAAAGCCGTGAGGCTATATGTTCATGGTGATGTTGGACATATTTGATGGGTCATGAGTAATATTTCATTAATGAACAATGGAATAATGTATTTTCCCTTCTATTCATAAATTAAGTTGATATCTAAATGCAATTAATGGAAATTATGTAGCATAAATAAATCCATTTCCATGGTGTTCTATATGATAATTAAATTTCTTTGAATTCAAAAAATGAGACATCGAGCATGTAAGTAAATGGAATTGGCATGCTACTTTCTCTATTATAGATAACATGATAAAAGGATTATATTACACAACAACTGTTCCTATAAGGTATTAATTCATTGTGGTATTAAATTCATTCTCTATGGATTTATTGTCTTGTTTCTAGATAATAACCTTGGATATTAGTATGAATCACATAATGCCACAGAGAAAGAGGCATAGAGACTTACACACTATGTGTATCTATAATCTAAATTAAACAATACATTAGAATATATTATTTAACAAGATGAATAAAAATTATTTTCCATTTCATTTAATAGTTATTATTGTTTTATAGATCTCATATATTTGTTCACCAGTTATTTGAGAGAATTTAATGTGACCAGAATATTTAATAAATTTTTTTCTATTTAGTGGATATAATATTTTTTTCTTTATTGTTGAATTATTTAGTGATATTTAATTAATTCATTAATAATCCTTAATTATGTCCAAATAAATATTGTTGGGAAATTCATGGACTTAGTTTAGTGTTCTCATTATAAATAATAATTATCTAACATTATTTTATTAAGTAATATTTTATTTAATTCACGGTATAAGAACATATAGTGAAATAATAATAATAATAATAATATTTTAAATTGGTTTCTATTGGTATTACATAAAAAATAAACATGACTTGTGGTGATATTTTATTTTAACCCAAGATGTATAGAAACGAAATTTTATTATCTTTTTTGATAGATGAATTCATTTGTATGGTTGTGCACAACAAATTTGGAGAATCCTCTAAAGTACTGGAGAGATAACCTCTCTAGGAATACACTTATGAACTGAGATAGAGAGATTCATCCATCATTATCGCTGAATTACAAAGAGACAAAGGAGAATTATTTGGAAGAAATTCTCATTGAAATCATTGTGGGTTGAAAAAAGTGATTGGATTTGTCAGGATAGCACCCAGAGATTCCTATAACGACATTTTGAAATTTGTGGATAAGTCTGGATCACAATAGAAGGTAGCATTATAATTTATCCTACAATGAAACAATGTTACAAATTTTATATTTTTAGATCCATAAATGTGGAATGAATTACAATAAGGAAATTATTACATTGATTAAATTTATTGTGAATAATATGTAATGATCCTCTCTCTTGGTACAAGTGTTCTATCCCTTGTCTATTTTCATGATCTTAACTATGTTTATCATGATGTTTATCATTATGTAAATAATTTATTGATCATAAATTAAGTGAAATATAATTTTTTTGAATGACTCATCACATGCTTCTATTGATCCCAGAACC
Source organism: Viscum album (assembly GCA_963277665.1). Taxonomy (NCBI): domain Eukaryota; kingdom Viridiplantae; phylum Streptophyta; class Magnoliopsida; order Santalales; family Viscaceae; genus Viscum; species Viscum album. The sequence continues at coordinate 1,842,361,085 of OY728156.1, forward strand.
TACATGATTTAGGAGCACCGGGCCCCTCTTATTTTGGTGGTTTATTTCTCACCCATTATGGATTCATTAAAAGATGTTTCTATATTATTATTTTAAATGGGGTTTTAATTGAATCTATATTTTGGGAACTGATTAAGAGTATCAATTATATTTTACAAAATGAAGATAGATTCTTGTATGTGGAATCTACAATACTATTACATTTCATTTTTTTTCTTATTTCCCAGAATGCTCCAATGTGACTTATTCCATCCTAGAATGAATTACTTCAAATATTTATGAAAATTAACATGGATTTAACTCATTTTTTTAAATAATCCATCCCTGATGTTGATTTTCTATCAAAAAGTGAAATTGATGAGGAATGTTCTAGATGGTCATTTGTTACTATGGATTTATTCTCACATAATATTAAATTGGATGTTAATTGTGTTCTAAATTATTTCTTATATAAAATCCCTTTGTATTTCACATCCTCTATATATAAATAAATAAAATTGTGTTCACATTATTATTTACTAATCCATTTTTATTTAATATTTTTAAATTTATCCTTTTGACTATTTTTGAAAATGGTCAAATGATTCATTGAAAATTGGTATTCAAATTATTTACCATATAAAAAAATTATAAATTTTAGACCATAAATATGATAAATATAAATTTAATTTTTTATTTACAGAGTTAAAATTATCCTAATGGGAATTCTCAGTATATTTCTAGAAAAACATTTTTTTAGGTTAGTAGTTATAGACTATTGATATTTTTAAAGCATTCAAATTTATTCAATTATCATAATAAATTAATTAAAAATATTGGTATTTATAATATAAGTATGTATATATATATTAATTGATATTAATTTTTAATATAAAACCATGTATAATATTTTGGTAAGAGAATTAATATTTTACAATATAAAAAATTTATTTTCTTTTATTAGAAATGTTTTTTTGTCACATGTAGAAAAAAAATTAGATTGAATATTTTAGATGAACATTGTCATGTGATATAATATTGAGAATTTCATTGTTGATAATAATTAAACGATTAATAAGATTAAGGTTCACAACCATGTTAACAATAAGATTGTTAATTTCAAAGAATAATTTTATTAAAATTTCTTATTATTTCTAATCAAATACATTAATTTCCTTTCAATAATGATTATAATTTATTATTTATACTATATATAGTTTTATTGATGCACATAAATTTATTATAAAATGATAAAAATTATTATATACACATTTTTCAAATAAAAAAGTCTACAAAAAAGGATTTTCTTCATATTAATAGATTTAATATAAATGTTACTTAACACCATAACCCAAATCACTGAGTACGATTTGTGGTTCCCCATTACCTCCTACACACACCCCATATGTATGTGGCATCAATCATGTGTAAATGGTCTATGGAATGGAGTGAGGATAATATATCATTAGTGAAAAATTGATTTTAGATCATATAAATAAATCTATAAAAATAACCAACAAATAATAAAAAATAGCCATAATAGTAAATACATATGAAAATATAACCCATTCTATAGTAGTATTAAATTCTATATAAAAAACAAAAAATCAATAAAATATTACAATATCTGGAGTGTTGAAAAATTATATGAATGAGATTTAGATATCTTATCCAAAATTCATCAAGCAATGTAATCATCCACCTTCAGACCAACTCAACCATCCACTATAGGGCCCTTTACACTTACTAGATCATTAAGCATAAAATATATAAGCACACTAAAATGAGTGAGTAAGGTTTCATTACCAGACTCAAAAAAAACACCACCAAAGAACCGAAACATTATTGGATAACATATTGATGGGAATTCCAGGAAATTAAATTAGGATCATAAAAGATAATGGTATATCACAATAGTCTACAAAATATTTTGAGACTGCAATTTTAGGTTATTCCATCATTGGATCCATTCTATACAGAACATCATCTATCCACCGAAAACTTCCCCCTTTATTAGGGGATAGTTCCAAAAAATGATGCCTTGTACCTTAATTAATTAATTGTAAAAATCTTTTTGACTTCACATCTGACATATCCCCCTAGGGGGATATTCCTCTAGGTTCATCAAGCATTATAAAATGTAGAAGATAAATTAATAAAATATGCTAAAATTGAAAATAATATATATATATATATATAGTTATGTTATGTTAATAACGTAATATTCAGAATAACCAAATTTAAATAAACAATAACACATTTTATGTCTATACATGCACACATCTAGTGATCAATAATCCAAAATAATTTTCTCAAAACAATAATGGCACACTAAAAATTATGACAAAAGCCCCCAAAAATTAATGAATTAATGTTAAGGGGTTCCTACCAATAGTGAAATAATGAATTTTAATGACAGGCTCCCCGAAAAGGTAAAAATAAATAAATGAATCCTTTAACCATTCCTAGTTTGGATCATTTATACTTCTAGGATGGAGTTAGAATAAGAAGTGTAACACCCTTAACCTACAAGACCAGAGTTGGTGCATTATTTTATTATATTAGCATGATTACAATGAATAAAATCCTATATGAATGAATAGATTGAAGTTTCGGAATACTAGATTACATACATGTTAACCATAATACATTTTGGAAAATAAAATAATGCATAACCTAATTAAAATCTCAACATCCTTGATACTCATTCAAAGGATTCTTCTTCTAAACCTGAGTTAGATAAACATAATAAGGGTAAGATAAAATGATTAGTATGTTATGTAAAGTTGATTAAATAATAAACAGTTGATAATAAATCAACATGAAATGTAAAATATCTGAGAACACAATCCATTTAAATAAATGGACAAGTAATAATCAATATGAATAGATAAATAATTGAATCACATTACATTTAATCAATAAAAGGATATTGAAGAAAATACATTGATTTAATCAAATTCAAAATATCATGGATAAAAATGATAACTGAATAGTGGGGAATGATTAATTATTAGATGCAATGTCTCAAGCACATTAAAACCTCTATTTTCAAGATCTATCCATCAGACAGTTTAAAGCTACAGGTAAAACCTCTTTAATTGGGCCAACTAATTTGTCATATTACAACATAGTGATTCATAGAGGGGATATAAGATGTTAACTCCCCTTAATTAACTATATTTCTAAATCATTCATCATATTTTTTTAATTTATTTAATTAATAATTTTTATTCCTTATCAAATATCTATATTCAATAAGTAATATTATTCTAATAATATTTCCCCAGATAAATGAATAAATATCAATGTAATAATTGTATGTAAAATATTATGGTATAGGGAATAATATTATCCATATCCCATGAATCATGATATTAATGAAAATTACAATTTATAAATGATTAGAATAAGGTTATTGTTTCAAGGTAACGTTAACTGTCACAAAATAATTTGAGATTTTAATTGTAAGTTATACAACTTTGTAATTGTGAAGATAACCCTCTTGGATGAGATAATTAATATTGAAAGTAAAAATATATTTAATTATGAATAAATAATGATGAAAAAAATGAAAATATAGAAGTATATATACCAAATTTTTGTGAATTAGTTAATAACAATGAATAAGTCTCAATGGAATGTAAATTGTGATGAAATCTCTAACATTGTACTTCTTTTTGGGTGAACATCCATTGACCACTTTCATAACAAATTTAAGTATATCACCACCTAATACTAGAACCATATGAAAATTTATAGTATCCTATATTGTTATTTTATAGTATCATATAATATATTCATTAATAACCTTCCAATTTTCACTATTTCAGGTGTTAATTGCCTCTTTTTTCTATTATGTTATAACTTTTTATTTTTATTTCTATTACTTAGATAATTATTTAATTATCTCTAGAATTATAATAAATATGTAAATATTATATATTTTAATTATATATTTATTTATAATGATCTATAAAAATTTTATATAGGATATGAAATGTAGCATTAATGGAGACGGTAATTCATGCGTGCGAATAAATGCAACATTATTTTCTTATCTATATATAAGGAATGAAATGAAAATTATATAAATGTATATTATAATTCTAGTATATCATTAATTTTATATATGTAACATATTTTTATTTCAATCATCCTTATTAAATTCCATGTATATTGTAAATGAATCACATCACTTTGAGGTTGTATTATACCCCCTGTCCACAAAAGAAGTTATCATATTTCCAAAAAATGGAAATTAGGAAAGTATGAGTTAAATCAGAACTAAATAATAAAAAAACATTATAAATATCATAAATATCATATATTAAATAAAAATAAATCATTTTTTCTATCCTTGAATGGGGGTTAATGGAATAGCAAAATATTTTAGTTCACAAGGCAGTAGTCATCCGTACTCATGAACAGTGGTTGTGTATCCCATTTAATGTATGTTGGTAAAATTATAGGTAAAATTCTTAGAATAAATACATACATATATATAGATGATACATATTTTACTGTATATTCATTTAATCAAAACAGTTTAATGGGTTGAGAGATAAATACAATGAAATTGATTGTTAAGAAATATAACCACATTTTCGGGTAACTCAATTTGGTTAACACCAAAAGGCTAATTTGGAAGAATGTATTCCCCATGTGAGGAATCATGGAGGAGTTTATTTATATTAATATCTTATATTTCATTAATTTTGATGATATATAGGGATTTATAGGAGTGAATAAATTGGCGGGGTGAGTGACTTTTTATATTGGAGTTGATGTGGTATTCTTTTAAATTTTTTAAAAGAGAATTCCATCCAAAATATTTCCACGTAATGTGGATCCAATAATAGTAAAAATTATATAAAATGGGGTATATGGTCTATATAAGAACATAAAATTCCTTTTGGATAAGTTTCGTTGTTATCTATTCCTTATTTTTAATATTAAGTCATTTTTTAGTCTAAATTATAACTTAATTGTTGTAATAATGTTTAATCAATTATACTAATGACTTTTATAAAAAAAATAATTTTACAATATAAAAACTTATAAAATGTTATTATTATCAATATAAAATTCATTTAACCATATTTCAATCATATATGTGGAATAATTTAATTTAAAATTAATCCCACAATCGGATGAAAAAGTGGGGTTTTAATGTAATAATGTATGAATTCATGGAATGTTTTTATATTGGATTTCTGTGGGAAATTGATTAAAATTTCCTAAATTGGATTAATTTATTTATATTTTATCTAAATATGATTTAAAAAGAACAAATAATATAATTTATCCTTATAAATTAATTTTGAAAAAACATTGTTTTGAATTAAAATTCTGTATTTTTCACTATTACTCAAAAAATAAACCGTCTATGAAAAATAAAAGAAAATTAACCTAAGTTCATTTTTATATTTCTATTTCGAAAATTATTTCTATTTTGACATATAATGGTTATAAAGTTTAAAAAATTAATTTAAAATTTTTTCTTATTTAAAAGGATACAAAAATATATTTATAAAAAATATAGGTTTTTATGCTTGAATTTAGGTTTGTTCATATCTTATGAGGATAAAATATTTTGGAGGAATGTAAAAATATTTTTACATATATATAATATATATATATATATACAATATATAAATTCTATAAAAAGTTTCATAATTTAATTGATTTTTGAAAATGTTACTAAATTTTGTTTTTATAAAACTGGGTGTTATGTTCATTGCAAAGTAATTAATTATTTCTTGTTTTGCAAGAAATATACAAAATTAATATTATTATAAAAGGAAAATATTTTTATGTATTTGGGTGCTATACTGTTCCCTACCAAAATAATTTCATCCTCAAATTTTCAGGGGTATTATAATCTAAAAAAATGTGGGTAGTTCTCCTTCTCAAAATCTTTTATCTCCCATGTTTCTTCTTCGATTTTATTATTTCCCTAGATTACCATTTCCATAATAATTATATGATTCATCAAGACATGATCTTTTGTATCATGAATTTTTATGGGTTCATTATAGTATAGAAGGTCATGTCTAAACTATATTCCATTATAGATGATCACATGTATTCAGTCTGGCATGTACAACCTTATTAAAGATATATGGAGAAAATATTGTACTTTTGAGAGATTTAGAGGCATTAGAAAATGATAAAAAAACATCTGAAACCATTTAAATAATCACAATGTTTTGTATGTAAATGGGACTCATTTTACATTTTCTATCGACCCTTATAACACACTTAAATGATTATACTTTCAATAAATAATTATCTCACATTTGGAACTCTAAATAATTCCATAGATTATCGGCATAGTTCCTTTACCAACATTAAGATTCATTAATATGAACAATAAAATAAATTACCATTATCGGAATATCTTCCATATTTTTTGGTCATACAATTTTCCATTGACCAACTTTATCGCAGCATCATAGAGTATGACACTTCTTTCCATCTAATACATCATACGATCCCATATGAATACATCAATAGATACTATTATTATTGGAAATATCACCAAAGGTATTTATTGATCCCACATATCATTAATATAAAATGAAAATGATATCATCATTTTTACATTTTTTGAATATTTCTTTTAGATAATCCATCAGTTTGAGGATGGTAGGTGTAGTTGAATTCAAACATAGTGTCAAGAGCCTTCTACATACATTTTGCAAATTTTGATGTAATGAGACAATATCGATCAGAATCAATTTATAGAGGTGCATTATTATGTCTTAATAATCATCAATATATATCATTATGAGTCACTCATGAGGAATGTTTTACCTTATAGGGAGAAAATGTGATTATTTGGTTAATTGATCAATAATAACCCCTCTTACATCATTCCTTCTAAGTTAATTTTGTAGTCACATGATAATTTCCATAGTAATTTCATCCGATTTTTGCACATGAATAGAATGATGTTAAAGGAATACTTTATGATGTTTCCTCACATCATTCACCTGTTACATAACCAAACCTCTAGACACATAATCTATAATTTTATACTTGTGTTATCCCACCAAAAATGTTCATTAAATTCCCTATACATATCAATGCTTCTATGGTGTATAGAAAAATTTGAGCTATGATAATCATCCAAAAAATCACATTTTACATTATGTGAATATGGAGCACAAATACACTTTCCAAATTTTATAACTCCATCATCACAATAAAAGTATACTAATTTTCTTTCTCTCACACAATTAATTTTCTAACAAAGGTTATCTTCATCTGATTGAGAAATCATTATATTCCCTAATAAAGATTTTTTTTCAATAATTTAATAAATTATTAATGTGTCACCATGCGCAGAAATACCCTTATCCAACTTTTTTATATCCATGAAAATAGGATCCTTTTAAATCATCATTTCAATTAAAACTATGTGAAACTTTCTTACTCATTTAATTAGATACCTTGTTTTCATTTCATGGTTGGTAGTGTGTTGTGAAAATAATATCCTTGGGTAAGTGTGTCCAACACATTTGTCTCAAATTGGGAACTTTTTATGAGATTATTTTTTTCTAGATTTTATGATATCATGTATATCTCACATCATTTCCCATAAAGATAATTTCCCTATATTTCTAAAGGAAAAATTGAAATTTCTAACTCAAGATCATTGGTTGTATAGTTGTACTCATGAATTTTCAATTTCCATGATTAATATTCCAAAACATTATCATTTATCATTAATATAAAACCAATTCCCAAATGGCTGATTCCATACCCAATGCATTGGAGGTTATAGTGAAACCAAATGGAATACCCGACTTCCACACATATCACTAAATGGAATATCCATATGGCTGATTCCATACCCAATGCATTGGAGGTTATAGTGAAACCACCCATCCTTGTTTAATCATGGAAACGCCCGAGATTTGGTAATCATGTAACCACTCGTCAAATAACCAATTACCATTATATAATGATAAAACATAAAATATTGATAATTTCAATATTTCACAAATAAAATTTCATTTACTATTACAAGAAATAATTTCAGGGTATTCAAATAATAAATCCTTTTAAAAAAACCATTTTCCATACATGAAAACCCTAAAAGTGAATAACGGATTTCTTTTTCTTTTAAAAACATTTAGTCTTTTAGAGGAATCCAAATAACGATTATGGAAGCAGAGAGGGAATTGTCACTTTAAATTTTATATACATTCCTTTTGTGGTTTAGGAAAATGATTCTTAGATAAATGATTCCCTTTGAAATAAATTAATAGTCAAAGTAGTTTACCATACACATTTTAAAATAAGAAGGGGTAAATTATCAAAATACGCCAGAAATTGAGAAGATTGAGACGAAGTCCTTTACCTTGCGTCAAATATGATTCGTTCGATATTTAAATTCCTGAAAAATAAAAAGAAGTTAATTTCTACAATATTAAGATACTTTTTCAAGATAACTACACCTTTTATATCACTTATTACCATGATATAAAAATTACATAATTTTTCATGTTAATATTAGTGGTTTTGTCGATAGTTGGTACATGATTCAAAAATGAACTTGTTATAATTAAATTTAGTCCTTGTAGTCAAAATTACATTATCTCTAGAATATTATTCGTATATATATATCATATATATCCCGTATATATTAATTTATAACATTAAATTACATTTGGAGATAATAAATGAAAAATACTATTCAAGGAGTCGATAAGCATTACGTACGCATGAACACTACATTCATTTCTATTTCATATTTAATAGAATGAAAACTTAATGATACATACCTATGTTATAATTATATTATAATATCATATTTTATATATTATACATATTTTCATTATGTTAATCCTTTATACATTCCATGTATGGAATGAATGAGTCATGTCACTTCAAGGAGGGGGTAGTACGCACTTCCTCAAATGCAATTATCATGTCCACACATCATGAAATCTATAATAGTATCTTTTAAATAAAAATTATAGAATCATAAATAAAAATATAATCATATTATATATCATCTAAATATAATGCCATCATAAGGGCCACCATGATAGGTGGTAGGAGAGAATTGAATAATTCTTATTTCATGAGGTAGTAGTTCGACGTCCACAGAAACAGTAAGTTCTAATTCCATTAAATCGAGGTATGTGTATGTTTAGATCAGATAACTCAAACAAAAAACAACCTAGTATATTGTATATATAGGTGTTGTTATGTAAACAATTAATAAAAAGTGCATATGTAGTGGGGAAAAAATAATGAAAATGAACTTGAGAGACGGTGTTACCTCAGATCATGTCACTACTTTTTTTGAGGAAAAAGGATTTCTTAAATTTCATTTTTCCTATGAAATGCATTATAGGATTAATTAAGGGATGTTTGGATATTATTTGCAATGTTGTTGGACAATCAATGGGGGTTTGATAAGTATAACAAAGGGTTAGATTTGGTGTCTATTTATAAGAGGGAGGAGGGACACTATAGGATTGTTTGAATCATTATTTTAATATAAATTGATTTTTGATATTCAAAAGGATAATAAATCATTTAATTCAAATATAAGATAAGTATTTTTATCAATCCACTCAACCAATAGTTTTTAGATATGTTAGGGTTTCAAATTTAACCTTGTCATTTAGCATTATCCCTTATTTAACTTTTTTGACTCTTACTACATCTTCTTATATATTCATACTTTATTGTTAATGTAGTTACTATTAAATTTTAGATGAACCTAATGTGGTTCATTAATGACATGTTAAAACATATTTAAGTCATTTAACTGAATCACAGATTTTAGGGCTATAATATCATTACATATAATAATATTTGATTTATAAACTCATTTATGTCTATTGTTTTACTATTTATATCATGACTTTTTAGAAATCCTATGCAACATTATTTATTTGAAGGAAATTATTAATTCAAATATTATAAGTCAAAATAAATCCCAAAATTTCGGTATTGCATACAATTTTTCAGAAAAAAAATATTTTAATATTTATAACCTCATTTATCTAAATCTTTCATTAATAAGGTAATTAATACATTATCATTGTGTCATAAATAAATTTATTTATATGATATCTAAAAATTTTAAATAAAATACCATGATGTAAGATGTCTTTTTAAATTTCATAATGACTTTTTATTGTTTAATAAATCTCTTATATAACTCCATATAAAAAATTCATTATCAAAGTAATCTAGTGTCATTTTTACACACAAGTGGATCTATGGGGTCATAAAATAGACCCAATGATGCCGACAGTAGAAAAAATAACATAAAATAGGTTTAGGACATGTGTTATGGTAAATTTATATTATTATAATATTAATTTTTACCCTTATTTTCTAGATTAACCTTTTAACCATAGTAAATAAAATATTTACTGAAGTTACTATTCATAATGTCTAAAAATAAAAGTGGCATATTTAAAAACATTTGTACTCCTTATTCCAAATATGGGATCAATTTTTTCAAATTAAAAACACTGATGTTTCATAAATCAATTTAAAATTATTTTTGGTTTTCAAAACTAAAAATATTGTTTCGGAGAAGTAATAACTACCAAAATATTTACATGGGTTTATGTCCAATTTCAAATTCAAATTACATCCAATTAAAAAATTGGATTTAATAGTTAAGATATAATATAATTAAACTTTAAATCCAAATATAAGTACAATCTATATATATAAATGAATTAAATCACATGGAATATTTGAATAAAATGCAGTATTTTTACTATTTATTAAAAATTGTACATTAGCAGAAAAATACAAAAATATCATCCAATGTAAATTATGATGTATCTATTATAAATAATATGTTTATTTTTTCTAATAAAACTTATAAAGGTTTCCAAAAATGATTTAAAAAGGGATTTCCCACAAAATGTAGTAAAACTGAATTTTTTGAAAAATTAAACATTTATGTAATAAAATGAATTATTTATTATGTAAAATCTACAAAAACTAGATTATGAATTTAAAACATTAAATTTAATATATATCATATATGTTTCATTATAAAAAAATCCATAAATAGTTATATGGAAACATAATTTTCTCTTATAAATATCTCTTCATAAAAACACATCCATTATTTTAAATTGGATATAATTTCCATTTTTAATAAATTTGGTAATCAATGAATTATCATATAAAAATGGGTAAATGATATTTAAAAATTGATTTTATACTATTCATTTTTACTATTCCAAAAAATATGAATTAATTTCCATTTAAAATTATAATATTATTATTGTATTATTTTTCGCGATAACTCAAAGTTGTGTGCAACGTAAGATTTCAGAGAAACTCATTATAATGTGTCGACTAGGCTATCAAAAAAAGTGTCCTCATTACCATAAAATTATTATATTATTCATAAGTATTAATAGAAATTCAAAATTTATTATGATATAAATACATGGGTATTTATATCCTTCTCCAGTTTTGGAAATTGCGTTCTCGCAATTTTAAAACTGGGCTCTGAAACATCATTGGAAGTCTCAAATAAGAATAAATGTCAATAAAATTATTTCTTTCAAATAATGAAAGAGAAGTAAAAAGTTCTCCTGAGATAACAAATATTAGTATTCCATGTATGAAAAGATATATATGGAAGAGTAACTAAATTTCTTGTTTTGATGAAGAGTGATAGAAGACATGATCAAGAAAAATGTTAACCACAAAAAAACCACAAACATGTGATAGGTAAAATAGTCAATGATTTTTTAATCAGAAATTTAAGCGAACAACATTTTTGTTATAATATCTGTTTAATAATGTTGAAGAATTTATTTATGATATTTACTAAGAAAATAATTAAATATACTTACCTTTCAACTAGAGTATCATTCTTTAATAAATTTCTAAAAAGTACTCATATTTTCTCTATACGATGACTATTCACGATGACATGGCCCCATCTGATGTGCTAGAATCAAAATATATAGAATCAAATATTCCAAAAAAATATGAACTATAAATTTCTAATATCATTAGTAATCACCAAAACCAAAATCGTTATTACAAGATCAAATAATCCCTAAAAGGATAATCTATTAAAAAATGAAATTTTAATCTTAGTATCCGTTATTTTAAAAACAATACCCAAAGTTCAAAAAAGACAACTCAATAAACAATTATCCTTATACCTCTTCCATATAATCCATTATAATATTGAATCCTAAAAACCAGAAGAATTTGATCAGATATACTTCCATAATAAATCCTAACATTTATCTCCAAATAACATTAACTTCTCTTAAATTATCAAACTGAAAAGTAATTAACATAATCAGTTATTCTAAAAGATAGGTTAATGATTTTAAAAAAAAAATCAATATATGTTCACAATGAAAAAAATTAGTTTCATCCAAAATAAAATTCACACATTATTCCTCAAATGAAATCCCATAGTATTCTATATTTCCATAGGTATAATGTTTTCCAAAAGAGAAAAGGTCTTCCAATATAACCAATATCACTTAATCACCAAATATATTTCTTATACTAAGGATATCTTTTTGATAAAAAATATGTTTTTAAACTACCATATTCATGATCCATAAAATAATGAATTTAATATTTATTAAATCATACTAACTAGGGACTTCACGAAGGACATCAATTGGCGAGGCACCCTTTTCTCCCTTCAGTTGTGGGTTTAAATCCCATGGTCTTGCCGGAAGCGATGGTTTTTCACCAATCCTTTGGATAATTCCTTTTCTAAAAACAATATAATTTTATAAAATTCCAAAAAAATGAGATAAATTCTTAAAAATAACCATAACATTTTTAACCACAAATGTTATCTCATACCTAGCATTTTTATCCCCAAAAGTTATATCCTGTAATTGCATAATATTCAAGGATCATATAAACCCAAAAGGTTCTTTATAAGTATATCCACAAATGAAAATATAATTCTCAACTAAATAAAATTTTAACATAACCACCTACATGGTTACACAGATAAGAAAAAATTATTCCAAAGTAAACCCATCAACCAAAGTGTCTAAATACTTGTATGCATTTAATCATCCTAAAATCTACCATAACTCTTCAATCCCCTATATGTATACTTATTAATAATTCAATTTTCTTCATGATCTATTCACCATTATTTTCAATCTTATTGTGTAATACATTTTTCCTACAAACATATTCATGATTCATATCATAATATTCCACAATTTAAAAACATTATCTAATAAATAATCCATATAATTCATTTGTCATTTTTAGTTTCATTGTCATCAATTTGAATGGAATTGGACATTGTTAAACATATATTTGTATGTTACTATTGATCCCATTCCAGAAACTTCTTCTTAGGAAATCTACTTGAGTAATGCCCATGTACACCACATATAAAGCAGTTAATTGATCTGTACGAAATTACTTATTTCTTTATCATGGAGCCAACTGAATTCTTATTTTTTCAACATAATGTTATTTCTTTATGAACTTCAATATCAAATCTATATCATCTTCATGTCCCTTTAAAACGTTTTAATACTCATTTCTTACCATATCCAGGACACCTTTGTTCTTTAAAATAATTACCTTTATAATTATTACATGAACATCTATAGGGATTTGTTTCTCCCATATACGATGACTTATAAAAACCACCAAAGGTTAAATTAGTCAATCATGACTCTATTTATTTGGTTGTTAATAACTTCAACAGTTTTCATTGTAGATCCCATTTCATTTGATTTCTCATTCAGAAAACCACCATAGTTTCTTATATATCCATTGTTACATTGGTGCCTGCTAGATCCGACCATTTAAAAATACCAAAATGATCAGCATGAGTATGTAAATAAAATAATCATATAATATCTTATGAGGAGGGTAAATACAAAGATATTATTATTAATGTAATATTATACACATTATTTTTTTTAAAACTATGACACATTCTTATATGATAACCATTATGGTTATGTCACTAATGCTTAAATAACACCATAACCTCTAATGTTGTCTAAACCGACCGCTGATACGAACTGTAAGGCCCCATCTTTAATCATTACATAATCGCCAACTATGTTAATATGTCACAGTAGAGATCTTTTTAATTTTATAGCTTTAGAGAATTAATTCAAAAAATTTACACTATAACATGAATATTACAAGTAGAATTTTCTACTCACTGTCCATTTTATCATAAAACATAAACTCTTAAAAAAACATGTCTACTTCCTTATTTTAGATAGAATGACATTTCATTTATCCCATCCCTGAACATATTCATCTTTGACTCATGTTAATAACATTTCAATCCTTGGTAATAGCATATAAATCATAGTAAGTGATACATAAAAAAGGAAAACAATTATTTTTTTAATAAAAACCAGTTAAACATGTATACCTTATCAAAAAGTAATAATATTAACCTTTAAAAATTTGAAAAAACTCTTCACTAAATAAAAAATCATTGCTCAACCTTTAAAAAAATATTACTATAAAGCTCATAGAAAAAATAATATCTTATAAATGTAACTTGGGACATAAACATACTTCAATGGAATAACTATAATGTCGTCTTCCACACATATCACCAAAGGAAATATCCATATAGATTACTTCCAAACCCAATGAATTAGTGGATATAACATTACTAACCATCCTTGTTTTATAATGGAACCACCCGTTATTTTCTTTTTCACATAACCACACGTTAAAAGTTAACCTACCATTATCTAATCATAAAACATAAATTTTTTCCAATATCAATATTTCTCTAATTACACATGATTTTCCACCACTAGAAATCATTTAATGATATTCAAATAATAAATCAATTTCAAGAACAATTTTCAATACCAAAACACCAAATAGGTAATAAGTGATTTCTTTTTCATTTAAATTCATTTAGGCCTATAGAGGAATCCGAATAATGATTACATCGGTGGAGAGGTCATTCTCACCACAAACATTAAAAATATTAATTTTGTCTTTTAGTAAAATGGTTCATAGATAAAATATAACCTTTGAATGAATGTAAAGGTCAAATGGTTTATTATACCCTACGTAAAATATGGAGGTGTATATTATCAAAATATTCCTAAATGAAATGAGATTGAAACGGAGTTCCTTACCTCATGCCTAACATGACTAATTTGTTAATAAATTTCCTAAATAATAAATATAAGTTAATTTATACATTATTTAGAAACCTTGTGATGGTTATTATTCCTTTTATATAACATATTATAACATTATAAAAAATTAAATAATTATTTTGGTTAATATCATTTTCTATCTTGATATTGTGTACTTAACTCAAAAATGATCTTGTTATAATTACAATTTTTTCATGTGGTCAAACGTCCATTATCTATATAATATTATTCATATATAAAACATATATATCCATTATATAAGTAACTATAATATTATATTATAATTGGTGATAATAATTAAAATACATTGTTAATGGAGATGGTAAGTCGTACGTATGCTTGAACGCTATATTCATTTCTAATTTATATTTAATGGAATGAAAAAAATGATATATATGTGTATTATAATTCAATTATAAAATCATATTTTATATATGTTACATATTTCTTTAACACCATTCTTTATGTGTTCCTTATATAGCGTGAACGAGTCAAATCACTTTCTGGGGGCTGTAGTCCGCACCGCCTCAAATGAAATTATATTATTCACACATCATGACAAGAAAAAAGGTTTGTTGTAAATAAAAATTAAACATTAATAAATACAATATATACATATAATATATCATATAAATATACATCCATCATAATGTCCACAATGTGAGGTGGTAGGAGACAATTGAACAATCATCGTTCCGTGAGGCAGCGGTTTTTCGTCCATATAAATAGTATGTTCTAAATCAATTAAATGGAGGTCTATGTATGTATAGTTTTAATAATAAACAATAAAAAACCTATTATATTGAGTATAGCGGTGTTTTTATATAAACAATGAATATGAAGAGCTTAGGGAGTAAATAAGGAAAAATATTTTAAAGGAACATGAGAGAAGACGTTACCTCAAATTGGGTAAATTCTATTGATTTGAGAAAAAAGGATTTCTTAAATTAAATTTTTCCAAAAAGAAGTATTCTAGGAATAAGTTATGTATATTGGGAGATTTTTTAAAATATTTTTGATGAGAGAATAGGGCCTGAGAAGTTTGAGTAAGGGTTGTAGGTGGTACCATTTTATAAAAGGGTAGAGGGGCACTTTTGGAAAGCTGGAAAGATTATTTTATTATAATCTAAATATATATTTTAAAAAGGTAAAAAACTCATTTAGTAAGAATATAGGATTTTTATTATTCTAAATACTCTCATACAATTGTTTTAAATGTGTTTGGGTTTCCATTTTAACCTTATCATTTTTCTTAAAACCTTAGATAACATATTTGACTCTTACAATCTCTTCTTGTATATTCTTACTATCAATTTAATATAGTTACTATAAAAGGAAAATTGATCATAAAGTGGGTAATGAATGACATTTTAAACCTTATATAATTTATTTTTCTGAATCATATATTTTTAATACTATTATATCATTTAATAAAATAATTGTTTTTCAAAAACTGATTTATGTCAATTTTAATACTATTCATATCATGACATTTTAAATATCCATTAAAACTTAATTCATCATAAAAAAATTATTAATTAAATTATAACAAGTCACAATAATCCCAAAAATTCTTGTATGACATAAAATGTTTCAAAAATATTATATTATAACATTTATTATATCATGTTTTTAAATTATTCATTAATAAAATAATTATTACATCCTCATTGTGACATAAATAAATTTATTTATATGATGTCTAATCATTATGAAAAAAATACCATGATGTCATAAATATTTTTATGTTTCTAATTAATATTAATAGTCTAATATATCATTTTTATATCACCATATTAAAATTTTCATACTAAAATATACATGACTATGTTTTATTTTCCATAACATTAAATTAAAAGTAATTAAATGTCATTTTCACACACAAGTAGATCAATGGGGTCCTAAAATCTACCCATGGATTCACATGTACGAAAATATCTCATAATATTGTGTTATAAAATGTGTTGGTTAAATTTAATTTTATTATAATATTATTTCATTACCTTTATTTACCATATTTACCCTTTAACTATGGTAAATATAATATTTACTGAAGTTAATATTCATAATGTCTATAAATAAAAATTACCTATTTATAAAATTTGGACCTATTAGTTAAAAAAATATAATATATTTTTCCAAATTGAAAACATAGAAGTTGTAGAAATTAATTTAAAATTAATTATTATTGTCAAAACCAAAATGCGTGTTTTTGAGAAATAAAACTACCAATTGATTGACTTGCATTTATGTCAGATTTAAAAGTTAAATTACATTAAATAAATAAATTTGGATTTAATTTTGAACATATATTCTAATTAAATAGTTTAAACAAATAAAATAATAATCTATTTATATAAATAAATTAGATTACATGGTGGTTTTCATTTAAAATGCAGTATTTTTTACTATTCATTAAAAAACGTACATTAGCAGAAAAACACAAAAATTTAATCCAAAATAAAATTTGATGTTTCACTTATAAATAATAATTTAATATTGTCAAATAAGTCGTATTAAGTTTTGAAATACTATATTTAAAATGTGTTCTCCATTAAAAGATTGTAAAACAACATTTTTACATAAAGACATCTTTTATCAGAAAAAATGAAAGCATTCTTATATAATATCTTGAAAACATATAAGATGAATTTAAAACATTACATTAAATATATATCATAAATTTTTTATTAAATATAAATCCATAAAAAGTGATACAAAAACACAATTATTCTATTTTAAATTGGATTTTGTAAAACACATCTTCTATATTCAATTGGTTTTTATTTTAATTTCTAATAAATTTGGTAATCAATGAATCATCATTTAATCATCTGTAATCCATATTTAAATATTCATTTTATAATATTCATTCTATATATTCCAATGTATAGGTGTTAACTACCATTAATAATAATAATAAAATTTTCTTATTACTTTTTAGTTAAACTAAATGTTGTGTGCATCATTTAATTTGATGAAACTCATTATATCATGTAGAGTATGTCACCAGAAGAAGTGTCCCATTTATCATAAAATTATTATCTTATTCATGATTAATAATATATATCAAAATGCTTTATTTTATAAATATATGGTTCGTTATACCCATGGTCATCATATATTTATTAATATACCTGAATATCATCAATAAATACCAAAAAAATGTCATGATATTAATTTAATACTATATTCATTACATCCATAGGAATAGATAGTGAATTATAAAATTAAAATGGATTTACTTTTAACTCATAATTTTCAAACCTCATTTAAAAATATATCATCGAAATTTCCTCCTTTTTAACTCCCAAAGGGTTAAACCCATAATAAAGATTAGTATTTGAAAAATATTGGGCACTTTGTGGTTAATCAAATAGATAATCAATAAAAGGTAGAGAATACATATTCTTTGTTATAAAATATTTATTTCCCTATAATAAATTTAAATCCACATAAATCCATTTTTGGTCTTAACAAATAGAACATGGGTTCCTATGGTGAAAGACTAGGGTGAATAAATCCCTTATTAACCAAATCCTTTAGTTGTTTATCCTACTCCACTAATTCATAAGTAGAAATTTTATTGAGATTATTTGATATTGGAATTTATTTAAGGATTGGATCAAACAAAAATTACACTTCACGCTCTAGGGGATGTCTAGGTAATTCCTTAGGAAACACATCAATGTATTCTTGCATAATACGAATATCCTCTATTTAAAGATTATATTCATCATTAAAATATATTTGTTTTCTCTTCTTCCCTATGAATTTCATACATTAGAGCTACTAGGGTATATCTAGAGAGGAATAATGTTAGGAATCTTCTTTTCTATACATAATTAATTATAAATCATCCTCACAAATCATAATTTTTTTTCCATTTGGAATAACTTTTTGCATTATATTTTCAGGTCCCTACCATATAATGGATTATAGAATATTCAACCATAGGTATGATAATGAGTACATAATTTAAATAATGTTTCTATGTCATAATAGGGGCTGATCGATAAATTTTTTTTGGAATGATACTTCCCTTATGAGTTTTGATAGAGAACTCTCTTTTTAAATTAAATGGGAAAATTTTAATTTTCATGGAAAATGTGTATACTTAAAAGGGTGTAATGATCCATCATCAAATATAGGATTATATAAATTTGAGGTTAGGATTAATTTACCTTCCACCACAAAATGTGGTTCTTCTACTTCTTATTTAGTGAACACATAAGCTTAGTCATCTCCCTTTGGCCTCTTCTATGGTCTATTTCATTGATATCTGGGTCATTAGTTTGTATGGCACCCAATCATAGAAAAAAAATAAAACATTGCAAATTAGTTTTTTCCTAATACTCGTTGTATTCACTATCCTGGTGAACGCTATCTGCACAGTTATAACAAACTCCCAATCCATTTACACATTTTTCAAGGTGATTCTTTTCATAGAGGTCACAATGTGTAATATGATGACTTTTCTTATTCTTATTCAAGGAGTTTCCATTTTAATTATTATCACATAGTCTTATTTTACTCTTGGAATGACATGAATATGAGGATTCTAAAAAAGTATATCTCCCTTAAGGTCACACGTAAAAATATATTTTCGTATGCAGATATTTTTTTAGAAACAAGTGCCCTTTGTGTATTTGGCCTAAGAGCTTCAAATAATTGGTCGATCATTCACTATGTTTTTTGTCTGTAATTTATAGAATGCCTGGATATACATGTAATGGTTTCTTTATAATCAACAACCCTTTTCCCCATCTAAATTTCCAATAAATAATTTTCTATCCATCTCAATTTTTTAATCAGTAGGGATGTATTTGTCAAAGAATGCATCATTAAATTTAATCCATTTCATGACTTCTATTTCTTCTTCCTACTAGTATTCTGGATTAATGACCCCCAGTGATCAGTATCACTATTTAGATAATAAGATGTAAGTGTATCCATTCCAATTTCACTTCATTGCAAGGACATAATTATCTTCCCTAGAGACTTAATTTATATCTCAAATACAATTGGATAGTATTCCCACAAAAAGATTGTGTATTATATTATATAAAGTGACCCATTATATGAGATTCTCTATGTATAATATTTTTTTCCATTCATGAAAGGATATTTTTCATAACGTGATTATATTTCCCCAAAATTTCTAAAATTTCCAACATTCTAATACCAAATTTTATGGATTCCTCAATAGAGAAATATGTGTATTATCTATATGTTTTGATACAAATTCTAGACTATATTTCTAAAAAAATTAATATATTGGATTAGGTCATAAAATTATAGTGTAAAATTCATAATATGATATATTACATAACATGAATTTATTCATCGTAAATAACAAAATCAATAAATTTGGTTTATTTAGTGAAACATTTACTTTTATATATATCTTAATGGGTTTTAAGTAAAATATGAATTATTGTAAAAATATGATATAGGTGTATGAAACCATGTGCGTAGTAATGATCATTGTAATGTACTAGTTTACACTTGAGTTCAACGTGATGCACCTTTTTAGTGTTACTTCCCCTAGCTATATGTGTTATATAACCTCATCTACATGTAGTATCTGGGGAAGAATATATTTAATGGAAGGACCACATAATCTATACCATCCCAAAATTATAATATATTATACTGTACATATCCACAATTTCTAACTTAGGGTTATGATCACTAATCTATGTTTTCCTATATCTAGTTTTAATGTTTTCTACTAAACATTTTCCAATACCCAATGTAACGACCCAACCCCAAATACCTAGGGCAAGTTCATTATTTTTTTACATTAGCATGATTACAATGAATAAAATCCTAACGGATTGAAAATGTTAGTAGTTCTGGAAATCCATAATGAATAAAATATACTATAATACATAGGTATTATAAAATAAATCAAATCATAAGTAAAAGATAATCCTCCATGAAACTCATTATATGGTATAATATTCATAATATAGAGAAAGTAAACATAATAAGGGTGATATCAAATTCCCAAGAAGGGTATGTAAAGTGTAATAAATAATCAATATATAAGAATATATCCACATAGAAAGCTAATTAACTTAAAAGATATGCTATTTAAATAATTAGATAAGGCATTATCAATATGGAAAGGTAAATAACCGAAACACATTCCATTTATTCAATAAACTAAGATTTAATTTCATAAATATATACTATCATAGTGAAAATAACAAGGATGTAAAAGATAAATGAAATTAATGAAATGATTAATTATTGTACATAATTTCTCTATCACAATATAGTTTTAAACTATAGTTAAAAACCACATTAATTTTTTGAACTAATTTTCTCATGAAAACCTGTCGATGAACTAATGGTAAATATAATTTTTGGGTTACATACATCACTACATTAACAAATAATTAATTATATTTATTAATAAATTCAATTAATAAAAAATAATCTTTATAAAATATTTTTATTTAAAATTAATATTCATTTATCAATATTTCATTAAATAATCAAATAATAGTCAAAGTAAACACTCTATGCATAAATAATATTTTTTTTGGAAATAATATTCCCCATTATCAAATATTGGGGATATTTAATTATATTTCCAATGAATATGATTATAATAATGTGATTCTTTTTGGATAAAGTTTACAATCCCAAAAGAATGTTACATTAAAATGATAACTTTTACCACTTGGAAATATTCAATCTAAACCTATTAAATCAGATAATACAATATAAAACTATAAATACCACGAATTATGATTGAATAATGATATTAAATTAAAAATCCGATGTATATAAACCACAAATATATTTAATTTTTGAATAACAATGAATAAGTCTGATTGGAATGTAAATTAATATGAAATACCTTACCTTCGACTTCCTTTTGGATGAACGTCATATAACCTCATCTATAATGGTTTTAAATATGTCACTAACATATAACAAAAACATAGTAATAATATAATATATTATATTATGTTCTTATAGTATCTTATTTCCCATTTGTTAAAAATCATTCATTATTTTCACTCTTTCGGGTGTTAATAACCTAGTTTATTGAGTATGTTTTAACTTTTGATTTTTACTCCCATTCCAAAGATCAGGCATTAATCATCTAAATAATATAATTTATGATTTAAATATCCTATTTTTTCATTATATATATATATATATATTTATAATAAATCATAAATTTTTATTAGGAAATGAAATGAACCATTAATGAATGCGGTAGGCCGTGGGTATGCATGAACGATACATTCATTTCATTTCATAATTAAAATAATTATATATATATATATATATATTATAATTCCATTATCATATTCATTTCATATAGTTCACATATTTTTTTTGAAATCATCCTTAATAAATTCCATATATTTCTTGAATGAATCACATTGCTTTGAAGAGACGGTAGTCCACACGTTTAGAAATGAAGTTATCAAATTCACACAAAATAGAATGAATGATGGTATGAGTTATACAATAAAAAAAAAATAAAACATACATTATAAATATAATATATATCAAATATAATCTATAAACCAATCATTATTTCTAACCATTAATTGTGGTAAATGGAGGAATGAACGACATCAGTTCGTATGGTTAGAGTTTATCGTGCACATGAAAAATGATGGTGTGTCACATTACATATATGTGTATGAATGTTATATAATTAAAATTTATAAATATATTTATGATATAATGTTTATTATATATTCATTTAATAATAATAATTAAATGGTTTGAGAGTGAAATAAAATGGAACTAATCATTGAAGAATGTTACCTTATTTTCGGGTACCTTCTTTTGGTTTATAGTTAAAGGCATACTTTTTTTCCATTTTATCAAGGTAAGACTTTTAGGATGAGTGGAGTTATGTTCATATATGATTTTAACCATTTTTTGTTTGATGCAATGGTCTTCATAGGTGTTAATATGTGGAAGTGGTGAATTCCTTTTTATAGTGTTGAAGGAGTGGCATTTTTGTAAATTTTTTGAAATAGAATTCCACCCATGTTTTTCAAATGAAAATTGAATTCAATAATGGTTAAAGGTCCATAAACAATGTATTATATGATCTATATATGAACATAAAATTTGTTTTGGACAATATTCTAGGTTATTTTGGCCGTTCATTTTATGAGTTAGTGCTTGGTTCCACTAATGTTTCGCTTAATCATTGTAATTTAATTTAATAAAATTCAAAAATATGTTCAGTAATTAAATTAGTTTTCCATATTTTAAATTATAAATTTATTTGATTCAATATTTTCAGTCTCTTTTTCAAAATTAAAATCACATAATTGGAGTAACATAATTTAAAATTAATCATGAAGATGTGAAGACCAAGCGATGTTTTAAGGTAAAAATGTTTAAAAGTTAAAAATGATTGTTTAGAAAAAAAATTTAATTTTAGTATTTTATAAATACCTAAATTGGATTAATTTATTATTAATTATTATAAATAATATTTAAATCCAATTCAATAAATAATATAACCTTATAAATTAATTATATGAAAAAGGATTTTGGAATTTAAATTCAAAATTATCCCTATTAAACAGAAAAAGAACCCTCCAGAAATAAATACAAAAAATAAATAATACTACATCAATTTTTATGTTACCATTTAAATATTTATGTTTCTTTTAACATATAAAAGCTATAAAATTTCCCATATTTGTATTTAAAATAAGTTCTCCATTAAAATGTAGAAAAACTATATTTAGAAAAAACAGTATAGGTTTTATGCATAATATTGGGGGGTTTCTTAATGTATGACTATCATATATATTAGATTAAATGATGTAATTTTTTGTTTATATAATATATAAAATAACTATATAAATACTCTAATGGTTTTTTAATTTAATTGACTCTGAAAAACGTCCCTAAATAGTTTTTTTATATAGGGTGTTGTGGTCATTGTAAACTAAATCAATATGTTTTATAGAAATAAACAAAATTATCATTATTATGAAACGGAAATATTGTAAGGTATTATTGTTCTATTTTTACCACATATAATGTTTCTATAACATGAGAAAATAACCCAATATGATAAGTTACCATTAGTAGTCTTTTTATAACCATTGAGTAGATGCCAAAACCATGAACCTAGAGGCCAATTCTATCAATTATCATCAAAACCCTACTTATATCAAGAAAAACCACATAAATCCATCCATAATAATAAATGTAAATAAATTAAGTAAATTAGCAGAGTAATGATCTTTAATAAAGATTTACATATCAGATTTGATGCACAAAATCAAATTGTTCTTTGAGCATCCAATATAGAAGTTGTAAGTGAAGATGAGATACAAAAAAATTATATAGAGTGAGACTACGGTTTAGAAATGTATTATGGTATATGAATGAAAAAAAATATAAAGAAATTTGTTTATTAAATCTATTAGAAATAGAAACATTCATCTTGTTAAATAAGGATTCGTGTTGTGAAATCCATGGAAAATTGAAATGGGAAAATCATGTAACCACGGGTTAAAAAAAATATTCCTAGTTCAGGTCATGAATTACCTTTAACATCGTCGATATATACCATTACTTAAATGAAAAATCAAGGGTTTATCATATAAGTCATTACGGTATACATATCCATTCATTGTGTGAACCTCTCTTATTTTCGATTTCCATCATGGTTCCATACATATATGAAAAATTGTGTAGATTTATATTGTGTTTCTTTACAAATCATTCCTCTAATTATTTATCATCCTACAGAGGATACTCTAGATGTTTAGTTGAATTACTTATCTTACTAACCTTGAACATCATTCTCCCAATGTAATTATATTTCCTAAAAAAGTTTTGATTCAACTAATATAAAACCATGTGATAATTCATTCCCTATAATAATTTTTGAATTATTTCCATTATATGAATTGGGAACTCTAGATATGATTCATTTGATGTCTATTTAGCATACATACAGTGGAAGACATGCATTTAATTTTTCTTGTACTTATGGAGAGTTGACATGTGTAATAAATTGTGTATAGATATTTATCGTCATGAAATTAAAAGAATAATAACTTTCCAAATTGATTTGATTAGTGATATAAATGAACTTACATACCATGGTTCCAACATTTGTTGCCTAGTGATTGATTTATTTTCCAAACTAGGGGACACCCACAAGAATCCAATATCCCCCCCCTTAAACATAGAGGGTTGTGTCCTTTAAAAAATAATAATAATTTTTTTATCAATAATATTGTTTTCTATAATCATATTCACATATTCCTAGGTATCCTATATCATACATTTCACAGAAATTTATGATTCACATGATACAAGCAAGTAGAGACTTTAAGGGAATGTATTACCATATATATTCACAAATAGAGCATGTTCATATGATTTAGAAAAGAATTTATTTTAGATGAAATACAGTAAAGAAATTTTATCATCTCATGATCCAAAAAATTATAAAATAAATGATTGAATCATATCCTCTAATGTTAGGATTGTTATTTCTAACTTCCTATTAGTATGAGGAGAAATATCCAACTCAGTTTCAACAGGGAACCCATCACCTATTATAAAAAATCTCAAAACAATAAGGTAAACTTACATCTATGTGAGTCACTATATATAATGTCACTCTATGAAGATGAATGATATCTTGAATGTGGATATTCTCCAACCCATTAAAAGAGTATGTCTCCTTGTTTGGTATCATATGATACACCACCGTATATCTATCCAATATAACCCATACTATATTAATTCCTCTATATGTCACTAGAAAAATTATATGATGTCAATATTTACCTCATCCAACTACTATTCAATCACTGGATGAATCTGAGTTTATTTTCTAGGCCTCTAATGTTTATTCTTAACTCTCTAATAAGATTGAAAATGTGTGACAATATGGGAAATATATTTCTTCATGTTGGGTCTCAAAAAAAAATTGGTTGACATATTGATATATGTAGGTAAACTCTGGGTTCAATACCAAATGTAATGAATAATAGGTTCTCATCAAATCTTCTCTCGATGTAGATGGAACCAACACCTGACCATTTACTAAGGGCACATTTTGTCTATCAAAATACCAACCTAAAATACAATAGCCTACTATGATCCTCTTATACATCACCAAAACTATATATCATGATATTTATAGGACATTACTTATTCTACCATGATTAATCTGATCATTATGGGTGCACAACCATCTTCCATTTGATCCTAATTAAACCCATATTTCAGTATTCCAATAAATCCACGATCCTTCATCTATAATTTTATGTTCTATAAATCACTTACAATTCCATTTGAGTCTTTTAAAACAAAACTATAATTCCATTACCAATATAATATCCCCTCATTATGTTAAACATCTACAAATACTCAACCCTATAGCTTTGATTTAAATTTATCTCATGTTGGGAGAAGATATAAAGTAGATACTTATTTATGGAATAAAAATATATCACTTATGTTGTAGTGTCACAAATATTAATGTTCACGGAAAATAATTTATAACACCCTGACATGATTATTGTTGTCATTCTCATCTACTTAATGTTGAATATACCCACATGTGACTAACATTTCATCCTATATGAGATCCAGAAACAATATAAAACTTGATGTAACATTTTAAAAATCACATAAAACTCCAGGATTGGGAATAAAAGTATTTCGGTCAACATATAATACTTATTCAGATATAATATGAATTATATAACATAATCTATCAATTTGAATAGGAATCACATAATTGTGATTATGGTCATGGGTGCTTTTAATCATTAGAATTTCTGGTTGAATGACTTTTAGTTCCCATATAATATAATATATCTATATATATAAAACACTTTTTCTCATTCTAAATAGAATAATGTTTGAACCATTCATGGATCAACTAACATCCATACATTTGAAACCATGTGATAATGAATGTGTGGCTACTATAAATATATGTGACTCTTTATATACATGTAGTAATTTTAATGTTCCCAATGTTTTCTCCACATGATTTATTGGTTTATATTATGTCATTCCAATAACATGGAATGTAAATTGATTTCATCAATAATCACAATTATGATGGAATCCATGTAAAGGGGGAAATATTATTCAACAGGGTAAGGAAAATGGTTGAATAATTAACCTTCCCAAATTTTATATTGTCATATGTGTACAATTCATAAATTCATCTAAATTTTATCTTTGGGATGTATTCCCCTCTATCATGCAGCTAATTTTATCTAGAATATATATTAATATAAGATAACTGCTCAACTCCCCTAAACTAGTGAAATTATACATATATTATTTTTGGTATTTTCCAATACTTCATAGTTACCTAGTTTAACATATGATAGTCTACACAATGTGGAAGACTACCACCATCATTCTTGGTAAAGTACACAAGATCTCCCCTAGGGTTATTTTCTCATCTAATGAATAAATTTTCATCCAGATCATCTTCATTAATCATGAGCTATTTTTACACAACCAGTTGCATGTGATGAGGTATAATCGATATGGTTTCTAAATTAAAAAAGTTATAAATATAAATTTGGACTCCCTTATATAGAGGTAAATGAAATAATTTCTCTGAGGTGAAATATAGGTTGAGCTCTACCATATGGGTGTAAGAAAATGGAGTAAAAAACTTATCTAACAAGACAATCATAAAAATCACCTACAACGTCAATACTGCTCTATGGTAAGGTAAAGGTCCCATTTTTTTGGAATTTTAAAAAATTAAACATTTAACATGATCATTTCCTCTTATGCAAGTAATTTTGAACTCATCACGAATAAAAATTATTTTGTTCATGGAAACTATTAAACTACTCCATTTCAAGGATGACATCCAAACATTTATCTATTAATATTTTGAATCTTCAGAAACACATAATGCTTGAAAAAATCAGGTAGTCTTTATTGATATGAAGATGATATCATTTCATTTCCATGAATGTGTCGATGTAAATCACCACGAAAAAGAATAAATCAAGAAACTATATCTCAATAACTACTTGGTATGATATGAATGAATGATAATACACTATGTTAAACATAAATACATATTTCTGAGAGTAAATTAGGGATTTACATCATACAATGGAATTACATTGTCCATAATATGATGAAGTCAGGTCAACATTGTATCACCTCCCAGCCACAATTCCATGATTCCCTAGAGGCCTAGATCCACCTCATTCATTGACCATTTCATGGTTTTAAACTTTTTCTAGGGTCTCAGTCTAGACATATCTAAGAAAATATTAGATTACCTATTAAAAACCATGTCAATTTCTATTTCTTCCACATTGGGGAAAAGTCATGAGAAAAATATAAAGTCATTGATATTGTTTCTCATCCACTCGATGCTATAACACAAATAGTTGTTTTCTAAAGATGGGATGAAGATAATTTTCTCTTCTCTGTCTATTAACCAGCATAATGGAATCTATACTCTAACCTCTATATATTTTTAATAGAATAATAATATGGAAATTTGAATGTTATGTTACTTTTGAAAAAAATTATATCAATAATAATACCTGTAACAATATTATCCTATTAGACCATGATATTGATAATTATTTTATGATGAGTTATAGAAAAATCCATCATATCAAAGTCTTAGACCTACTTTTTATTCTTAATTACATTATTTTTATTCCTCATTAAATTTCAGAAAGAGGGAAATCTAAATATGCTTTATAAAGTGGGTGGGTATATAGAAACACTCATCATCCCCTATTGGAGATCCATTTATTCTTATGCATGTTCCATCATCAGTGAATATGGACATAATTAATTAAAGAAGTTATCACTAATGGTTTATCAAGATATCCCTATAAATATATTATAATGAAACATCATATGATGTGAGATTCTATCAATTTCTTAAAAATTTATGATTTTTCTCTAATCATTTATATTCTGTAGGGTCTATTCCATGTCAAAAAAACAGCCTAATGACCCATATCTATTCCTCAAAGTCTTGAGCATCTCTGGTCACATAAATTTAGAGGTGAATTTGAAGCTACATTTTTTAATTGTAATTGAATATCTTCATCACACTATTATAGGATCCTACTCACTAAAAAAACAATAATAGACGTATTATTGATTATATAAGTTCAATAACAACACATATAATAAATAATAATTAATTCAAAATTAATTTGGTAATGATAGAAATAATAATATACCAAATGATCATGAGGAATAGTTGATTTGATTAACAAGATAAAAAGAACAATAACATGAATTATTGGTACAACACCAATTTCTAAAATTTCATAAACATTCCCTTATATTCCATTGATCTTCTAAGATAGAAAATTATAATATGGAGAAGTATATCTGAACATGGTGAACCATAAAATCATAAAAGAGAATAATAAAAGAATTACTTGGGGAAATTAATATATTTTAATCAATTGAAATATACTGGTGATGTAAATGTAGTGAGAATAATAAATAATGACAATGAGGAATGATAAAAAATTGTAAAATCCAGGGGACATAAGAATGTAGAAATAACCTAAAACTTTAAATTGAATATAAAAGTTAAAGATAAAAAGCAATACATCATAACATAATGTTCAATATATAACCTCATATTCACAAAAAATGGTATCTCATGTGATAAAAACATTTCCAAAATCCTTGAAGGGATATATAATTGTGATCTCACCAATCACATTCATATCATGTTCATGCGTACATAGATTCAGTGACATAAAAAGTCATTTCCTTACTTGTAAACCCAGAGTTATGTAGTGTTGCTTACCTGCATTGAAGTGTCCAAGAAATGAAGGATATTAACATCTTATTGAGCACCCGTGAGTGTAAAAATCTATGGGTATTCACTACATAAATGTTTGTCATGGAAAATATTGAGATCATTTCAGTATCTTAGTTGGTGTGCATAATGACAAGCAGAAGGGTTCAATAGGAATGGAATTTAGTCTCTTGTTACATGAAAATCATGTGTGTGATAAGACATGTATTTTGAAACAAATCCAGACAACAAGAATTGTAATTCAAATATTATTATACATTGAAAATCATTGAGTAAATTGGAGGATATGATAATCCTTTTACTTTTTGAGGGCACATCTAAAATATTGTGAGTAGCTTCTTAAGATCACTAGAAGACCCTTGAATAATATAAAGAGGAATATTGATTGGATTATTTTTCTCAATTGGTTTTTATTTAAGAGGAGTTGGAGGAAGGGTCTACATTTAATGAAAAAGATATGTGATTTATATATTAATTTTTAAACATTGTATTAGATATCACTTTATGTTAAAATAAAAAAACAACAGAATAATCATTATTTTCCCATGGATTCTTCAATAAATTTAGTGTATAAGAATATTTTATTATCATTATAACCATATACCATAGAAAAACATTAGTGTTGTGCAATTGAATCATGTTTAGAAAGAAATTAATTTATAACAATAAATTATACTATATATTTTGGTGAATTCATTAGTTATTGAATCAAGGATTAATATTGGTAATGCGAATACTATTAGGATTCCAAATACTATAGCACAACCCATTTACAAATGTTATTATATAATTTTTTTAAAAAACTTTAACTAAAACTAAAAAATCAAAGGGCCTAATTTATTTGGATGAATTAGTAAATAAAACAAAAAGAGAAGAAAAAATATAATGCTCCATTTTTATTCACCTTAATGAGCTCATAAATATTTTTAATATATAAAAAATTTTATGGATAACTTGGGGAACATATAAAATATATTTGTGATATAAAAACCCTCAAATGGGAATTAACCTGATAAGGAAAATAACATATGAGTCAATGGAATGGCATGCTATCATATTAGAGAATGATCTTGGGTAGTCATAAAGAGGCATAAAATAATGAAAATGGTATTATAAGATCACACAAATATATGAAATATTGAAAAGACATATCACCTTACATTCATATGATTCATGGGTAACGTCCAAGGTTATATCATATGGTTGGAGAAGTCCCATAATAACTTTTTCCTACTGCCTAAGCCCATAGATTTCTTCTCATTATACTAAAAAAATTCCCAATTCATTGGATTTATATCTAGGAAGACCCATGATAACATGTATATGAGTATGTGTTCCATAATTATGAAACCAATCATATAGTGTAAAAATTTTAATTTCCCATTGAATGAAGTGGGATTCATTATCTGAACTCATATCTTAATTGATGGATATTTGATAAATAATCAAATTAATAATTGAAATTTTTTCATGTATAACCCCATTAAGGTAAGGTAAAATTAACATTGTTTATATTGTAGAGATAGATATTCTGAATTTTGAATAATTATATGTTAACAATTGTTATTATTGGTTATAAAAGCATCAATAAAAAATCATAATCAATATTTCATAAATAAAATAGACATGTAATATTTAAATCACATCATAATAATATAAAATATTACAATAATATTAAAGAAATTTTTATGAAAATATACAGGGAATATTATAAAATAAGATTCAGATCATTGAGTGGTCAAGATATCAAAAAATTTATTTAATTTCATTGAAGTCAAAATAAAATATTCATTTCACACTATTCTTAAAAAATTAAAACAACACATTGTTTGGAAATTGAAAATAATTTTCCATTTAAACAATATAATATAATAGGGATAAAAAGTTATAAAAAATTATTATAGAATAAGTCAAAAGTTCTAAGATGATGATTTTAAAGCTTTGGTAACATTCAAATAAAATCCCCTTAAATGGGATACAATGAATGATGACCTAAAGTACAATGAATTATTATGTTTTCATTATATAAAATTTAAAAGGGAAAGTATATAATAATAGTAAATGAAATTATATTCATAATTTTAAATTATATCTTAAAAATAAAAATAGATATGTAATCTACTACAATGATCATATCATTCAATTGATAATTGGTCAATGAAGTTATTATATGTAAAAAATTTAATTTCTGAAAAACAAGTGGAAATAAAATATAAAATATTTATATTAAGTAAAACATGTAATATTTGAATAAAATTAAACATTTTGTAGATTAATAACACGATTTAGTGAAATTGAGTGAGGAAACCCCTTAAGATATGATAAATTTTGATTCAAATCCCTTCAGATAAAACATTTTTAATTAAAATTCTCTATTATAGTAATAATAATGAAATCATGATATAAAATGTAATAGTGAATTATATACATCATATATCATAAATTATCTTCATAAAAAAATCTTTAATAATAAAAAATTAAGATAAAATAATTTACCATGATAATATCTTTGTTGATTGAATCAAACATTGAAGTGATTATGATTAAAATATGTAAATAAAAAAATGAATTAGATGAATAAGATATAATAATTATAAAACATTAAACACATATTCGTTGAATAACAATGTCAATTTAAAATATGTATAACCTAAGGAATAGAAATTCAGTTTAGACACCCCTTACCACATTGTTACATTTTCGTCAAATCCCCTTATATAAAATATTATGAATCTCTATATAAAATTATAATGAAAAATAATTATTCAAGATATAAAAATTAAAAATGAAATATATAAACTCTTTAATTTACATTCTGTGAATATAAATAAAATAAGTTTCAATGATATCTAATTAAGATAAAATCACATACACATATCATATCATTCAAGCTATAATTAATAAATTAATTGGTCATCTGTAAAAAATGTAAATACCCCAAAAAAGTTCAAATAATTTTAAAAATTAATTGTAGGTCATTAAAAAAATAATAGTTTTATATAAAATTAAATTAAAAAGATATATAACCCACTGAATGGAAATTAAAATAAAAATCCCCTTAAATCAGCTTGAATTTATCATGCTGGTACTATAACTTCTTGAATAAAAATAATATTTTAATAATTTACTTTTTTATGATAATTTTTCAATTTTTTATTATTTTATTTTTTAATAAATATATATATTATTTTACATAATCATTTAAATTTATTTTGGATGTTTTCATAATATTAAATTCATATGTCTGAAATTAATTTGGTAGGATAAAAATGAAAAATGAATTCATTTTTATATCATCTCCAATATAATTATGATGACATTATTATAATTTTTAAAAATCATTTAAACTTTTGAAATAAAAAATGAATTATTGTTATGAAAAATGATCCTTTTAAAATCTAGTAGAGGATAGGCCATTTGTACAAATGAGTAACATTTCTGTTATTCAATGATATTGATTGAAATAGGGTACCAAAAATTTTAATTTCTAGAGTGTTAGTTTTATGTTAAATACCACAAAATTTATTTATATAAACTTATATATAATATATATTTGATGAAATTATGAAAAATTAATCACATTTCTTCATAGATGTGTTAGTCGACAAATATGTTAGAAAAACATTATAAATATTCATTGAAAAGAACAGATTTCATATTCATGATATTTAGAAATTATAAAATGATAAATATTTCATTAATATATTATAAAATAATTAAATACATCATCATTATTAGTCATGAGGTGGGGATTGAAAGTTAATTATGTTGGTTTGTGAGGTGGTACTCTTCTAACTCCCAAATGATGTTTTTTCTTATTTGATTGACGAGGGGATGAACATACATTATTATATTATCATAAAAATATTTTTACATGGGAAATATTAATGTATTTATATCAGAAATTTTGAAACATATTTTTTGGTGGTGGAATAATAAATTAATAAAAAATTCCTGATAAAGAATAATACATCTTTTTCAAAAAATAACTTTATGTTTGCACTAAAATACATCCATAAAGGATTTTATAAACCAAAAAGGAACAATAATTTGGGACTGGAATTAATCAAATTATTTCTTTATGTATTTTATTAAGCAGAAAAATTATATGTCGTGATTAATAGAGTAGAGTTTGTACACTTTAATGAGGTTAAAGGAGTGTAATTTTTGTAAATATAAAAAACTATTTAAAATAAGATGTCACTCTCATTAAAACTATCTCCATAACTTAAAATATATATATTGGATGAAAGGTAATGTTTATACACAAATTCATAATTCTAATGGAATCATTTATTAATAATTTAATTCCCTTCACTTTATAGGACATCACTTTTACCATAGTTTTCACCATGGTAACAGGATTATTACCAATATTATTTATCAAGTATAAAAAAAAATAAATAAAATATTATTAAATAATTTCATAACAATAATTATAAATATAAAAATAAACTATCAAATAAAATTTTTAGGTGTGTGGAAATTTTATTTTAACACAAGAGTATGTAACGTGAATATCCTTGTTTAATCCATTACTATAATAATTAATTGTTTACAATTTTACTATTCATTGTGACAAAAAATTATGTTTTTATTGTTTTGTAATATTAATATTAATTATATTAGTTATTTAATAATATTTATCAAATTAAATTATCATAAATGATGGAAATTAATTTAAACTAAAATATTTAAAACTCGATAAAAATGTCTTTCATATAAATACATTATTCAAGAAGTAGATGATATTATATTAACTCTATGATAATAAATCATCATTATATAAATCAAAATTCAGAAAAATTATAATATTATATGTATATTTATTTAAATTATATCATTATCTGGGGTAATTTCTTTTAAAAAAATATAATATTTATGAACCTAAAAATAGTTTGTGTAAAACTGCATTATCGAGAATAAAAATATACTTATAATAATATCATGGAAATTACTAATTCTAATGAAATTATTTTTATTATTATAAAAAATATTTCATTTATTAATTAAATTCAAAATACAAAAAATAATGGGTCTTTATAATAATTTATTTAATGAAAAAGAATGGATGAATTTGAAACATTGGTAATATTCACTATTCACTAAAAATAAATCATTTCAAAAAAATATAAAAAATTAAACATAACTTAAGGGTAATATTATGAATTCATAAATGAAACAAATTCGAATAATGGTTTATTTATAGTATATTTTCAAAAAATTGAATTGTGTTTATTATGAAAACATATTTTTTATGATTAAAATGCATTCCTAAAAAATTGAGTGATTTTTATTATTAATTTAACAAAAAAAAATTATTTACTACGATCATTTTATATACTTCATAAATATTTTAATCATATTCATACCAAATAATTTAACGTCTATTTTAAAATGATATAATTTAAATAATATTTCATTGTTTGTTTGGGCTCAATGATACAATTCATATACACTATTGAACATATAAACCTTTTTAAAATATATGGGTTTTTTCACTTTCTACCCCATTAGTAAATACAATCGTCAAAATTTTAAATGTATCTCATAAATCAATGGTTATACATTTTAAAATTACTTGATTGGAATCTCATTTATAAAAAAGATTAGTATAACATCCTCCTAAAAAGAGTGAAACTTAAATACAATGTTCATCAGTAACAACACAGAAGTGGGTTTCCAAATATTTGAACATTATTTGAAATTTAATATATTGGCATTGTGTAAATAAATTTTCCAAAAATTGATTTATAGTGGTAGAAAATATTTATTAAAAAAACTAAATGATCATTAGAATATAAAAGACTGTAAAACCATAAATA
Source organism: Viscum album (assembly GCA_963277665.1). Lineage (NCBI taxonomy): Eukaryota > Viridiplantae > Streptophyta > Magnoliopsida > Santalales > Viscaceae > Viscum > Viscum album. Next base: position 1,842,396,874 of record OY728156.1, read on the forward strand.
AATAAATTGTGAGAATGACAATAGATTCAACAAGACTAATAGTAATGGAAAAAATATAGTGATCAATTTTTATATTCAATGAATTAATTTACAATATAGAGTAAAAAAATAAGAAAATATAGTTATTTGAAAATTATAATTTCATTCTTTATTTAATTATCCCCAAAATATCAGTTTTATGATTAATTGATGAATATTCAAAATAAATTATTCATACCTGTAACAATAAAATAATATTCATATAGATCATATAATCCACTGATGAATAAAAATATGTTCCTAACATCTTTAAATATTAACCAAAATTTAAATAGTAACCACAAGGTAATAAAACAGAAAAATATATAAGCCTTCATATTAATCATGATATCCATGTTCAATATAGATCATTACATAAAGAAATAACCATGCATCCCACATAACATCAATATTAAAAAAATTATTTTTGTTCTAACCAACTAATCATCAATTTTAATTGACTTGATAAACATAATGGTTAAATGTACCTAAACCTAATGAAATATATCCCAAAATATAATTAATCACCTCATGATCCTAAATGTTTTAAATTAACTGATCCTATAATATGATTCCCATAAGAGAAATTATATTTATCCAAAAAATAGTTAATAGAAAATAAATTCATACATACTAGAACAGTTCGTAGTCCTGTTGTGGGAATTATACTCTTATCTCCCATTTATAGTGGGTTCATGATTGCTGGCCTTTCGGGAAATAACAAGTTTATTATTGACATGTTTGTTGTATTTTTTGAATACAATATTAATATAATTCGTATGAAATTCATTGAAAATTATGAACATCATTAGAATTACAATAATTATAAAACCAGTTTTTAAAAACTAAATTATTCAAAAAATTATAATTTTCTAATGAAATATAATAACTTAATTGGCTATTATTACCTTCATATTAGTTTTAAAATTATCTTTAATGGTGTCGAATACAAGTAAACATATATCCATAATATTTTAAAAAATTATACCAAAACGATATAAAAAATTTCAACATGAAAGGGTTTCATTCTAGTAAATGACTACCAAAAATATATATAATGAAGTTATAATTCCATTACATAAAACGCCAAAATATGTATATATTCTATTAAATTTATTAATTTATTTATAATTATAAACCCAAGAAAGTTGAGTTCTTTCCCACATCCCTAGGAAATATTTTTTCCCATATAATTTATTCACTACATCATAGTGAGGGCTCATACAGAAAATGTGAATTAACCCAAGCATATCTTCCAGACTGTCAAATGAGTTGTGTAGTAGTGGTATTCCCACCATGAAATAGCATGATGAATGCGTCATACTAGAGAAACTCTTTCTGATGTCTTTACACCTATATTTATCTTTGAAAATCATATCCACATTTTTTATACAACTATAGAAGTATCATAAATAACACGATATAATATATTAATTTATAAAAAAGTTAAGACTTCATACTATAATTAGATTAATCCCAATATTTTTTTACTAATGTTCCATAATTCTGAAAAAAACAATTCATTTTGTATTACCAAATCAATCCAATAATTCCTTTTAAAAATATTATTACGTAATATTAAACATAAAATCCAAAAATTATAACTCAAAGATCGCAATACCTAGTGTCTATGGGGGAATATATACATAAAACATTAGTTTAAACCAAAAAAATGACATCATTATTTTTATTGTCATTCATGAGCTCAAAAATCACATTGATCTCTTAAAAATGAATAGGATAACACGTGAAATAAATTATTGAAATGTGTGATCTATAAAATCCCTGTAAAGGAATAAACATGATAATAAAACATAACTTATGAACTAAAGGTATAACATGATATCATAAAATGAAAGTCTCATGAGTTAAAACATGGAATAATAATAAAAAGGACATTCAATCATAAGATTATGGAAATATATGAAATCTGGAAAACCCATATAACATGAAATGAACATGATTCAAGGAGTAATAAATATAAAATGTTATATAATGAAAGCTGTCCAATAATATAATTGGTTTACTACCAAATCCAATAAATAACATCTCATGGGACCAAAAACATTAACCAATGTGTTGTAGATATATCTATGTGACAAAATTATAACATGATCTTCCTTACAGGTTCCAAAAATAGTAAATCATTCATAACATTTAAAAATAATAATTACACATGGAGATAAATAGGTAAAAACACCATTCCACATGTCATAATTAAATGACATTTCATAAAGAAAGAATTTTAAAATTTAATTTAAGGCATTTATTAGCCATTCAATGGAAGGGAAAATGATATAGGTATATGTGTAAGTGAAATATAGAGTGAATTTAAAACAAAATGTAACATCGATTTCTATCATCAATGATGAATGATTATTTAAAAAATATTATGAATTATTTCATGAGTAATATAGTTATTTCACATTAAAATTACATAATAAAAATATAAAAATATAAAATATATTATAGAAAGCATTTTCTATAAAAAATACAATGGATGCCTATAAAGGGATCTTCAATGCATTGACTGGTCATGTAGGTGATAAATTCAATTAATTTTAAATATGTTAAAATAAAATATTTCTTTAACACTTTTTTAAATAATATATAATTTACCTATATTGAATTATAATTGGACAACTGATTTTAACTGATTTTTTAAATAAGGGGTAAATTTTTCATTAAAAAAATTTTATAATAGTAAAAAAATATTTAATAAATTTAATGTAAAATATGTATGTGGGAAAGAATTATTCTATATATAAATTAAGATAAAATATAGGAGATACTTAAATACAATATTGTTGATGTAACATTATTAAATAAGTGAGGAAATGTAGACTAATCATTTAAAAATAATTATGAATAGAAATGAATAGAAATGAATAAAAGGTGTGTGGTTCATGAAAATAATTGTATATGATTTCCCCTAAGGGATCCATAATCATTGATAATATTTAAAAGAAATTATATTTAGACATATATCTTTTTTGATAATGTTAACTCTCAAATAAAATCCCTATGTATAATTTAAAATAAATTTCAACATAAAATAGAGTAACATATAAAGGGTTCTTGAAGAAATTTTTTAAAGATTCATTATACACACCATATAAAATACATTAGGTTCATAATATAAATATATTTTATAATGAAGGAAAATTGTGATTAAACTTCTGTAAAAAATCATATCAAAAATTTATAATAAATCAAACAAATGATTATTTGTAATAAATGTAAAACCACAAAAAACGTGTTATTATAATCGAAAAAATAATTATACATCATTTCGCATAAAAGAATGTAATAAAAATGTAAATTATGAAAATTTATAACCTAATTAATGTAAATTTAGTGATGAAGCCCCTTACAACTTGAAAACATTTGAGTCAAATACTTTTAGATAAAATAATGTAAATTTAAAAATAAAATAAAATAATTTATGTTTGATTAATTATTTAATATATAAAAGGTATTTATATTTATCATATAATATAAATTAGGTTTATTAAAATAAAATAAGCCCTAATGAAGTGAAATTTAGATGAAATCCCTTACAATTATAACACAATGCAAGTTAAAATTAATTCTGGATGTGGAATTTTATAAATTTATCAAAAAAAATATAGAATTGGTGTAAATAAATTGAAAATTAATTATAGGTCTTTAAAGTATAATTATGGTAAATACTAGTAAATTCAGTTGAATTATAACCCAATGAATCAAAATTGTGTTAATAATCCCTTTTCTACAGGGTTACATTTGAGAAAAATCAACTTAGAAAAAATAATTATAATCGTGACCAAAAATTAAATATATTTATCGATGAATAATTATATAATATTTATGATATCATTATATACATTATTTTAAATAAATTAGTTTCATGATAATAAAATATGCATCAATTAAAAAAAGTTGATGAAATCCCATACAAAATCATAGCCTTGAACTATGAATTAATCAATGGTTTATTTATGTGAAAAAAATTAAGTAAAAATGTAAATTTAAAATAAACAATAAAATAATTATAGGTAGTTTCGAAAATAAACTATTCATGATATCGTAAATATAATATAATTATAACATAATTAATATTAGTTGTGTTAAAAAACCGCTTACATTGAGTTCAAATCATTATATATATATTTCTGATAATCGTGAATAAAAATTGTATATTTAATATTTACTTTACTATGAATTTTTTGAATTTTATTATTCCAATTAATTTATTTATTACATTTTTATAAATATTATATTAATCAAATACACTCAAGTAAGATGTCTTAATGACATTCAGTTCATATGTTCAAAATTATTATGGTATGTTGATTATGGTAAAAGAATTAATTTATCCAAAATATTAAAAATAATAATAATTAATATATTTTCATTTTTAAATATAAATTATACTTTTATATTCATCCATTAAAATAGGTTATTAATAATTAAATATATTATAATCATGGATATTATAGGTCGTATGTACTAATGAGTAACATTTCCATTTTTAAATTATCATGTTATAAATAAGGTAATTATTAAATTTACATTCAATAATGATAACTATTTCATAAATACCATATTTATTCTTTAAATTTAATTAAATATACCCTTTATTTGTTGAGGTGATAAAAAACGATTTTCGTTGTATGAAGGAGGTGGATATCAACCCATTTGAACGAACAACATAAGCATTTTAGGTGAATGGAAGGTTTAATAGCTATATAATATATTGATTTTATATAATGATAAATATTTAATTAATATCATATATTTACATTAATTTTTTCATCAAAAATATTTATGATAGGTCATTATGGAAATCTAATACATCAGTTTGTGATGTAGTTGTCCTCCGTATACATGAAAAATGGATTAATATCCCATTTTCATTAATAATTGATTTATTTAGGATATTAAATTTACTTAATAACATCACAGAATATCTGAGGTAAATCTTATATTATAAAATCAAGTTTTAATGATATTAAAATGATGTGTAGGAATAAATAAAACAAAAAATCATTGTTATAAATGATATGAATTTTTCAGACATACAATTTATGATTGAATAAATGGACTTCTTATAGAGGTTTTTATAAAAAGGCCTATATGACGTGGTATGTTATGTAAATTATGAATTTTAGGAGGTATTTTATTAACACAAAATCTTTTAATGTATGAATAAAATATTGGTGGAGGTCCCCATTACAAGTGATTAAGAATGGCAATTTTTAAATACCCCTAATTATTAAATAATGTAAAGTCACACTCAATAATTGTTCCTCCAAAATAAGTAAATTATTTGGTGTATTGAATATATGGTCAAAACATTGTTCCATAATAAAAATAGATATCTTATTTAACATTTCATTATATTGACCTTTTAGGCGACTCGCTTTTTCCATTTTATTTTCGCTACAACAACCTGATTTTTACAACGGTGATTTATCATTTTTAAATAAAATAAACTGACCCTAATTAGTTAATATGTACCCATTATTCTAAATTAATATTCCATTATATCAATTAATACTCCAATTTATAGGGAAAATTAATTGTAACATAAGCATTGGAAAATCAAAAAATTATGTTTTAACCAAAACTAAGGTAATTAATTATTAATAGTTTATCATTACGAAATAAAATTAAGTGAAACATAAAAAATAATATTAATTATGATTACCAAAAACAATTTTTTATTTTGATCATTTTAAATTCATATTTGTTACATAATATAATTTAAAATTAAACCCACCAAATACGTGGAAAGAATTATTTTTTAGAAGATGCATTTTTCAAGAAATATATGATCTAATATTAACTATATGACTAGAAATAATCATTATATTAATTTAAAATAATATAAATAGATAAATAATATTTAAAAATCATTTGAAATTTTACATTACATGTGTTATTTTATATAATTAATATTGGTAATCACTATGCACATAAAAAGTAACAATATCGATCATATTTTTTTCATAAAAAACATATACCAAAATAATTAAAAGTGATTGATAAAACAAAAGTAATTATAATTTTATAAAAAATTCTCTTATATGTAACATTAATATATGATAAAAAATATAATGTTTCATAAAATTTTATTCATTTTATGAGAAGAAATTAATGTATTTGAAAAATTCATAATTTTCAATATTCAATGAAAAATCAATCATTTATAAAAAATCCAAACATTTAACACTATAATAATATTTATATTTTTATTTAAAGAATAAATTTAATTTTATGAAATAAATTTTTTAAAATGTTATGATTTTTATTAAAAATATTTCTCGAAAAAGTCAACAGAAAACATTTTTGAAGAAAACAGATTTTTGAACAAATAAAATGGCATCGTCAAAAATTTTGTAATTCTTTAATAAGAACATATCATTATATTTATATTTATCTGGGTCAGTATATTAATTTTATAACTAATATAATACTTTTCATACATTATATAATAACATTTAGGTTATAATTTTCATGATAAAATAATATTACATAGATCGTTTAGGATTGGTGTTCCATGACATATTTGATATAAAAAATACTTTAATTTTTATAATATTGATGTACTATACAATACCATTCATATTTTTCGATAAATGGGATTCATAGGGTATGATCATACTATTTTATGACAATGCTTCATCTATCTATGTAAACTATACATTATCATAACACATAATTTCAACTAATATTAATGGACTTGTTATAATAATTATATAATTTATAGATATGATTCTTAATGGTTTTTTTAATCAGATAGTATATATTTTATAATATTCCAATATTAATAAATTAATAAATTATTTTATCTGACGGCATTAATTATTATTGAATTTTTTAAATGAAAAAAAATTAATGTCACTTCTAACTGATTAGGTTATTTTATTCTCAAAAATACCTCCCTCTAAATTTCATATTGTAATCTACAATATATGAGGGAAATTTTTTTCCATTACCTATTGTTTCCCATTTTTACTCCACAAACTTCTACTTCTACCATATTACATTGAGAAGGTGTTTTTTCATAGTCTGTATAACATTTTCTCTATGATCTATGATCATATATGGTAACACCTTTTATTAAAGACCTATATATATGGGTACCATCTACATATTCCTCACATGAGTTGTTTAGTATAATAACACTATAGATGGTTATAGGGAAGAGATAATGGACTTTGTAATGGTAATTTGGGGGTTTAGTTTGATATGACACATCTATGATGTGATCAAGGATCTCAAAGGGGCTGGGGTATCACAGACTAATCATTCACTTCATCCAAATAATTGGGAAATAATTCTGTTGTGATGTATAAAGGATTTCCTTATCCCTAGAATTATATTCTAGGTGTCATCGATAATTGTTTTGATTGTTATTATATTGAAAATGTATATATATTATCTGATATTGAATTTCTATACCTTATTTATCATCTCATCAATATGATCTAGTCATATATGCTTCCACTCTCCATATTTAGCCCAACATGATGGATTCTGACACCTCATTCCATACAGACCCCCATAAGTTACCATTTAATGGTAGAATAGAAACATTTTTTATATATTTAGAACTCCAAATTAAGATGATAAGTATCTCAACATCATAGAAAATTCCTTCTACATGATGTCAAGAGACCCTCTAGAGTTTAGATGGTTCTCTTAGACCGTCCATCCATTATAGGGAGATATGAAATACTAAAACCCAAATATATTTCCATTTATGGAAGAAGGATTCAATATAACCATAATAAATTAGTTAGAACATGATTTTATAAAATAGATAGTGGAACTCCATGTATTCTTACATCATCCCTTATATATATCGTTGCTATTTTTTCAAAATTGAAATATTTCTTCAATGAAATGAAATGTGCTGGTTGTATATAGAAATAGACTATGTGTAAGATTGATTTATTTTATTTATATTTCCTAGGGATTAAAATGAATAAATCCAATGTTATTTTGTTGAATTTCTATATTGGTATGATAAATTTATGCATCATAACATTAGAAATTTTGATTCGTACTTGACTTTCAGCATAAAATGCATTGATATATTAAATTTTTATTGCCCCTCTTCACGTTATCCCACTATAAATATTTCATTATACCGCTAGACATTATAGTGATTCTTGAATAAATTGATATGGTTGAGTTAATAACATCATCAAAATGATCCAACATTATTTATGTTTTTTTGGGAATCAAATCCATGATTGAAACATTATAAATTCATCATTAGTAAAGTTGAACAAAAAATATTTGCAACCATTTTCTATAGCTCATAATTTATTTTTAGGCCTCCTTAAAATACATATTAATGGATGGTAGATAATTTATTTCATCATGGTAGGATAAATACCCATTTATTATTTCAATGTCTTTAATTTCCATGTCTAAAAAGATTGTAACCCTTGAAATCCTTATCATGGATAGTTTTTTCTAAACCCTTCTATTTAAAACAACTTCCACATTATTAACATTAACAGGATTTTAATGCATTGAATGATAATAATAATTCATTATATCTAACTATATTCATTGGTTCATATTGAGATCCTTTATTGTAAATACATTTTTCTGGATTTTATGACCCAAGTATATGTCCAACATCTCCCTATAAAGATAATTCCAGTAAATTGTTATTGAAAATAGCACTACATAAAAATCAATATTAGGGGTTGATTAGTTCATCTTATTGATCCTTAATTAGTGGGATATAGAGTTTATTATTTAGTTATCTGTAATTGTTACACAAACCAATACATTTTTAGATGCATTGTCGTAGATTAGTAACCCCTCCCCACTTGTGTGTAATGTGATAACATGTCAAATAGTAAACCACTTTTTAACTATTTAATTCTCTCCTAAAATTCTACATTCTAGAACAGCTTCATCCAGTTCAATGTTTTCTTTGATATTTGGAGTGAAAATCATAATATGTTACTCAATAATTTATAATAGTAACTAGAATATCAAAAGAAACTATAAATCCCCTTGACATTTTTTTGGATAACATTTTATTGAATTTATTTTTTATGGATCCATATATAACCCACTATTGGTGACTTATTTTACTATCAATGTCACATGATCCACCCAAAACATGCATTTAATGTACTTCACATATACCATTTAGTTTCCCAATCTTTTTAGTATAGTGTTTATTTTATGCTCAGGTTACTCTTAATTTTATATTAGATAAGTATATCATCTACACAAACTTCAAAATTTTTATTTAATTTATATATAAATACTCTATTAATTAAAACCGTGATGATATTTGGATAATCTATTAGTGAAAATGCCATTGCTACGAACTAAAAGAGCTCATACCTAGTATGTGAAGATTATAGTATAGACATCACCCCAATAGTCAAGAGCTGGTGTCATACTACATTACATTATCATAATATAAATGAAATTTCATATTGAAATGACTAAATTGTTTTGAACCCTTTTTAAGCTAGATACGCAGATTATCTACATATTATATTTTAATACAAAAATTACAACATAATTATTTTTTAATAATATACTTATTCCATTAAGTATATCCCTTTATATTAGTCCTATTAAATCTCATGGAATCTATTAGAAAGGAAACAAATTATGGGTGATATCAAATGCTTAGTAAATGTTATGTAAAAAATAACCATTGAAGAATACAAAATCATAATCAATATAGCAAGGAAATTACTATTCACATATTCCATATAATAAATAAACTATTAAGAAAGTGCATCTATATATAATATCATTGTGAAAATATCCTAGATATTAATAAATATGCTATGTAAGGTAACAGAAATTGTTTTGTTAAATATAAAAAATTATCTATAATAATTAGATATGATAAAAACAATATGGAAAGGTAAATAATTGAAAAAAATACATTTTATCAATAAATTTATAATTAAATACATCCATGGATAATTTCATAGTGAAAATATTATGGATATGTGATGTCCCTGACCCTAATTCCATCTCAATGGGTGTCCCAATCCTGTTGGGTGACATGACCTCAAGAACATCTCCTCAAATACTAGAGGCAACCATCTAAAAGCAAGGTTATAGGGTGTGTCCATGGGGATACTATACACTCATTAACAAATATTAGTGCAACAGATGTATGTAAAAAAATGGAAAATAGAGGAAACAATATTAGTAAATAGAAAGAAAAAAAATAAAATAGAGACAATTGTAATATTAATTTAAACAACTTAATGAATATTCAAAAATATATGTTGAAATGTCATCTACTAGAAAACTGGAATACATAGAAACAAGACAGTAGGAAAAACATGTTCCACAAAAATAAGAAGGAAATCAATGACTATCCCAAGCATCACCTACTCCGACTCAGTCATTTCTTATCATCATCCATAATAAATAACAATAAATCACTTTTTTTAACTAATATTCTTCCCCTTGTCAACACATTAAACAATGTAATCTGCCTCAGGCACCAAACGACACCTAGGGAGGGTGTGCAATAAATCTCAATTCGCCACCACCTATGATGTATATAACATTTGGCCTATGTAATCAAAATTTAAAAATGTGAAAGCATGAATATATAATGTAAATTAGTATAATGTAACTAAATACCAAAGTACATGACTCATCCCTCATATGGTGTATGAACATGACAACAATTTATTTTTCCATTATTAAGAATTTTATATCGATAGGTCTCCTAAGGCATAACCAACACTGACATCAATTCATGATAATATAAATAGTGAATCTTTTAGAATTTAATAAGGAAATCATGATCAATGAAATTTAGTAGTGATGTGCAAAAGAAATATCCAAGGTGACATAGACCTAAATGGTCTCTAACATAGTAATAAATGTATCCTAGCACGTGTTAAGAAAGTAATACATGAATATGGTCCATGGGATTTCAAAATGAGGTTCCTAGGGAGTCCAAGATGATCGTCCAATGTAAAACATTTCTACGCCGTGATTGGGACTGATGGGATTTAACCATGGAACCTACTTGTCAATGATGGATCAAAAGAGTGTATCTAAGTAATCCACTAATGATAATGAAAGGATCATATGTTGTTAAACCTTGATTCCAAGAATAGAAAAGGATTGGGATCTATGTGGGTTTTAACCTAAACAATCCACATCCTTGAATCAAAACGGGGTTCCTAAGTTCTCATACCATTCTCTGATTAGAATCTACAGTAAGATCGAGTCATTCCATTCTTATTTAATTATGAAATCATGTAATTTTTAATTTGGTTCTTACCTTGGATTTTATTAGTGTGATATGTTCATATACCATGTAACCTTTTTATTAATTCATTTTGTTCATGACTTTCCATTCATAAGTTTGCCAACTAAAAGTAGAAAGCAACATTTTATTTCATTAAATGTTTATTCCATAATTTAAGATTAATTATTATTCCTTATATTAATGTTTAAGGGGTGTTATTGATATGAAACCAATTAATCATTCACATTTAATTATAAATTTTATGCACATACCATAGGTGGATAATGTAGTCTGTATAAATAGTACATTCCATTACGAAATTAATAAAATAAATCCATTCAATTAATATAGAAATTATTACCATTAGGTAGGTCAAGCCAAGGCACAACTGAAGAGTTTCACAAACATGTAAATACACTAAAAACCAACTATGTCATACTCATTGACATGGATGGGATAGATATGTTGTCATATGTAACAATAGTTATTCTCATATATGAAAAGAGCATATCCAAATTATTCTAACTAGTAATAGCAGGGCCTATTAATTCTATAAAAGACACCTTTTGAAATTTGTGGCCCCCCATAACAAATCCAAAAAAAAGTTAAACTTTATATGTGAGTTATAGGACACCCATATTAGGCTTGTACGACTCACCTGTTATGTTGGCCCTTTAATTTGATTGGGTCAAAGTAGATCTAAGAAAAAGGAAAAAATATCATTCCTCGATATCTCGATCGAACAAAAAAGAAAAGGATAATGGCTCAAGAGGACTCTAGTAATTTCTGTTGTGCACCTAACATGATAATCAGAAGATTGGTCAGTTTTCAGATGAAGGGTTTCTCTTGGTTCCATGGTTATATAATCAAAAGGCCTCAAACTGAGAAAGAAATAGGATAATTTAGCATAATATTGGATTATGGAAGAAGGGGGTGGAATAAAATAACATTGAGGGAAATTTTGTAAAATTACAAAGAAAATGGTTTGTGTTCCATTTATCTACATGGTTTGAAAAACCATGCACAAACGATGCCGAGGATTTTGGGTAGAAGGTAATATATCATGGTTAGTCTGCATGGCCATGGAAAAACGGTGTGAAGTGGTTCATTCCAAAAATTTGAAAATACACAACTACCCATAGATTGCTCCAATCTTATGATAACCATGTGACTTTTCTTGTTTTACAAAAAAGATGTTTTATGGGATCCAAACATTCCCCGGAAACCCTACAGACCTTTTATGACTCATTGGGCATCCATACTAGTTCCAAAGTAAATATTCAAATAGAAATTTAATGGATTTGTACCTTACAGAAAAAAATGGTTCTTACATTCCCCCCTCTTAAATGAACTCTTCCCCGAGTTCACCTTTCAACGGGCAAAAAACTCTATTTAAGAACAATTCCGGCCACTTCTCACATATGTCAGCTTCCCTCTCCCAAGTATCATCATGTACCTAGCCGTTCTTCCATAACACCTATACTATAGGGAAAGACTGACATTGTATAGACATGGTGATCCTATCAAATATGTGTACTGCATACTCCATAGAGGTAGCAACAACATCTATCTCCACTTCCTCTGCATTAAAATTATGAGACAGATCAGAATGGTACTAATGAAGCTATGGGACATGAAAGACGTCATGCATGAAAAGTTACATCTTTGGTATTAGCAACTGATAGGATACTGGCTCGACTCTCTCTAGAATTTAAAATGGCCCTTCATAATGAGTTGACAACGTTCCCTTATTTTGTATCCATATATTCCCAAGCCAATATGAAACCAGAAGAAGAAAACAATCTCTGACCTCTAACTCTAGAGGTCATTGATATCGATCACCATAATATTATTTTCTATGCTAAGTAGTATTTATAGAAATTATGATAATCAAAATCTGCTCTATATAATCTCAAAATGTATTAGGATGTAGTAGGGATACCTCCCCATTCACTAACAAGAACAGGGTTGAACTACATGGCCTACCATATAAGACCTCAAATGGCGCCATCATAATTCTGTCCTAAAAGGTGTTTTTGTAGGAAAACTCATTAAGAGGGATTTTTTTCCAATAACCCCCGAAATAAAAGACACATTACCAATGAAAATAAACTGGACCAATTATTTTCCACTCTGATTTTCCATTGATGACATGGTAAAAATGTTGTTCTTAAAAACTCATGTGTTCCCATAGCCTTCTATAATACCTTCTGGAACTGTGATGTGAAACTAGTATCCCAATATAAAATTATATTATGTGGAACACAGTGTAATCGTATGATCTCACAAACAATTTTTTTCCAAGCTCATCAGCTGATAATGTATCCTAAAAAGGAATTCAGTAGGATGATTTCATTAGTTGGTGAATAACAACATAGATTGCATTAGTACACCTCGGTGACCTAGGTACGATTACTACAAAATCCAGGGAAACATCATCCCATTTCCATTATTGGACTAGAAGATGTTGTATCAATCATATAGGTCTCTAGTTCTCCACCTTCACCAGGTTACATGTGGAATACCTCTTGATAAATCATTAAATATGAAATTTCATCCTAGTCTACCAATACTGGTGTCAATTATCTCAATACATTTTGGATGTTCTTGGATAAACATCCCACTAAGAGGCATGGGAATCATTAGTCAACTCCACTCTAATATAAAATGAAATATTTATGTGTTCACCTACAATCATCACATTATCGCAATCAAAATACCAATCTGTACGTGTGTTTTCTCATTGTATTCCCTCATAGAGAACGAAGACTTCAAGATCTAAAAGTAGTCTAATCATCACCTTCTAATGGAGGAAAGATGTAACTGTCAACGAAGAGAGATATTATTTCACATGAATATTATGAAATTCTATATGTGGATAATAAAATTGGACCATTTACTTCCATCCGTCACTGACTTCCCATATGACATGTGCTTGAGTTTTTTGACATAGTGAATATGCAACCACATTACCATTCCCATGCATATTGGAAATATCAAACAAAAATGATTACAGATACACGACCCATATTCATTGTCTGAGGTTCAATTCATGCTATGAAAATCTGTAATTGAGGCTCATGTGATCTATGTATTCCACAAATTGATCACACATTAGATAATATATCCAGTGACATAAGGAAAGGACATCTTCTGCTAGATCTAGGTCATGGGTTGGATAATTTCTCCCATGAGACCTAAACTATTGAGATCAATATGAAATGAATTTGTCCTCTTGTGTCATAAATACCTTGATTCTAAGGTATGATGCATCACAAAAGATTTTATTACCAATTTCTGGATTCTGATGATTCAGAATAGGTGTGGAAACAAGCCTCCCATTAATCTCCTGAAAAGATTTTCAAATTCTTCTAACCATAAGAACATCGGATCGTTATTTATAAGAATAGTAATATGAGAAGTATGGAGAGGAAATTCATATGAGAAACACTTGTAATATTCATTCATCCTCATGAATAATATATATATATATATATCACATTCCTTGGATTATTTTATGAAACTACAACAATAACACTTTCTGGGTCAATAAATACTCTGAATTCTGATATTATATTACCTATGAAGTTCACATTGTCGATCCTAGTGTGGTACATACCAATATTGTAATAAGGATGATTCTATATCAGTTTACTCAAAAGTATATCAAGATGTTTGGCATGGTCACTATGAGTTAGAGAATTCAACATTATTTCATCCACAAGGACTATGAAAAATGATTTAAAATTTGGGTGAAACACTCTATTCGTCATATCCATGAAAATGGTCAGCATGTTCATAAGATCGAATGATATAATAAGGTTCTTAGAAAAACAATACCAATAATGGAACGATGTGAAAGGTATGTCTGCTGGTATAACACAAACCTGATGATAACCAGATCTCTAATCAAAATTAGGGATGTTCATTTCTCCACAAATCTTAAAAAATAGATTATCTATTCATGGTAGTGGATATAGATCCTTTACCATATAATTGTTCATGTTTCGATAATCCACACCTAGATGTAAGGTTCCATCCATATTCTTGTCAAAAAGAATAGGCGAACCCAAAGAAGATGTATTGGGCCGTATAAAACCTATTTCCTATAAATAAATTAACATAAACTTGAGATAATGAAGATATGTAGTTTCAATCCTATATGAAGGATTGGATACATGAAATGCTTCTGAAAAAGTCTTGATGGTAAAATCTACCTCCCTATCAAGATGTAATCTAGAAAAAAATTTTGGAATAGTATCCCTAAAATGATTCACAACTGGTGGGAAAGCAGACATATGTAAACCTTGATCCTCCATGAAGGGATTTTCAATCCGGGAGGTCACTCCACCTATCCCATGATGCTCTGGCCCAGCTCTTCTAGCTAGGACATCGCACTCACCCTTATATAGATAATTGCAGCCCTCTGGTGACGTAAATAATACCATGTGGCAATAGTAGTATACAAAATCATGATAGTGAAATAACATGTCCATCCTAAGAATGATATCATAGCCTTTAATCTTGAGAATTAAGAGGATATCTATGAAAGGGTAACTAACTTCCTTATGGGGGAAGTCCCATTAATAGTGTATTACCTCAGTTAGTATCCATGATGACATATCGAGGTTCATTACACCATAATGATCATTTATATCTAGTATGAGACTCTAAATGATAGATATTGATATAAAATATTACAAATCACCTATATTAAGTATCTAAGACACTATAATAGAGGATACTTTAATAGATCCATGGAGTATAGATGGTCTCACAGCCTGATCCTTGGGTAATGGATATACTGCATGAAACTGAACTGATCCATGGCCTTAATGAATAGATAGACTACCATGATAAAAATTGCTCTTTTGGAATTTTTTGAGATTAGGGGTCTAGATACAATGGACATGACCTCCTCCTCGAGAAGACTTATCTATGCTTTTCTAATTTTCTGCCTGATGTATTGTAAAAATCTCACTCCTCAAGGTGGAGCTTTTGTATACACTTTTACCCTCGAGGTTGGTGGAATGTTTATGTAGAAATTATAGATTTTCCACATACAATTGCAATCCCAGCACTCTATTCAGTCTCTATCACACTAAGGCTTTTAATTCCCTCATCATCCTCACTAATGACAGACATTAGAGCTATCAAAATTGATACTCTTGTAGTCATTACTTTGATGAGAAACATTGAGAGAAGGCTTCCTGCTATCAGAATAAATACTAGACTAAAATATAACTAGTCTTCTATACCTAGATGTATTTCTACCCTTTATGGTTCATTCAGTGATACATGTGGATTGAATATCCTTGAAAAAGAATGCAGGTGAAATACATTCACATTCATAAGGATGACATACTGGAGCCAAGCCTCAAATCGTCGACCAGAAAAAATTGTGTCACCATCTTGAAGAGGTGAAAAGAACATCAAATCCCTGAAATGGATTGAATACTCAATTACTGTCATAGAAACCATCTTAATATGAATGAACTCTCTAGCTCTGTCATCTCTCAGTGTTTAGGGTAATAAGTAATTATTAAATGCAGTATAGAAATTAGCCCATAACATGCCTAGATGACGACCATCATGGTAATCAAATACCACTAACTCTTGGCTAAATCCTGAGGCATATATGTGTGGTGAATTAATATTCTCTCTAGAGTCATTTCTATATTCTCAAAGATATATTTGGTGGTCTCTTTCCAAGACTTACCATCCTACAGACCACCATCCATTGAAAATGTAGAAGAATGATGTTGTTGGAACTCATGAGTCAGATCAACCATCCATGGTGAAAGCCAGGGAGCACCAAGCATGGATTGCATCAGACATAGAAAAATATCATGTTCTTGGTAATGAGTTCCAAAATGAGGTACAAAAGGATGGGCACCATGTGGAACTCCTAGAGTTATGACTAGCTGATCAAGTCCCAAGTATAATATTCATTTCATTTTACATTTAATTATATAGATCACAGATTTACCATTCAATAATAAGACAAGACGAGATAATGGTGGGAAACACAATAATTTTAGATGTAATTTTTCACTTTATAAAGGATATACATTTTCGAGGAATCAGTTCCCATAAACATATCACAAGAAACAATTCCCATTTATTTATAGAATAAGAAATCGAGTGGGAAAACTACATATAAAATTCCATGAGGGCCCACAAAACTCATGAATTTAGACAAGAAATCACACAATCATATACAAAAGTAATACAAACCTATGATAACTATCACAAAATCATATAATAATCACAAGCCTATCAAGCAATGAAAGGTATTGTAATCCACCTACACTACATGGAAATGTGCATGACATGTGAAATCTAGGATCCTATAATGATGCATGTAACAATTCTCATTTACCTAATTTTATCAGGTCAATGATGAAATAAAATCTCAAACATAGTAACAATCAATAACACCACATAGCATGTGCATCATCCATTGGGGAGATAATGTCAACTGTAATAAGAAACAATTTTAAAACAATATGATTTTAGGGAACTTGTTTCTACCCCGATCATGGTTTTGTGACACCTATACACAACATATGACCATGTCACATGCATTCGGAATCTCCAATATATGGAATACAAATATTAAATAATTAAAATTCACCACCTCAAATGTGAAGTTTTGACATCGCGGACCCAGAATCCACCTCAACGGGTGCCCTAAACCCGGTGGGACACATGGCCTCAAATAAATATCCCCAAACACAATAGGCTACCAAATAGTAGTGGTGGGATAGGGTGTGTCCATGGCTATATTATTGCTTCATTATCAAAGTATTAAATAGAATATAGATATAAAAATAGTAGATAGCCGATGAAATATATATAAATAGATGTCACAACAAAAAATAGTGACATTGGTATAAATATATGAAATAAATGGAATAAAATTCAACAATATAAAATGATACATCATGTAGAAGAAAACTAGAAAACATGGATACTAGACTATAGGAATTAAAATTTCCAAAAACTATTAATTGAAGTAAAATACTATCCCATGCATCCCAACCTCACAATCAGAAATATTTTATAAAGATCCTTACTAGACAACATGAAATCTAGTGATTGATGTTGTATGCTACCCTTTTTCAACACCTAAAGCCATTTAATCTGTCTTGGGAAGAAAAAAATTGAAAGGAGAGGGTGTGAGATTAGTCTTAGTGGTCCACCACCAATGGTGTCTATAACAAACGACCTGTGTAGTGGAAACCAAATAGTGTGCATGCATGATTATATAATGTCAAGAAGTACTACGTAACTAAATTTTATAGTACCTTATTCATCCGTAAGCTGGTGTCTGAATGGGTCAACAATTCATTCTTTCATTATTAGATATTTATATTTATAGGTCTCATGAGGCACAGCCAAAACTGACATCACCTCATAATAGTATTGATATTGAAGGCTCAATGATGTAATAAGGCATCCATGGTGAATTATATTTAATATTGAATTCCCAAGGTAATAACCAAGGTGACGTACACATCATGGGTCACCCAAATTGTAAAAAATGTAGCATAGAATGGGGTAATATTGTAATCCAAAGATCATGGTCCAAGGAATTCAATAATGAGGCGTCAACTGAGTCCAAGTTGATAGGCCAAGGTAAACAAGGCTATGCCGAGATAGGGCTATAGGGGTTTTAACCATGACACCTAATTTTCATTGCTAGATACATGTAGTGAATCCAAGGAATCCTGTAATGATAATTAATGGATCCGACTGTGTCATATCAATAATTAAAAAAAGAAAAGTATGAGGATATATGTGGGTTTCAACAAAAGAATGCAATATCCTTTAATCATAAGGGGATTCCCAAGTGCTCATGGAATTCTCTGACTAGAATCCAAGATGAGATCTAGTTAGGAATTTCTGCATTAAGTATTAAGAAATGTATTATTTCATTTGGTCCATGTCTTTCATTTCATTAGAGTGATAAGGTCTAGTAGCATGCTACATTTTTTTCAACTCATTTGGTCCATGTGTTGCCTTTCATTAATGTGTCATAAAAAAGTTTCATGAAACCATATAATCCATTTAATGTGTAATACAAAATTTTTTGTTTATTCTAATACCTTTTATTAATGCAGTAAGGCATGTTAAAGATATGCATCCAATTAATCATTCAAATTTAATTATCAATTTGAAGATCATACCTAAGGTGGTTAACGTGGAATGCGTACATGGTAATTTACATAATTCAATTCACAATATAAATCATAAAAATTAATATAAAAAATGGTTACCCTTAGGTAGTTAATGCTAAGGAACACCTGAATGGTGGGGAAACCATGATAAAACACTAATCCTAAATCATGGATTTACAATAAACAAGGGAGAGATGTTTTTTGGTAATAACCACCAGCAATTAATCAAATATATAGAATGATCATATCCATAGAGTTCTAATATGTGTAAACCTGGAATTTAATTCTATAAATGGACCCCGATGAAATTGGTGGGCCATACACAAAAAATATATAATTAATGAAAATTAGGGATGAGTTATATACCACTGACCTTAGTCTTGTATCCCTTTCCTACTCTAGTATTGTCACTACATTTTTCTCGGATCAGAGTAGATATATAATGAAATGAAAAATCCTCCTATCTTAATATCTAAGTCGAGTTAAAAAGTGGTTGAGAATGGATCACTAGTACTTAAAAACATACTGTTTCACATCAATCATTATAAAAATATGCTTGATCGGTTTCTAAAGGAATGATATCTCTATATTCGATGGTAGGATCTTCAAAAATACCGTTATAGTGAAAGAAATATGTTAATCTTTCAAAATCCCAGCTTATGGAAGAAGGAGGTGTCTTAATAGATCCTTATGGATAATTTTGTAAAATTACCCACAAAATGTCCAATGAATAGTTTGTCTAAACGGTTTTACAAAACATGAGCAATCCCTTCATGATTTTAGGGGTAGAAGGGAACATTGCACGGTTAGACCGCACGACCATGCATAAACCATGAGAAGTGGTTATTTATAGAAATTTCATTTGCACAGTTAGAAAAACTGTGTGCCAACTATATGCTAACAATGCGAACTATCTAGTTTTTCAAAAAAGTTGGTTTATGGGCCTTGAACGTGCCCCAGACACCCTCTAATCTTTTTCTAGCATACTAGGCATCGATATTAGGTCCCAAGTAATGATTTATAGACAAATGTAAAGGATCCATTAATGAGTTAAAACCTATGTTCTTATAGGATAATAATTACTCCTAATGAAGGAAATACATAATTATTGGATGTTATGTATCACTGGAACCTAATATCATTATTGATAATATGTATCCTCCAAACATCTAAAAACATACTGGGTAGAATCCCACATAACTATTGTTGGGGAAATTATTCTCTCCATGAGACTATTGTTTTATCGAGGGTCTTTCATTAACCAATTATAAAACCAGGTATTAAATGTCCATTATATTACTCATATATCAGATAATCAGTTTAATTAATAAACATTGTTCCTTATCATTAAATATTATTATTTATTAAAGGAATACATTTATCAATATTTCACCGGTTGATGAAATAACAATAATGTGGTCACTGTACGTAAAATGGTGTATTTTTTAGGCAAGAAGAATATCCAGGATAACTAATATCGAAATTAAGGGTTTATTTCATGTCCTAATATTTTTGAATAATTTGAGGAAAAAATAACGAATTCAAAAATAAATATATTCAATTTATTTCAAAATATTCCTTGGTAAAAATAACCATAAATGGTCCAGAGTAAGCATAAAGATGGTATCAACAGATTCCCATGGTTGTAAGAGTAATTATTATTTTCTAATTAATTAATATAAATAGCATGAAAATATATTTAAGAATATTTGGTGTAAAATATTCTTTATGTTTTCAAAATATTTTTGAAAATCAATTAAATTGAAACCCTCTTCATAAAAATTTAATTAAAAAATATCATCATAAACATTCAAATGAAGCTTCAATGAAATAATACTCATGAAAAAATATGATTCTAATAATGTACTAAAAAAATGAAAAAAAAATTCACTCTAAAATTGTATGGAATGTTCTTTATTTAGAAAAATAATAGAATATTCATTTAACATTTTCACTAAAACCCAAAATGGAAATATTATGAAATAGAAATAAGACTCCTTCAAAAAATTATAAAGAGTAAAAAATTGGAAAAAAATCTTTCATTAAATAGTGTTTATTTTTTTTAAATGAAATCATTTTTAGAAAACATTATTTTCGAAGAAAACTTATTTCAGAGAAAAGAGAGAATCGAAGTCTAACTTTCATAAATATATTTTAAAAAATTCTGTTAAAAATTAATGGGTAATGGTAATATTATTTTATAATATCATGAATAAACATATGATAAGAATATGAAATTGGTTAATTATAAAATGGTCAACTAATTTCTTTTAACTACTATTAAATAATTAATAATCCAGATTAGAATGAGATTATGAAATAAAGCCCTAAAATAATCATATCATTGATGTGAGAATTAATAAATTAATCAACTTTGTGTATAAAATATAAACAAAGAACATGTGGTATAAAACTTAATATAATAAAAATTTAATTACAGACATAATAATTGAATGAAATAATAATTGAATGACAAGTTTAACAAAATGATTGGAAATTTAGTTAAGAAATATCGTAAAACTTGGTAATATTTATGTAAAATCCGTATATATTTAATAATTAAAATAGAAACTTATGCTACCTTGAATAGTTAATTATTCCTGGTTCAAAATACAGTTTTCATAATGTCTTTCTTCTTCACACACAAATGATGATATTCAGATGGAAGGTAAATCTTTGAAAAGTATTGAGCTCCATGAAGTTGGTCAAATGATTCATCGATTAAAGGTAGGGGATAGTTGTTTTTAATTGTTATAAAATTGATATCACTGTAGTCAATGCACAACATCATAGATAGATCATTCTTCTTATAAAAAAGACATGGGCTCTCCATGGAGAAACACTAGGGGAAATAAATCCCTTATTACTCAATTCCTATAGTTTTTTATTCAGTTCCACTAATTACACAGTGGAAATTATATAAGGGTTCATTGATATGGGCCTTGATCCATGAATTAAATCAACAGAAAACTCATTTTATTGTTCTAGTGGATGTCAAGGTAAATATTCTAGAAACATATCATCGTATTCTTTCACAAAAGGTACATCCTCTATTTGACCATTCCTTTCCTCACCCATAGTTTTTTCATTCTCTTCCTCCCCAATAACTGGATTTAGTTGAGATACTGGGGGTGGATCTAGAAAATAATTAAGTTGGGATGATTATGCTCTAAAGATAAGGTGTTCTTTATCATCATCATCAGAAAATAGTAACCTCCTTCTTCTTACTATAAATTTTCACATCATGGTCTGAAAGCCAATCCATACCAAGGATTACATCAAATTCCATTATCGTTATGACAATGAAATGTAAATAATGTGAATGAATGACATTAAACCATAATCTAGTAAATTTAAAAAAAAAATTAAATACATTTTTATGAAACTAGGATGTGGATGATAAAGATCTCCCAGTAGATTCTTACGTAAAAACAACCTCAGATAATAATGAGATTGTAAAATTAACCCTTAACTATTACTTTTCCTTGTTTGAGGGTAGTTTAACCTCATGTATAGTGGTGAAATAATTGTTATTAAATTATACATCAATCATATACATTATTATTATATCATATATGATCTTTTAAAATTTCATTGCTAATAATATCATAGAATTATCGTTGTTTTGGGTCTTAAAGGATTTGTTTTCCTTTATATTATTTGTTATTTGAGTTGAATATGTTATGGATGGGATGCATATAATTCATATCTAGAATTATATGAAGTCTTTAATCATTATTTTTAACCATCAAATGAAAATTAGTCTCTAATGGATATGATGGGGAATTAATCTCGTCGCGTTCGTGGAGACCGTAATCCGTACGTACGCACGAGTGACAATATCATTCTTTGGATATTAATATAATATATAATTGTATGGTATATCATATATTTAAAATATATATCATGTTATATTTATTATTTACACCAATTAATAATCATTATTATACCCATCCCAATAATATTGTATTGAATAACAGCTACTCCACGACGTGGAGACGATAAGCCGTACATACGAACGTATGGTGACATGTCCTTCAATGGATGGATGGAATATTGAATTTGATTTTACCTTATTTAAAATAAAATCAAATAATATATAAGACACTGGATTTATTGTCTTATATTGGATACAAAAATGAAAAAGTAAGTGGAATTAGGAAAGAACTTGAAAGAGGTAGTGAGATATTTACCTCTTCTTTGCATTATTCTTTTTGATTTGATCAAAAGGGCTCCATAGGATGGTTTTATGACTAAATTAAGGCCTCTATTATGAAGAGATGATATTTGATGGGGTATTTTGGAAGATTTTGGTTGATCCAAAAGGCTTTGATGTTGTTAATTTGATGGAAGGGGGAGTGCCGTTTTTTAAGAGTGGTGATGGGCAACTTAGGAAAAGCCAGAAATATTATTTTATAATAAAACAATTTTCAGTTTATAATCGATAAAATGTGGATTATTTAAATTCTATGGTGGGTATGGGTCGAAAACCACTAATCCAATAGTTTTTAGACTGGTTTGCATCACTATATTAACTTTATCTTTTATATTTAACTCTTAGTTAAATAGTATTATATTTACCATTTATCTATGTATTTTAATATTTTATGGTTAATAAACATACTAAATACTTCCAGGAATACCCTAAGTGGTTCATTAATGATACACCTATCATTATATAAGTCATTTTGATGATCCTTATATTTTTAATAATACAATATGAAATAATAATATAATATTTGTTTTAAAAACTCTTTTATGTTAATTTTGACACTGTATGGTATTTTGTTTTTGATAAATTTATAATAGCATTATTACTTCTAAAAAAATTCATCTAACCAACTCTAACATGTCATATTGACCTATAAAAAAGTGGAATTCATAAAATTTCTAAAATTATATTTATTTGTATATTTAAAATATCAATTATTTTAATATTTCATTACTAGGTAATTACTGAATCATCATTGTGTCATAAATAAATGAAATTATATAATGACTAAAAAATATAAATAAAATATTATTATTTCATAAATAATTTTTTTTATCTATTTAATATTTATAGTCAAATTAATTTAATGTATATCCCTATATTAAAAATGTTTTATTTATTAAACATCGATATTAACTATTTTAACTCATCTTTAAATAAAATAATAATAAGTGTCCTAATCTAATCCATGTAAACCGAAGTGGTTCTTAATTTATTCCTAATGTTATTTTGGTCGTTTTATACTTATCCAATAGAATTAGGAAATGTGTTAGGGTAATAATAACATCATTTTTACCTTTAATTACCCTATTTACTTTTAGCCATGATAAATATAAGTAAAAAGTTGCTATCCACCAGAAAATATTCGTATCTTATTGAACAACATTTTACTCGTTGATATTAACTGTGTATCTTATATTTTTTAAATTCCACACATAGATGCGGTAAAATTAAGTTTTTTGTGAATTTGTAAACTCTCTTAAGAAGTGGGTAAAAGTCGGTGAAAAGTTCAGTAAAATTTTATCATATCTAAAATTTTTATAAACTAACTCTAAAGAATTAAATTGAACATATATAGGTATTATGTAGCTATTTTGACATATAATAAATTCAAATTAAATAATTAATTTTTTAAATAAAAATTCAGTTTTAAACTATAACTCAGTGTTTTTCACTATTCATAAAAAATGGAATTTTTCAGAAAAATTCCAAAAATTCACCCTAAGATAATTTTGATATTCCAAATCCAAAAATGAAGTCCATTTAGAAATATAAAATTTAAAAAAATTAAAAAAGTGTGTATTACCTTTTCTAAAGGTTAGTTTGATTGGTTGTAGTGTGTTAGAACTCGAAGTTGCATACAACTCATGCTATTGTATTATTCAAAGAGAAGCGTACTGTGGAATCATGGGGTGTTACATTCTACCTTCCAATAAATGATTTCATCCTTAAAATTTCTAGAGTATTACTTAATAAA
Organism: Viscum album; assembly: GCA_963277665.1. Taxonomy (NCBI): domain Eukaryota; kingdom Viridiplantae; phylum Streptophyta; class Magnoliopsida; order Santalales; family Viscaceae; genus Viscum; species Viscum album. The sequence goes on from OY728156.1 coordinate 1,842,422,304, forward strand.
AATACTCAGGTGGTTCTTCCTCATTTGTTCGTTGGTTTCCAATGTTGCCTCTTCAATCTAATGGTTTTCCATAGTACTTTTAGCAGATGAGTTGTCTGATTTCTCAGCACTTGTTATCTTATATCAAAAAAAATGAAAAGATCTTCGCAATAAGACATGTCGGGTTCCTGTTCAAATTCATCATAGGTGAGTACATGCTTTGGGTCATGCATATATTTTCTCAACAGTGATATGTGGAACACATCATTGATTTGGAGATACTTGGAGGCATTGCCAACTGGTATGCTACAACCCCAATTAGTTCTAGAATTTTGAAAGGTCCAATGTACATGGACTAAATTTTCCCTTGTTACCAAAACATATAACACCCTTACATGGTGCTACCTTCGTGAAAAAATGATCTCCCACCTGAAATGACAAATCCTTCCTTCAGTTATCGACATAGCTATTCTGCCTACTTTGAGATACATTGATGAGGTTACAGATTACCTTCACCGTTTCCATCGTCTCCTCCACCAGTTCTGGGCCTAGGAGTATTCTTTCACCATCATCCCAGCAGGTTGGTCTGTGAAATCTATTTTCGTATAAAGCATTATATGGTGCCATCTGAATACTTGAATATAAGCTTTGGTTATATTAAAATTCTAAAAAAGGTAAATATTTATCCCAGATACCATGAAAGTCATGTAAGAATGATCTCAACATGTATTCTAGGGTTTGAATAGTCCATTAAGTTTGTCCATTAGTTTTGGGGTAGTAGGATGTTCTCAAATGAACTTTAGTATACAGGGGTTTCTGATGACTTTTCAATAATCTTTATGTAAAATGGGGATCATGATTAGAAACAATCAATAGTGGTAGTCCATGAAGTCTTACAATTTAAAATATATATAGTCATGGGAATATTTCAAGTGGTAAATCTTATCATATAGCACGAAAATGTACTAAAATGTTATGACGACCAACAATGACCCATATTTCATTGTTGTTTTTAGGATCCTTTGGTAGTCCCATTTCAAATCCCATCGTAATATTATCCCATTTCCACTCAGGTCTGGGAAGAGGTTGTAGGACTCCTCTAGGATATTTCCTTCCATCTTTTAGTTCTGGAAAATCTATACATGTTCACACAAAATAAAAACGATCCCTTTTCATGTTGTCCTACCAACAAATTTCCGTCAAATCTATATACATCATAGAGCTATGAGGGTGTGTAGAGATATTGGAACTATGAGTATCATCCAACAATTCACTTTTTAGATCAGGTATGTCTGGAACAGAAAGGCTTTTCCAAATTTTAAAATTCCATCTTCATACACAAATCACTCAATCTCCAATCAATCACACCATTAATCTTATTTTAAAACACTACATGGTCTATCTGAAAACTATTTATCCTTTCTAGTAATGATTTTTTGGAAACCATTTGAAAAACTATCAATATTTCACCATCCATGGTAATTCCCATATCCATCTTCACTAGATCCATGAAAATAGGATCCATTTAAACATTAATATTGTTCAAAATACCATGGTAATTTTTTTTCAATGCATATGCCTCCTTAAATGCCTTCTCTGGGGGGTAGTGTATCATGCAATCATAATCCTTGAGTAGTTCAAGCAACCTCTTTTGCCTCATGTTGAGTTATTTCTATGATAAAATATACATCAAACTATTGTGATTAGAATAAATCTAAAAAATTTTCCACTAGAGATAATGCCTCCAAATCTTCAATGAAAATATTATAGCTTCTAACTTAAGATAATAAGTATGATATTTTTTCACGTGAATTATTAGGTGTTGTTAATCATAGGCAAAAAACCTATCATTCTGCATAAGAACACAACCAATTACTTTTTTTGATGCATAACTATAAATAACAAACCCATTATTCCCTAATGGTATTGTCAAGATAGGAGCATTGATTAATCATCTATTCAGTTCATTGAAACATTATTTAACCTCTTTTTTCCAAACAAAATTTACCCCTTTACGGGTGTGCTTCATTAATGGGATAGCCGATCAAGAAATATTCTGGACCCAATGTCGATAATAACCTACTAAACCATCAAAACAGTGTACCTCAGTTATACTCGTAGGTTTTTGACATTCTTGGATTGGTCTTGTCTAATAAGGATCAATGAAGATTCCATCCTTAGAAGAAATTTATCCAGGAAAAGAAATATTCGAAAGAAAAAATTCACACTTTCTAATCTTCTCGTATAATTCTTTTCTTCTAAGAGTCTTTAGAATAATGGGCAATTGATTTTCATGATCCTCATAGCATTTTGAGTATACCAGGATATCATCAATAAATACGACTAAAAAGTCATAAAGATATTTTATAAAACTCAATTATTTAGATCCATGAAAACATTGGGGGAATTAGATAGTCCAAAAGGCATTACTTTAAACTCATAATGCCCGTACCTGGTTTAAAATGAAATTTTCAGAATGTATTCCTTCTTCAGACAAAAGTGATGATATCTAGATCTAAGGTAAATATTTGAGTTGTATTTTTCTCTATGATGTTTGTTGAATAAATCATCCATGCGAGGTAAAGGATACTTGTTCTTTATTGTTATAACATTGATCTCCCTGTAGTCAATGCATGACCTCATAGATCAATCGTTATTTTTAATAGAAATGACAGGGGATCCCTAAGGAGAAACACTAGGGAGAATATGTCCATTATTAGTCAATAGCTCTAGTTTTTTCTTAAGGTCCACTAATTCCAAAGTGGCCATTATACCAGCCCTCTTAGATATAACTCATGAACCAGGAATTAGGTCAATGGAAAAACTCAAATTCTCATTCGGGACATTGTCCAGGTAAATCATCTCAGAAAACAACAAAAAATTCTTTCACAATAGTTTCATACACTATTTGAACATTCCATTCCTCACCCACAATTATTTCATTATCTCCATCCCCAATAATTGTATTTATTTGACATAATGGGTTTGGATATAGATAATAATTAGGTGGTGACGTTTCATCTCTAAAGATAAGGTACTCCTTATCATCATCACAAATTGTAACCTCCTTCTTCTTATAATAAATTTTCACATCATGTTCCAAAAGCCAATCCATACCGAGGATTAAATAAATTCCATCATGGGTATGGCGATGATATCAGAAGATAAATAACGTTTATATGCCTTAATGGGAGTTAATTCAAAAAATAGTGTTGCAATGACACTTTCCTGGGGATATTTGACTGACAACTCCCTTGTTAAATCAAATTTGATATATCTAATTTTCCTAGCAAACTGGGAAGATATGAAATAATGCGATGATCCAGAATCAAATAAAGAATTGGCTAAACATGAGGAAACCATTAAATTACCTGCCACAATGTCTTTTAGAGCTTTAACCACATCAATTATGATAGCATTATCTTGGCCTCCATCCCTTGTCATGTTCCAAGGTATGTTCCCCTAATGCTTAGGACAATAATTTTCTTAATTCCCCCTTTATCTACAATTGTAGCATTCAATATCGAATGCTTCTTTCTTCCCCTTGCAATAAATATCTTGGTGTCATTCTTCACCCCACTTGTAACAGACTCCCATTACCTTCGAGAATGTACCATGGTGTTTCGTACCACATTTACTATAGGATGAATATTAAACTTTTCCATTGTTCCCCTTATTTCCATTCACAGAGTGTTCAACATATCTCTTCTTCTCTTGCTTTACTTTAATGTCATAATAAATAGATAAATCTTTCTCAGTCTTGATAGTACATGAGACAATTTCTTCGTATGACGAGAAGGATTGTGAGACTAATGCTCAATGGTGAAATGGTTTTAACCCATAAATGAAATGATCAATCTTACTTCTTGGGTTACGTATATAATTTTCAGCATGACTTGATAACCTTATAATGTTAGCATCATACTTTGTGCATTTTCATCCTCTATTTGACTCAGACACATAAATTGTCTTTCCATAACTTCTAAATTGCCATGAGGAAAGTATTTTTCTATGAAAATACTTTTATACTCCCTCCATTCCAAATTATATACTTCATCATCTTCCTTTGAGTTTTGAATCAATGACCACCATTGATCATCATCTCCAGTGAGGAAGTAAACTGCCATGACATCTTTTTCTCTTTTGCTACTCCCCAAGGGATGAAATAATTATTCTAAGGACGTTATCCATTACTCAGCTACTATTGGATTTTCACCCCCATTGGATCTGGGTGGTTTTTTCCTCATAATCAATCAGAAATTGATCCTCCACACTGTGGATTAGGGTGCTTCATATGGGTAATGTTATTATTCATAACCTGAGTGAGTTTTCCCGGTATGGTGATTAGCTAATCTATACTAGTTCTATTACCAGTACTACTAGAATTATCTTGAGTAAGAGGGAAATCCATATATGGAGTGCAAGAATTGATACAGTTTCCATTCCTTCCACTATGTGGCATTTCTAAACAATGGCATAAACTATATTTTTTTATGAATCGAAATACATAATTCCAAACTTATAAAACACTTAACATAAATTGAAATGTTTATGGATATAATACATAATCATAAAAAAAAATTCTTTGAGAATTTATATACTCATAAACCCTTCATTATGGTTTGTATAAAAATGAGAATTTTCCTAAGAATATCCCTTGGGAGTGTCATAACCAAGAGTACTGCAAGGTCGGTTGTCATGCATTAGTTACCATTTGAGCCTAGCTCAAAGCGGTGTTTTTGGGTTTTACCCCTAGGTACATCAGTGCCAGAGCCGCCTCTACCTACCTGCATCCATACAAGGATGTATTGCTTGTAAAAATCAAAAAATATCTATATTACCAAAATTCTAGGAATTTATTTTATTATAATCATCAAAGTCTATCTTAGGTAAATGTGCTCTATTCAGAGTTTATCTAAATCTTGATTCCAATGTTTGTACTAAACATCCTCCTATAACAAATGTAACACCTCGACCATGGTTACCTAGAGTCAGTGGACAATTATGTATCATAGGTGTGATCTCAAAAGATCAAGTCTCGAAATATCGATTAGTTTGGTATCCGTGGATGTACTAGATATGTTCATAATGTTTAAATTACATCCTAAAATGGAAAAAAACCACAACATTGTTTCCATGGAAAACCCCAAAATCCCATAGACTATCCCTGTAGGTCTGTCATAATATACTCCTTCACATCATGGGGAAAATAAAAAAAAGAAAGGGGTTAGTTTATATGCTCATTAATGATAAAAATATTGTGGAAACATTCATAAATATGAATAAACATTTAAGGAAATGTATAGAACTAAAACAAATGACTTCTAATCATATAATTCCTCATAATGTTGCAAATATAAATCAATATAATGTCATTTAATTACTCATATAGATATTCTACTAGTCAAATAATCACATTCAATATCAATAGAAACTTTCATAACGATGGAATGCATAATGCCATACATTCCTAACCACATAGTCGAGGCCTTGTTCCAAGAATACCAACATGATTTTGTCAAGGCCTTGTGAAATGATACTTGTATGTCTCATGAGACCTTCTAATTCTTCGAGGATCTATATTGGGCTCCACCTGTCACTAACTAAGTCCAATTCATTCCTCATATGGAAAGGTTTAAACATAACATAAACTTTCGTATTAAAACTAGCATACAAAATATAAATACATTATCCAAAAACCATGAATGGTATAAAAATATTACATCCATATTCAAACATATCATAGAACCTTCAATTAAATATAGATGTTTTTTATCATAATAAATGAACATCAAATAAACTTAAAATCCATCAAAGGATATAGACATAGATTAAATCAAAACCTTTTTATGAGAAATATCACTTTATATTTTGAAATCATTTAAGAGTCACATAATTATAATGAAATCATTTATTTTGAAAATATTATTATAATAATGTAAGGAAATATTCGATGATATTATGATGGGGGAAAATAGATTCACCATCTATATAAGTTAAAAAACATTCTTACCGTAATTTTTTCGAAAAGTTCATAATGTACCTTGTTTGGAAAAGGACGGAAAGATTCCTTTCAAAATATATAATGTAAAATAAGGGTAAATATGAAATTAACCAATAGTCTAGTAAATAGTAAAAATGTTTTGGAATACATTTTTAGGAATCGTGAATGTGGATGATAAAGATTTATCCGTAGATACTTACGTAAAAACAACATCGGATAATAAATCGATTGTGAAATTAACCCTTACCTTGTACGTTTCCTTGTTAGAGGGTAGGTTATCCTCCTTTATAATGAGGAAATAATTGTTATTATGTTATGCAAGAATCATATATATTAATATGATATCATATATGATCTTTTAACATTGATTTGTTAATAATATCTTAGTATTATCATTGTTTTGGGTGTCAACTGATTCGATTTCCTTTATAAGCGTGGTGATGTAAGAAATGTTTTTTATGGATAGGATGTATCTTATTTATATTCATAATTATATTAAGTCATTAAAAATTATTTTTATTCATGTAATGATAATTTTTCTTGAATGGATATGATGGGGAATTAATCTCATCACACTCGTGGAGATGGTAATCTATACGTATGCATGAGCGACAATATCATTATTTTTATATTAAAATAATATATAATTTGATGGTATATAATATATTAATAATTATTATCATGTTATATTTATTATTTATATCAATTACACATCATTATCATACCCATTCAACTATTTATATATTGGATAACAATTACACCACGGCGTGGAGACGGTAAGCCGTACGTACACACGTTTGGTGACATGTCATTTCAAAGGATGGATAGAATAATTAATATAGATGTACCATATTTATAATAAAATCACACTATATAGAATATAATAGAGTTATTATTTTATAATGGTAACAACCAGGAAAGAAGAAGTGGAAGAAGAAAAACATGAATGAGTTGGTGAGATATTTACCTCTTCTTCGGGTTCTTCATTTCGAATTGATCAAAAGGGCTCCATAGGTTGGATTTATGACCAATGGAAGGCCTCTAGGATGAAGGGAGGACATTTTATAGGGTATTTTTTCCGGGTTTTTTCCATTCCAAATGGATTTTATGGTGAGAATTATAGAGAAGGGGGAGTTCCCTTTTATAATAGGGGTGATGGGCACCTTTAGAAAAGTTAGAAATATTATTTAATAATAAAATAATTTTTGGTTTTTAATGGTTCCAGATTGATTTATTTAATGGATATGTTGGGGATGGGTTGAAAACCACTCAACCAATATGTTTTAGATAGGTGTTTGTAACTATATTAACTTTATCTTTTAGATTTTACTCTTAGTTAAATAGTTTGACATTTACCATGACTCTTTGTATTTTTATATTATATGGTTAACAAACATACAAAAATCTTCCAAGAGAACCCCACGTGTTTCATTAATGATAGTTCTATAATAATATAACTGTTTTGACTGATCCTTAAATATTTAGAAATATAATATCCTTTAATAATATATAATATTCGTTTCAAAAACACTTTTATGTCAATTTTGACCCTGTTTGGTATTTTGTAGTTTCTAAATTTATAAAATCATTATTACATAACACAATTCATCTAACCAACCATAACATGTCATATTAACCAGGAAAATTATTATAATTTTTAAGAAGTCTCAAATTACATTTATTTGGATATTTATAATTTAAATTATTTTAATATTTCAATAATTTGCAATTACTCCATCATTATTGTGTCATACATAAATTTAAATATTTAATGTCTAAATATTATAAATAAAATACCATTATTTAAGATATTTTTTTTTTAATTTTTAATGAATATTTATAGTTGAATTTATCTTATGTGTAGCCCTGTATTAAGAATATTATAGTTATTAAACATTGAATTTAACACTTTTAACTCTTTTTAGAATTATAGAATAATAACAGTCCTAATCAAATCTAACTCGACCAAAGAGGTTCATATTTTATTCATAATGTTATTTTTGGTCGAATTATATTTGTCCAATAGAATTAGGACATGTGTTAGGGTAATAATAATAACATTTTTACCCTTAATTACTATATTTACTTTTAACCAATTTAAATAAAAAAAAGTTACTATTCACCAAAAATTATTTTCATCTTATTGAACCAAATTTTACATACTGATATGAAATTTGTATCTTATATTTTTAAAATTCCACCCAAAGATGATGTGAAATTATTTTTATGTAAATTTGCAAATGCTTCTAGGAGGTGGGTAAAATACATTGAAAAGTTCAATAAAATTTTATATATCTAATCTTATTAAAAAATTACTCTAATGAATTACATTTAACTAATATAGGTATTATGTATCTATTTTGGCCTAAAATAACATTAAATAATATAAGTAGTTTTTTAAAAAAAATATAGTTTTAAACTATAACTCATTGTTTTTAACTATTGATAAAAAATTTAAAGTTTTTAGAAAAATACCGAAAAATCACCCTAAGCTAATTTCGATATTATGAATCCAAAAATGTAGTTTATTTTGAATGATAAAATATATAAAATTTCAAAAAGTGAGTATTAATTTTCATAATGGCTATTTTAATTGGTTGGGGTGTGTTAGAACTCGATGTTGCGTACAACACATGCAGCTGTATTGTTCAAAGAGAAGTAAAATGTGGATGCTTAGGGTGTTACATTAATTTTTTAATAAAAATTTATTTAGATGTATAAATAAGTAAAATAATGATTCATGTTGAATAACATTAACTCTTCTTCATGTATCCTCATTATGTATTCACTAAGGCCTTCATAGGTTATATTTATAAACAAAATATGTATTATAGGAATAGTGGATTGAATTTTTAAAGTAATTTTTTTTATTATAACCAAAAAAATTATTTTATTGTGTTATGTTGTGTTGATAGTACATGACCATCCATAGGTGGGGTGAGTGGAACACATGTAATTATTTTTTAATAGTGAATTCCATCCATGTTTTTTTCTAGTAAACATGACCCAATAAAGGTCTATTATATATAATAGAATGTATAAGGCTGAAATATCTTAATAATATGGGTTTTTTTTAGAATTTTAGGGTTCATTATTACACCTTATATATTAAGTTAAATGTAACACCCCGAACCAAGTTACCCAGAGTCGGTGCATTATTACATAACATTGGCATGATCACAAGAAAGATCAAGTATCGAAAGATCGATTAGATTAGTAGGCATGGAATAACTACATACTTTCATAAATTTTACATTACATAATAAAATAAAAACTACAACAATATAGTCTCTATATTCCACACTCTTATCCCCACATACTATCCATGTAGGTCATTCATAAAATACTTTTTCACATGCTGGGAACAATAAAACAAAGAAAGGGGTGAGCTCAAATGCCCCATAAAGATAACAATATAGCGGAAACGTTTATAAATAAGCATAAACATTTAAGGAAATGTATAACATAAACAAAAGCTTTTTAAAACATGAACTTCAACATAATATGGCAGAAATAAAATTAAATAATTCCATATACTTATTCACAAGGATGTTCTACTAGTCAAATAATCACATGCAATATCAATAACCACATTCATAATGATGGAATGCAGAATGCCAGACTATCATAACCACATAGCCAAGGCCTCATGGAATGACTAAAATAAGATTTGTCAAGGCCTTGTTCCAACACACTATTTTGTCTCATGAGACCTACTGATGCATCGAGGATCTATAGCGCGCTCCACCCGTCACTTATTAAGTCAAATTCATTCCTCATATAAACCGGCTAAAACATAACATAAACATTCGTATTAAAACTAGGTTAAGAAATGTAAATAATTTTTCCATAAACCATGAATAGTAAAAAAAAATAACACATCCACAGTAAAAAATATCACAAAACCTTCAATACAATATGGAAGTATTGTATCATAATAAATAAACTTCAAATAAATTTAAAATCCATCAAAGGATGTTGACATCGATGAAATCAAAACTATTTGTGAGAAATATCATTTTTTTTAAATAATTAAGAGGTAACATAATTATAAAATAACACATTAACTTTGAATATATTCTTATAAGCTTTTAAGGTATGATTCTAAGATTTTATAATTGTGGAAAATAGCCACAGCCGCCGTAAAAGTTAAAAAAGGACATTTTTACCTTAATTCTGTCGAAAAGGTTAAGAAGGACCTTGTTTGAAAAACGACAGAAAGATTCCTTTATAAACCTCTAATTAAAAGTCAAACAAGGGTATAAATGAATTTAACCCATATAATGTAAAATAGAAAGAATGTTTTGAAATAGATTTTTAAGAAACATTGATGTAGATGAGAAAGGGGTCCTAGTAGATAATTACGTATAAACAACCTCGGATAATGAAGAGATTGTGAAATAACCCTTACCATGTAATTTTCCTTAGTCAATGGAATGTTAAACTCATTTATAATAATTAAAACATTGTTATTAAATTATTAAATAACCATATACATAATTATGATACCATATATGATCTTTTAATGTTGATTTGTTAATAATATCTTAGTATTATCATTGTTTCAGGTGTTAACTTACTCGTTTTCTTTTATATGTTTTGTTACATAAGTCATTTTTTTCATTGATAGGTTGTATATAATTCATATCCATAATGATATCAAGTCCTTAAAAATTATTTTTAATCATTAAATGATAATTAGTCTTGAATGGATAAGATTGGGAATGAATCTCATCGCGTTTGTAGAGACAGTAGTATGTACGTATGCACAAGCGAAAATATCATTCTTTTGATATTAAAATAATATATAATTGGATGGTATATCATATATACAGAATCATTATCATTTTATATTTATTATTTACTGAAATTACACATCATTATTATACCCATCCAAATAATAATATATGGAATAACAATTACACCACGACGCGGAGACGGTAAGCCGTACATACGCACGTATGGTGACATGTCATTCAAAGATGGATATAATATTGAATATGGTTGATCCATATTTATAATAACATCACAGTATATATAATATACTAGAGTTATTATTTTATAATGTTAATAACAAATAAATAAGAAGTGGAAGAAGAAATGAACATGAAAATTTTTGGTGAAAACATTAACTCTTCTTCAGGTTCTTCTTTTTGATTTGATCAAAAGGTATCCATATGATGGCTTTATGATCAAACTAATTCATCTAGGATGTAGTTAGGGAAGTTGAGAGAGTATTTTTGCAGTGGTTGGCCAATCCAATAGGCTTTGAAAGTGTGAATTAGTGAGAATGGGGAGTGCCCTTTTATAAGAGAGGTAAGGGGCACCTTTCGAAAAGCTAGAAATATTATTTTACAATAAATTAATTTTAGATTTATAAGGACTAAAAAGTGGATTATTTAAAGGCTAAGGTGGGTATGGGTACCAAACCACTCAACAAATAATTTTTAGATAGGTTTGGGTCACTATATTAACCTTATAAATTAGTTTTAACTCTTAGTTAATTAGTATGTCAGTTACCATGTCACTGGGTATTTTTATATTATATAGTTAATAAACGTACTATATTCCTCCAAGAGACCCCAAATTGGTCCTTTAATGATACAAATATCATGATATAATTCTCTTGGTCGATCCTTAGATTTTTAAGAGTTGAATATAAATTAATAATATAATATTTGTTTTAAAAACTCTTTTATGTCAATTTGGACACTATTCAATAATTGATATCTGTAAAAAATCATAACAAGATTATTAATACGAAAAAAATTCATTTAAGAAATCCTACAATGTCAAATTAAGCAATAAAAGTCATGGATGTCATCAAAACATTAAAATATATTAATTTTAACATTTATAATAACAATTAATTTATTTTTTCACTAATAAGGAAAATACTGCATCATTATTGTGTCATAAATAATATTAATAATTAAATTTCTAAAAATTATAAATAAAATAACATTATGTATGAAATATTTTTATATTTCTAATTATTATTTATAGTCTAAAATCTAACATATATAGATATATGTAAAAATTGTTTTTCTAAAAGATATATGCTTATGTCATTTTTTGCATTTATTTTAACTTAATTAATATAAAGTGTCATTATCACTTACAAGTGCCCCCATGGGGTCCCAAAATCGACCCAAAGATGCCCATGGTCGGAAATGTATCTCCCAATAATTTTAGTACATGAATTAGGATAACTTATTATTATTATATTATTATATTGTTTGCCCTTATATACCAGATTTACCCTTTATCCATGGTAAATAAGAATTTTTCCGAACTAATTATTCAAAATGTACAAAAATAAAAGTTACCTATATAAAAAATTAGGACATCCTGATTAAAAATATGTAATCTGTTTTTCCAATTTCAAAACACGGAAGTGGTAGAAATTAATTTAAAATTAATTTCCATTGTTAAAACAAAAGGCGTGTTTTTAAGAGATAATAACTATCAAAAGATTGGCACTTGTTTATGTCCAGTTTAATTGTGAAATTATGTCCAATGTCCAACATTTTATTAAACGGTAAAAATATATTATAAATATACTTTAAAATCACTCAAATTCATAATTTATCACTATTAATTATTTTGATTTAAAATTCTGTTTTTAATTAAAATATAGTAATTTTCACTATTCATGAAAATATAAATGTCATCAGAAATGTTCCAAAATTTTAACCTAGGATAATTTCGATATTCCAAATCCAAAAATAAATTTAATTTTGAGTGATAAATTTTATAAAATTTCAAAAAGTGGGTATTACTATTCATAACGGCTAGTTTGATGGGTTGTGGTGTGTGTGTTAGAACTCGAAGTTGCGTACAAAACACGATATTGTATTATTCAAAGGGAAGCGTACCGTGGAAAATTGGGGTGTTACATTCTCCCCTACTTCAAATAATTTTTCCCTCGAAATTTCTAGATACTATCTCATGAAAAGTCTCGGGTGGTTCTTCATCATATGTTCCTCGGGTTCCCAAGTGGCCTCTTCGATCTTATGGTTTCTCCACAAAAATTTTACCAGAATAGTTGTTTGGTTTCTCATTACATGTTCTCTCATATCAACAATCCTGACGAGCTCTTTGCAGTAAGACAGATCGTGTTCCAGTTCTAATTACTCATAGGTGAGTATATGCATTGGGTCAGGCATGTATTTTCTCAATAGTGATATGTGGAACACATGGTGAACTTTGGAGAGATTTGGCGGCATTGCCAAATGGTAAGCTACAACCCCAATTAGTTCTAGAATTTCTAAAGGACCGATGTACCTGGGACTCAATTTACCTTTCTTTCCAAAACATATAACACCCTTCCATGGATATACATTTATGAAAACATGATCTCCCACCTGAAATTCCGAATCAATTATTCGGTTGTTAGTATAGGTCTTCTGCCTACTTTGATCATCTTTGATGTGGGTTAGGATTACCTTAACCATTTCTATCGTTTCCTCCACCAATTTTGGGCCTACAAGTTTTATTTGACCAACGTCATCCCAACAGGTTGGGGTGCGACATCTTTTTCTGTATAGCGCTTCATATGGTTCCATCCAAATACTTGAATGGAAGCTATTATTATAGGAAAATTCCACCATTGGAAAATATTGATCCCACATACCCTGAAAGTCAAGTGAGAATGATCTCAACAAGTATTATAAGGATTGAATAGTCTGTTCTGATTTTCCATCTCTTTGAGGGTGGTTAGCAGTGCTCAAATGAAGTTCAGTATCCAAGAATTTTTAAAGACTCTTCCAGAATCTTGAAGTAAAACGAGGATCATGATTAGAAACAGTCGATAGGGGTACTCCATGAAGCCTCACCACTTCATTAATATATATCCTAGATAGACGGTGAAGAGGTAAATCTTCCCTTATAGAAAGAAAATGTGCTGAGTTGGTAAGAAAATCAATAAAAACACATATTACATCATTTCTTCTAGGAGTCTTTGGTAGTTCCATGACAATGTCCATCGTAATATTGTCCCATTTTAACTCCACTACGGGAATAGGTTGCATGACTCCTCCAGGATATTTCCTTCCAGCTTTCACTTGTTGAAAAACCATACACCTTGACACAAAATCAGCAATCTACCTCTTCGTGTTTTCCCACCAAAAATGTTTTTTAAAGTCTCTATACATTTTTGTTCTCCTAGGGTGAATAATGAAATTGGAACTGTGAGAATCATCCAACAATTCCCTTTTTAGATCAGGTATATTGGAAACACAAAGTCTTTTCCCAAATTTCAAAATTATATCTTCATACCCAATGTCAATCAATCTCCCATCATTCACAGCATTAATCTTCTTTTGAAACTCTTCATCAGCAGTCTGAGAACTCTTTATCCTTTCTAGTAAAGATGGTTTGGAAACCATTAGAAAAAGTATTGATGTTTCACCTTCCATGGTAATTTCCATATCCATCATCACAAGATCCATGAGAATAGGAACCGTTTAAATTCTCATCATGTTCAAAACTACATGATATTTTCTCACTTCAATGCATCGACCACCTTATTTACCTTCCCCAGGTTGTATTGTATCGTGCCTTCACAAACCTTGTGTGGTTCTGGCCATCTCCTTTGTCGCATGTTGAGTTCTATTTGTGAGAAAATATAATTCAAACTCTTTTCATCAGTATAAATCTCACATTTTTCACCATTGAGGTAGTTCCTCCATATCTTCAAAGTAAAGATCATAGCTGCTAACTCGAGATCATGAGTAGGATATTTTTTTTCATGAATTTTCAACAGTCGTGATGTATAGGCAATAACCCCATCATTCTGCATAAGGACACAACCATGTCCTTTATTCGATGCGTCATTATAAATAACGAATCCATCATTCCCCGATGGTAGAGTCAATATAGGAGCATTGACTAATCTTCGCTTCAGTTCTTCGAATCATTCTTTACACTCTTTTGGCCAAACAAATTTAACTCCCTTAAATGTGAGCCTTGTTAATTGTTTATCAAATCGGGAAAAATTCTGGACGAAAAGTCGATAATAACCTGCTAAACAAATAAAACTGTGTACCACAGTTATACACTTTGGTGGTGGCCACTTATGGATTGCCTTGGTCTTAGAAATATCAACAGAGATTCCATCATTAGAAATAATATGGCCATGAAAATTAATCTCCAGAAGCCGAAATTCACACTTGTTAAACTTCCCGTATAATTTATGTCTTCTTAGAGTCTTCAGGATAATTCTAAAGTGATTTTATTGATCTTCGTAACATTTGGATTATTACAAGATATCATCAATAAATACCATCTCAAAATCTTAGAGAGATTCCTTGAAAACTCTATTCATTAAATTCATGAATACAGAGGGTGCATTAGCCAGCCCAAAAGGAAATACTGTAATCTGGTAATGCATGTACCTTGTTTGAAATGCTATCTTCAGAATGTCTTAATTGTTCACACACAACTGATGATATCTAGATCGAAGGTCAATTTTTGAAAAGTATTTAGCTACATGCAGTTTTTCAAATAAATCATCAATGCGAGGTAGGGGATACTGTTTCTTCATTGTTATAGAATTGATCTCCTTATAGTCAATACATATCCGCATAGATCCATCGTTCTTTTTAACAAAAAGAATAGGGGATCCCCATGGAGAAACACTAGGGAGATTAAATCCTTTATTTCTCCATTTTTCTAGTTTTTTCTTTAGTTCAACTAATTCTACAGTGTCCATTCTATAATGGGTCTTGGATATATTCATTGATCCAGGAATTAAATCAATGGAAAACTCAACCTCTTGTTCTCGAGGATGTCCAGGTAAATCTTCCAGAAACACATCTACATATTCTTTCAAAATAGGTACATCGTCTATTTGAAAATTCTTTTACTTACCCATAGTAATTTCATTATCTTCCTCCCCAATTATTTAATTTAGTTGAGCTACTAGAGGTGGATCTAGATAAGAATTATGTGGTGATGATTCTGCTCTAAAGATAAGGTGTTCTTTATCATCATGATTAAAAATAATAACCTCCTTGTTCTTCAAATAAATATTTCCATCATGGTTTGAAATCCAATCCATACTAAGGATTATATCAAACTAAATCATATGTATGAAGATGAGATCAACGGATAAAGAAAATTTATGCACTATAATGGGGACTGATTCACAAAACATTGATGCAATGATACTTCCCTTAGGAGTTTTAACTGACAAATACCTTATCAAATCAAATAGGAAATATCTAATTTTCTTAGTAAACTGGGAAGATATGAAACAATGCGATGATCTAGAATCAAATAATGCATTTTCTATACTTAAGGAAAACGATTAAATTACCTGCCACCACGTCTTTCGGAGCTTCTACCTCAGCAGTAGTGATAGCATAAGCTAGGCCTTGATCCCTTGGCCTTTTCTAAGGTAAGTTCCTCTGACGCATACAAAATTCATTTGCATAATGTCCCATATCCCTCCAATTGTAGCATTGGACATCAGTAGCTTCCTTATTCTCCTTGCAATCACAAGCTTAGTGGCCTTTTTCACCACACTTGTAATAGACTCCCATTACTTTTAAGCATGTATTAGGGTGTTTCTTCCCACATTTACCACATGATGGATATTAAACCATTCCCTTATTCCACTTATTTCCATTCCCAGATTGATCAGTAGATCCCTTATCCTCTTGCATTGCTTTAAAGTCATAAGGCTTAGAGAATTCCTTTTTTTCTTGATAGCACATGAGATAATGTCTTCATACAACAAGAAGGATTGTAAGACTATTTGTCGATGGAGAAATGGTTTTAACCCACCAAATAAAAGATCAATCTTACTTCTTGGGTTACGTATATAATTTGAAGCATACCTTGATAACCTAGTAAAGTTAGCCTCATACGTTGTGACATTATCATCCTCCTTTTCTCTCAGACTCAGAAATTGTCTTTCCATATCTGATAGATGGTCACGAGGAATGTATTTTCTAAAAACAGATCATTGAACTCCCTACATTCCATATTCGATATTTCATCATCTTTCTTCATGTTTTGAATCAATGAACACCATTGATCAACATCTCTATTGAGGCAGTAAACTGCAATGATAACTTTTTCCCTTTCACTACTACCCAAAGCCTGAAATATTTTCTCTAGGGAACTTATCCATTTCTCAGCTACTAATGGATTTGTACTCCCATTGAATGTTGGTGGTTGCTTCCTCATGAAGCGATCTAACAGTGATCCTCCAGGCTGTGGATCACGGTGCTCCATACGGGTAAGGTTATTATTCATAACCTGATTGAGTTGTCCCAGTATGCTGATTAGTTGATCAGCACCGGTTGCATCACCAGCTCCACTATAATTTTCTTGAGCAAGAGGTAAATCCCTACATGGAGTGTGTGCATTGATACAGTTTACATTTCTTCCACTAGGCACCATTTCTAAACAATGGCATAAACTATATCAATTTATTAATCAAAATAAATAATTCCATACTTATAAAAAATTTAGCATAAATTGAACTATTTATGGATATAATCCATAATCATAAAAAAATGTTTTCTTTGAGGACATATATACTCATAAACCCTTTATAATGATTTTTAATGAAAATGAGAGTTATACTAAACATATCCCCCGGGAGTGTTGTAACCAAGAGTGCAGCAAAACCCGTTGTCATGCACCAGTTCTTATTCGAGTCTAGCTCAAAGCGGTGTTTTTGGGTTTTACCCCTAGGTACATCTTTTCCAGAGCCACCTCTACCTACTCGTATCCAGAAAAGGATGTATTGCTCAGAAAACTTACAAAATCTCTACAATACCAAAATTCTAGGATTTTATTCTATACTAATCCTCAAAATCCATCTTAGGTCTATGTGCTCTAATCAGAGTTTATCTAAATCTATTTTCCAAGGTTTGTATTAAACATCCTCTAATCCAAAATATAATGCCCCGACCCCTGTTACCCAGAGTCGGTGCATTATTACATAACACTGGCATCATCACATGAAATAACAAGTCTCTAAAGACAGATTAGTTTAGTAGACATGGAATAACTAGATTCTTTCATAAAATTACATTACACCATAAAATGAAAACTACATCACTATAGTCTCAATAGTCCACAATATTATCCCCTAATATTATCCCTATAAACAATTCATAAAATACTTCTGAACATCCTGGGAAAAATAAAACATAGAAAGGGGTGACCTCGAATGCCCTGTAAGGATAACAATATAGCGGAAACATTCATAAATATGTATAAACATTTAAGGAAATGTATAAATAAAACAAAAGCCTTTTAAAACATAAACTTCAGCATAATATGACAGAAATAAAATGAAACAATTACATATACTTATTCACATGGATATTCTACTAGTCTAATAATCACATGCAATTTCAATAACCACTTTCATAATGATGGAATGCATAATTCCATACTATCATAACCACATAGCCAAGGCCTCGTCCCAAGACTACAAATATGATTTTTTCAAGGCCTTGTTACAAGATAGAAGTTTCTCTCATGAGACCTACTGATGCATCAAGGAGCTATAGCGGGCTCCACCCGTCACTTATTAAGTTCACTACATTCCTCATATGAACAGGTTTAAACATAACATAAACATTCGTATTAAAACTAGCATACGAAATGTCAATAAATTTTCCATAAACCATTAATGGTATAAAAATAAAACTTCCATAGTTAAACATATCACAAAACCTTCAATACAATATGAATGTTTTGTATCGTAATAAATAAACTTCAAATAAGCTTAAAAACCATCAAATGATGTTGACATAGTTGAAATCAAAACTACT
This sequence comes from Viscum album, assembly GCA_963277665.1. Lineage (NCBI taxonomy): Eukaryota > Viridiplantae > Streptophyta > Magnoliopsida > Santalales > Viscaceae > Viscum > Viscum album. The sequence continues at coordinate 1,842,441,087 of OY728156.1, forward strand.
TGAGAGAAATATCTCTTTTTTTGAAATCATTTAAATGTCACATAAATATAAAATAAAACGTTTACTTTGAAAATAAACTTAGAAGGTTGTAAGGAATTCTTATAAGATTTTATAATGGTGGAAAATAGCCTCACCCTCCGTATAAGTTAAAAAAAGTCATTCTTACCTTAATTCCGTCGAAAAGGTTAAAAAGGAACTTGTTTGGGAAACGACGAAATGATTCCTTTATAAACCCCTTATAATAAGTGAAACAAGGGTATAAAGTACTTTAACCCATATTCTTTAAAATATCAAGGATGTTTTGAAATACATTTTTATTAAACATGGATTTGGATGATAAAGGGGTCCCATTAGAGAATTGTGTATAAACAACCTCGAGTAATGAAGAGATTGTGAAATAACCCTTACGTTTTACTTTTCCTTAATTGATGTTACGTTACCCACCTGTATAATTGTTAAAAATTGTTATTAAATTATATAAGAACCATATAGATAATTATTATATCATATATGTTCATTTAACATTGATTTGTTAATAATATCTTAGTATTATCATTGTTTCGGGTGTTAACTTACTCGTTTTCTTTTATATGTTTTGTCACATAAGTCATGTTTGTCAAGGATAGGTTGTATATTATTCATATAAATAATTATATAAAGTCATTAAAAATTATTTTTAATCATTAAATGAGAATTAGTCTTGAATGGATACGATGGGGAATTAATCTCGTCGCGTTCGTGGAGACGGTAGTCTGTACGTACTCACGAGCGACAATATCATTCTTTTGATATTAAAATAATATATAATTGGATGGTATATCATATATACAGAATCATTATCATGTTATATTTATTATTTAAATGAATTACACATCATTATTATACCCATCCAAATAATAATATATTGAATAACAATTACACCACGACTTGGAGACGGTAAGTCGTGCGTACGCACATATGGTGACATGTCATTCAAAGGATGGATAGAATACTGAATATGGTTGTACCATATTTATAATAACATCACAGTATATATAAGATATTGGAGTTATTATTTTAGAATGGTAATAACGAATAAAGAAGAAGTTGAAGAAGAAAGGAACATGAAAAAGGGTAGTGAAAACATTACCTCTTCTTTGGGTTGTTCCTTTTTATTTGATCAAAAGGGATCCATAGGATGACATTCTGATCAAACTAAGGCCACTAGGTTGTAGTGAGGGAAGTTGAGATAGTATTTTGGCTGGAATTGGCCGAACCAAAAGGCTTTGAAAGTGTGAATTAGTGGGAAGGGAGAGTGCCCTTTTATAAGATGGGTAAGGGGCACCTTTGGAAAAGCTAGAAATATTATTTTATAATAATTTAATATTAGGTTTCTAATGGCTCCAAAGTAGATTGTTTATAGTTAAATGTGGTTATGGTTATAAAATCACTCAATCAATAAGTTTTAGATAGGTTTGGTTCACTATATTAACCATATCTTTTAGTTTCAACTCTCAGTTTATTAGTTTGACACATACCATGTCACATTGTATTTTTATATTATGTTGTTTATAAAATTACTATATACCTCCAAGATACCCCCAAGTGGTCCATTAATGATACACCTATCCTGATATAAGTCTCTTGGTCAGACCTTAGATTTTTAGGAATTGAATATAAATTAATAATATAATATTTGTTTTTAAAACTCTTTTATGTGAATTTTGACACTATTAAATAATTGATTTTTGTTAAAGTCTTAACAACTATATTAATTCGAACCAAATTAATTTAATCAATCCTATAATGTCATATTAAGAAATTAAAGTCATGGATGTCATCAAAACATTCAAATTATATTAATTTTAACATTTATAATACCAATTATTTGATTCATTCATTAATAAGGAAAATACTGCATCATTATTGTGTCATAAATAATATTAAATATTAAAATTAGATAAATATTAAATAAAATACTATTATTTCTGAATTCTTTTTATATGTATAATGAATATTTATAGTCCAAAATAGGATATATATAACCCTATTTAAAGTTTTTTCTTCTAAAAGATATATGCTTATGTCATTTTTTACTTATTTTAACTTAATTAATATAAAGTGTCATTATCACTTACAAGTGGCTGCATGGGGTCCAAAAGTAGATCCAAAGATGCATATGGTCGGAAATATATCAACCAATAAGGTTAGAACACGTTTTAGGGTAATTTATTATTATTATAATAATATTATTTTACCCTTATTTACCGAGTTTACCAATTAACCATGGTAAATAAAATTTTTACCGAAATAATTATTCAAAATGTCTAAAAATAAAGTTATCTATTTACACAATTTGGACATCTAGATTACAAATATGGAATCCATTTTTCCGAATTCAAAACACAGAAGTGGGAGATATTAATTTAAAATTAATTCCCGTTGTTAAAATAAAAAGAGTGTTTTTAAGAGATAATAACTATCAAAAGATTGACACTTGTTCATGTCCAGTTTAATTGTGAAATTATGTCCAATGACCAAAATTGTATTAAATGGAAAAAAATATTCATTAAATACTTTAAAACGACTCAAATTCATAATTTATCACTATTAATTATTTCTATTTTAAAAGTTGTTTTTATTTAAAATTTAGTAATTATCAGTATTCATCAAAATATAAATGTTATCCGAAAAGGTCCAAAATTTTACCGTAGGATAATTATGATATTCCAAATCTAAAAATGAAGTCAATTTTGAGTAATAAAATTAATAAAATTTTAAAAAGTCAGTATTATAATTCATAACAACTATTTTGGTTGGTTGTGGTGTGTGTGTTAGAACTCGATGTTGCGTACAACACACGCTACTGTATTATTCAAAGGGAAGAATATCGTGAATGCTTTGGGTGTTACATTAAACCACTATGTAATCTAATTTTTTACTTTGTTATTAAAATAAATTGTAATGATTTTCACTAATCATTATAGAGAAAAATTATTTTTACAGTATTAGACAACAAAAATTATTCTGATTCCTAATATTTACTAAATTTTTACAAATTCAACTCATATTTGTGGTATAATTGTATATAAAATTCATCTCATAGATGTTATGAGAAATCATTTTTTTGATGTGAAAATGTTCAGAAGTATAAAATGTATTTATATAAAAACTCAAAATGAAAATGATTAAAAAGATATATTCAATTAATATATATACAATTTAACTATAATTATTTTAAAACCATTTATAAATATAATTTAAAATTCTAAATTATTTAGATCAAAAAGTAGTTTTCTATAAAAATCCATCATTTTTCAATACTAATAAAAAATTAAACATCTCAAAAAATCACAAAAATTGACCCTTAAATAATTATCATCTTTTTTTAAAAAAAATTTGGTTTATTTTTCAAAATAAATTTTCTAAATATTTTAATTATAAAATTTACATTATGTTTGAAAATCTTGATTATTCTATATTTTTGAAAAATAACATTTCTCCAAAAAAATGTATTTTTCTTCTGATTTATTATCATTATTATTTATAAAAAATGGATAACCAATACATGATTGTAAAATATATATATTAATTTTTTAATCATATTCATACCATCTATTATAATGGCTAGGACATACCTATAATTTTAATTGTATTTTATTTTTCGAAAAAACTAGGTCTTTTGTGTAATGAAATCTATTGATGTATCTTGTTGTAATTTGTAATACAAGATAAACAAAGTGTTCAATTAAATGAAATATATATATAATTTATTTAATTTTTTAAAAATATTTAATATATCATACTATATCACGATGTTGCATTCCTTTCAACGAATGGTGTTGTGTTTCATATATGATATTAAAGATGATCTTCATATTTTAAAATTTATGTGTGTTAGATTCTCCCCACCCTAAATAATTCATTTCCTCACAATTTATATTTGATCTCCTAAATAAATGATTTGAAATTTTGGAGTAATATTCTTGAAAAACCCAATTATTAAAATATTTACTAAATATCCACTTAATAAGAGAGAAACATATGTACCAATTCGTAACACCCTAATATTTCATAGTACATTATATCTCCAAAGTAATTAAATGACTTGCACTACATGCAACACCGAGATCAAGCATATCATGACTTACCAAACTAGCCATTAAAATGTAGGTATGAATATTAATAACTAAATATTGAACATTATATAATGCTTGTAATTTTAGAATCCATATTATGAGTTTGTTTGACATAATGTAAGAACAAATACATTTTTTCAGATAAAAGATATATTTTTCAAAATTGAAATTTTAACGCCATTTAATGGAGAATAATTTTTGAATACAATATTTAAAACTTTTATATATTAAATTTAAATAAATAAACTTATTATTTAAAATTGGGACATAATAATTTAGTTTTAAAAATGTTTTCGTGTTTTTCTGATAACTTTCATATTTGGGTAAATAGTAAAACTACTATTTTTAAATGTTAACAACTATTTTAATCAAAATAATTAATAGAGTTAAATTACAAATTTTAATGTTTTGAAAGTATAATTATATTATATTTTTCCAAATTTCTCCAATTTTTGTCATTGGAAGTTAACTCACTTTGAAATTGGACATAAACAATTGTCAATCTGATTATAATTATTGTCTCTTAAAAACACGCTTTTTTGTTTTGACAAAGGGAATAAATTTTAAATTATTAAATGAAACATCTATGTATTGAATTTGGTAAAATAGACATCATTTTTTGGATTTGGAATATCGTAATTATCCTAGGGTAAATATTTGGAATTTTTCTGAAAACATTAAATATTTGGTGAATAGTGAAAAACTGTCAGTTATAGTTTAAAACTGAATTTTTATTTAAATAATTATTTATTTTATATAAATTTATTTTAGGTAAAAATAGATACATAATACCTATATATGTTCAATTTAATTCATTGGTGTCATTTTATAATAATTTTAGATATATAAAAATTTTATTGAACTTTTCACCGTCTTTTACGCACCTCCTAGGAGAATTTCCAAATTCAGATAAAACTTAATTTTACCACTTCTGTGAGGGGAATTATGAAAATTTGAGAAGCATGGTTCATATTAATGAGTAAAATGTGGTTCAATAAGATGAAAATAATTTTTGGTGAATAGTAACTTTTTACTTTTATTTACCATGGTTATAAGTAGATAGGGTAATTAAGGGTAAAAATGAAATTATTATTACCCTAAAAATGACCTAATTATGTTGGATAAAAGTAATTCGACCAAAAACAACCTTAGGAATATAATATGACCCTTTATTTCCACATGGATTATATTAGGACATTTATTATTATTTAATTTAAAGAAGAGTTAAAAGTGTTAAATTTAATGTTTATTAATTAAACCATTTTTAATATAGAGTTATAAAAAAGATAAATTCGACTATAAATATTAATTATAAATCCAAAAAGTCTTTCTAATATCATGGTATTTTATTTATAATTTTTAAACATTAAATAATTACATTTATTTGTAACACAATGGTGATGTAGTAATTACCATATTAGTGGAAGAATCAATAAAATGGTATTATAAATATTAAAATAAATATTATTTTAAAGTTTTTATGACATCCAAGAATTTTATAGGTGATTATGACATGTTAGGGATTGTTCAATGTATCTTTTTTGAATTAATAAAGTTATGATGAATTATAAAAAAACAAAATATCTAATAGTGTCAAAATTGATATAAATTAACATTTAAAACAAATATTATATGATTAATTGATATTCAATTCATAAAAATATATGGTTCTTCCAAGGGACTTATATCATGATAGTAGAATCATTAATGGACCACTTGGGGGTATCTTGGGTGTTTATAGTTATTTTATTAACCATATAATATAAAAATACAAAGAGACATGGTAAATGTCAAACTAATTAAGTAAGGGTTAAAACAAAAATATAAGGTTAATAATGTGACCCAAACATGTATAAATCCTATTGTTAGACTGGATTTCAACCCATACCCACCATATAATTTGAATAATACAATTTGGAGCCATTAGAAACCGAATATGAATTTATTATAAATTAATACTTTTTGTTTTTTCTAAAGAGCCCCTCCTCCCCCTTATAAAAGGACACAATTTCTAACCAATTCTTCATACCATCAATGCCTTTTGGTTCAACCAAACCCAGCCCAAATATTCTACCAACTATCCTCAAGTCATCCTAGAGGCCTTATTTCTATCATAAATCCATCCTAAGGATCCCTTTTGATCAAATCAATATGAAGAACCCGAAGAAGAGGTAATGTTTTCACCACCCTCTTTCAAGTTCCATTCTTCTTCAACATCTTCATTCTTTGTTATTTCCATTATAAAATAGTAAATCTATTATATTCTATATAATTTGATGTTATTATAAATATGATACAACCATATTCAGTATTCTATCCATATTTTGAATGACATGTCACCATACGTGCGTAAGTACGACTTACCGTCTCCACGTCGTGGTGTAATTGTTATTCAAAACATTGTTATTTGGATGGGTATGATAATGAAGTGTAATTCATGTAAATAATAAATATATCTAGATAATTATTCTGTATATATTATACACCATCCAATGATATATTATTTTAATATCAAAAAAATGATATTGTCGCTCGTGCGTACGTACGGATTACCGTCTCCATGACTCGATGAGATTCATTTCCAAGTACACTATTCATCGATGATTATAAAAATATATTACTAATAAGTATGTAATATATGAAATAATAAAGATACTGTAGATATATATATTTATATATATATGTACTTATGTACATACATATATTATATTCACTTAGTTCCATTTAATACAATATGAAAACAGAAACAAAGTTTATGTGTACGTACAGACTACCGTCTCCAAAAACGGTGTTTTCGATTTAATATATATGTAAATTATACATATTTATTTTCTGAATATTGCTGATATATAAATCATGTTTTATATTCTGGAAGTATTTAAATCATTATCTATAAGATAAAATCCAGAGTAACAAGTTAAAACACGTACGATAACGAAAACGATTATTACCTGAAATATTAATATAACATTGAAATTATTATTAAATGTGTAGTATAAAGTCATAAATGAATAATATATGATATCATAAATATTAAAATGGTTTTGGTATAATTTAATAACATTCTACAGTCTTCATACAAGAGGTTAAACGTAACCTGGACTAAAATAAAGTGCAAGGTAAGGGGTTTTCATCTCACTCCTTATTCCTATGAGATTAATACTATATTTCCACTATTGCCTTTTGTGTGGTGTATGTGCTACCCATAATTGTATTCATTGTGTATCAAAAATTAATTTATGTGTATTTACATATTCATTGTATGATACTTCTTTCATGTTGTGTATGTTTTTTAAGTTACCAAATTGGTTTGGGTTAATTCCTCAATCTCATTATTATCTGAGATTGTTTATGTGTATGTATTTACTGGGAAATTTTTATCATCTGTGTCCACATATCATAAAAATTATTTCAAAATGAAAATTTGAAGGATTTTTTTTAAAGTTACTCTTTATCAAGATCAGAATTTTAAATGTTTTAAAAATTTATCTTTCTAAATCTTCTAAAATAATGTCCATGTTTTCAATAAGATTATAATGATTTATTTATATGGAAATGAATGTTTTGAAATTATAAATATTTTCAAAAGTCTCAAAGTGGTATGGGACACTTTAATTCAAAAATATCTTTTAAATCACTACCATTATAAATGTGTGACTATTAAATGATTTTACAAAAAGTATGTTTCTCTCAAAACGTTTTACTCATCATTTTCAACTATGTCAGCATCCTTTAAATTTTATTATTTTTTATTGAGGTTGATTTTTTATAATACAATATTCCATATTGTATTTAATGAGTTATGATATGTTTGACTGTGGATGTTCTATTTTTATACCATTCATGGTTTGTGGATAAAGTATTTACATTTAGTATGAAAGTTCTAATATGAATGTTTTTATTATGTTTCAAACTTTTCATACGAGGAATGTATTGGACATAGTAAGTGATGTGTAGTGCCCGCTATAGATTTTCGATGCATCGCTAGGTATCATGAGACAAGTAGACGTGGAATTGGTCGAGGCCCTTTCCCAATTTGATATATGGTTTTGGCCGTGTCCGTAACCATTTTTAGAAATATTGGATGTGGCCTTTCCAAAATGTTTTAAAATGTCTGGCATTATACATTACCTCATTATGAAAATAATATTGAGGGTTCATATGGTCAATCGACTAGTAGAATACCCATCATTATGTTTTATTATGGCATTATTTACTCAACTCATATTCCTACCATAAAAGTATTCATGTTTATTATTGGTAACGACATGTGGTTTCGATTATTTACCATGCTTAGTATTTATGTTATCTTCTGCTGTTTTTCTTACCCTTACGGAGCATTTGAGGTCACCCATTCTATGTTTTATTTTTCCTAGGATTCCAAGAAGAGAATTTTTATTGATATGCAGGGTTAAGATAAGAGAATAATGGAGTTCATAAAGGATTACATATGTTGTGCTATATGTTATAAAGTATAATGTAACATTCATTTATATAATCTATTATCCAAGACTGCAAAACTGATAGGTCCTTCAGGACATGATTCCTTGTAATCATGTCAATGTATTAAAATAATGCACTGACTCTGGGTAACTGGGGTTGGGGCGTTACAGTTGGTATCAAAGAAAGTTTTCCAATAACTATGAAAACTTGATTTATATAAACTCTAATTAGAGAACATTACCATAAGATAGACATTGAAGAATTTAATATAAGAACATCCTAGAATTTTGGTAATGTAATAATTTTGTGTGTTTTCCTAGAAAATAAATTCATGTCTGGATACAAGAAGGTATAGGTGGCTCTAGAACAGATGTACCTAGGGGTAAAACCCAAAAACACTTCTTTGAGCTAGACTTGAACGAGAACTCGTGCATGACAATGGGCCTTACTGCACTCTTGGTTACGACACTCCTGGGGGATAGGATTAGGATAATTATCATTTACTTAACAAACCACTATGAATGATTTATGAGTATATACCTCTTAAAGGAAAACATTATTGTGGTTATGGATTATATCCATAAACTATTCAATTTACATTTGGTATATTATATCTTTGGAATTATTAATTGTGATTCATAAACTGACCTAGTGTATGCCATTGTTTAGAAATGGAACCCAGTAGACGGAATGAGAACTCCTTTAATATGTATGATCCAAAGAGTAAGAAGGTTCATAACATTCATGGTATTAATCCATCATTTAGAAAGGAAATATTCTCCCACGTATTATCATCATATGATTAAATAGTATCATGTGTTAATAAGATCGGTAATGAATCCTCTAAATCCTATGGATTGGAAGGGAAGCTAGAGGAGAAAAGGATGGTAGAAAGAAATATGGATAAAAGGAATAAGGGAAAGAAGGATTTTCCAATATGTGATAAATGTGGAATGAATCACCTTGGTAAATGATTGATAGGAATGGGAGTTTGTTATAAGTGTGGAGATAAAGGACACCATGTATATGACTGCAAGGGTAAGAAATAGTTTTCAAATGTAAAATGCTTCATCTGTAAGGCGTTGAGACACTATGCGAATCAATGTACCATTTATATGAGTATACCAAAAATTATGTTATTGGATAATAATCAAGTTATGATACTACCTCAGATGAGAAAGAATGATTAGTGTTCTTTTTTTGTTATTATAGAATTATTTCATTTGAGTGTTTTATCAACAGTATACTAGTTACATGAATTATTCAGATAAATAAGGATTGTACTACAGTACTATTTGATTGCGAATTTGAGCTTATATGGGATTTATACTAAGCTAGTAATTTTGGAATAAGAGATGGTTGATTTTGGTAATTTAGGATGTTGTGGTGGTGTAATTGAATACACGATGAAGGCATTCACATGTTATTACCAGGTAAAAATGATCCTCATTAAGTTTAAATTCCTTATAAACTTTGGACTGAGAGTTTGGATATAAGTATTTTGGATAATTATAAAGGTTGTAATGGGTTATGTTTGAAATTGGATACTATTGTTACTGTTATTTTTGGATTTCCATAAAAAGAACAACCCGGAGGTTGGGAGGCAACCCGTCATGTCCGACAATGCTGCGAGACTTGAACTTACAACTGAAGGCAGGCAAGGGTGTATCACCTATCACTGAACCACGTGATGTCCTGGATTATATAATGTATTTGTTTTAAAAGGTCTGATTGGTGATTTATAAATTCATTATTTTTGGAACCTAATATGATTAGGATAAATAATATATTTTTTTTGAAATATTTGGTAGTGAAAGATGAGTTTGTGGTAGGAATTAGTTAAAGGATGTAACTCTACTTGTCAAGTATATAGTTTTCTTCTTCACTTATTCTATGAAAAAATTAATTCTTATACTTTAGTGAAATGATCCTAAAACCATTATGTGTATCCTAAAACCATATGTTTTGTTGAACCGATGGTATTTTAAATCATCATAGATTGATGAATTTAAGGACTTCAATTTTAACCTTGTTTGTGATTGATGACCTCAATCACTACCTATAAATATTTATTTTTTTCCTCCAATTATATGTCTCTAATTTCCACCAATGTCATCCTAACCGAGATAATAATTTAGTGGTGGCCCTTTCATTTCCCTTTTCCTCTTATTGAGACTAAATATTATTATCCTAATTTCCGATTTGGGTTTTCCCAACGGTATTTTCTATTTTCAACATTTTATTTTTGAAAAATAATTTCAAATTGTGAGGACACAATTTATTGAAGTATAGAAGAATGTAACACCCTGTTATTTCATAGTTATTTATTTCTTCAATGTAATTCAAGGACTTGCACTACACACAACACCGAGATCAAGCATATCATTACTTACCAAACTAGCCATTCAAAATAAGTTATGAATAGTATTAATTGAATTTTGATCTTTATATAATCCATGTAATTTTGGAACCCATATTATGAGTTTTTTAGACATAATGTATAAACAAATACATTTGTTTAGATAAATGAAGTATTTTAAAAAATGAAATTTTACCGCCTTTTAATGGAGAAGCTTTTTAAATCCAATATTTGAAACTTTTAAATATTCAATTTGAAAAACTAGACTTCTTATTTAAAATAAGGACATAATTATTTAGTTTCAATAACATTTTGGTTTTTTTGATAACTTTCATATTTGGGTGAATAGTGAAAAATACTATATTTTAACTGGAAACAAATTTTTTTATCAAAATAATTTATAGTGTTAAATTATAAATATTAATGGTTTGGAAGTATAATTAGATTATATTTTTACCATTTAATCCAATTTTTGTCATTGGAAGTAAATTCACTTTGAAATTTGACATATACAATTGTCAATCTTTTGATAGTTATTGTTTCTTAAAAACAATCTTTTTGTTTTGACAATGGTAATTAATTTTAAATTAATAAATGCAACATAAATGTTTTGAATTTTTTAAATTAGACATCATTTTTGGATTTGGAATATCATAATTATCCTAGGGTAAATTTTTGGGATTTTTCAGATAACATTATATTTTTTGATGAATAGTGAAAAACACTAAGTTGTAGTTTAAAACCGAATTTTTATTTAAATATTTATTTATTTTATTGAAATTTATTTTAGGTCAAAATAGATACATAATACCTATATATGTTCAATCTAATTCATTAAAGTCAGTTTATAATAATTTTAGATATATAAAAATTTTAATGAACTTTTCACCATTATTTACCCACCTCCTAGGAAAATTTGCAAAATCACAGAAAACATAATTTTACAACTTTTATGAGTGGAATTTAGTAAATTAGAGAGACATGGTTAATATCAAGGAGTAATTTGTGGTTCAATAATATGAAAATAATTTTTGGAGAATAGAAACGTTTTTACTTTTAATTACCACGGTTAAAAGTATATAGGGTAATTAAGGGTAAAAATGATCTTATTATTACTCTTACACATGTTATAATTATATTGGATAAGTTTAATTCGACCTAAAACAACCTTAGTAATAAAATATGACCCTTTAGGTCCACTTGGATTAGATTAGTACATTTATTTTAATTTAATTTAATGAAGAGTTAAAAGTGTTAAGTTCAATGTTTATTAACTAAACCATTTTTAATATAGGGTTATACATAAGATAACTTCAACTATTAATATTAATTATAAAGCTAAAAAGATTTACTACCTCATGGTGTTTTAGTTATAATTTTTAGACCTTAAATAATTACATTTATTTATGACACAATGATGATGCTTTAATTACCTTATTAATGAATGAATCAAATAAATGATATTATAAATATTGAAATAAATATAATTTTAATGTTTTTATGACATAAAAGAATATTCTAGGTGACTATGACATGTTAGGGATTATTCAATGTATCTTGTTAGAAGTCATCAAGTTGTGACGACTTTCAAAAAAACAAAATATAAAATATTATCAAAATTGATATAAATTAATATATAAAACAAATATTATATGATTCATAGATATTATATTCCTCAAAATCTAAATATCGGCCGGGGGACTGATATCATGATAGGTGAATCATTAATAGACCACTTGTGGGTATATTTGAAGTTTATAGTATGTTTATTAACAATATAATACAAAAAGACAAAGAGACATGGTAAATGTCAAACTAAATAACTATGGGTTAAAACTAAAAGATAAGGTTAATAATGTGACCCAAAACTTTCTAAAACCTATTATTTGAGTTTATTTAGACCCATACCCACCTAAAAAATTGAATAATCCACTTTAGAGACATTAGAAACCGAATATGAATTTATTATAAATTAATACTTTATGTTTTTCTTAAACACCCCCCCTATAAAAGGACACCACTCCTATCAAATTCTTCTTACCATCCAATCCTTTTGATTCTTCCAACCACTACCCAATTATTCTATAAACTATTGTCACTTAATCCTAGAGTCCATTTTTTGATCATAAATCCATCCTATGGATCCGTTTTGATAAAATCAAAGGGAAGAACCCGAAGAATAGGTAATGTTTTCACCACCATCTTTCAGGTTCCTTTCTTCTTCAACTTCTTCTTTCTTTGTTATTTACATTTTAAAATATTAAATCTAGTATATAATATATACTGTGATGTTATTATAAATATTGTACAACCATATTCAGTATTCTGTCCATCCTTTGAATGACATGTCACCATACATGTGTACGTAAGACTTACCGTCTCCACGTCGTGGTGTAATTGTTATTCAAAACATTATTATTTGGATGGGTATGATAATAAAGATTAATTTAAGTAAATAATAAATATAACATGATAATGATTCTATATATATGATACACCATCCAATTATATATTATTTTAATATAAAAAAATGATATTTTCTCTTTTGCGTACGTACAGATTACCGTCTCCACGACGCCATGAGATTCAATTCAATGTCCACCATTCATCGAAGATTATAAAATTATATTACTAATAAATAAGTAATATATGACATAATAATGATAAGAGAGATATATATATATATATTTATGTATATACATATATCTTATTCACTTAGTTTTGTTCAATGTGATATGAAAACGGAAACAACGTTTATGCATACGTACAGACTACTGTCTCTATAAACGGTGTTTTTGATTTCATATATATGTATATTATACATATTTATATTATAAATATACATGATATATAAATCATGTTTTATATTCTGGAAGTATTTAAGTCATTATCTATGTGATATAATCAAGAGTAACAATTAAAAACATGTACGCTAAAGAAAACGATTATTACCCAAAATATTAATATATCATGGAAATTATTATTAAATGGGTTGTATAAAGTCATAAATGAATAATGTATGATATCATAAATAACAATATGGTTCTGTTATATTTTAATAACATACTACAGTCTTCATACAGGAGGTTAAACGTACCCTCTACTAAAAGAATGTGCAAGGTAAGGGGTTTTCATCTCACTCTTTATTCCCGTGAGATTCAGGCCATATTCCCACTATTACCTTTTGTGTGGTTTATGTGCTACACATAATTGTATTCATTGTGTAATACACTTTAATTTATGTATATTCACAGATTCATTGTATGATACTTCTTTCATGGGGTGTATGTTTTGTAATTTACCAAATTGGTAAGGGTTAATTCCTCAATCACATTATTATATGAGATTGTTTATGTGTAAGTATTTACTAGGACATTTTTATTATCCAGGTCCATTTTTCACAAAAACTATTTCAAAATGAATATTTTAAGGATTTTTTTAAAGGTACTCTTTAACAAGATCATAATATTAAATGTTTTATAGATTTATTTTTCTAAATCTTTTTAATTAATGTCCATCTGTTCAAAATGATTTTAAGGATTTATTTATATGGACATGAATGTTTTGAAATGATAAGTATTTTCAAAATGTTCAAAGTGTTATGGGACACTTTGATTCAAAAATCACTTTTAAATTACTTCCATTATAAATCTGTGTCTTTTAAATGATTTTACAAAAAGGATATTTCTCTCAAAATGTTTTACTCATAATTTTCAACTATGTCAGAGTCCTTTACTGGATATTATTTTTGATTGAGGATGATTTATTATAATACAATATTCCATATTGTATTGAATAAGTTATGATATGTTTGACTATGGATGTTATATTTTTAAACGATTCATGGTTTATTGTTAAAGTATTGAAATTTCGTATGCTAGTTGTAATACGAATGTTTATGTTATGTTTCAACCTTTTAATACGAGGAATGTATTGGACATTGTATGTGACGGGTGGAGCTTTCTATAGCTCCTATATGCATGGGTAGGTCTCATTTGACAACTAGACGTAGAATTGGATGAGGCCCCTTCCCAATTCGATATAAGTTTTTCACCGAGGCCTTAATCATTTTTAGACGTCTTGGCTGAAGCCTTGACAAAATGTTTTAGAAGATTTGGCATTATACATTCCCTCAATATGAAAATAATATTGATGGTTCATTTGGTCATTCAACTAGTGAATACCCACAATTATGATTTATTATGGCATTATTTACTCAGCTCATATTCCTGCCATAAATTTAATCAGGTATATTATTGGTATAGGAATGTGGTTTCGATTATTCACCATGCATAGTATTTATGTTAACTTCTGATGTATTGCATGCCCTTACTGAGTGTTTTAGATCACCCATTTCTATGTTTTATTTTTCCCGGGATTCCAAGAAGTTCATTTTGATTGATATGTAGGGTTAAACTAAGGGAATAATGGAGTTCATAATGGATAACTTATGTTGTGTTATATGTTATAAATTATAATGTAACCTTCATGTATGTAATCTATTTTACAAGATTGCTAAACTGATCGGTCCGTCTGGACATGATTCCCTGTAATGATGCCAATGTATTAAAATAATGCACCGACTCTGGATAACTTGTGTTAGGGCGTTAAACCATGTCATATGGGATAACAAATATCATGTTTCTAAATAAGAGAATTTTTTTGTAAAGTAAAGATTTAGACATTTATGAAATAAAATAATATTTCTAGAAAATTACTCTAATCATTGATAAAAATATTTTTAATGATCAATGTAATGATGATTAACTAAAATCCAAAAATTTAGGTTGATATAAATGAACATCGGTATGAAATAAAAGATGATATTCAGATAAATTTCTTGTTTCAATATCATTTTCCTAATGTTGAGAAACTATTTTTCAACCTATGAATATAATGAAATATTATTTTATTATATATTTCTATTTACTAGACACAATTTCATACTTTTTTCAACTATCAATTTTTTAGCTTGTCCCTTAATTCATGAAATGAATAAGAAAATAATAAATTTTTTATGCCAGAATATGTAAAATTCACTTTTAATATATTTTAATATCCATAAGGAGTGAAAATTAGTTATTATTGTCTTGAACTATTCTCTAAAAGTAATTTTATTTTCCCAAAGTGAACCAATATAATATTTTTAACTCTAAACATAGAAATTAACATAATTGTTACACCATTTATATTTATTCGTGAATTTTTTTAACTAATATCAATGACATATTATCATAGAAATAAGGTAGGGTAGTGGTATGTGTGAAACACTTATCATCATTTGGTCAATGGGTTCAATCCTGACTGCCTTTTTTGATATGAAAGGTTTTCATACAAAATGTGTGTTTCCATTTTTATAAACTATATTAATATAATTCCTAATAAGTACCCAAAAATATGATGGATATCATTAAAATAAATTTAATCACAAAATATCCTTTTTACTAATGTTTTCAACACACTTTCCTTATTTATTTATTTTTTACTATGTCTAATCAAAATATATGAATATTATTATAATTAAATTAATTACCATTTTAAACCCAATAGTTATCAAAACCATTAACCATAAATCAATAAAATGTAAATTCATTATTCTTCAAATAACTATTCGAATAAAATATATTCATTCCAGAAATTTTACAAAACTATCCTTAATCATATGGAATTCCTACCACATATGATCAAATAAGATGGGTTCAATAATATAAACATTTGATTATAGTTAAACTCATTATACCATGATGGTATCCATAAGTCTTATGTTAATAAGAACACAATTGTTTCTAAAATATTACATTATTCTTTTATATTTTAGGATTCTTGTATCCAATATAATTTTAGAAAAAGGATTCAATATTTTAATACTAGAATTAAAATTCATTAATACATCCTCCATTTTATTTTCTAATAGTTTATTCCATGGTATATGGTTTACCTTTTAGAAGAGGAAATTCACTTGGGAAATGCCCGTATTCTGATATTTAATATACTAAAAAATTTATGGATCCATAGGATGAGATTTGTTTCATTACATCGTACTCATTATTTCACACAAAAATTATTTTTTTCTGCTAATATTTTAAAAAAATAATGCATTTTCAAATTCCATTGAGACACTATCCTAGGATTCTCTTTCAAAATGTCTTACAGTATTGAAATCAATCATTCTTTTCTCTAGAGTCTCTACCTCTCGAGCTCTTAGAAAAATCCATCCTTATCTTTTTTGGTGATTCAATTAGTTTTTTTGGGAATATTTTTTTAATCCTCTTAATAGAAATCTGATTAAGAATAAATATAATATCATTCACACCAATTTTCATCTCGTTTTTTCTCTTAGTTACCACTTTATTAATCATAATCATTATAAACATGAATCTTTTGTGTTCCAACCATTGAATAAAAACAAGAAACAAAATTTGAGAAACAACAATCACAATGGGAAAATGATATAATCATTTTTAGGTTTTTTAAATAATATAAAATTGTTTTCAATTTATTACACCATAATTTTAAGATAGGACATTAATTTTCAATATCTATTTAAATCCTTCTTAATGAGTTGTAATGATACTGTGAATTATTCAATTCATATCCGCAAAGAATGCCAAATTTTGTGTATAATAATGCTCATTATTGTATACTAGGTTATTCATAAGTAATCCTTAACATTCCATTTTTAGTGTTATTACTCCTATGAATATTTTTTCTATAACCAAAACCACTATTAATATCCAGAAATGGGTGTGTTTCAATAGAAAAACACATAATATCAATCATACCAAAACATTATGATATCCTCATATACATGTCCTCCTAGTATATCGTCAAGCTATTTTCCCTATTTTATGCTTTAAGAAATATATTTTCCATGTTTTATAATAAATTTTCCCTTATAACATATATAAATTCCCCAAAACCAGAATCCTATAACCAATGTATTACTATATTAAATTGTCAGAGGTTTCATGGAATCACATTCATAATCTCTAACAATAATATTAGTCATGGTAAAATAGATTCAAACATGATTCATATATTAGAATTGAATACAAATATTATAATATAATATTTTTTAGGAATAAATTTATTTCTCTATCATATATCTACATATCAGTCATTGTAATCTTCATGGAACCCTAAAGAAATAAAAGAATTAGGGTTATCTAAAATGATCAGAAAGTGTAATGTATACACAAAAAATTTATTAATCCAAAAGAATAATCAATATAAAAATGTAATAAAAAAACACACATTCCATATAATCAATATAATTAGAAGGAAGTGTATAAATATAAAATATTAATGATAAAATATATTGGATAATAATCAATATAGAAAAGTAAATAACTAAAAACACATTGCATTTAATAAATAACAAAAATATCAAATTTTATAAGTAATAATCATTATAGAGAGGTAAATAACATAAAAACAATTTCATTTAGAAAATAAAATTATAATTAGATGAATTCAATGGTAATTTTATACTGAAAATATCCTAGAAGATTACAATATTTATTGAAGGAAATACATCATTATGATATATCAAATTTCCACGGAATTTGTTATCTTTTCAATCAATATCTATCATCGAGATAGTTTAAAACAAAATAGGTGAATGTCCACTTAGTTTAGGCTAGCCAAATTATTTATCCCATTAGACTATTGATGAGGATATTACATTAAACAGTCCATAACCCATGTATTTTATGTCCAAATCATTCCTCATATATTGAATAATCGATTAAATTCATATAAAATGTGACTTATCATTTAATTTTCCTATTGAGTGAAGTATACTGATTTATCAACATTCCCCTAGTTAATACAATAGTTATTATGTAATATTTGTATGTAAAAATTGTATATGGTTCAATAAATAAACACATACATGATAAATAATATTTATATTTATGATACATTTAGTTTCCATATTAATCTGAACAATTCAATTCAATGTTAACGTATAAAAATTAGTCAAGGAAGTGAATGAAAATACTTTCCTTGAACAAAATAATCATATAACTTCCCTAGGAATAATAAAAATTGTATTAACATATGCCCATTGGACTAAGGATAATGCTTCTCTTTCATTGATGAATATAAATACAATATAAATATCGTTGAGGGTGTTCTTGAGGAAATATTACTTTTTAAAAACATTTAGAAAGTCCTTTTCTTGGAAAATTATTTTTAAAAATATTTTTTCAAAAACATCCTCTTAAACAAGAAAAGGAATATTCGAATAAATTATGGTCATGATGGTTAGTAATGACATCCATTCCATAAATTTTAAAAAATAACACTCTTTTTTCACTCTAAATGGGTTAGGATAGTTCCTTTTTTATATAATTACATGATGATTCCTTTCACATATTATTCAGGTATCCTCCTTAGGATTTTGAACATGACTTCCTAGGTTTGTGTTATTCGCAAAATAAGGCTTCTAAAATTAGATTAGGTAATTTTTTTAGTGACTTGAGTTGTTATTTTCATAAAAAAATTTGTTTTAATGTGTTATGTGGAGAGGAGAGTGGGGTCCATTTAGTAAGTGGGGTGAGTGTCACACGTGTAATTTTTTTTTTAATGAGTAAATTTATCCCACGTTTTTCTCATATAAACAAAACCAACCTATGGTAAATTCTTGATAATAGAAGTTTTATTGTATATAAATGTCCATGAAATTATTTTTTATAAATTTTGGGTCATTTATACCCCATATATTCTATGATTAACCACAAGGTAAACTCATTTTCCCCATAATCATTGTAATTAATTTAAACTTTCTTCACTAAATATTATGGTTAAAATTTAATTGTAAGATATTTTATAATATAGATTATTATTATTATACAATAAAATGAGATCAATTCTACCAAATTAAACTCATATAAGTTTAATAATTTAATTTGAAATTAATTCTACATTAGCGTCTAGTAATCAGGGTTTTAATGTGAAAATTTTCATAAGATTAAAATGTTTCTTTATCTAAATTCAATATTAAAATTATTTTAATAATCTAAATTAGATTATTATATTTATAATTGTACTATTTTTACTTTAAAACAAATTAAAATATGACAAAACATTATAAATTATTTAGATGAAAATGCAGTTTTCAATGGAAATCCATTATTTTTTAGTATGGATAAAAATGAATGTTATTATAAATATCCCAAAACATAACCCAAAGATGATTTTACTGTTCCAATTTAATAATTTATGTTTATTTTTTCAATTTATTTTTATAATACTTTAAAATATTATTTTAAATGGGTTTTCCAAGGAACAGCTAATCTATCTTTAAAAAAAATACATTTTTTCAAGAAATATCTTATTTTTTATAATAGATTCTTTTTATTATTTATAATAAAGAGATAAATAATAAATATTTTAAAAATATATAATTTTTTTAGTTAATATTATTCATTCCCAATATTCCAATGGATAGTTGATAATTATGATGATAAATAATAATATAAATATTACCTTGATATTCGGTCAAAACTGTTTTTGAATGTTACACATGTAATCGAAGATACTTTTTATTGCATGTAACGAAATATAAAATCAGGGTCTTGTAAATTTAAAGACATAAAATTTAATAAATTTATCTAAAATAGTCAATATATCATAATGTCTCAGGATATTATATTAATGGAAATTCTTGGTGTCACATGTCAAACACATAATCGAATACTTTTTTCATATTTTATAATTTTAGGAAGTTACATTTTCCCACCTTAAGTAACTTGTATCAATGAAATTTAAACCTTATCCTGGAAATCAATGTTTTTATATTCGTATAGACCACATTTGAAATAATCCACATCCATAAATAATTAATAAATTATCAACATAATAAAACATTTATATACATAGGTCATATGGAATAACACATATCTTAGATTCTTAGTAGGATAAAACTGGTGGAATGTGATGATATGGACATTGAGAAAAAGTATAAATATTTACATAGAGTGATTATGGTTATTTATTACAATAATATGAATGATCAATGAAATTTTGAGTGCGACAAATCAATAAATCATTAATTCATTAGATGAATATTTGTTAAATATAAATGATGGTATTTGGATAGAAATTTTTTCAAGAGTATTTTTCTAATTTTGAGTAATTATTTTTCTACAGTTGAATATAAAGAAATATAATTAACTGATATATTTCTATTTAATAAACCTAATTTCTCCATTTTTTGATATTTTTTCAACTTCTAGTACCCCAATTACTTTATGAAATAAAAATATAAAAAATGGAATTTTTATACCAGGAGCACTAAAATTAAATTGTAACATGTATAATGATCTATAATTGGTGTATAGTCTATCTTGATGTCCCTAACTACTTTACAAAAATAATTTATGTATCATATGTATGAAAATTATAAATTAATCTCAAAACCTCAAAAATAAAACTAATAGTTCATTTTTAATATTTATTATTAAATTTTTTTAATTTTTTATAATGACATATTTACCAAGATTTTACATAATTCAATACTATTCATGAAAACGTTATCAAACTTCCATTAGGGGTTCAATCACCCCCAACCATTTCAAATTCAATGTGATGCATCCTTTATTGTGGGTTTTAATTTTTCATAAACTAACTTAATATAATTCTTAAAAAGTTCCCAATATTTTGAGAAAATTTGATGATATAATGTAATTCATTGAATAACATTTTTAATAATGTTTTCAGAA
Source organism: Viscum album (assembly GCA_963277665.1). Lineage (NCBI taxonomy): Eukaryota > Viridiplantae > Streptophyta > Magnoliopsida > Santalales > Viscaceae > Viscum > Viscum album. Next base: position 1,842,462,734 of record OY728156.1, read on the forward strand.
AAAAAAAAATTTGTTTTTATTTTTTAGAAATGTATAATAATCTTATTTCACTATTATTACAATTTTATCAATGATCATATCAACCATAATTGATATCAATACTATTAAACTAATGTATATAAAATGTAAACAAATTATTCCTCAAAAATAATTTCGATAAAAGAAAATTTATTACATAATTCTATCCCATTGTATCTTTAATTGCGTGACATTATTATGAAATGATCTAAAAATTGGTGTCCAATAATTTGAACTTATGATATGTCTTAAACTCATTAACCCATGATGGTATCTATAAAAATTATGATAATGAATACATAATTTCTTAAAAATTTGAAAGATTCATTATATGTTTTATGATTATTCTATCCAAAATAATATATATAAAATTATCCCATAATTTTATTATTGAATCAAAATACATAAATACTTGATCCATTTTATTTCCATATAGGTTCTTCTATGGTATAACGGTTACCTTTAGGAATATGTTTTTTTTTCATGACCTGACCCAACTAGTCCAAATTGTCAACTTCCCAAGGCTACCTCTAATAGGCCAGGGGATGGAACCTAGTGCTGAGTAAGAATGTCACACAGATTGGAGGGAATTCCTAAAGTACATGTACTAATGCACACACAAACATCACTATAGAACAGTTTAAAAAAATTGGAAACTAAAATTCATGAATACATCTTTCCCATATCAAAGTACAAAAAAGTATATAATGAGTAAAATAGAAAAAAATTCCCATAAAAACTATAAATGATTGAAAAAATTCTTAGAAGGATGTGATCAATTTCAATTGCAACTACCGAAAAGCTCCTCGGTCCATCTCTGGTAAACACCTCAGTCGGTCTAACTCGCTAAGATCAACATAACTGCAATCCTCGAGGGACTTCACGTAAATGTATGTTTTATATAAAAGAAACAACACATATAAGAAAATCACATATCTAGGTGAGTATGACAATACATATTAGGCACTCAAAAAAAAGAAACTAAAAGGCAACAGTCCACTCAACCTAACTAGAGGGAACCCAATCAAGAGAGAAACTCCATCTCAAATAATCATCTTCTATACATAAATAATAATATGAATATAAAACGGATGTTACAAACACATTAAAATACTACAAGGACTACTAGAATCACCAACATATACTTGTCTTGTACTCCAAGTCTCATACGGTACTGACCTCATAGTTGGCTACCCGATTGTTCTCGAGCATCATCTTAATATTACACCAAACTACTAGAACACACTCCACAAATCCATCTCCGATGGAACCCATACAATAGATACACTCCATCTAGAATGCTCTACCATTCTTGATGGTGCATCCGAGATAACATGATCCATCATGAACAACTAACTATGTCCATCTCTCATGTATAGAACTAGAGGTTAATCCAATGATAACATGGACCATCTGTATGGTCATAATAACCCATGTGGAGTGGACCACCCCTCACAAATGCACCCAATTGAGAAGGAAATGCATTAAAATATACATCAAATTAATCCCCTCTATGAAAAGAGAACGGAGGGACTCACTTCATGCCAACGCCCTACATCCATGGGAGTATTTTCACCAAAATATCCTTAGAAACCACTTTCACTCATTATTAGTGTCACCAAAAGCTAAATATATCAAATTATAACAAACTACCCACAATCTATCACACATTATATGTGGATGGTACCACTCCTCGTAATTGTACTCGATAGTGGAGGGATATTGTAACACCCCAAGATTTTATGAAAATTATTCTTTTTAATTTCATTAATGTCTTGTGTTGTACGCTACAACAAATGGATCTTGCACAACACGTATCGTTGACTTTCCTTGCATTACACGCAATCGCGACCTTCCTCGATAGCGTGTGTAGTATGCAATAACGAGTTTCACTAAACAACAATATTCTATTAAAATATTATTAAAACTAGCTGTTGTGAATAGTAATAACCACTTTTTGATATTTTGTAAATTTTAATTTTCAAAATGGATTCATTTTTGGATTCGGAATATCAAAATTAGCTTAGGATGAAATTTTGGTACTTTTCGGATAACATTCAATTTCTGATGAATAGTGGAAATTAGTAAATTTTAATTAAAAACAACCTTTTTAATCGAAATAATTAATAGTGATAAATTATTAATTTTAGTGGTTTTAAAGTATATTTAGAATTTATTTTTACAATTTAATACAATTTTGTTGATAGATGTAATTTCCCATTTAAACCAGACATAAACAAGTGTCAATCTTTTGATAGTTATTATTTCTTAAGAACACGCTATTTGTTTTGACGACAGGAATTAATTTTTAAATTAATTAATGAAACTGATATGTTATGAATTTGGTTAAATATACATCATTTTTGAGTTTATAATATCAAATATATCTTAGGTTTAATTTTTGGTATTTTTTTGGAAACTTTCATTTTTTGATGAATAGTGAAACCACTAAGTGGTAGTTAAAAAAATGAAATTTTTTCATATAACTTAATTTTACCGCTTCTGTGAGTGGAATTTGAAAATTCCGAGAGACACGGTTGATGTTAGTAAGTAAAATGTGGTTCAATGAGATGAAAATAATTTTTGGTGAATAGTAACTTTTTACTTTTTTTACCACTGTTAAAAGTAAATAGGGTAATTAAGGGTAAAAATGATATTATTATTACCCTAACACATGTCCTAATTCTATTGGATAAGTGTAATTCGACCAAAAACAACCTTAGGAATAAAATATGACCATTTAGGCATACTTGGATTAGATTAGGACATTTATTATTAATTTATTTACAGAAGGGTTCAAATAGTTAAAATCAAAGTTTAATTAGTAAATAATTTTTAATATAAGGTTATACATAAGATAAATTCTACTATAAATATTCATTAGAAAGATAAAAAGATTTCATACATAATGGGATTTTATTTTTAATTTTTAGACATTAAATAATTTAATTTTTTTATAACACAAAGATGATGCAGTAATTATCTTATTAATGAAATATTGGAATAATTGATGTTATAAATACAAAAATAAATGTAATTTTCGACTTTTTATGAATTACACTAATTTTATAGGTTAATATTACATGTTATTATTGATTAAATTAACTTCTTTCTAACTAATCATTCTGTTATGATTTCTACAAAAATCAATTACTAAATAGTGTCAAAATTGACATAAAATAGTTTTTAAAACAAATATTATATTATTAATTGTTATGTTTTTTCTAAAAATCTAAGGTTCGGCCAAATTACTTAGATAAGGTTATATATATTATTAATAAACAACATGGGGTTCTTTTGCCTTAATATAGTATGATTATTAACCTTATAGTGTAAGAACACAAAAAGACACGGTAAAAGTAAAATTATTTAACTTAAAGTTAAATATAAATGATAAGGTTAAAATAGGAACCTAACCTTGTAAAAATTCTATTGGATGAAATTATTTCGACCCATCCCCACCTTAGATTCTAAATAAATCAAATTGGAGCTATTTAGAACCGAATTTGGATTTATAATAAAATAATAGTTTTAGTTTTTTCAAAGGTGCCCCTCTCCTCCCATATAAAAGGGCACCTCCTCCCTCTCTTTCTCACACCACATTGAGACTTAATTCTCGGCCAACCCCTGACAAATTCTATTCTCCACTTCCCTAGAAACATCCCAGAGGTTATGGTCTTCTTTAAAGACCAAATTTAGTACCCTATAAGGAGATCTCAAAGTGGCGCTTCAAAGAAGAGGTAATGTCCGTTACAGATTCTTTCAAAATTATTTCTTCTTCCACTTATTTTTATTAGGTTGTTTCATTATGAAGTAATAACATAAGTATCAATAATATACTGATATGTTATTATAAGTATGAAACAACCCTATTTCACCATCTATTTGCCCTACGGAAAATGAAATCATCGCGCGTGCGTACGTACAGAATACCGTCTCCACGCAGTGGTGTAATCTATTTTCCACCACCACCTTAATTGGATGGGTATAATGGTGTAAATAATAACTATATATGATTATTGTAAAGTGATATTTATTATTAAATAGTATAAATACAATCCAATACAATTCCATGATCATGAGAATGATATCATCACTCGTGCGTACATACGGACTACCGTCTCCACGACGCGATAAGATTCATTCTCCACTTTTACCATTCATGAATTATTATAAAGTATATATAATAAGTAATCATGAAATATATGACATAATAATGATACTGTATTTTAGTTTATATATATGTATGTCATCTACTTAATTCCATTCAACTCAATAAGGAAACGAAAACAGCGTTCATACGTACGTACGACCTACCGTCTCCATGAACGTTGTATTTCTTTCCATTTACTGATCTATTATATATATGTATATTCTGAATATATATTATATATAAATCATGTTTTATATTCTGGAAGTAAGTAATCATGATCTATGAAATCATATGAATAATTACAAGTCAAAACACGGACAACAAATGAAACAATTTTACCCAAAACGCTCTTTAACATGGAATTTACAAAATAACGGGTAATATAAAGTCATAGGTGAACCATATATGATATCATAACAATGAGTATGATTCTGGATAAGTCAATGAAATTATTTAAATCATTATACAGGAGTTTCGGACACTTACGAAGCTAATCAGACTTAAGGTAAGGGAAATATCACAATCTCATTTTTATCCGAGATTCTTTATACATTGGAATTTTCTGGGGTGTATTTTATCATACAAATCCATGTTTCCTCAATATGTAACATTATCTCCATCCACCTAAAATTTTTTAAATACAATTTTACCCTTCGGTGTGTTTTTAGTAAAAGTTATGAAGGGAATCTTTTTTCGTTTTTCGTACGAGGTACTTTTTGACTTTTCTGACAAAAGTACGAGAAGAATGTTTTTTTAACTTATACGGAATAAATGGATTTTTAAAACATTATTTCCATGAAGTTTCCATTACATGTTTTCAAGTTTATTTTTATTCAACATCTTTTAGTTTAAAATTGTATGACATGTTAAGAAAGGAAAATGTTTTTGAAAGGATATTTTCCTCAAGAATGGAGTTCAAGTGTTTTATCAAAATTATTTTCCATCTAAGATAATATAGGGTTCTGTTTCTATCCCTATTATTACATGGATTTGATTATGTTGTGATGGAAATATTTTTATGAATTCATTTATCTTATATGAATTGTTTTATGATGTAATGATGTTTAAGATTCCCATTTTTATTACATGGGTTATGCTATGATGTGTGGTTTCTGATTTTGTGGCACACATAAGAATGGTATAATAATGAGATGGGTGGGGCCTATATCTCCCTCCAATGCATTTGGTAAAGATTTTATATCCCATGAGATAGACATGGCAGGAACGGCAGGTTAAACCGGTTCAGTGAAACATGACTGAAACAAGGAATGAACTCGGTTCAGAAATGGACTTTGTTCAATAAGATAGTCTTGGCAATGAGTCTTGACTAATAAGAAATGATTCTCTATGATAATGTGTGTATGACAAAAAGTTTCTTGTTTTAAGTTACGATTATTGGGATTACATTTTACTACTATGATTTATCCCATGTTATGATATTATGATCTCTTTTGGCAGGTTAAGATTTCCAAAATGTTATGTTCTTATGAATTTGATGTGATTGATATTTCTTTTGATTACCCTTACTGAGCATTTGAGCTCACCCTTTTATGTTTTCTTTTCCCCAGGATATAAAAGAATCGTTTTAGGTAAAAAAAGGAAGATCTTTATGGGAGATGATGAAGATCATTCACCACGATTAGAAGATTATATTCCGAGTTTCCAAAGACACTAAACTATTATGGTCCTTGTGTGTGTGTTTTTGTTATGTACTAAGTATTCCACAAAAGTAATGTAATGTCCATTTACGTTAATCTTCGGGTCTCTACAATTGGTATTAGAGGAAAGGTTTAGTCAACCTTTGGAAACTAGGATGCGAAAATGTTAGTGAGATCCCTAGAGATATTTCTAAGGTATGTCTAGTGATGTCCCTAAGGTTAAGTATAAGTATAGGTTATAGTACAAGAATTATGGTAACCCAAGATGTTAGATATTGAAGGTACTCCTCCTTTATTGTGTTGTTTTCCCTAGCATGATTTTTTCCTCTCACACTATTTTTTTTGGGTTTTAGACGATGGCTGGAACCCGAAGGAAACGTGTTGATCAATGCAATGGGAAATGCAATGACTGTCCTCCTGAATAAACAAATGTTATGGGAGATGGAGTGAAAAATCTTATTGTTATACTTACACAAGCTATGAATCATTCTGGACTTCCAATTGAGCAGAGAAGGTAACAATATTCTATTGAATCCATCATGAGGCAACGCCCACCTTCTTTCAGTGGGTCTTCTGATCCACTTGTTGCTGAACAATGGATCAGTACCACTGAAAAGATATTTTCAGTTCTTCAATTTTCTGAACATGATAAAGTCATCATAGCAGTATATCGTTTGGAAGGTGAAGCTGATCAATGGTGGAATCTGATCAAGAATATGAGGCCAAGAGATGAAATTGAGTCCATTGAATGGGACGAGTTCAAGAACTTATTTTTCAATAAGTACTTCTCTCGTATTCTTTGAAAAAATATGGAGAATGAGTTTCTTGAACTAGAGCAAAAGGATGACGAATCTGTTGGTATATACGAAGAGAATTTTACAAGGCGTGCAAGGTATGCATCTGGATTTATCATCCTACCTGAAAGTAAAGTTTATCGATTCTTCAGTGGCTTAAAACCAAATCATCGAAGGGAATTAGCTATAAGAGACTTCAGTAGCTATGAAGAAATTGTGCATTGTGCTATCAAGGTAGAAATGGAAGTTGGTGTTACTTATCCATCTCATAGTTTTGACAAGAAACGAAAGATGGAGATCAAGGAGAAATCTCGGAATAATGGTTAAAAGAAGATTAATGTTTCCTTATGCTCAATGTGTGGAAAGAAGCATGGTGGAGATTGTCATAAAGCGACAAGTAAATGTTTCAAATGTGGAAAGGAAGGTCATCGGGCATTTGAATGCCGCAATGATGGGAATAAGATGTCTAATGATGCAATCAATGGAAGGGATACACAGAATGAACCTACTACACTTCAATTCTCATGTACAAGGAAATGGGGCATTATGCTAATAAATGCCATAATCCAAGGGTTAGTGATGATCGACATGAGAAACCACTTAAGGCAAAGGACAAAGGGAAGTCACATGCGATCACAATTGGCGATGTTGAATATGACAACGATGTGGTGGAATTATTTAGTGTTTATGTAATGGGATTCCAAAATAAAGTTGTATTTAGTATCGTGGAATATTGGAATATTTATGTATTGGTTTGTTGTGGTTTTCAATAATTTTATGGTACCAGTAACCATGGAAAGTGATTGAGATATTTTTGGAAAAAAGATGATATGCGCATAATGAAGGGATAAAGAAAAAATAAATTTTTTGACAGTATACATGAGCTCATGATTGATATAAGGACTAAGTGATATCATGGTTTGAGTATATAGAATTTTGAGGATTTTGGTATGTGAAAAGAGTTAACTTTTAACAGCATTCATGTTTTCAATAAGGTTTAATGGGTATTCCTTTCTTTTCAAGAGAATACATGATTAAGGCCTATGAATGTTTGGAATGTGACCAACAAGACATATCTCATGACATATGGGGTTCAACAATCGTATTAACATGCTAGTTGTATGAACTCTTGGGTAACCATTTTCACTATAATATGAGATTAGACAGCATTCTTTTGGATAAGCCTAAAGACTGGAATGGATTATGTGGGACATAAGTTAGTATTGTTTAAGGATATAACTTTTTATTGATATTATTTATGTGATGTTATAGTAATTTCATTTTAGAAAAAGGACAACCTGGAGGACGGGCGACAACCCATCGCGTCGAACAAGGCTGTGTGAATCGAACCCACAACCGAAGTGCAACTGGCCTTTATCGCCTACCACTGGCCTACAGGACGTCCCTGTTTAGTAGAAACTAGTTTTATTATATTAAGCAGTATGATATAATAAGTATAAGTCCAATTTAGGAACCATATATGATTAATCTCACTATACATCGACTTATGTTAATTTAATAACTTTTTCTAACCTTTTGTTTGAGACAGATGGAATGACCCGTCATTCTATCACATGAGCTCCTAACACTTCACGAATAACAAACTCAACTTCATTTCTTTAAGAGATGATGTGGAAATTGTTCAAGGCACGAACAACAGTGAGATTGTACAAAAATAAAGTAAGTATTTATTCTAATTCAAATTCTACAACTTTCGGGAAATGATCTTGAAAACCAAAAATGTTTTCCTAGTGCTCTTATATCTGATGAATCGGATGGTACCTTATATCGTCACAAATTTATGGCTTTGTGATTGCTAGCTTTTCCATAGCCATGTTCTCTACCAATCTCCATCAGAAAAAGATGGTTAGATTTCTCTTCCATATCCATATTTTCACCTCTGTGGAATCCCAGTGATAAGTTTATTTTGGTAACCGTTACGTTTCATACTTTTGTTTTTAATGATTGGTTTTAGTATTCCTTTTTACGATATGGGTTTCTATTAAAGAAACTTTCGAGTAGTAAACCATTTATAACCACGACGAATTTCGATGGCGAAATTCATTTGAAGGGGGGTAGAATGTAACACCCTGAGATTTTATGAAAAATATTCTTTTTAATTTCATTAATGTCTTGTGTTGTATGATACAACAAAAGGATCTTGCACAACACGCATCTTTGACTTGCCTTGCATTACACGCAATCGTGACCTTCCTCGATAGCGTGTGTAGTACGGAATAACGAGTTTCACTAAACAACAATATGCTATTAAAATATTATTAATACTAGATGTTATGAATAGTAATAACCACTTTTTAAAATTTTGTAAATTTTATTTTTCAAAATGGATTCGGAATATCGAAATTAGCTTAGGGTGAAATTTTGGTACTTTTCGGATAACTTTTATTTTCTGATGAATAGTGAAAATTAAAAAATTTTAATTAAAAACAACCTTTTTAATCGAAATAACTAATAGTGATAAATTATTAATTTTAGTGGTTTTAAGGAATATTTAGAATATATTTTTACAATTTAATACAATGTTGGTAATTGGATGTAATTTCACATTTAAACCAGACATAAACAAGTGTCATTCTTTTGATATTTATTATCTCTTAAAAACACGCTATTTGTTTTGACGACGGTAATTAATTTTTAAATTAATTAATGAAACTAATATGTTTTGAATTTTGTAAAATAGACATCATTTTTGAGTTCAAAATATCAAATATAGCTTAGGCCTAATTTTTGATATTTTTCTGGAAACTTTTATTTTTTTGATGAATAGTGAAACCACTAAGTGGTAGTTAAAAAAATGAAATTTTTTCATAAAACATAATTTTACTGTTTTTGTGAGTGGAATTTCAAAAATCCGAGAGACACAGTTGATGTAAGTAAGTAAAATGTGGTTCAATGAGATTAAAATAATTTTTGGTGAATAGTAACTTTTTACTTTTTTTTACAACGGTTAAAAGTAAATAGGGTAATTAAGGGTAAAATGATTTTATTATTACCCTAACTAATGTCCTAATTCTATTGGATAAGTGTAATTCGACCGAAAACAACCCTGGGAATAAAATATGACCATTTAGGCCCACATGGATTAGATTAGGACATTTATTATTAATTTATTTAAAGAAGGGTTAAAATAGTTAAAATCAATGTTTAATAAGTAAATAATATTTAATATAAGGTTATACATAAGATAAATTCGACTATAAATATTCATTAGAAAGATATAATGATTTCATACATAATGGCATTTCATTTGTAATTTTTAGACATTAAATAATTTACTTTATTTATAACACAAAGATGATGTAGTAATTATCTTATTAATGAAATATTGACATTATTGAAATTATAAATACAAAAATAAATTCACGTTGATACTTTTTATGAATTCCACTAATTTTCTAGGTTAATTTGACATGTTATTATTGATTTAATTATCTTTTTTCGAACTAATCATTTAGTTATGATTTTTACAAAAATCAATTACTAAATAGTGTAAAAATTGACATAAAATAGTTTTTAAAACAAATGTTATATTATTAATTGTTATTTTATTACAAAAAAATATATGGTTCGGCCAAATGACTTATCTAAGGTTATATATATTAATAATAAACAACTTGGTGTTCTTTTGGCTTCTTATAGTAAGCTTATTAACCTTATAGTGTAAGAACACAAAAAGACACGGTAAAAGTAAAATTATTTAACCTAAAGTTAAATATAAATTATAAGTTTAAAATAGGAACCTAAACTTGTCTACATTCTATTGGATAAAATTATTTCGACCCATCCCCATCATAGCTTCGAAATAACTCAATTTGGATTTATTTACAACCGAATTTGGCTTTATAATAAAATAATATTTTTAGTTTTTCCAAAGGAGCCCCTCTCCTCCCTTATAAAAGGGAACCTCCTCTCTCTCTTCCTCACACCACATTGAGCCTTCAAGAAAGGCCAACCCCTGACAAATTCTCTTCTCCACTTCCCTAGAAACATCCTATAGGTTCTGGTTTTCTTCAAAGACCAATTATAGTGCCCTAAAAGGAGATCTCAAAGAGGCGCTTCAAAGAAGAGGTAATGTCTGTTACCGATTCTTTTAACTTTATTTATTTTTCCACTTCTTTTTCATAGGATGTTTAATTATGAAGTAATAACATCAGTATCAATAATATACTGATATGTTATTATAAGTATGAAACAACCCTATTTCACCATCTATCCATCTTACGGAAAATGAAATCCCCGCGCGTGGGTACGTACGGAATACGGTCTCCACGCAGTGGTGTAATCTATTTTCCACCACCACCTTACTTGGATGGGTATAACGGTGTACATAATAACTATATATGATTATTGTAAAGTGATATTGATTATGAAATAGTATAAATACAATCCAATACAATTCCACGATCATGTGAATGATATCATCACTCGTGCGTACGTACGGACTACCGTCTCCACGACGCGTTGAGATTCATTCTCCACCATAACCATTCATGAATGATTATAAAGTATATATAATAAGTAATAATGAAATATATGACATAATAATGATACTGGATTTATGTGTATATATATGTATGTCATCTACTTAATTCCATTCAACTCAATAAGGAAATGAAAACAGTGTTCTTGCGTACGTACGACCTACCGTCTCCATGAACGGTGTATTCCATTCCATTTACTGATCTATTATATATATGTATATTCTGAATATATATTATATATAAATCATGTTTTATATTCTGGTATTAAGTAATCATGATCTATGTAATCATATGAATAATTACTAGTCAAAACACGGACGACAAATGAAACGATTTTACCCAAAATGCTCTTTAACATTGAATTTACAAAAGAACGGGTAATATAAAGTCATAAGTGAACCATATATGATATCATAACAATGAGTATGATTCTGTATAAGTCAATGACATTATTTAAATCATTATACAGGAGTTTTGGACACTTACGAAGCAAATCAGACTTAAGGTAAGGGAAATATCACAATCTCATTTTTATGCGAGATTGTTTATACTTTGGAATATACTAGGGTGTATTTTATCATCCACATCCATGTTTCCAAAATATTTAACATTATTTACATCCACCTACAATTTTTTAAATACAATATTACCCTTCTTTGTGTTTTTAGTAAAATATATGAAGGGAATCTTTTGTGGATTTTCGTACGAGGTACTTTTTGACTTTTCCGACAAAAGTATGAGAAGAATGTTTTTTTAACTTATACAGAATGAATGGATTTTTAAAACATTATTTCCAAGAAGCTTCCTTTACAAGGTTCCAAGTTTATTTTTAATCAACTTCTTTTAGTTTAATATTGTTTGACATGTTAAGACTGGAAAATGTTTTTGAATGGTTATTTTCCTCAAGAATGGACTTCAAGGGTTTTATCAAAATTACATTGAATCTAAGATAATATAGGGTTCTTGATTCTATCCCTATTATTAAATTGATTTGATTATGTTGTGATGGAAATATTTTTATGAATTCCTTTATCTTATATGAATTGTTTTATGATGTAACGATGTTTAAGATTCCCATTTTTATTACATGGGTTATGCTATGATGTATGGTTTCTGATTTTGTGGAACACATAAGAATGGTATCATTATGAGATTGGTGGGACCTATATATCCCTCCGATGCATTAGATAAAGATTTTATATCTCATGATATAGACATGGCTGGAACGGCAGGTTAAACCGGTTCAGTGAAATATGAATAAAACGAGGAATGAACTCGGTTCAGAAATGGACTTTGTCCAATAAGATAGCCTTGGAAATGAGTTTTGACTAATAAGAAATGATTCTATATGATTATGTGTGTATTCCACAAAGTTTCATGTTTTATGTTATTATTATTGGGATTACATTTCACTACTATGATTTATCCCATGATATTATATTTTGATCTCTTTTGGCAGGTTATGATTTCCAAAATGTTATGTTCTTATGAATATTATGTGATTTATATTTCTTTTCTTTACCCTTACTGAGAATTCGAGATCACCCTTTTATGTATTCTTTTCCCCAGGATATAAAGAAATGTTTTAGGTAAAAAAAAGGAAGAACTTTATAGGAGATGTTGAGGATCTTTCACCACGATTAGAAGATTATATTACGAGTTTCCAAAGACACTAAAATATTACGGTCCTTGTGTGTGTGTTTTTGTTATGTACTAAGTATTCCGCAAAAGTAATGTAATGTCCATGTACATTAAGCTTCGGGTATCTATAGTTATCCAACTCTAGTGGAGGACCCCCCCCCCACCCCCACTATTGTTAATCGAAGACGGGGGAGTACGACACCAAAGATGATGACATGCACCCTATAATGATAGCAGAGTACCAATCAAGGGATAGAGGTCCCACAACCTAGTGAATAATGAGAGTAAAACTCTATCTATTGAGTATCCACACCCTGGAATGATAGGGTAGTACCACTCTATGTATATAGGAACTAAATCCTGATATAAAAAGGGAGAACCACTCCACCCACATGATCCCTTTAGGGGACCCATACCATGGAACAACTGGGGAATACTGACCATAGTTAAGAATAAATGCTCATTAGTATGATAGGGGAATACCAAGTCAACTAGAAAACACATTTGGAGGAACCTAGCCCTATATCAACATGTGAGTTATGACTCTAATGATATCGGACCCACACCCAAATATGATAAGTAATTACCTACTCTATCTATACATCACATATGCCGGACTCACACCCTGTAATAGTATGGGAGTACTAAATCCATGAATATAGGAACCAAATACTTGTCTAATATAGGAGTACCTAATAATTTTCTCAAAATAGTATAGTGAGGCCACACCCTCACACGACATAGGGGTTTTATCTCCAACTATATGAATGATATGATGAACTCACTCCCCTGTCTGACAGGGGTGTACCATCCCTAAAATAACTTCTGCATGGGTAGATAACGTACACCAAATATGTGGGGAGTACAATGTCTACCAATTTATAGAGGTAAGGGATTCATGTTACAAGATTCCACAAAAAATACAAGTCCTAGTGTATCTATCCAAGATCCACAATTATCTAATGCATCAGTCAGGGGACCAAGAATGGAGTCTCCCCATTATCATAACTCACACCAGTGCACTACCATGGGTAGGGGACCCTCACCCTCAAATAGTGGGAGGGAACCCTTCTACTATCCTAATGAACATATTTTACATGAATCCCATTTTAATGGGGATGGGTACCGACCAAGATGTCAATCATGTGATCCACCTAGATCATTACACAAGGATTAACACTACTATTGTAGTTTCATGATCTAATCATGCCACATAATATCTCATAAGTCGATATGACATCATCCATCATGCTCATCGTTGAAAACTTCTTTGTATAGGATATTAATGGGCCATAATCAATGACTTATATAAAATGATATGTAACGAATAAGATCCCTATAAGATCTTGAGAAAATAACATGGCATTCATTGGGGCCTATAATACATTTTAACCCAGCCCTTCACCTGGTTGTGTCCTTATTTTCATGGATTAGAAGTCCATATAGGCGTACATGGCTTGTCTAGACCATACACAATATGTCCTACCTCACCTAGCCCCCAACTAGGTTCTTACACCAGAAGTCTCAACAATTTGTACCTCAATGACAACATATCTAGGCTAAACGGGAAGTTATCCATGACATTTAATTATTCCATTATCTAGTACCTCGTGCCCATGCCTTTTGGATTTTTACATTTACTCGACCATGTATTGTAAAACTACGACACTGTGCATGTCCTCGGGTCCCGTGACGTAGGGTCACTACATGGAGTGTAACCCTAGTACATGGTGTGCAGTCCCCAAAAGTCATCTTATTGAAGTAGAAGAAGAAATTATGTGTCTCACATATTTTCACTATGCAAAAATGGTAATTCATTAATGGTTTTTCTTGAGACTCACCCTATTCACCTAGTTTAACCCCTAGGCCTATATATTTACCAGGAAGGGATATCTTTCAACCTTAATAAGGATATACAACCATATAACAACTCAAAAAATGGTTATGGTTACTATAACTCAAATCCAACTACCTCGATGGTTAATCGTATAAGATTAGGGGTTAGAAATACTCGCGAGTTGTGGTTATCTTTGATCTGATGATGATCTTCACCAAGAAGAGTGATTTCCAGCACCACGTCACTTCCATTCAGAATTTGTTCACTAGGTTACCGAAGGTGGAAGGGATAGGGTCTCAAATATATTGTTCCATTCATACCAAATGGTTGGGGGTAGTGTTAGAATGTTCAATTTTATTAAACTAATTAAACTCCCTTTTAACAGCTCATCACCAAATCTCCCCTGACTAAGAACCTGACAGTAAAAAAATTTATATCTCACATAAGGTATACATGATGTTATGAACTCAACTACGGAGTTCTATTGTTGTTCAAAAACTCTTCATGTTATCTTTTCAACATTTCAAAAGAAGTTATTCATGTGTGGGAAAATATATTTAATATTTTTAAAATTAGTTTACTAAGGATATTTGGGCCCCAGAATAACATGAAGACCCAATTCATAGAATCAGAAATGGTCATATAAATATTCCAATGTCTTATAGATCAAAACCTAAGTCATTAAATTCTCACAAACATAGGAATTTTCATCCTAAAAAAGTTAAATCCTTTTTATAAAGGAAATAAGGTGATCTCTTCACTGTAACTCCCACACCTGTGAGATGGCCTAGAGTTCCTATGCCATATACAAGAAAAACCAAGTGAAATAACCAAGTATAGTAAAAAATAAATCTAGTTCCAACCAGTTCATCATCAGCCAATAAGAGGCACAAGAATCCACAAATAAAATGATTGAAAACCACCATGAACCATAGTCTATCTATGATCATGGAGTATAACATTACACCACATCGATAACCTGATATAGATGTCGATGTAACCCCATAGTTTACATACACTCATGGATTAACTATCCCACAAAATCCTCAAGAATATTACATCCAAGGTTGAAATCGAGTTGAAGAGAGTTCAAATGAAAAAAATAGGTCAAAACTAGTGTAAACATTCAGTCTTATATCACCCTTAATCTATTAACTTATATTTCTAATAGAGCACATCAAATTAGAGTCATCAATACACCCACTTATGTCATACCAATTGAGTATGAATGGTAAGAAACCAACTATCATTGTGGAATCATAATAATATCATGATCAGATTCTAAAAATGTTTTAATCCATGTTTCTCCCTTTACTACGACATCTACGATTAAGAGTGAAGTCGAAAATCTCCACAATAAATTAAATGACCTTATCTGACTCTCTGGTGCACAAACCTATAACATACACCAAAATATAATGAATTAATTCACTGAACATTTACATTATTACCTTTGGATAGAAATTACTCATCATCATGATTTTGATCATTTGACAAAAATATATCTTGGTGGAGAAAGTGTCCCTCTTTCTCATGAGTCCAAATCTCATTCCAATGAAAAAACAAATAGGGGTCTACTAATGCACCATGTTATCTCAGTTAAACATTGAGAAAGTAGATGAAGAAAAAAATTACCAAAAAGTATTTTCTTACAATTATAACCACATAAAGTAGAAAGGCCATAGAGTGTACCCCTATTCCCCGAAAGAGCTTATCGGTAAAAGGATACTATGTCTTCTAGTAGTCATCTTCATCATCCTCCAACTCCAAAATCCTATAACATACCACCTAAGGGTATTGGTTAGAACACTGTAAACTGTTATCCACATCATGGAACTCTAACCACTCCTCCTCTAAGTATTCAATCATGTGGAACTCCCTAATTTAAATTCTACCTTGTCCGGGTTGGTTTATCGACCGACACCCTTTAATTAGCACGGATGCCTGGATAACCTCCAACAAGATGTACCTATCCAACATAAGCATAACTATAGAGACCTTGCCCTTTAATAAATTAATATAACATTACTTTAAATATAAGCAACATAATAGTATTACACGTAGAGGATAAAAAGGTTTAGTGGATTGGGAAAACTAGGACCATACATAACAATTACAACATCGAGCATAAACAATTATTTAATTTCTTCTTCTCTAGATTCTTATCGGCACCTGTACTCTCCTTTGTACATATAGCCACCTAAAGATATACAGCAAAATGGCTGATATAAAAGCCCAGTAATAGGATATATAATAAGAATATAGCATTGGGTGATCATAATCATGACATATGAAAAATATCATCAACATGAGAGGAGCATAAATAAAATACTTGAAATGTGGCAACATATAAAAATGAAACACCATATCTTAGTGGTTATCTACCTCACATACTTGTGAAAAAAACTATAATCTTGTTCAAAAATCATTTCACATTTAGTTATAAGATTCATCACTTTAACCAATGCGTTGGAGTGCTGTATAATTCTATTCGCGCACGTCACATTCAAACATTCATATTGCGCTATATAATTCTGGGTGCACACGTCACATCATAACATTATCATTATCAGGATTGCCACATGGAACATATATCAAAAGTAAAAATAAATACCCCATTTAATGGAATTAGCTACATCTCAGAAGAACACATTCATAAAAATTTCTTTCTAAAAAGAAAGTGGGAATAACATACATGTTACAAGAACCATCCACTTTGAGAGAGAAGTAAAAGGTGTGTTCTTAAAAGAGGAGTTCTTTTGGAAAACTTTATTTTGACATAAAAACGAGTGACAAACATGAATATACTAGAAAATGAAAGACAGTGAAGAAGAAATTATCTTTATGGAGAAACCATATTGAAAAATGTAGTGAAAGAGGGAGAACCCGAACGATGAATGTTGGGTTTGAAAATTTGTCCTTACCTTGTATCCGGACGCTTCCTTCTATTTAATGTCTTGAATAATGACATTATATTCATTAATTATAAAATATAATACCATTTATACATGAATAGAGTTAATTCGGGTTTCATTATATCATTATATGTTTCTTTTGATGACATATAGAGTTTAAAAACATTGTTCGGGGATGTTCGTTTTTTATGGTTTTTCTTTGGTGGTTACCTTGTATTCATAAATTGATGTTCATGTATAACATGGATAAGCATCCAGAAATGTTATTACATGTTATTAATGAAAATACATAATTTAAAATTATCTAAAATTGAGTTATATTATATACAATCTGGATGAATCATTATAAAAAATTTAAATGATGATTGTTTGGGTTAGTTTGGACGGTTTTTCGATCACAATGGTCTTGTTTTAATTTATCACTTTGTAATATGTACATATGTTAGTTCCATTTCATTAAATAGTAAATAATATATAAAACATATTCTATTTCAACAAAAAAAGGTTTCATGACCAGATATGAATGTAGAAATGGAAGAAGAAAACATGTCATTCCGGAGGGTGATAAATTAACACCTCACGAACAACGTTCCCTTTAATAAAATATAAGGAAGAGGAAAATGGGGTTGTATGATATAATATCCCATTAGCATCATAAAATTTCAGTAAATGTATAATACTGGAGTTACAATACCATTTGAATGAAGATATGTGGGGAGAGATCCCGAAATGAACTTGAACATGAATGGAAATTAAAGGAGAAGAGGGAGAGAAATTGCATCTTAAATCCTCCTCCTGAGATCCTCTTTAAGGAATATAGGATTTTTCATTTGATTAGACCAGTGGATCATAAACGCTGGAGAGGGGATAGGGAGGATGGTTGCGTTGAGATTAGAGAAAGCTTCATGCTTGATAGGAGTGAGGAAATGAGAGTGTGAAGTGTGGTATTTATAGTGGAGTTGAGAGGGGTTTCCTTAATATAAAATTCATTAGTTTATTATTTACTAACAAGAGAAGGAATGGTATATATTTCATGACCATGAATAGTAATTTAATCAAGTGATCTCGAACCATGTGGGATTACATCTGCATAATATCACACATGACTCTATAATTATCTTATTTATCTTATTTTGTGATTTATAGTATTTCACTATTCATCAAAAATTCATGTATTTCAGAAAAATCTCAAAACTAAAACCCAACAATTTTTCAATGCGTAGAATCCAAAAATGATGTACATTTTGAAAAAATTATTTCCCAAATTTGATTGATTTAATATTTAATTAAATTCATGGTTTATAACAACAAAACGGTTTTAAAACATTCATTTACTTATTCCAAAATATATGTTACATCATACTTTTACTTGAATATTATTTTTATACTATAACATGTAAGGTTTCTATTCATTAGGGTATATCACTATTCATAATGGTGTGTTACTATTCATAAGTGTAGGTTACTATTCACCAATTTTTTTTTATTAGACTCCAAAAATAATCTTGAACACAACTGTGTATGTCAGATTCTATAAATTCCAAACAACAAAGTTACAAGCATATGTTTAAAGGTAACATATCACACAGTTGTTCATTATGTTTTTTATTCATGAGATTTTATGACATAATTATAATAAGTGTATTTCCATCAAAAAATATTGGGTCGTTATAATAACAACACCTATTCTATGGCTGAACGAATCCTTGGTGAAACTCTTATTCTATATTCCCACATTCCTCTTTTTGGGAATGTGTATGCCTCATGTTTCATGAACTTGTCGACAACGTTCTATCAGCTATTGCAGACACATCATCCACTTGAACACCACCACATGATTTATTTTTTCATCCCAACTCCTAGAAGATATCTACAACCACATCTCAAACTAGTACCACAAAAAGCAAGGTAAATGAATAAGGAGACCACACTTGCTTGAACATCTCTGTGGAGGTCATACTCGAAGGATTGAGCTCTGAAGAACTGGTACTAAATGATAACCTAGGAGTATCATGAATTGTTTATAAACCTCACAGAGCACACTTACAAGGTTATGATACCCTATCAAAGCTGCAAAAGCATTTGGATATAAACCAACCCTAACATGGATGAGAAAAAATTCCCTAAAGAGCCGTTCAAACTCCACCCAAGTTAGTGTCACCTCAATGTGGTCTACAACCATAATCTTCACTATCACCCAACCAAATAATATGGAATGTTCACTTCCTAGACCACCATCCAGTAATGAGTTTCTCCCTCAAGGAAGAAAACATGCATGACTTCCGTGCTCCATTCAACATCTACCTAGGGCCTTAGATCACCTCGATACCTTATAGGATGCATCCTATGAATTGTGTAGTGTAATATTACTATGTGCATCATGATGATGAACATCCATCACATCCATCTTCGCAACAGGTTTTTGCTCAACTGGAGGACTGCACATAGGTACCACTGTAGAAATAGTGCCCAAAAATAAAGCCTCATCACTGGGAGAATTTTCATTAAAATCAAATCATGTAACCCAATAATCAAGTCATCATAGTGGATTCTTGTAAAATAATCACGAAAATCCAAGGGAAAATTGTAACTCCCTGACCCCGGTTCCCCAGTTTCGGTGCATTATTACATAAAAATGGCATGATAAAAAAATATCAAGTATTGAATGACTTATTAGTTTTGTATCCTTAGAAGTTCTAGATACATTCATAAGGTTTACATTATATCATAAAATAGAAAACTACAACATCATTGTTTCCATAGAAAAAACTCAGATCCCATAGACTATCCGTGCAGGTCAGTCATAATATACATCTTCGCATTCTGGGATATATAAAACATAGAAATGGGTGAGCTCAGATACTCAGTATGGATAACAATTTTGTAGAAACTTTCATAAATAAGAATAAAAATTTAAGGCAATATATAGAAATATAACAAAATCCTTTTAAACATAAACTTCATCATAATATGTCAAATATAAAACAGAATAATTCCATCTACTTACTCACATGTATATTCTACTATTCAAATATTCACATGCAATATCAATACCCACTTTCATAATAACGGAATGCATAATGCAATACTTTCATAACCACATAGTCAAGGCCTTGTGCCATGATTACAAATAAGATTTTTCAATGCCTTGTTCCATGATCATAGTTTTTCAAATGATACCTACAGATCCATCAAGGATCTATAGTGGGCTCCAACCGTCAATTACTATGTCCAATGCATTCCTCATATAAAACGGTTTAAAAAGAACAAAAACATTCGTATTAAAACTACAATAAGATATGTCAATACATTATCGATAAACGATGTATGGTATGAAATAACACATCCATAGTCAAACATATAAAAAAAAATTCAATATAATATGGATGTTTTGTATCATAATAAATCAACTTCCAAAAAACATAAAATCATTCAAACGATGTTAACATAGATGAAATCAAAACATATTTAGAGAAATAACTATTTGTATTTTTAATTCATTTAAAGGTCACGTAATTATAAAAAAAACATTTATATTTGAAAATATTCTTATAATATTGAAATGGATGCTTTCACGATGTTATAACGGTGGAAAATAGCTGCACCCACCGTATAAGTTAAAAAAAGTCATTCTTTCCATAATTTTGTCGAAAAGGCTAAAAAATTCCTTGTTTGAAAAATGACCGAAAGATTCCTTTCAAACCATTTTATAAAAATTCAAACAAAGGAATAAATGACTTTAACCCATACTATGGTAATTATTAAAAATGTGTTGGAATACATTTTTAAGGAAAATGGATGTAAATGATAAAGAGGTCTCAGTAGATACTTATGTAAAAACAACCTTGGATAATAAAAAGATTGTGAAATTAACCCTTACCTTGTACTTTTCATTGGTTTATGGTATTTTATCATTGATATAATAATAACGCATATGATTCTTATGGTGAAATAATAGTTATTATGTTATACAAGAATCATATTAGTTATTATTATATCATATATTATCTTTTAACATTACATTATTAATAATATCTTAGTATTATCGTTGTTTCTGGTGTTAAAGTATTCATTTTCCATTATATTATATGTTATGTGAGTCATATTTTCTATAGAGGGGATGAATATTATTAATATCTAGAATGATACCAAGTCTTTAAACATTATTTGTAATCAGTATATAAAAATTAGTATTGAATGGATATGATGGGGAATGAATTTCATCGCGTTCGTGGAGACAGTAATCCATACGTACGCACGAGTGACAATATCATTCTTTAGATTAATATAATATATAATTGGATGGTATAAAATATATACAGAATCATTATAATGTTATATTTTTTATTTATAGCAATTATACATCATTATTATAACCATCCTAATAATAATATAATGTATAACAACTACACCACGAGGTGGAGGCGGTAAGCCGTACGTATGCACGTATGGTGACATGTCATTCAAAGTATGGATAGAATAATAAATATGGTTATAACATATTTATAAAAACATCACATCATATAGAATATACTTCAGTTATTATTTTAGAATGGAATAAAAAAGGATGTGGAAGAATAAAGGAACTTGAAAGTGGTAGTGAGATATTTACCTCTTCTTTGGGTTATTCCTTTTGATTTGATCTTAAGGGATCCATAGGATGGCTTTCTGACTAATTTAAGGCCTCTAGGAATAAGGGTGGATAGTTGATAGGGGATTTGGGCTGAGTTTTTCCAAGTCAAAATGATTTGATGTTGTGAATTTGAGGGAAGGGGGAGTGACCTTTTATTAAAGGGGTGAGGGGCTCCTCAGGAAAAGCTAGAAATATTATTTTATAACAAAATAAGTTTCATCATAAAATGGATCCAAAGTAAATTATTTAACTTATAATGTTAGTATGTGTCGAAAACCACTCAACCAATATGTTTTAGGTTGGTTTTGGTCACTATATTAACATTATGTTTTAGATTTAACTCTTAGTTAAATAGTTTGAAATTTACCATGTAACATTGTATTTTTATATATTATTATTAATAAATGTACTATATTCTTCCAATAGAATCCTAAGTGGTTCATAAATGATACACCTATCATTATATAAGTCCATTGGACAATCCTCATATTTTTAGGAATAAAATATCAATTAATAATATAATATTTGTTTGAAAAACTCTTTTATGTCTATTTTGACACTATTTGGTAAATTGTTTATTCTAAATTCATTAAAACATTATACAATCGAAATAAAATTAATATAAACAAACCTAACATGTAATATTTACCTATAAAATTAGAAAAGTTCATAAAAAGTCTCAAATTACATTTATTTGGATATTTATAATATCAATTATTTTAATATTTCATTAATTTGGTAATTATACATCATCATTGTGTCAAAAATAATTGAAATTATTTAATGTCTAAAAAATATAAATAAAATAAAATTATTTATAAAATAATATTGAATTTATAATGAATATTAATATTTGAATTTATCTTATGTATAACCCTATATTAAAAATAATTTAGTTATTAAACTATTATTTTAACTATTTTAGCTCTTCTTTAAAAAAATAATAAGTGTCTAAATCTAATACTAGTGGACCAAAGAGGTTCATATTTTATTCTAAAAGATTTTTCATCTAATAATACATGTAAAATATAATTAAGACATGTGTAAGGGTATTAATAATATCATTTTTACCCTTAAATACCCTATTTACTTTTAACCGTTGTAAATAAAATTGAATATTTACTATTCACCAAAAATTATTTTTATCTTATTGAATATAATTTTACACTTTTATATTAAACGTGTATCTCATATTTTTGAATTTTCACTCATAGAAGTAGTAAAATTATGTTTTATGTGAATTGTCAAATTCTCTTAGGAGGTTGGTAAAAGATGGCGAACAGTTATATAATATTTTTATATATATAAAATTATTATAAACTAACTCCAATGAATTAAATTGATATTATATAGGTATTGATTTGTATTTTGACATAATATAAATATAAATAAAAAAATAAATATTTAAATAGAAATTTTGTATTAAATTATAACTCAATGTTTTTCAATATTCATCAAAAATTGAAAGCTTTCAAAAAAATACAAAAAATTCACCCTAAGCTAATTTTGATATTTCGAATCAAAAAATGAAGTCCATTTTGATAGATAAAGATTATACAATTTCAGAAAGTTGGTATTACTATTCATAATGACAAGTTTGATTGGTTGTGGTGTGTTAGAACTCAATGTTGCGTACAACACATGCTATTGTATTATTCAAAGTAAAGCATACTTTGGATGCCTGGGGTGTTACATTATCCCATCCTTCAAATAATTTTCCTCAAAATTTCTATAGTATTACTGTGTAAAAAGACTCGGGTGGTTATTAATCATATGTTCCTCGGGTTCCCACGTTACCTCTTCCATCATATGGTTTCTCCAATGAAATTTTACCAAATGAGTCATCCCGTTTCTCAGCAGTTTTTCTCTTGTATCAAGAACCTTGAGAGGCTACTCGCTATTAGACATTTTTGGATCCAGTTTTAATTCCTCATAATTAATTACTTGCATTGGTTCGGGCATGTATTTTCTCAACAGTGATATGTGGAACACATCTTGGACTTTGGAGAGATCTGGAAGCATTTCCAACCAGCACGCTATGACCCCATTTCGTTCTAGAATTTTGATGGTCAAATGTACATGAGACTCAATTTTACCTTCTTATCGAAACGTACAACACCCATCCATGGAGATACCTTCCTGAAAACATGATCTCCCACGTAAAATTCCAAATCCTTCCTTCATTTATCGACATAGCTCTTCTTCCTACATTGAGATTCTTTGATGTGGTTTTGGATTACCATCACCTTTTCCATCGTTTCCTCCTCCGGTTCTGGGCCTATGCGTTTTTATTCACCCACATCATCCCAACAGTTTGGTGTGTGACATCTCTTTCTGTATAATGCTTCATATAGTTCCATATAATTACTGAATAGACTCTATTGTTATAGTAAAATTCCACCAAATGTATATATTTATCCCACATACCTTGGAAGTTAAGTGATCATGATCTCAACATGTCTTCTAAGGTTTGAATAGTCCGTTCGGATTGTCCATCAGTTAGAAAGTGGTATGCTGTGCTCAAACAAAGTTAAGTATCAAGTTCTTTCTGAAGACATTTCACGAATCTTAATGTAAAACGTGGATCCCGATCAGAAACAATCGATATTGGTAATCTATAATGTATCAAAACATCATTAATATATAGTCTTGCTAATCGTTCAAGTTGTAATTCTTCTCTTATTCCAAGAAAATGTACTGATTTGGTAAGACGATCGACAATGACCCATATAGTATCATTCGTTCTAGGAGATTTTGGTAGTCCAATGAAAAAGACCATCGTAATATTATCTCATTTCCACTCAGGTATGGGAAGAGGTTCCCGGAATTCTCTTGGTACTTTCCTTCCATATTTCACATGTTGACAAACCATACATCTTGAAAAAAAATTAAGAAATCTCCCTCTTCATGATGTCCCACCAAAAATTTTCCATCAAATCTCTATACATCATATTGATTCCAGGGTTTCTAGAGAAATTTGAACAATGATCATCATCGAACAATTCCTTTTTCAGATCAGGTATGTTGGGAGCACAATGTTTCATCCCAAATTTCAAAATTCCATCTTTATACCCAAATTCACTGAATCTCCAATCATTCACAGCATTAATCTTATTTAAAACTATTCATCATCGGTCAGAGAACTATTTATCATTTATAGTAATGATTTTTTGGCAACCATTTAAAAAGTATCGCTGTTTCACCATCCATGGTAATTCCAATATCTATCATCACTAGATCAATTAAAATAGGGTCCTTTTAAACGCACATCTTGTTCCGAACTCCATGATCATTTTTTCTCAAAGAATCTTCCACCATATTTTCCTTCCCTGGGAGGTAGTGTATTGTACAGTCATAATCATTGAGTAGTTCAAGCCATCTCTTATGCCTCATGTTTAGTTCCATCTATGTGAATATATACCTTAAACTCTTGTGATCAGAATACAACTCACATTTTTCACTATTGAGATAATGTCTCCATATCATCAATCCAAATATTACAACTGCTAACTCAAGATCATGAGTATGATAGTTTTTCTCAAGAACTTTTAGTTATCATGATTCATCAACAATAACCCTATCATTCTGCATAAGGACACAACCGAATCCTTTTATTGAAGCATCACTATAAATAACAAACCCATCATTCCCCAATGGTAGAGTCAAAATAGGAGCATTGACTAATCATCAATTTAGTTCATTGAAAATTTATTCGCATTCTTTTTTCCAATCAAATTTAACCCCTTTACATGTGAGATTCAATATTGGGTTATCCAATCAAGCAAAATTCTGGACAAAACGCTGATAATATCCTTTTAAACCAACAAAACTGCATATCTTAGTTATACTAATCGGTGTGGGACATTCTTGGATTGCTATTGTCCTATAAGGATCAATAGTGATTCTAGCCTTAGAGACAATATTGTCGTGAAAAGAAATATCCTGAAGAAAAAATTCACTCTTGATAAACTTCCCATATAATTCGTGACTTCTAAGTGTCTTTATAATAATGCGCATGTGATTTTCATGATGCTCATAGATTTTAGAGTATACCATGATATCATCAACAAATACCACTACAAAGACATCATGATTTTTCATGAAAACTCTATTCATTAGATCCATGAATATAGAGGGTGCATAAGATAGCCCAAAAGGCATTACTGTAAACTCATAATTCCCTTACCTAGTTCAAAATGCTATTTTCGGAATGTCTTCCTTCTTCACACAAAATTGATGATATCTAGATCTAAGATCAATCTTTAAGAATTACTGTGCTCAATGAAGTTGTTCGAATAAATCATCAATGCGAGGATAGGGAAACATGTTATTTATTGTTATAGCATTGATCTCCATATAGTAAATTCACAACCTCATAGATCCGAATTTCATTTTAACAAAAAGGACAGGGGCTCCATATGGAGAAACATTAGGGAGAATAAATCCCTTATTACTCAGTTATGCATGTTTTTTCTTTAGTTCCACTAATTCACATTGGCTATTTTATAAGGGGTCTTATATATGGGCCTTGAACAAGGAATCAGGTCAATAGAAAACTGAATTTCTTATTCTGGAGGCTATCAATGTAAATACTCTGTAAAAAAATCAACATATTCTTGCACAATGGATACATCCTCTGTTCGATCATTCCTTTCCTCACAGACAGTTATTTCATTTTTTCCTCCCCAATAATTGAATTAAATTGAGTTACTGGGGATGCATCCAGAAAAGAATTAGGTGGCAAAGTTTTTTCTCTAAACAAAAGGTACTCCTTATCATCATCAAAAAATTTGACCTCATTTTTCTTACAATAAATTTTTGAATCATTGTCTAAAATCAAATCCATACCATGGAATACATCAAATTCCATCATGGGTATGACGATGAGATCAGTAGATAAATAATTTTTATATGACTTAATGGGAACTGATTCACAAATCATTGATGCAATGATACTTTCTTTAATAGAATTTACTGACAACTCTTTTGTTAAACCAAATTGTAAATATCTACTTTTCATAGAAAATTGTGAAGATATTAAATAATGCGATGATCCAGAATCAAATAATGTAATTTCTAAACTGGAATAAACCATTAAATTACCTACCACCATGTCTTTCGGTGCATCTACCTTATCAGTAGTGATAACATATGCATGACCTTGATCCCTTGGAAATTTCTAATGTATGTTCCCCTAACGCTTAGGACATTCTTTCGCATAATTCCCCTCTCTCTACAAATGTATCATTCAACATAAACAACCTCTTTCTTCCCATTACAATCACAATCTTGGTGTCCTTTTTCACAGCACTAGTAACAGACTATTATTCCCTTCATAAAAGTAGTGGGGTGTTTCTTTCTACATTTACTATAGGATGGATATTCAACTTTTCCCTTCTTCCCCTTATTTCCATTTCCAGAGTGTACAGAATACCTCATCCTCTCTTGCTTTTCTTAAAAGTCATAAGACTTAGAGAATTCATTTTCTGTCTTGATTGCACATGAGACAAAGTCTTCATATGATGAGAAGGATTGTGATATTAATACTTGAATTAGAAATGCTTTTAACCCATCAAAGAAACAATCAATCATACTTCTTGGGTTACATATTTAATTTGTAGCATGCCTCTCTATCCTTGAAATGTTAGCTTCATACTTTATGACATTCTTATCCTCATTTTGCCTCATACTCAGAAATTGTCTTTCCATATCTAATTTGGTAGCCCTGGAGTTCAACATTTCTAAATAAAACACCTTCAACCTGTTCATATTTGGATATTTTAGATTCCATAGATGATTTTAAGGGTCATGCCTCTACAAAAGAGGGAAATGCCTTTGTTATCTCAATAGACATGAGATTCCCCAATATATTTGTGTTGGAAACTATGGATAACCCTAGAAATAATAAGTTGTTTCCACCCATAGAATCTAAATCCATAGAAATTGTTTCCATTTAATTAGTACAATGTGTACAATCAAGGATTTTGAAAATTAAGGTAACCCACTACTGATGTATATAAATCCAAACCCTTATAATAATTTCGATGATTCTCCTCACATGATTTCTGAGATTTCTTATTATTATTTTTCGAATATTATTATATAGAAAAATTATGAGGGTGAATTATCTAAGCCTTATATTTTAAAATACCACCATAAAGACATAATGATCACTATTGTAGTTCATATTGAACTTGAATTTTTGGATTATGTTTCTCAATATGTGGGAAATTATAGATAATTAGCCAAATAGATACATACTCTAAATATATGGTATGGGTGAAACGGCTACGTGGGTGCCAATCACCTACTTGAGGAAAATTTTTTGTGTGAGAAGAACTGCTATATAGTCTATCCATATTCATCAAAATAATTATTTGGGGATACAACTATGTTAGGTCAAACAACTATATGATGGGGACCAAATATGTGGATAATAAAATATAGATATAAAGAAACTACATATATAATCAAATTAATGGTTTTGAATTCTGATATAGATATTCATCTATTTTGACCTTTCTTCTACATGATGAAAATTTGATACATTATTCATTAAGGTAGTGTTCTAGTATGTTGGGCAAAAGAAATTATGAGTTTTAAATTAAAACATTGTATTCATCAAAGATGTTCTTTCTAGATCAGATTTAAATAAATGATAATGATGTATTGATTTGGTGATTTATAATTAGAAGTAGTATTATTAGGGATAAACTATGAATGTTATGATGATTATATATATATTAAGAGAGTCAAAATAATAGATTTTTGAGATACTTATCGATACAAAGAATATAATAATTAAAATTTGATGGTGAAATTGAGGAATAAGAAGACTCGAATAATCTATCTAGCTATTTAAAAAGTTTTTGCGAATCCCTTTCAATGTAATTTGTTTTTACTTCCTTTAATTTCCTTACATTTCAAATCACTAATTGATTAATTGAATCATTTTTTTCATTGTTGGATAAAATATGTTAGTGAATAAGAGTGAGATGGTGATTATATTAACACCATTAATGTTTCTTTTGTTGGTATAAGATACACTTTTTCCACTATACAAGTAATAAATTTATTTCAATCACTGAAAACATGGTGAAAAATATTGGGATAAATTTGTCTTAATTGAGTAGTTATTTGAATTTTAATATATGAATTGGTATGTACATGCAACAATAGGAAATTTGGTTTCCTCGTAGGCATGAAAATGGGAGATTGAATTTGCGATGACTCGTAGTAAACTTATCTATAGTTCATTCCTTCGATACATTTACCAATATAATTTTCTATATATATATAGACATTTTTCATTGGATGATTGAAGAAAAATATAAAACTAATTCAATTAAAACTCACGAATAAATTTAGAAGGTAACAAATTTCCCTTACAACCTCTCTTGGACTCCTCCCTGCCTTCCTGTGATATCCAGTCATTACACCAAAATGATTAAAAAAATTCAACAACAATCACTCTATGGACTTCATCACCAATATTTTACTATATATATATTTGTCCCTATTATTTCGTTCAAATTTTTATATCAACATTATTTAGTCCCACTCAACACACCTTATACAAAAGTCCTTCCATTTAGATCATTCAATAGTCACTAAAAAACCATTTAATTTATTATCTTATAAATATTTAATTAGTTTTAGAATATTATAACACTCTAGATCATATAGAAATTTTGGTATCATTTTTCGGGAAGTTCAAAAATTACAACATATGAAAAAATAATGAAAAGAAGGTTAATCATTATGACTGAAAAGTTCATAAAAACTACTTCATCATCTGAAAAACTACAAATAATTGTACCTAAATTAGTCAATCATACGAGCTCATTAAAACTATAGTAGATACATGTAATGGAAAATATTTAATATGAACCAAATAATCTCAAATTCATGACATCATCAATAGTTCTAATATAAACCCCCAACAACCTAGAAATTTAATAAAGAATAATGTATTAATTTTTGTGTTTTTTGTGATAATAATGATATGTAATTATCCAAGTATTAGTCAAGATCCTAGGTTTATAAATAGATATTTAATTAAGTCCCATATCTCCGTGATACCATACTACCATGGATTACAATATTAATGCTCAATGGATTTCACTATTGACTTCGATGGAATATTCCAACAAATAACACTCGAAATATTAATTGGGAAAGAATTAAAGGTGAGGTATGTCATATTTACCATTGATGAAAATGATTAAAAAATGTTAAAGAATACATATACAGTTTTTTTATTATTGGAACCAAATTTTAAATTCCATTTTCAATAAAATTTTTCCATGGAGAATGATTTCTAAAATTAGACGGATATCATTGTATTCTTACATGACGAAGGAGAATTGGTCATTTGATATTGGTATATATTCAATGGGATAGTAAGGATGGTCCCCAAGCACTAGTTTATTCCAAAATTTCCCATAGATACATTCAATAATATTCTTATACAATACCGTAAAAACCTAGTTGATTATTCATTGGGGGCATATTTCTATCCTAGAATTTTCGATGACCTCATGTATATTTTTAAAAACATATAATAGATTTCCTAGCACAAGTGTTTCATAATTATAACAATTTTTAGAAAATGAAAACATATAAAATTACATAGATACATTACATTATGTTGGATTATACATTGAGAATTATCAACACACACTCAGGGAGAAATGTCATCAATGTGGGATGTTTGTCCATTGATAATATTAAAGTCCAAACAATGATATGACAACACATGTTTTTTAAAATGTTAGGATTTATAGGTATGGTAATTCGATGAGTCATATAGAAGAAACTTTGTAGAATAATTATAAACAAGGCTATCATAACCATCCAAAGAATTCACAAAACTATATGTTAGTGTTGAGACCTACTAATCCATTTCTCTTAAATAGAATTGGTATCAATTACAACATCATCAAATGGATAATCTTTATAATATCCTAGATAATATAAATTTAATGCGTTAAAAATTGATTTGTAGGTCTTTAATGATAAAAAATATATTTAACTTACATTATAAGAATTTATGTTTAAAATCGATAGGTATTAGTTTTTGAGTTAGTTTAAAATATAGGTGTTAGAGATAAAAGAAAAATCAGTACTTTTGAGTCAAATCTAATATATAATTATATAGTATTACCAACCATGAGTGATCAAAAAAATAAAATAGAAAGAATGTCAAGAATGATCTCAAATCATCCCCCAAAAACCTGATGAATCCGGATATCATACTATGGATGATGACCCATCTTGAAATTTTAATGGCCAGAATGATTGTTTATTTATACATATTTTTCCTATAGATAAATATATAATAAATTGAGTGAAATAGATTTTACGTGAAGATTAGGTGATTCCCACTATTTTAATGATAGTTTCCCTTCTCTTTACATTTCCTCAATGAACTGGGAAGAAAAATTATGATTATAAACTATTAAAATTTATTAAATTTGCAATGATGAAGTACATTGGAATTCCCATAAATGAGGTACTCAATCAAACCCCATCATCGCTAAAATAATAAATTAAAATTTATTCAGAAGATAATTATTTGTATGTGTTGTATAATTATAATATCACAATGATTTTTTCTGTTGTCCCACACAATAGGATACATCCCCAACCTCATGATATTGGGAAATTATAAATTTTATGAATCAATTTAGATAGAGTTGACTAATTAGTAAATCTTTTAGATCATTGTGTGGGTATTTATTTGATCCAATTTCTTTATTAAAACCAATTATATTCAGACTTACAAAACCCACTAGAAGTGTTTTGAAACTTGAAGATAGATCTATTACCCACATAGATGGTAGGGTAGATGACTTGTTGGAATGAATTTGTGAGATATTTTTTCATTCTTTTTTTAATATGGAATTTTACCAAGAGTTATAATTTATTATTTTAATCAACATTATTCCCCCAATTGGTTTTTCAATTAATGTTTCAAAATTGAAATGTAATTTCAATATTTGTGTGAAGAAGGTGGAAATAAATAATTTAGGAAAAATTAAATAACGTATATAAGATTATTTATTTCAAAGAGTTTATCTTTTAAAAGTTGATGACTTTAATATTGGCCAATATGAAGTGTTTATTGGAAAGCATGGTAAAATATTTTATACACTAGGTTTTCATACAAAAACATTTATAGGGATTATTTTATAAAAAAATGACTGTTTCGATAACTGGAATTTGGAATTCATTGGTCACCTATATGAATTTTAATTATAAAATAATTTTACTAAAATAAATGGATCAATATGCAATGATCTTATCTTTGATCATAATAATGATGAAGAAGAATCGTACTTTCAACGTCAATTTTTAAGAGGCAACACTCGGGCCATGGACCCTCTCGAACCCAGTATCTTCTCTTAAGACAAATTCAAAAAAAAACAAATAGCATGAAACATTACCAGATCAATTGAAATGTTCATTATTATAAGAAAAATAAACATTAATAGTCACAATTTCTTCAAATATTATTTAAAGTCACGTGGAAAAATTTATTGGTGTTTTTAGAATGATTATGTATCTCATTGGATAGATTTATATTGATATT
This sequence comes from Viscum album, assembly GCA_963277665.1. Taxonomy (NCBI): domain Eukaryota; kingdom Viridiplantae; phylum Streptophyta; class Magnoliopsida; order Santalales; family Viscaceae; genus Viscum; species Viscum album. The sequence goes on from OY728156.1 coordinate 1,842,495,479, forward strand.
ATATATATAATTCCATCATTTTTTGTGAACAAAATTCTCTTGGAAATTAAATTTATTCCAAGGTTTTATGCTTAATGAATATATAAAGCTAACATGATATTATTTTTCTTGGAAGAAGTTACCATGATTCTACATGTCAAAAAATGATTTACTATTCTTTTCCACCAATGATTTACAAAAATTCCAATTGTCCATTATAATTTGGATAAACAATGAGAACCAATAAAAATAATGAAAAAATAAAAATAGAACAATGAAGAAGGGTAGAGTGTGTATTAAATACAGGAAACTAAAATATTCAACTAAAAAATTATATTTCCCAATTAGAAACACATAACCCCTAAGAACTAAGAGAAAAATGTATTCAACGGTCAATTTAGTAGAAATTTTTATATATGAATGTCCTTTGTATTCTTGTAACATTATTAATTTTTTTATGAAAACTATATTTAATAGATTACGTAATACACAATGATTAAACCAATAAATCCACAATTTTTTTAAAAATTTCTTTATATAACAGTTTTTATATATTAGGTAAGGCTATAGTTATATATATTTTGAGATATATATAAATATATATATATAAATATATGTTTTAAATTATTGATAAAATATTATTAAATAATCAATCAATTTTTGGTAAAGTCATTTTTCCCAAAAAATATACATTCATCAAACATGATGTTTCACTCTTGTTGTAATTATTAAAATTATTATATAGAATATTTAGAAACATTTTTAGATAAAAATTAAACCATATTTTATATCTTAATATTGAAATTATATTAATATAGTGATATTGATTTTTTTTAAATATAGATTTTTTTTAAATAGTGAAAACTAAGGTTTATCTTTAAAATCATCATTTTATTTTTGTAAATTAATTAATTTAAATGTATAATTATAGTACTAATTTATTGAATGGTAATATAATTTTTAATTAGATTTATTAAATTAAATTTATAATATTTATAGTATACTTTAATACAAGTACGATTTTTTGTTTAATAACACATTTTTTGAAAACTATTTTAAAATATATAATTTTTTCCATGTTAATTAAATAAATTAATGCCTAATGAGAAATTAATTTAATGAAATAAATATATTAAATATTTTTTTATATGAATTTAAATTTCTATAAAGTATATTACTCGTTATAGAGTTAAATTATAATCATATTTCCATTAAAAATACATTTTTTAGAAAATTTTCTTCCATCAGGTTTATTGGGTTTATATTAACTAATATTATTCCAAATATCTCAATTTATTTTGATATTATTTTTTAAATATTTTTAATCATCATAATTACAATGTATAAATACTTTTGGGTTATTTTTTATACAACATGAATAGTTAATGAAGAAAATATCAATTATTATAGTATAATGAAAATATAATAATTACGAGTACAAATAAGCTACCAATGACTAGAAACAATGAAATATTGATAATATGTATATTTATTTTCTTTTTTCAATGAAATTAATATTACATTTAATACTTATATTTTTATTTTCTAAATATTTAATTAATAAATTTAATAATAATTATATTTTGACAAAACATTACCAAAATTGTATTTTTATGTAAAATGAAATTTAAACTAGATAATTCATTTTGATGAATAAATTTATTTAATTAAAAATAAATAAATAAATAATTATATATTATTATTGAGATATTTTTATTACATATAAATGATAATATCTTTTTTCATGATGTCAAATGTAATTTTGATAAGTGTTTGAAAAATCACATTTTCAAAAACCCAGCAATTTATGTAATATTTAGTTATTATTTTTAAATGTTAAATATCACATATATAGAAAATTATATAGATAAAGTGAATATTATAATTTTAAATAATATCATTGAAATTATCGAATGAAAAATGTTTTATGATTTTTTGAGAGAGTCGAATTTTCAGGTACAAATTAAATAATATATAAATAAACTTTGAGTTTTATGACCACAGAATGACCCAAAAATAAAGTGAAAAGAAATATAGGATTCATACCATAACAAATAAATGTATTCATTTTGAAATAATTTTATTCTATGTTTATTTGATTTATTTTTTAATTCCATAATGAATCCTCCAAAACATATAATATTTTATAAAATTTTAAAATCAATTGTTTATGTGAGAGAATCGACTCAACATCACCAAGGGTAATTTTTAATATGTTAGGACAATGTACTTATTAAGTAATAATTTCCACTATGTTATGTTTGAAACCGTAGGAAAAACCATTTGGTAGTTGTTCATTTTGAATATTTTATTATATTGAATCAAAAACCTAAATTATAATGAAATATCAGTCTTCGCATATATAAACCCACCCACGATATGATATATCTTCAATAAAACACCATTCAGAACATAATTAATAATACCTAAACTTCCTTGAGTCCTCCCATGGTTCCCTCAAGCTTCCAAGAGTCCCTCCCAAGCCTCTGGATTCGCACACTCAAGTATGTGATCTTAACCCTCTTCTTCTACCAATAATACACAAACATTTGTTCTAAATTAGTTTTGTTAACATCAATTTTTTTATATTGTCACTAATTTATAATTATTAAGTTACTGTAAAATTAATTTTATAATAATGAAATATCATTTCTAATCTCTCATTTTTACCCTTACCTATGTTGTTACAATACAAAAATTCTACAAGGGATCCTCCACCATCATCATTTATCATTAATTGTTTTGTTATATCACTTATATTTCGTTTTCTAATTAAGTAATTTTATATTAAATATTAACCATACTATAAATTTGATTTATAAAATATTATATATTCCTTTAAATACCATTAATCCTCCCATTATATTATATGTACACCTGTTAACAGGCCAAAATTTCATAAAGATTATTTTTGGTAATCATGTAACATTGTTACCATGTTTCTTTATATTTAAAAATTTAAAATGTTGTGATAAGATTTTCCATGTCTCTATTACATCCAATTTTATATATAGAAAATTAAGGACTCCGTTATCTCCGATCAACCAATTTTTTGCTTTCTATGTAGCATTGTTCTGCTGCCAATATTTCCTGATGACTTTCCTTTCCAAACAATGGTGTAGAAAATAATACACCAAGTATTATATCAAGGTATTTATATTAATGAACATATATATATAAATTTGGTACATTAATGTATTTAATAAATACCCCTTGATCTTTTAAAAAATTATTATGATCAATTAATCCATGTTAAATGTTCTATATTCCACACATATGACTGCAAAAGAAATGATTATGGTGGTTGCACCCATATAGAACTATAATGTATTATATAATATTTAGTAATATGATATATCATTTTAGGACATGGGTATACCAGATTATGTTATGGGATTTTGACCACCATGATGTCTTCGTGGGTTGTCATTGACCAATTTTCAGTATTCAATGTTTTATATTCTTTCCATATTTCCCATGTTATGATTATCATGTTATACCATTTTTTTATATTAATGTTGATTTTATTGTTTATTGATATGCCTATTGTATAACATGTATCACACATTCCATTTTTATTTCATTACTAGTATTTATATCTCACCGCTGTCTCTTGTATGTCCCAATGATATCCAATTTTATTTGATTTTGGAACAAGTATTTCGTTCATGTTAAAAATGTTTCCAATAAATATTGATAAGGATATTTTTTGTTCTATCTGATGTTCATGATCATACGTTATGTATCTAATTTTCAAAGACACAATATATTTCTATATTTTGGGTTTTTTTTAATTTTATATTATTTAGAAAATCATGTATTAATGTTAATAAGGATCATAGTTCATATAGTTGGAATCTTGGGAAAATTTTAATTATATTTGGTATTATAATTGTATACCCTTAGTGAAATTCATAGGAATAATTATAAGTATATGAATAAATACCTAATTTTATTACATACATAGTAATTGGATTATCAATAATATACATTCTTATAAGGATAATTAATGTATAATAGTTTTGGAACAGATGTACTAGGGAGTAATAACTCCAACAAGTTGTTTCAGAACTGCCTAAGGAAACATGGTACATGAACCAAGGCCTTACTAGGAACCCACACTGACAGTACTGGTAGATATTCTTTGGTAAATTCATAACTTAATTATGTAACATTATTAAGTGATAAAAAATTTCTATATGTGTACATTTTATCATTTATATCAAGGAAAAAATATACTGAAACTCAAAAATTCATAAGTTATGGAATAAATTTAATTTACCTATGATCCATTTAATGTTATGGGTTTCCTATTAATTTGTTTAATAGATTAAAAGTACACATCCCTAATTTTCCATTTATTCTTTCCAATGATGTGAAATATGAGAAAAGGTGTAAATAAACAATGTGAAGGGAAATTTGGTGACTTTCCAAATGAGATGCCTATAATTATGGGATTTCATATAAGACATCCTGGTATTTATCAAAACCCACTATCAAAAATAAAATTAATAAATGTTACATTATTGATTTCCCTATGGTATTAAAGAAGAGTAACATGATATCTATAGTTTTTTCGTCATATAATGGTGGTAAGGTAAAGATGAACCAATTTCATTTGTGAAATAAGTGTTTAAATAGGTTCCAAGGTAAAGGTAACAATGGAACATAGAGATGATTTATGTACAATAATATAGGGCATAAAGTGTCCAATTTCACTGAATAGGTGGAAAATGTGATGGATGGAAATAATTTTCAATCTACGGTTCCTTATATTGTTCTACATCACAATTGTGGTGATGTTTTCAATTATCAATGGCAATGGTATATTCTATTGGATGAGAAGCAAGAGAAGCATCGAAAATCTACAATATCGATTGAATTGGGATTTTAATATATTGAGATGGATAATGATTGCTAATGTACACTGAGTTTATGTCATTTTGTATTTAAATTATTCCCTTATGACTATAATTATAATTTTTATAATAACATCATGTCACCACTATAAATGATATGATAGAAAAACATCAATTATATAGGTATAAGGTGTCAATGTTTAGACTAATATTTTTTTTCTATAATTATATCATCATTCCCTTTAGTGTAATTTCATGTTGTTATAGTTATATAATGGTTTCCATTTTATAAGGAAAACATAAATCTCTTATAGAAGGAATCCAACCTTCATGAATTTAATAACCATTTGATTCTATAAATGTATGTGGAGGAGGATGAATCCATTTTAGTATGGTCATTATTTCACTACAAGCATGCATATATATCTTATATTACCAGGACAATGGAATAAACTATCGTATAAAAATAATTCAAGTGTAAATATTAAATTGTTTATGTATGGGTATATCATGTAGGAGTTCTATATAAATGAATTTTTTGATACAAGAATCATGAATCATATTATGATTGTTCCACATATTAGTTTTTTTTATTAAGGATGTGAAATTTACATTTAATGGTACTAATAATCAATAAATGTGATATTGAGGTAAAGTGATATTTTAGAAAACAAATGATTATTGCATTGATACCCAATAATATGTTATTTATTTTGGGAAGATCCTAATATTTTATTAGAAAAATATTATAGGATCAAATATTTTTGATTTTTAGGTGATTTATGATAATTGTGGAGATGTTTTATTCTGTTAAGGTATATATATACCCATTAGGGTTATTTGAGATGAATAAATGTTTGATATTGGAGGTATAATATGAAGGGTATTAGATTACATTTTGGATTAATACACTCATAATGTTTGAGGATATTATTGTTATATATGGTTATTTATTTAATGAATCATCTATAATACACTTTTGGGAATATTTTTTCTATTTTAGAGATATTTATGAATGTACTATCATATTTTACCCCATCCCTTTTGGATTTAGTAATATAATGCATGAATATACTGTTATTATTTTGTGTATTATGTGACCTATTATAAATTTATTGGGCTTTGGGCATAAGAAAAATACATCTTTAGTTCTCATCATATAGAGAAAAAGATATATTTTTGCATATATGATAAAGAAATTTCCAATCTCTGGGAACATGATCTTGAATATAAAATGGTTTTCTTATTATGGTAATTTCCGATAAATTGATGGACAATTTATCACACAATTTTTTTTTGTATTATAGTAATTGAACATATTCTTGACAGTGTTCTCTATGACACCAAAAAAATTATTTAGTGTCAATTTTCCCTTCAATACAAATTTTATACTTTCCATTATTGTTCTACTACTTGCACAACAACTTGTATGAGTGTATCTATATTCTCCTTTCTCACATTTGAAGTTGATGATTTGTTAATCCATTTTATAAAGTGAGTATTAAATGAAGATATTTTTTAGCATAAAAAAATTTCTTTCTGAGTCAACATTTAAATTGTAGGGACTCAATTTATTAATAGGGGAATAATTTAATTCCATGAATGTTTTTAAAAAAATATCTTTATTTGAAAGAGTTTGTAATATGAAGTGGTGAACCCAAAAAGTCCATGATTATTTAAACAAGCCCATTATATCATAGCATTTATAATTATGGGTATGAATATTTATAACCACTTGATGACATATATATATATATATTTCATAAATATATTGATTAATTCTAATTGAATAATTAATAAATATATGGTAATTTCATTTTGTCCATAAAAATTGTAGATTTCATTAAAATTGATTTTTATTTCTTATTATAATTACTATAAATATTTTATTATATAGGTAAGAATTTTATTTTCCAAAATGTATTAAATTATTAATATATTCATGTCAAAAATGACGTAGGAATACTATTTTTTATAAATAACATTTTTTTGAATAGGAAAAAGTATCTTTTTTATGTAAAATTGTCATTTCTTCCAATAAATGAATTAATTAAAAAAAATCATGTTTTAATATTATTTATAGAAAAAATTATAATTATTTATATATATTTAATACATTTGATCATTTATATACCAGACATTAAAAAATGTTTATTTTTACAATAAAATATAACATTTGACTAGTAATTGTTCTAAAATGCATAATGCTTCTCCAATATAATTAATAAAAATAAATCATAATGAAAAATTATTTAAATGAAATGTTTATATGACATATAAATTGTTATGTATTTAAATTCATATAATTATTATTACTAGTTATATAGTTAATGTAAATTACTATTTCTGATAAAAAAAAATTTTACCGAATATTTCTTTGGATCTTACTTAGGTGTTATTATTAAATCAAATTCATACCCCTCGGTGAATTTATTTTGATAATATGTATTACATATTTTGTATCATAATAATTAATCTTTGGTAAAAATTTCAAAATAAATTTTTTACAAAAATATTTGTAAATGATGAAAAACTTATTTACTGTGATACAATTAAAATAGGTTAATTAAGGGTAAAATTAATTTCAATAAGTCTATAAATAATGTAACCATTGTATTATGACTATTTAATTTAACTTTTAAATGAAAATAATATTGTATTTATCCCTTATTGTTGTTATTTTATAAATGATTAAGTAACCAGTTTGATCAAAATTATAATTTAATAAAACAAAATTTCATTTTTATTTTAATATAATTTTAATGTTAATTAAGAAATCAATTTTGAATAATTAATTTATGTTTATAAATAAATAATATATTATTATTAAATATTTATTTCTAATTATAAATTATAATATAATTTTTATGATGTCAAATGAAATTTTTACAAGGGATAGAAATTTTTCGTTGCCAAAAAATACTTTATTTACAAAAAATATCAGTAATTAATTTTAAAAACAAGAATTTTATAATTTATAAAACAAATTAGATAAAATGATTATTATTTTTGGAATCAGAATGTCATAATTTAACAATGGTGATTGTATAATAATTATATAAGACAATATAATTTTGGGTAAAAATTAAATACCATAAGAAAATACTGTGTGTTTTATGAAATCACAATATCCCAAAGGTGATTTAATAAGTAATATAAAAATTATCCACGACATAATAGTGGTTTTCCTTCAAAAATTTTTTCTTATTGGATATATTTTATAAAGCCAATATGAATCTTCCAAGATTTATAATATATTTTATTATTTTCAGATAATTTCATTAAGAGTTTGACTAAACTCCACATCACCAAGGGTAATATTTTAATAATTTATTCCATGTTCTTCTAATGTAATAAAAACTGCTGCCATTTGTTGGAATAATTGGGAAAGACCAATGTATTGATTTCAGTTTTTGATATATTTTCATATAGAAACCAAAACCCAAATAATAAAGAAAACTCCCTCTTTTCTGATATTAGCCCACGCAAGCACAAATTTCTCCTCACACAAACTCATCAGAGCAGTCCTTACTATTTCCTCCACTCTTTATTTTACTCCCAAGTGGCACCCATTCTCTCAATAATCTCCTCCAATGACTCTGATGTAACATAGTCATGCATGGTATCCTCCCCATCCACTCCTCATTTCATATCAATAACATTACTTGAAATAATGCTTATTAATTTAAATTGATTATATTTTCCTTCATGTATAATCATTAACTTACAATAATATTTAATATAATATATTAATGTATAATCTACCATCTCTCCTTTTACCCTTATTGAAGACCTTTCTATTCTAAAATTTTATAAGAGATCATCTACTTTTCTTTTTATTATGTAGACCTTTTATGTTATGTATTTTACTTTTTATTTTCTTATAATTCAATATGATATTAAAAATAACCCTTATTTTATATTTGATATTTACTTATATATATATATATTATATCCTTATTTCACTCTATTTGTGCCGTGCGTGATCCTTTTTGTAAACCTGTTTCCTTGCAAGAATTTTATAAGGATTATTTTCCCAATTCATGTTTCTTTATTAATTTTTCCTTTTATTTCCTGAAATCTAAATATGGGATATGATTTTATATTTCACGATTACTTCCCATTAAATTTAAAAAAAATTAGAGACCCAATTGTTTCTCATCATATTATTTTTGAATTTTTAATTAAGACCAGTATCCTATAGAAATTTCATCACAAGATTCCAGGACAAACAATTGTGTAGTGAATTAAATAACCATTATTCTATGAAGGGTATTAAAAATTATAAATATATGATTATTCATTGGGGAGATAATTGTATGGAATTTCCATCCATTGGTCATTAAATAAATTATGTTGATGCATGATTAAATTTCCTATCATCTATGCAGCACACATATGCATGAAAATTAAATGATTATGAAGGGTCTGACCAAATAGAGATCCAATGCATTTAGTGATGTTTACTATTCTGATAAATCAGTGTGGTTAAGAGTTTTAGATGATTGATTAATTTGAAATTTTACACCGTGAATATTTTTTAGTTTATCCTTGTCCTATAATCATGATATAGTATCTTACATTGCTTACTCATTTCCCATGTTAAGGTTATCATTCTATATAATTTTTTTTATTCATGTTCCATTTAATCCTCGTTAAGATTCCTACCATCTAATATGTATCCCTTATTGCATTTTTGGACCCTTTCTATGATTTATGTATCACCACATTTTTATGTTTTCTCTCAGTTTATCCCTTGCAGTTTTATATCTGATTGGGTATTCTGAGTATCTTAAAGAAGATTTCAATAAATAATGTTATGGATGTTCATTTATGTATTCCGTTTTCATGATGTTTTGTTATTTTCCCCATTACCAAATACAATAGAATTAAAAATCATATGGTACATATTAAATTTAATTTTATTTAATAAATCATGTAATATTGTTTAATAATGAGTAGGGTTGTAATATTTTAGCTACCACCATCCTTAGGTTCATGATTCCCAATTTTCTGATTTGATTGAGTGGTTTTTGTACATATTCATGAGTAAATTTTAAATTAAATGTTCTAATTTTGATTACTGGATGAAATGCTAGGAAACATATTTATATTAGTGAGAAGTTATTGAAAAGGGAACAATTTTCATAAAATAGTAGTTCATAATTAGTGATGGAAGTGTGCGGGGTTAAAAAGTTGATAAAAAGTGTTTGAAGGTAGATACCGCTAAAATTTATGTAGTAGAAAAGATACCTCCTCATGAAAATGTCAAGTGATTTCGAAGATATATTTAGATTTTTGGTATTAGTAAACAGATTTATCAATAAATTTTATAAGATTATTAATCCACTATGTTCCATTCTAGTTATGGGCAATAATTTTTTATAAGATATCATTAGAATGTAGTATTTTTATTAAATACAAGCTCAATTAATCACCCATAATCTCTTTTCCAAATTGTGAAATCCATTTTCAATGTATATGTGATTCTACTGACTTGGTTTTTGGAGTTTTTTTGGTAATAATATCTATTTTATATTGTTTATAGTATATTATAGTAGTAAAAAACATTGTGAGACCCAATGGAGTTACCCTACAATGTTGAATTAAATGTTAGTGGTAGTTTTTCTATAGAAAACCTCTGATTGAATTTGATCGAATCAATACTCACTATCATGACAAATTATCTAGCCCCTAGATATCTATTTTCTATGAAAAAATAATTCTCGATATTGATGGAATGGATTATAATATTAATTAGTTTTACATAGTAAGAATTAAAAATCATTGTGCTAAAATGTAAGTATTGATCATCAATCTAGGGTCCCAAATATTTAAAATGATGAACTAAGGGAGATAAATTAATCATTTCTAGATGAAAAGACTTTTTCTGTTTTATCTTATAGTGTTATATGGATTATAGACTTTGTTATCATTCTTGATGCAGAAATTATACATAATGAATTAATACAAAACTATAGAATTATTTTTAAATAATATATTAAGTAATTGTTCTGGGATGATCCCCCATTTCTCAAAATTTGTTCTAAAGGAACTATTAGAAGTATTATCTCAAAGAAACAATGGTTACCCATTCATGAGAGTCATTGTTCATGTTAATAATGAGTAAATAAATCTAGTGATATAAGTACACAAAATGATTTTACACCAAGATCCATTTGATCACACTCTTTATTGATTCCAAATGTCAGGTTGCATGGTGTAAAAGATATCAACATCATGGTAAATTATGTGTAAATAAATAGATCCACCAAAATGATATTTTGGAAGTAAAAATTATATATATTTGGGGAACAGAATGCATGAGATCCTTTCCGTACATATGTGGGAAGGAAGAAATTTTGGTTATACTTGACTATGTATCAATGAGGGGTGAGACTTTATTAGTTCTAAATAAAAAATATTGTAGTTAAATGATTTTTGAAAATTTTAAATCCATCAAAAGGATTATATATTTTGAGAAATAATTATTTATCATGGACATGAAAAAACACCAAATTTAATGACATGTTAGATATATAACGTTTTATTCCCAAAACCAGTACAATATATCTCCTACGGTAAAGAGGAAAAGCTAAAGTGTCCAATTTGAAGATGAAATGTATCCTCAAGAAATTTTTTAATTTACCCAAATTTTAAATATAAATTTAATAATAATATATGATGAGTTATTATGATTATTGTTATTACTATTGTTTTTATTTGATTAATATTGGTTCCATCCAAAACAAATGCTTGAATAATGAAATAAGAATCATTTTATTCAAATTGAAACACCAATATATTACTTTGATGGGGATTATAATTACTCAAGGAAACTAATTTCATGACATAATTGAAAACTCATAAGACTACCCCACATCCCAAAAATAGTGATTAGGAATCCATCATCCCTGGATTCCACCAAAACAAAGAGATAAACATTGATACGAATAAATATAATTCAAATAGTCACCGAAATGTAGAACACCATTCTTATTCTATAAAATGGGTTTTGAAGTTTGTAAAAACCTAAATAGGTATTTATGAATCCTTTGTAATCGTTGAAGATAAATATGACTGTTATTTTATCCTAATAGACATTGGAGTTTTGAAATTGGAGTCCATTGGATTTTTATAAAACCCTTTTAATATCATTAATTATTTCAAATGTTTTAAAAAGATTTAAATTTTATAATGTTATATCCTTGGATAAATGATGATAATGTTTTATTTGAGGTGGTATTTTATATTTAGATTATAATTCTATAATATTCAAAATAAATACAAACCTACAAAAATAATGACATTTATAATTTTCATTATCAATGTCAAATAATGATTTCAAATATATGGAAAATAATATATTTTTTGTCTCTTTTTCATTTCTATTTGTGTTTAAATAATATTTGATACAAATTTGATGAGTACCCCATTTGACCAAGGATAACCTTTATGGCCAAGCCCCCAAGGTTAGTGGTCATCTCAAAAAAGGAAACAGATGTCAGGCCTATGCCGAGTGCATGAATAGTGCATGCTGAGTCATGCAGGAGCCATGCATGGTGTAGACTAAACTGCATGCATGCCCATATATAAGGACCACATGAGAGTGGATTAGGGTTTGGGACAAAACCCACATAGAGCCCAGTGTGTAGGGGACCTTGTGTGTGTTCATGTGTTATTGGAATATGGTCGGTGCACCAACATTTATATGGATATCTCTAAAACCCATAGGTTTCAATGTGGGACAAAATAATTTAATGGGAGAAGTAATATCAGCCATATATTTTTCTCCGCTTTAGATCCAAACTGTCTATTTCATTTAAACTGGTCAATTTATCCATGTCTGCACACATCTTTCCAATCTTACACAGATTATCTGATCCATTATTCTGATTTCCACTCTTGTTCTTTGTTGAGACCTCACGCCGCACAAGTACAAAAAGATCAACCACAGTTGTCAACTCAATGATACAATATAATCTCATATGTTCATATATTTTTAGAATTAGTGGTCCAACCATAGTTTTCTAATTGTATTGAGACGATCACTTCCATCGAACCCTTTTCCATTAGTCTTATTCTTCCTCCTGCTGCAGCATTTGACAACCCTTGATCATCCCCTACTCCTCCAAAACCTGTGATTCCTCCTATCACTCTAAATAGACCTATAACCTAGTTTCATTTTTCTACAAGTCTTCATGGGGTTATTTGTTTATTGAAATCCCAAACCACTTACAATAAATGTTTCCCCTAAAATATAATTATAATTAAGAAACTGATTTATTTTGTATATTCACTGACTATTGTTTTTGTTCATTTTTTAATAGATAGATTTGAGTTTCTTAGTTTTTTATTTATATCTAAATCCGATTATATACAAATATATATATAAATTTTATATAAACCCATCTGCACATATAACCAGTTGTGTTTTTTTCATCCCTACCATCCATAACCCTCTGCTCGGCTCAACCTCACCGATGAAGTCGTGTAAGGGTTTATTTAGATTCATTTTTATATGAAAAACCCATATATACACTCGTGTGTATTTATTTATTTTGACAACATCCAATCATAATCGCTTTTATATTTTTAAGATGGTGAATATAAAATTTTAAATGTTTTTTTGATGCCTATAATACTATCAATGGTTTACTACGAGTTTTCATGATTTTTCTAATCTCTTTAATATTTATATATTTGTGTGGTTGTATATATATATATATATTAATCCTAATCTCATTTATATTTTCATATAATTTATATTATTGATTAACTCATTTTTATGAATCATATAATGCATTAAGGATTTATTAATCTTTGTTTTAGTTATTAAAATCTAGTATATACACATTATGTATATATAGTTTTTTTAAACATTCAATCCTAAACTGTTTTGGTTTTTATTATTCTAAATTACCAGTCTTCAATTAGTGTTTATGATGCAAATAACACAGGAAAAGGTTTTCTATGTTGTTTTTTTGGATTTTTCTAAATTAATATATTTATATTTGCATATACATTTTCGTATAAGTTTCACACACACCTAATGTTATGTATCTTTATAAAAGATGAATAATTATTTTAGAAAGTGTGTTTCCCAACCCACATATTTTAAATAAGTTTTATTTTGACTCTCTATTATTATGAATATATATATATAAGTATGTTCAATTTCATTAATATATTTTACTCTTCTTTCCATTCAGTGAAGTATTATTGGTATTAACATTGATATGATTTTCTATTTTTAATGTTGTTCAATTTATGAGATAAAAAATAAAATTTATGTTTGGGGTGTAAATATATATGTATAGACATATTTTTCTCATATTTTTACTCGTATTAAATTTCAATGCCAATCCATGATTTTAATGTTTCCAATTCCAATGCCAAATTGTATGGGTGATAATGAATAATAATCTATAATGGAAATAAATAATAAATCCTTTTTTTTATTATTATGCACACCAAATTTTAAAAGGGGTCATAACCTTATTATCATTATGTGCATACACCCCAATTTATAATATTATGATAATATTTGGGAATGGTGTTTTGATTAATATATATATATATACATGCATAAACACATATAGTGATCTGTGTTTAATTATTTTCATATACATTAATATCCCACATCAGTTGAAAGATTTACATTTAAAAATATTATATTTTAATAATGATAAATTTGCCTCAATAAATATAATTAATTATTATTGTTTATTATTTAATTTGATTGAAATTCCCATTTATTAATATATATTTTAAAAATAAATGAAAAATATAAAAATTTAAATAAACATTTATTTTTTTTTATAAAAAATGATTACATTCATGAGACAGGGGTTTTGAATTTTCTAATCATTATTTTATGTGACATACCTAAACTATATATTATTTTATGTTATCCAGTTATCATCACATGGGAATAATTGTGACTATTTTACCATGCTTGTCATTGATAAACATGATATATCCATGTGTTAAAGTATAACTTAAAACCATGAAATATTTAGAATGAATTTTACATTTCTTGCATGATTCAGTTTATTTAGGAATGTAAACAGTCACAACAAGATTGAGATATATCTTCTATGATAAATATGAATTATGACCGATACATTCCATGGTGTTATAGGACACTTTGGATCATTTAATGAATTTTTTTCATCAGTGAATATTATTTAAATGAATAAAATTTGTATGGGACGCTTCAGTTTGTTTAATTAATTTATATAGTTATGCTAATGATTAAAATAAATCAAATCTGTGTGGGAAAAATTTATTTAATCAAATATTTAGACATTTTAGGAATTAATAAGACTTATAATGTGATGTGTGGGGACCTATTTATCCTCTCACTACATCGGTATGTCTCATTAGAAAAACATGGTCTTGGCATTGTGCCTCCACAGAATGATTATGTATGTTCTTGGCACATGATCTTGGAAAATTTTATACAATTATCCTACATTGTTAATTCCCCAATTATGTGATTAGTATTACCCCAACAATTTGATTATTTTACTATTATAATATCCATACTTAAGAATATTTTACTTATTATTAGGTAATAAATGCACACAGAAAAATGATGTAAGTACTTAGAAAATCATTTATAAAGGATGTTTAGAATCTATTTTTAGAATAGTAATACAAATCTTTCAAATTCATATACCATTTAATGAATTGAATTTTATATAATAAGAGACCTAGGATATTATTTCTTGTATTATTTCATATGATAATTTTTACTTTCACCTTTTCATGTCACCCTTATTTTACGTTGATCAACTCCTGACATATATGAAGTATTCCATGATTTTTTATTCATGTAATCATGTTTTGAAATATGTTCCAAATTTTATCCTTTAATAATGTATATAAATTATTTGTATGAGACTTCAAAAAAAATTATTTATAGGAAACACATAGAAATGATTATGACATACTACAAGAAATGTTTTCTGTATGTATATGTTTTTTAAAGGGAGATTTTTTTAAAAGGACATTATTAATTATTTTTAAACCCCTACTTGAGAAATCTAAATGTGAACCCAATGCATTCTATTTTTTTAATGGAATGTTAGGTTTCACATATTTGAGTTATTTAAATGGTTTCCGCACTACAAATATTATCTCATACAGTTTTAAATAAATGTATCAATTTTATATGGTTTTCCAGAACCTAGACCGAGAAGATCCTATGTGATGAGAATTGATGTGTATTTTTATCAGCATATTTTAATAAAAAAATGACACAACATGTTTTAGGCATTAGCTTTTATATTATAGGGTTTGGGAATTATAGTTGTTAACAAAAGGACGACCTAGTGAACAATGGAAAATTAGAATAAACCACCTAAATTACATATATTTTATAAAATAAAGTTCCCTTTGTATATTTTCTAATATAAGGAAGATACTCACAGACTAATCTCGTATCCCATCTAGACGAGACCTTAGAAATGATAAATTGAAAGTCATGTTCATATGTATCTGATCCATTTATAAACCTACATTTGACTTGCAAATGACTTTATCAATGGTCAAATACCCCTAGTGTACTCAAATTCTTCTAGGGGTCAGGTTTCATTTACATCCCCGTACTTCCTACACAACATGAATTATATGAATGGATTGGAAATTATATCGAGCATCTATTCAAATTTTTTACCATGTTCTAAAGGTATCTATCTTTGAGAATTTTTTGGCATGCTACCAAAGTGGGTGACCTCTGCATAGTTTATCAATTATAACTCCTAAACTCCAGTTCATATGGGAGGATTTATGATTATAAAATTTTAAAAAATAAGGTTATCCAATTGTCTATATGAATCATGTTCTCTCTAATATCTCTGTACTTTTTATCTCCCATTATATTCATATATGTTTCAATTGATGCCTACATGAGTTTTACTCTATCCGCTTTAGGTGCATTTCGACCAAAGAAATTAAAGAATTTCGAAATACCATCAAATCCTTGACACCAAAGAATCTCCAAAAGGCGGTGTTTTTATATTCCATTTTGATGTCAGAATGTAGTAACAAAAATGGGGAAGAACATCAAGATCTCTTTACAAGACATAAATTGGAACTCCAGATACATGTGACCCACTTGAAAGTGAAAGAATATTTTGAATTGGTTATCAAAAACATCAATGGAGACTATACTATTATGAAATAATATCTAATACCATTATGTGATTATGTAATATGATTAATTTCTATATTTCTATTAGATCCCTCATTGTCATATTCCATGGGATTACAAAATTCCCATGCTGATGCACCGGCTAATGCTTCCACAACCTTGGAAGATCCAAATCAGGATGAGACAATCATCTATAATTCCCATAATCCTATGGTATCACTGGTCTTTCAAACTAGAATGGAGTAAAATAATGAAATCATCCCTTTTTCCATGTTGTATGGCCATACTATGGGATGGATTACAGCCATCATGGAATTCTATCAAATGGAGTCTTTCCACGATATAGATCATGAGAATAATAGATCTGATGAAGTATGGACAATTTCACTCTTTATGATAGTCAAGATCACCAGAAGATCCTTTCAAAATAGGGCTTTTATGGATTCCTCTTCTGATTTTTCATCGTAGAAGAGACTGTATCTATCATGAAAGTTGTAAATGGAGGAGATTGTGTTGGTTACCAGTTTGGGAACATGGTTTCTAATCTAATATGAAGTATTTTGTACTTCTAGACTTCAATAACACATGATTGCACAGATTTCACAAAAAATTTCAACCATTCAAAGTTAATTTCATCTTTTCTAATCAACCCCCGGGGTATCTACTTATAGCAAAATACTCCTATCCATTTTCCACATTGGTTATTGATGTAGTAGGACCCTATCTTCCTTCTATGGATAATCAGTTTAAGTATATTCTTACACTTACTGATTTCTTCTCCAAATTGTATGAGTCAATACCTCTCAATGATTCCGTAACGTTAGAACTATTATCTTTTTAAAAGAAAATATCATTAATAGATTTTGTGTCCCTTATACTATAATGACCGATTACCACACCAATATATATTCTATTATGGTAATGATGTTATATCAGGAGAATAATATCAAATCAAACCCTTTATCTGAATTTAATATGGTGGACAATGAAAAAATAGAGGCTTTCAATAAGGCCATGTTAAAAATACAAATGAAAATGATGGATAATGTTAAAAAAATTGGCCTGATAGAATTTAGAATAAATTAATGGCTTCTCAGACTACTACTTGTACTACCACTCAGGAAAATTCCATATTCATTGTTGTATGAAACAAAAAAAATTTTTCCAATTGAAATCCAATTGCCATTACTACGAGACGGAATATTCAATCTGTTGTCTATAAAAGAATAGTGTCATAAGTGATTTGATGAGATATAATTATTAGATGAAAATTTATTGCATACTTTTCATCATTGAGAAGTATATGATGATATAATAACAAAACATTTCAACAAAAAAATTCACTTATGGTCATTTCTTCATGGATAATTGCTATTAGTCCTCAAGAATCCAATGATACCAAGAAATATGCCTCTAATGCATGAGACAATATGGGAATTACCATACACTATACATAAGTTTTACTCTAATGGAGATTATTCCCTAATCTCAATAGGAAAATAACTCATTACAAATCCATGAAATTGAAGATTATTGAAGAAGTACATTGTGTAACAACACATCATTTCTTGTCACTGCATGACTCTAAACTGCACAACACATAGTCCAAGTTGTAAGATATAAATTTCATAAAAACCATATACATCCATGATATGCGATAATAAAATGTGCAACATCTTTTTCCTTGTTGCATGATGTTAAACTGAAGGACATCATTTTTACTTGCTACATGACATTAAACACTGTATTTAAAATATTATTCATTTGATGTTAAGAAATACCATAAGTTTACATGAATTGGTATTACTTGTGATACATAAAAAATTTAGAAGCTTCCATGCAAAATCATCAATCACATCATCGCCACACCTTGGTGGCACACAAGTTCCATTTCTCCCTATGTTGGAATCAGATCTGCATGTGGAACTCATTTCAGGAACTATGTGTTGGGGTTTATTATAAAATTAATGGGATAATTAGATACACATGGATCTCAAATCATTGGTTTAACCACAACACCAATGAAATTTATTTCCCTTTTCTCCTCATGTTTATGAACCAGATCTATATAGAGTACTCTTCCAGGATACATGTTTTGATCATCATATCATCTTGTGTCTGAAGTGTAAGCATTCTTCCAAAATGTGTTAAAATCCCTCGTCACCCACATAACACTCAAATGGGATGGGAAATGAATATTTAATGAACTATATTTATCTTGATTCTCATTTCAATGGGATATGTAGATATGCCTAGATCTCCAAAC
The DNA here is from genome assembly GCA_963277665.1 of Viscum album. Classification (NCBI taxonomy): domain Eukaryota; kingdom Viridiplantae; phylum Streptophyta; class Magnoliopsida; order Santalales; family Viscaceae; genus Viscum; species Viscum album. Next base: position 1,842,514,743 of record OY728156.1, read on the forward strand.
ACGGGACCATCCATAAAGAAATACAATTTATTCCTTGTGTGTATGAATCAAACCTACATAGGGAATACTACAAGAACTATGTGTGGATTGATTGTCATCTATATGAGATACATAGTGACACTTGGGTTCAATTTCTATGTCCGGCAATAATATTACTTTTTCATGTTAGAATCACTTTTTGTCCTTGTTGCACAATATTAAACTACAATGTACACAATGAACTATGGATGTCTTGATTCTAAATCTATTGAGATACATAGTGAATACTAGGCCTTATATCCTCATCCCGACCAAAAAGATAAATTTTTATCTCTCTTCAATATATAGTTAACAATATACGTGATAGTATTCATTTTGGATCCTCTCATAGAGAGACCACCATAGAAACAAGATATATTCCCATTTTACAAATTTATCATATCAATATATGGAACTCTAAAATCATTTCCAATATTGATTAATATATTTCTCCTATGAATTGAAAATGACCCCATTTTTTATTTCACAATATTATTCTTGAATACATTCAGTTATTGATAATATTTCTTATGGTTTTTTGTGGTGGAATTTCTAATAACTGAGAGCTCTTTTTCCGGACTATGCAGCACATAACCCTAGGAGGCCTTTCATAATAAATCTACATAACAGACATGTCAGTCAAAATTTTCCACTGTTTGGTTATGTAGGGTATCCCATAGTTGTCCCTACATAATGAAGCCCCACTAAAAGGTTTTTCAGATAATTGTAACATCGTTCATAGAAAAAATATTTGTTTCCCCCCAAAAACATTGATGAAAATGTACAAGAATATGTATATTAAAGAATTCATCCGTGTTTATTTGTCCCATTACCCATATATTTATCTGAAGGTCTCCAAGGCCATGCTTGACACATTTTATTTTCTATATGTTACATGAATATTGAAATAAAATTGGATCATTTGACCACAAATCTTCTTCTATTTCCATTTTATTTAGGTCCTTGTGAGATGATAGAAATCTATATACACCATACAACCTACATTTGGGTCACATCTTTGAAGAGGTCCAATTCCAAATTTTAATTTAAATTCATGATGTGAAATCTTATTTTCTGTACTCAGGGATTTTTTTCCCATAAACAAAACACTATTCTTTAGAAAATCTAAATCTCCATAATCTATCTTCATCTTTTAACAATAGTATATTTGTTACCCAAGAATTTTTTTTCCTGACTATGATGTTTGTTCCCCTAGGTGACATCACATAAAATTCACTTACATAACAGGCATGTGTGTCAGAACATTCCTTTATTTTTCTATGAAGAATATTCTCCTGTAGGACCTGCATAATGTAGCCCCCAAAATAGGTTCATCAAATAATTGTAACTACATTATTGGAAATGACATCCTCTAATGCGTTAAGTCCATTTCCCATACCATTCCATAGATCTAGATATTCTCAAATCACCATTTACAATTCTTCTTTCCTATACCTAAACAAGTTAGTATGTTTCTAGAAAAATAATCAAGAAATTAGAGAGTATTAAAAAAAATTTAGAGCTGAATAACATAAATTAATGACCTTTATGACCACACTACATGACATGATACTGTATAGTATAATTTCCTCACTACATTACATCATACTACACAATAAAATGTTCTCACTCCATGACTTAACACTGCACAATATAATGTCCGCACTATATGACTTGAACCTATAAAATTTAATTTCCTCCTAGTATGACTTGATACTACAAAACTAAATTTTCACAATGAAAGGAATCAATCATCACAAAATAAGGTCCTCAATACATTACATGAAACTGTACAATATGATATCAGAAAACCCCCTTTATGAAAATTCATACCATTCATCACAAACCAAATTTGTAGGATTAGTTTCTCCATTCATGACCTATGTCAGAATAGATAACCCTTATTTCATAACTCTATTCACTTGGTAAAATCGCCTACTTCAATCTTTTGTCACACAAATCTTGTTTTCCCCTGTCTAATCAACAATAGAATGTAAAATTACTAAGATCAATTTTTATTGGCAATGAATGACGTTCCCCTTGGTGTCCATGCATATAATTTACCTACATGAAAATCCTTTCTATCGAATGATTCAATCGTTTGGAAATGTAGTATATTACCCAATTGGCCCTCCATATGACAACCCCGATAACAGGTTTGTCAAATAATGATAACTTTTTCTTGTAAATGACCTTCTTTTTATTAATTAATCATGTTTTAGATTTGGTGACCCCCAAAATCGTGACCGATGATTCCTCATTGAAGTATCTAAATTATATTAGAGAATTTCATAGACACTAGGATATGATTGGGACGTAATCCCAAAAGTTATGGTCAATGTTATTTGACCTTAAACACGAGCCTTTTTTCCTGACATGTATGACTCTAAATAGCAAATAACAAGAGGCATAGTACTTTCCAAATTGAAAACTAGAAAAGGGAACTCTGAAAAAATCTTGAGCCTCAACTCACTAAAACATCATTTTGTATGGTTTTGGAAATATTGATCAATAAAAATCCAAAATATGCACATTTTTTTGGGTTATCTATTTAACCCTTGTAAAAACCTAACTACACTCACTAGGCCCATTGTCATAGGTAAAAAAAGATCGCATTCCACTCCTATTATTGTATTTATGATTATTTGACATAAATTAATGATTTAGTAAAAATATCAACATTGATATTAAAATTTAATGGAATAATGGATGAAGACAATTATGATTAGAGAATAAATGATTTTTATTTTTATTTAAAAATACATAGAGGAACATCCAAAAATTAGAGCCTCTCTATCATAAATAACAATTGGTTTTCTACATAAATTCTCAGTTGATTAATTGTCTTTTAACCTCGATCATCATCTTATTGATGTTTGGTTAACTGATCAGTCTCATTCTCTCTAGTATGACAATGTGCTTCCTTACATTACTAGAAAATTACCTTATTCCCATGGTTTTATGAAAACCCATGGGAATAGGGGTGACTTATACACTCTTTTTTGGAAAACCATGGATATAGGTATAATATACCAACCTATACCCATATTTTTTAAAAACCATGGGGGAAAAACACCAATACCCAACCCATGGGTTTCCCAAAACCATGGGTATGTGAGTTTTTTTCAAGGATTATACCAATAGTTTTGGAAAAAATATGGTTATAGAGGATTTTTTATCGAAGGCATGTACCCATGGTTTGGGAAAAATGTTGGTATAGTATTCTCGTGTTATAAGAAAAAAACACAAATGTTGGACAAAAAGGTTTTTGGAGGGAAAGCCTATACACATGGTTTTCACTCCTATACCCATAGTTTGAAATAATATATTTTGGTAGAAATGAACAATAAAACAAATAATTGGTGAAGGTCTGTTGGTGAGTCCTTGTGTGTTAATGCTGCCGGATTCGGGATGAAAACTCATGCACTATATTTTTTCAAAAACTACGAGCGAGAATCATAATTTAAGATGCATATTGATATTTTAATTTTCCTTCGACGAAAATTGGTTGGTTAGTGGCTGTAAGGTTTTAGGGATATTCATGGGTTTGAAACCCATCAAAAACATCATTTACTAATTTATAAGAATATTAATATGTTTAGAAAAATATAGGTATATGTTAATGTACGTGTTGTAGGTGATGTGGTGAGGCACGTCAATTGTAAAAAACAGTTTGCAGTAGGTGCAGGTTCAGGACTTCCAGGCCCTGATTTTTTACTAAATTTTTTGTAATGGTTTTAATATCATGGGTAAAAGGAACTGTTAGCATGGAAATGACTAGGAGGATTTGACACAGTGGAAAAAAATCTATGCCAATGGTTTGGGAAACCAAGTGTATAGGCTTTGGACCTATCTTGACGCCTTGGTTGCCCACGGTTCCCTAAAATGTGGGTATATGTTATACCCACGGTTTTGGGTGGAATAAACACCGGTAAAAACCTTGGGTATATATCATTTTTCTATTAGTTTAAGCTTCTACAATAGATTTTACCTCATCTTTATATACTTCTCAAATCCAATTATGCCTTTGGTCGAGCTCCCCTATAACAATATCCAACACTTGTTGAATACGCAACTACAGAACAATAATTTCATTAATTTTCTAGTATATTTCTATCATATTTGAAGTTTGATTGGTCTTATATGGGGATAATGTTTCGTGGAATTCATCAATGTTGGTCAAAAATGTGGTTTTTATTAGTTCTTGTCAACTATTCTTTTTCTTTCCCCATTTTTTGGATAATCACATTCGATGTAGTGTGGATTTCCTAGTATTCAAAACCGCTAAATCCCAGTTGAATGAACATTGATGAATGACCTGGAATTCATGAGGAAAGTTCATCAATGAGAATTTTAGATTTCATATTATATATGTTATGCCATGCCTTGTGACGTGCAAGAAGAAGAGCCTTTTTTAGTTCCAAATCTGATTCATAATCTCTATCGTAAGCTGGAACGTATTTTGGGATTAATGCACACAATGAAGTTCATTTTTATGCACCTTCATTGAATGTGGTTGCTTCCCTTCCTAATGTTGATTGAGATAATGCAGAAGAATCACTTCCAAACCTTTCCATTGCCGTTTATAATCCTCTATGGTGAATTAAAATTATGGTTATGATTAGATTCAATAGAATAAAAATAGTGATCACAATCATAATATTGGTAACCCTTACCGAACAATTGGTCTGTAGCGTGAGAAGACTCCCCCAAAATATTCTCATCAACAGAAATTTTGGATGACTTCTTTTATTGGGGAATTATTTCATTAACCTGATCAAGATCCTCTAAAAGAATCTAATGAAGATTTTATATTTCAAGGATTATTTGAGCCAATGTCTCTGTAATGGTGGGATTGACATTGATATCGATGCATCCTTCAGGAATAGTAACTTAGCAGTTTTTAGATGTAACATCATATTTTAAATGATCATTTTTAGAAAATAAATCATAAGATGTATGAGAAGATGAAAAATAGAAACCCATGTCCATGTGCTTTTATTCAAGGAACTTCAAATTATTTTTAAGTATTTCACATATTAATCTATTCTAATACATCATGAAAACACATGCTAAGATTAATCCTAATATATAATTATATCCAAAATACCATGTTATTATCACCCATTGGATTACATAGAGTGGTTGTTTAATGACCCCCCCCCCCCCTCTAACAACTTTTGACCCCGAACAACTCCCTTAGTAACAATTGTTAGGTCAGAATCAGTTGTTGCATGATTTTTTGGTGCATATGATGACCCAAAAATATCACAGAGTGGAATTCATATATTGTTATAATTATTTTCTCATAAAGAAATATTGTTTTTCCATTAGTCTCCTCTCTCACGGTAGTAGTAATAGGACCAATTTAGTGACATATTTTTTACTCCTCGGGCCGAAATTCCTGTTTAGGCAAAGGAACCACTAGGTTAGCAGGAATTTTTGCTTGTTCGGAAGAAACCTACTTGTCTTTCTCAAGGATCATTATTGATTTCTCTATGAGAAGAAAAATGAGAAGTTCCTACTATTCCAAAATGTTTAAATTGTTTCTATAGACAAACCTAAAATTCATGTTGTCTGGAATGCTTACACCTATGGAGGAAATGTTTAAACATAGTTTTCCTTCTTCAATATTTTTTTCTTTTCTTTATTGGGAGGACATTAATAATTATCTCCAAAAATAGGCATTAAAGACCATACGCCACTTGATATCTCATCATGTTTGGTCTATAGTCCTAGAGATATCCCTCCCGACTCATGGGGTGATCCAATAGCTCCAAGTACAGTACAACTAAGTCTATATTGGAGTGATAAAACATTATTAAAATTTCATTTAGACAATTAGAAGTTAATATGATATTTCAACTAACTAAAAAATTCTTTAAAAACATAAAATTTCAATGTAGATAATAATAGGAGAAATATAAAACTTAAATCCTCATTATAAACAAAACCACACCATTCATTATCTAAAGAAATTACAATCCCTTTAATTAAACCAAGATATATCATATCTTTAACACATTTTGTGGTGGGTATTGATTCATCAGTTTTATATATGAGAATATATTGTTCATATATATATGTTCTCATATCATAAGTATTGTTCCTAAAAAGAATATTAGAAGCAACTCATAGATCCCCTAGTCCGGGAATATATAACCCTTCACATAAATATATTAATGTGGTTTCAGTATTAAAATTCATGTATAATAACCCTGCTCTTTTTACCCACTTAATCATGACTTGTTACATAATCATTCACTTAAGAAAACTCCGATGATTTAGAGGTGTACTGTTTGTGGGGCTTAGTAACATTACATAAAGACTAAAACATTAAACAAAAAATCTTTATTGAAAACTTCCTTTACATGACCACAAAATTACCTCATACATAGCATTTTATTTGATAACCTGGGGAGATTCATAAGAGAAGTGTGAGATATAATGTCCAATAACGGAGTAAAAATAGGAATAACATAAAAAATACAATACATGTCAGGAAATAGTCAAATCAAGGGAAAATAAAATGTACATGAACATAAATTCATGATATAGCATGATTATCATAACTTGGAAATGTGTAAAAACCAATTAACATGGTATTAGAATTCACCAAGGCACATTGCGCATGAAGAATGAGTAATACCTCATTGCACTTAAATTATAATTAGTAATCCGTCATTGCACATGATGTATGTTGAATGTAATCTTTACCCAATGCTTTGGAGCACTATCAGGGCGCACCATTCTTAAAAATTTCATTTTAGGCAATGTGTGCCACATAGATTATATAACATTGATTAATTAAACTTCATCATTTATTCAGTGGTAATGGAATATAGAATTCATACATGAAAATAAATAATAAATAAATACATGTGCATAATGGTTAATACCCTTGAAATATAAATGGGCATGGTATTCATTACACAATTAAATTGGCTTGGAAAATCATGGTGCAATTTCGGCAGCATAACGTCACAACAGAAAAACTCATAAATTTTTTTGATGAGATTGAAAGGGGTGTCTCATTATATGTACATGAAACAGAATGTATGGGGGTCATATAGATACATTTCCCATCCAATGAAATGGAATTTATATTTATAATAAATTAATATTTCATGAATGTAAACGAGAAGAGATAAATTCCATAAAGAATTTTGGCTGGGTAATGCATGTACATGGGAGGAATTAATGAGAGATAAAGGGGTATCTCATCATTAAAACATAAATATGGAAGTATGGTGTAGGAGTGAAACAATATCACTAAATTTACAATTGAATATAAAAGGGAATAACATTATAAAGAAACTTGTGTAAAAAGAGAACATAATGAATCCCATACTTCAAAGTGTGATCCCAAAGTAATGGTAGTGGTTTAAGAGAGGCTTATTGGGAGCTTGGGGTGACATGGGAGGATTCTGGAGAAGTGTGGGAATAGGTTTTATGTAATCCAAAGGATTTGAGTGAAGAAGAAGTGGGATCATTGGTGGGTATATATAGGAAGGAGAGGGAATTCGTTATTATTTAGGTTTTGGGAACCACACATTTAACTAATCAAAAAGATAAATAAGCCCAAGGGTTTTTTCCATTTGTTTTGCCAAAAAATATTAGAAAACATTATTTCATTAGGACAATGGAATACCTTCTTAAAATATTAGGCATTATTATATGGGGTGACTCACACTCTCGTGGAAATCATTTTAAAAAGGATAAAATCTTTTCTAATTATTGGATTGATGTGAACCATGTTGAAGGTACAAGGTTAGTTACCCGAGTGGACAAGTTTTATTTTCAAGGGCCGATGATGCATGAGAAATTAAAGAGGTTTAATGCAAAAAGGGGGCCCCATATCACTTCAGTAAGGGACCAATGGATCTTTCCATGCATGGATGGAGCAAATGGGCCTATTAAATCACTTATTCAAGCCAAAAATAGATGTTTAAAGATTTTCACACATGGTTGAACGAATTTGGATGCATTTCCCACATAGAAAATTCTAGAAATGGAATATTTTGACACAAAATTCAAATTTGGTGGTCTATGAACTCAATGTCAAATCTGGTGGTCTATAATTGGAAAGTGGTGTGCTACTTTTCAAAAATTCTTTGTTAGAATTTATCTTTTTGACTCTTTAGGGGACAAGGTAGGTTTATCCATTTTGACTTTAGGGTATTATACCCTTGACTATTTTTTCACAAACTTGGCTATTATTATCCACCCCCTGGCATTTTATTTTCATAAAATAATTAATTGAAAGCATGTGCTTTTCTTCACTTCGTTGTGTGATAAATGTTCTGAATTTCCCCTTTGCTTTTGTTTATTCTTGCCTTGTTAATATTCATGTTAGATTGGAGATCCATGATAGAAAAGCACCAAATTTCTTGCCACAACCCAAGTGCATTGTTGTGTGAATAAGATATCACATCCCTCCCTTGAGTGTGTTTTCCAAGTAGTAGGTTATGCTCCTTATTGTGTTGATTTACTACTAGCATCCACTATCTGTACCCATCATCTGCCACATAGCCTTGAACCGTATCCTTCAACTGCTTCCCTACACTGTGAAGATAGGTCCACCCCATGAATCTCATATCAAGTTGTATCAGAGCCCTGGTTGATATTGTAGGCATCTACCCCTTCATTTATATTAATTTTACCCCTTATCTTCCTTATCCTCTCATATTATTAATTGTTTCAAAAAAAATTCCATTTTCATAAAACCCTTAAGAATTGGCCTAGTTTGTGAAGTCTTGGATTATTCTAAATTGAGCCATATTTTTATTCATCTTCATTCTGGGTTTGATTCTCTATATTTTATTCATATTCGGTAAAAAAATTCTCTAAACTCATCAATTTGTGATTTCCAAAATTATGCACATCCATTATTCGAGAGATGTCAAAAAAATTGTCTTTCACTCCCATCAATCATCTCTTTCTTTAAAACTCCTTGAACAAATTTTTTTGGGAATTTGAAAAAAAAAAGAAAAAGCAGATATAATTACATCATCATCGTGATTTACATTATTAGCACTCTCCATTTCAATACATCATTTTCTCCATCATTTTTCCTCATTCCCATATTATATTAGGCTAATATTATTACTAGTTTTCTTTATCTTTCACAATCATGAAAAACCCACATACCAACCCTTTCTATACATTTCCACCCACTTTTTATCCATTTATACCCATCTTTTCACCCTTTCACCATTACCACTCGAATAAAATATATTAAAACATCACCCATCATAATATTGGATTTGGAGGGATTGGGGGAACATGATAATCCCAAACAAGGTATTATATTTCATAAGATCTTTGAATTTGAAATTAATGTTGAGAGTGGAGAGAAATAAGAAAAAAAATCTTCTTTTTGAGTACATCTTGTTGTTTGTGTGTCTGTACATCTCATGCGTGTAAGTGTCTGTGTGCTTGTGTATGTGAGTGTGTATGTCTTGTGTGTGTGAGTGTGCATCCTTGTGTGAAGGAGTGTGTTCATTTTGTGTGTGTGTTTATGTACATCTCACGTGTGTGAGTGAGTTTGTATCATTGTATGTGTGTTTCTTCCCATGTGTGTTTGTGTTTATGTAACATATCATGAAAGAAGATCATGGGATGAAAATTGGTCATGTAAGTGCTGAAGGATTTCTATGTAGATCTCACGCACCCGAAGCTATGAAATAAAAAATGAAAGATTCAGTGAGCCACTTCAATAATCATCTTGATCAAATGATGGTACTACTACATGAGATGACTGATATCTTTGATAATCAACATAGCCAAATGATGGTCCTTGATAACCTGTGGAGAGTTATGAGGTCACGTTGCCCCCACATCATGGAGGAGTAGATGGAAAACAATGATGATGATTTTGAGTATGTCCTACAAATGAGGAGGTTCGACCAACAACCAAGAGTTGGCCAAGGGAGACCACATCATGATTACCTACTTGGTGGCATCAAGGTGAAGGTCCCTTCTGTTCAAGGAATAGGTGATCCAGAAGCATACTGGAATTGGTAGATGTGGGTCGAGTAGGTTTTTTCATTACATACCTATTTTGGGGTGGGAAATTGAAAACTTGCAACCCTTTAATTCGTTGATTATGTATTAATATTATGGGATCACATTCAAAAGGAGAGGTCTAGATACAATGGATGTTCTATCAACACATGGGAATACATGAATTTTTCCTTGTAGAAACAGTTTTCTTCCCACTCATTACAATAGAGTTCTCCACAAAAAACATTAACACCTCACCCAACAGAGTAAGAGCTGGGAATAGTACTACATGGAGATGAAAATTTCTAGGATTCAAGGAAACGCTGAAGAGGATACATAGGCAACCATGACTCAGTTTTCACATGGGCTCAATCGAGAGATTTCCAATCAAGTGGAGATGTACCACCATATGGATATAAATAATATTATACATCAAGCCACCAAGATCGAGCTACAAATCAAAAGGAAAGGAAACACGAGGAAACCAACTACACATTTCGTGCCATGGAGAAATCTAAGGATGGAGATAGGAGAACCATCAAATGAAAAATAGTTTCTTGATCGAAAAAGTGAAAAGGTAATTATTCCTCCTTAGAAACCAAATTTTGAGGTTAACCGAACCATGAATTGGGATTTTTAGTGTTTCAGATGTTATAGAAGTGGTCACATTTTTAGTGAGATCCCAAACTGGCACACGATGACCATCAATAATTATAGAGAATGGGAGACCAATGGAGAGAGCTTAAAAGAGGAGGAAGAATACCCAGGAATAGATAATGGAGAGTTTACTGATGATGGAATGATTTATTTCACTAGGGGAGTTCAAACTACACAAATGACTGTGGTAGAGGAGCAGTAGGAGAACCTTTTCTATTGGCAGTGTAAAATCCATGAGAAGGCATGTTGTGTTATTATTTTTGCAAGAAGCAGTATTAATGTGGAAAGATCTGTGTTAGTTGTGATGTAGGGACTTCTTACTGTGAATCATCAACATCCATATGGGATTCAATTGTTTAATGACTGTAGAGAGTTGAAGGTTACTAAACTGGTGAAGGTATTGATCTCTATTGATAAATAAAAGGATGCAGTATTGTACGACATTGTTCATATGAAGGTGTGCCACTTGCTTTTGGGTCGACCATGGTAGTACGATTGGGGTGATACTTATGAGGGTTTCTTTAACCATCACACTTTTGTATTATGAGGGTAACCTATAAACCTCAACCCGATGACCCCAAATTTTTTTAGGAATATCACATTTTGAGAGAAAATAAAAAATGACTGATGAGGATAAAAAGATAGAAAATTAAAAAGGGGAGAATGAGGAGAAATAGAAAATGGGAGAACAAAAAAATGAAGAGAAAAGAATAATAATGTTGGAAAAATAATTTGAGAGAAGATAAAAGTGTGATGTTGGCCAAAATTAGTGAGGTTAGGGAAGCATTGTTTTCACAACAAACCCTCCTAGTACTCATTTAGAAAAAGGTGTTGCTAAATACTAATGACATTCCCACTTTGCCAAATGTTTTTGAGTACTTCTTGTAGAAGTATGATGATGTCTTTCCTAAACAGGTCCCACTGGGTTTTCCACCCATTTTAGGTGTTGAGCATCAAATTGACCTCATACCTAGAGCATCACAATCTAACCACCATACATATCACACCATCCTGGAAGAGGAAAAAGAAATTCATATTGAATTTAGAGATCTGTAGGATGTGGGGAATGTTAGGGAGGGTCTCCGTCCCTTTGTTGTACCAGTCCATCTAGTACCAATGAAGGATAGAACATAGATAATGTTTGTTGAATGAAGAGCCATGAACAACATCACAGTCAGGTATCATCATCATATCCCTATGTTAGATGACATGCTAGTTGAATTAAATGATTTAACTATTTTATGAAAAAATTATTTAAGAATTGACTACCATAAAATTAGGATGAAAGAAGAAGATGAGTAGAAAAATTCGATTTAAGAAAAAACATGGACTTTATGAATGGTTAGTAATTCCATTTTGATTTTAGAAATGGACCTAGAAAATTTATGAGGATAATGAATCGTGTCTTACATGCATATATTGTAAATTTTGTGGTAGATTACTTTGATGAAATTTTGGTATTTAGTATGACTTTTCTATATAATGTAGATAACATAAGGAAAGTAATAGAGGTGTTAAGGACGGAAAATCTATTTGGAAGCATAAATAACTGTTAATTTTGTCTTGACAAGATTGTTTTACATGGATTAATTATGAGTAGTAATGGAAATAAATTTTACACTGAGATGATCAAGGTAATACAATAATGTCCATCTCCAAACCTCGTTGGACAGGTAAAATGTTTTCATGGGCGTGCTAGTTTTTACAAAAGATTAGTGAAGGACATTAGAAAATTAGTAGCACCGTTGAACAAGTTGAAAAAAATAATGTTCATTTCAAATGGAATATAACTCAAGAGAAGGCCTTATATGAACATAAAGATAGAATCACCCACTCTACTCAGTGTGAACTTTAGGACATCAGTAAGACTTTTGAAATTGAATGTGATGAAATCTGAGTTAGAATAGGGGGAGTAGTCATGAATAAAGATAATTCATTTTATTTCTTTAGTGAGATGTTAAATGGCACAACCCTAGACATTTCTACCTATGATTAAGAGTTTTATGCATTATTTGGAGTTATAGAAACATGGAAATATTATTTTTGGACTATATAATTTTGGATCCATTTTGATCATGAGTCTCTTAAATACCCTATGACCCAACATAAACTGAATAGGACAAATGCGTGATGGATGGAATTCATTGATTCATTTCCTTGTCATAAACCATAAAAAGTGTAAAAAATATACCATGGACGATGAAATTTTACATAGATATTCACTTTTATACTTTTTGGATTCAAAAATCATTGGTTTGGAAAGAAATAAGTATTTCTATGCCAATAATAGTTATTTTTTAGAACCTTTTGAACATTGTAATCCTGGAGTTAAATGGGAAATGTTTTATTCACATGATGGATTTTTATTCCTAATTGATAATATTTGCATCTCAATTGCTCTATCCATTTACATTTAATTAAGGTGTCACATTCGGGTGGGGTAATGTGGAATTTTGGTGTTGCAAAAACTATAAGTGTTCTTAGTTAGCATTTTTATTATCCTAGGAGATCTAGATATGTAGAGAAATTTGTGGGAATGTGAATTGTCCGGAAGAAATCCAAATCAAAACTGAACCCACATGGACTATATCTTCCTCTCCCAATCCCCAACACCCCAAGGGAGGATATATGAATGGACATTGTTATACTATTTCCAAAGACCTAGAGGGGGTGAGATTCCATTTTTTTAGAAGTGTAATTTATTTTAAAAAAATGGCATATTTTATTGCTTATCACAAAACTGATGAGGCCACTTACATCGAAACACTTTTCTTTTAGGATGTTGTCAAACATCATGGAATGCCAAGGACAATTATGTTGGATCTTTACCCAAAATTCCTCAGTTACTTTTAGATGAAATTATAGAAAAAACTAAGAATGAATTTACTATTTTCCTCTACTTTTCATCTGCAAACTGATGGAAAAACCAAGGAGGGGAATTAGACACTATCATTCGTTCTATGAACCATTGTTATGAACAACATCATGAATTGTGAGTAGTGTCTTCCACATGTTGAATATGCATACAATAGGGCCATGAATTACACTACATGATATTCTCCATTTGAAAATGTTGAAGGCTTTAACCACCTTTCCCCTATTGATCTAGTTTTTTTTGACGTTGCAAGAAGTGGATAATATGGATGAAAAAGTTCATTCAAAATTAATCAAGAAAACCCATGAAAAGGAAAGGATAAATATCTTGATGATGACCCTAAAATACATTGATCATGCAAACAAGGGTCGTAAACAAATATTGTTCAATCTCGGTCACCTATTCTGGGATTATATGCAGAATGAATGATTTCTCACCAAGCATAAATCAAAACTCATGCCACGAGGTGATTGAAATTTTTGTGTGGTTGAAAAGATTAACAAAAATGCTTACAAAGTAGCATTGCGAGGTGAGTATGGTGTATATTCCACTTTCAATGATTGTGATATATCTCCTACATTGGGTGTAGAGGATGAAGTGTTGAGGATGAATCCTTTTCAATTGGGGGAGGGTGATAAAAACCATGTTGAAGGCAATGAGTTGGTAAACCCGAGTGGAGGATTTGGATTTTCATGGCCCAGTGACTCATGTTAGATTAATGAATTTGAATGCAACAATAGGAACCCATCTTTAATCATTAAGGGCCCAATAAATATTCCCTTGCATGGATGGAAAAAATGGGACTATAATATCATTTATTCATGAATAAATGGAGGTTTATGGCTAGGCCCACATGGTTGCATGAATTTGGATGCCTTGCCCAGCTGGAGGATTCTAGAATTTCCATATTTGGACACCAAAGTCACATCTGGTGGGCTATAGTTGGAATGTTATGTGCTAATTTTCCAAATTATTTGTTAGACTTTAACTTTTTTACTTTTATGGTGAAAATTTAGGTGTAGAATTTAGATTGGTGATCCACGATCACAAAGCCTCAAATTTCATGCCTCATCCGAAATGCGTTGTTGTGTGGATTGGCTATCACATCCATCCCTTGAGTGTGTTTTCCATGTAGTAGGTCTCACTCCTTATAGAATTTATTGAATAATTGCATACACCATCAATACCCATCATCCACCACATATCCCCGAACCACGTCCTTCAACTGCCACCCTCGGCCATGATGATCATGCCACCATTTTCGTCTCATATCATTGACGGTCCACTAATGATTTTTAAAATAAATAAAAAAACTAAAATCAAATTATATTAATGTTAAAACATATATTAGACGAAATTATTGATTATAATATTTAATTACATCATTATTGGGTAATTATGATGTTATAAAACACATTACATAATTAAATGGTGTTAAATTTATACCGAAAAAATTAACTGTCTCACATAATTATGAAAAAATAACCTTTGGATAATTTCGACATCATAAAAATTATACGATAATTTATATTTAATAAAAAAATAAATTAGTAATAATATTCTATTAAATATTATTTAATTCAAAAATAATCCGTTTATTCATCAAAATTGATTTCTTAATTGAATATTAACAAAAAAATCTATTTTTCATTAATAGGTATTTATAATGTAACAATAATAAAAATAATTTAAATGTCAATAATAATAATTTACAAAATAAAGGTGCTAAAGTCTTGTTACATAACTCCTTCATACACCCACACAATACTGAAAGGTATGTTGTGTGATTGTGATAGACTCTTGGGGTGGCTCGGATAACATCACTCGTGTGGTAATCTCTATCAAATTTCACTTCCTTGGTAGGGGGTTCTGTTTGATCTTAATGTGTTGAAACTCATCTTGGGATTGGTCTAGAACAAAGCCCAATGATGCCACCTCCTTTCCAACTCTAAAAAATGGGCTTAATTTGGTGCAATTCTACCAGATGAGGCTATCACATCCATTATCTGAGTAAATTGGATTTTTTAAAGCCCTATATTTATAATAATCATGTGAACACTATTCAACCACTGTATTTGAAAAAGTTTAAATTCATATTGGTAATTCAAAAACCAAAAGCAAAAAACCATGTAGTTGCATATGTTTTATAAATACAATTTTCATAATAATTCATTTAATTTGATCAAGAGTACTATTGATTGATAAAATTTTGGGTTGGTATAATATTCCCCAATTATTAAATTTGACCCTAAAAATTTCCTTTCCCCATACTAAAACAGACGTGGGTAACTGTTATTCATTAAATCCCCTAATTCCCACATCGCTTCTTCAAAATTGTGGTTTCCCCACAACACTTTCAAGAGGTTCATTGTATTATTTCATAGAAATTTTTCTCTATGATCATAGATCTTCACTAGATTATTTTCAAAGGAGTGGTCATTATCCATTGGTAACACCTATAGATTGAGTGAATGTGATGGGTTAGGTATGTACTTTCTCAAGAGTTATACAATGAACTAATCTTGTACTTGAGATATGTTTGGTAGTGGTTATAGTTGATATTCCACTACTCTAATGTGATCAATGTTCTCAAAAGATCCAATGTAACATTAAAATTGCTTTCAATTCTTCCAAAATCTCATACTCCTCATTCATGATGATATGCAAAACAATGCCACATCTCTAACATAATACTCTAGGTCTCATTGATGATGATTAGCCTAGCTCTTTTTTTGACTCTGAGTAGATTTAATGTGATTTTGGATGGTCTTATCCTTTTCCACCATTTCATCGACCATTTTTGGACATATGAGTTTTTTCACCCCAACCTCATCCAAAAATGATGGTGTTCTACACCTTTTCTAATAATGGGATTCATATGGATCCATTTGGATTATTTAGTGGAAACTGATGTTGTAAGAGAACAAAACTATGGGACTATTTTGATCCCATCCTACTTTGTTCTCCATTGATCACACTCTCAACATGTCCTCATGTGTTTGGATAATCTGCTCACATTGGAATCAGTTTGAGGATGATAATTCATGCTGATGTTCAACTCAGTATCCAACTAATGTAGAAGACTCTTACAAAAAGTATAGGTGAATATTCCATCTAATTTGGATAAAATTCATAGTGGTACTCCATGAAGACTTACCGTATATCTGTTGTATATATGTTCCAGTTGATCTAGTGCGATATACTCTTGAATTGCAATGAAAGGTGCAGTCTCTGTATGAAAATCCACAACAACAGAGATATCATTGTTTCCTTTTTATTTCTTTGAATGTCTAGGGACAAAGTTCATGTTTATGTTCTCCTATTTCCATGCGGGTAAGGGTAATGGTTGCATCATCCCCTTAGAATTCTACATCTTATCCTTCACTAGCTGATATACCAGGAACATTAATGTACACTCCTCGATCACCTTCTACATGTTATCCCACCAATTATTCACTTGGAGATCTCAATACATCATTTTTTTGTAGGATAATACAGAAATTCGAACTATGTGCACCATCCAAATTTTTATCATTAAATCCAGATTTCATAGAAGACATAGTCGTGTTCCGAATCCCACAATTCCTTCTCTATTAACATTGAACTATTATGACTTCCCCTTTCTAACTGTATCCAATTTCTTCTGAATTCCCACGTCATCATGTTTAGAATCCTTTAACCTTTCCAAAAGTGATGGTTGGGTATTAATTTTTAAAAGGATATATGATTTTTCCTTCAATAATATCCTCATGTCCATCTTCATCAAATATAAGAAGATTTCATTATTTTCAATTCTAATAAATGATTGAATTGTTGGGTGCATTATACCTAGAGAATCTTCGACCTTGTTAAATTTATTTAGGTGGTAATGGATTGAGAAGTCATAGTCTTGAATCAGATCTTACCATCTTTATAGGAACATAATCAACTTTTTTTTGAATATATACTTTAGGATTCTGGGATTTGTTTATATTTCACACTTCTACAAAAAGAGGTTGTACAACAAAAAATTAAACGTGAATATTATTGCAACCAACTCCAAATCTGGTGTTGGATATTTTTTCTCAAGAACATTAAATTTCCATGTATCATATGCACTGACTTTTTCATTGTGCATCAACACACAACCCATGTCCTTCTTTAAAGAATCACTAAAAACCAAAAAATGATCTCCACTTGTGGGTAATGATTGAACAAGTGTTGTGATAAGCCTCATTTTAAACCCCATGATGCTCTCTTCGCATTGATCACTGCATGAAAACATGAACCCTTTCTGAGTTATCATGGTTAGAGGGTTTGACATCATGGGAAATTTCTCAAAAAACTGTTATAATATCAAGCTAACCCAAAAAATATACTGATATTCGTTACCGGTGTTGGCTTCATACATTACTCAATTGTCGTTGTCTTGGTGGGATCATTTGATATCTCATTTAATATTATGATATGGATGAAAAATGATACCTCCTACATCAAGAACTCACACTTTTTTCACTTCACATAGAGATTCTCTATTTTGAAGGTCTCTAGTACAGTTCTTAGATGCTCCTTATGCTCCACCATGGTTTTAAATTATATAAGAATACATTCTATAAAGACTACCAAAACAATTTCATGGTAATATTAAAGACTATATTCATCATTTCCATGATGATTTCCTGAGCATTGGTGAGCCCAAAAGGAATTACTATGAATTCATAGTGCTCGTACCTTGTATGAAAAGTAGTCTTGGGGTTATCCTCTTTCTTCACCCTTACTTGGTAATATCCTGACTAAAAATAAAAAATTGATGAGTATTGTTCTCAATAAAGTTGATCAAAAAATATATCAATTCATGTGAGAGGATACGTGTTCTTCATCGTGATTTTATTATGTTGATAATATTTAATGAAAAGGTGCATTGATCAATCCTTCTTATTGACGAAGAGGACTGCTTCACCCCATGGTGAAACATTTGGCCATATAAACCCTTTATAAGAATTCTACTATAGTTTTTTCTTTATCTCATGAAGCTCTACAAAATAAATTATATATAGAGTGTTGGAAAATTAGTAACACCTAGGTATATGTTCAATTGATTATTCAACATCTCTTCTATGAAGATGACTAAGAAATTCTTTTTGAATCACTTCAATGAATTCTCTCACATTGGGAATGTATTCAAGGATGGTTTCTTATTTAGACTCAATCATTTGAGCCACATATGAATGCTCATATTGAATTAATATCCATTATTAAGATGACAGTACTAAATAATATTCATCTTCCTCCTTATTCTTTTATAGAATTGGGGGTCGATTCTCTTATTGGAGAGTGATTTCCTTCTCACGGAAATTTATGTTGGCTCTATATAGGGAAAGCCTATCAATGCCAATAAATGATTCAAATTACACTAGAGGGTGTCTGACAAGGTTCTCTGTGAGGTTTTATACAAAATTATGATTGTATAAGAGTTATATTCATGGTTTTTGATTATTTTATCATTTTTCGTACTCACTAAAATCTTTACCTTAATGATATGTGGTTGTGTTAGGATTTTACTTCAAAACATTCGGGATAACAAATAATGCATAAAACAATGAAAGATAACCCTTCCTTTCACTTTTATGTTATGATTATACTTATTTACTTCATCCTAAATGACTTAGGGATGATAAATATTAAACTCATAAAGGGAAATACAAATAAAAAAATGTTAACTTTTAAATTACACTTATTTCCTTATCTTATGAATTCCTTGGATTCAGTATATGTTATACATGATCTATTTTCCAAAATTATATTTTTAGGGGATTTTTTATTACCTTAACAATGGTTCATAATAATCATGAGAATTTACCAAAACATATTCCCCAGGAGTTTCACAACCAATAGTGAATCAAGGCCCATTGTTGTGCACCAGGATTCTTCAGGTCAAGCCTAAAACTCCTTATCGGAGTTTTCACTCCTAGGTATATTTGTGCCAGAGCCAACTCTATCTTCTCATATACAAGTAGGGATATTTTTTCATGAATATAAACATTATCAATTATAACCAAAACCTTGGGATGTTTTTATTATACTTAGTCATATTCTAAGGGCTTTCACTGGAGTTTTTTTAATCAAAATTTCAAAAATAAATAAATGTATCCTTTAATATAAACTATAACAACAATGCTCGTTACTACACACTTAAACATGACATATTACATAAAATTGAACATAATAATACTCTGAGTATTTATAGGTATAGTGTATATAGATATTATTAACATTACATAATGACTTAAAATAATGAACACAACATCTTTATTGAAAACATCCTTTACATGACCACTACATTCAATCATACTTATAATTTCATGGGATAACCTGAGGACATGCATAACAAAAGGGTTGGATATAAATCCTAGAAAGTGAGTAAAAAATGAATAACATGAATAATACAATACATGTTAGGAAATTTTCATATCAACAGAGCAAAAAAGAAACATGAACACAAAGTATTGTTATAGCATGATTATCATAACATAAAAATGTGGACACAACACTAAACGTTGTATTCATACGATCCAAGGCAATTTTCTCAAGACCATCAGTATAAGATCATATCACATGAATAATCATTAGTAAACCATCATTTATATTGTCATATCATGATACTAATCATTAACCAATGCATTGGATTGATATCAGGGCACACCCATCTTAAACATTTCATTTCATGCATATGTGTTCCACATAGTTCATATAACATAGATTCATTAAAATAATCATTTATTTCATGATAAAAGAATTTGTAATTAATACATGAAAATCCATAATACACATGTAAATGTGAATAATTGTGAATACCCTTGATAATCAAATTGGAATGGTATTCACGACAAAATGACTTTATCGTGAAAAATCATGGTGTAATTTTTGAAGCATAACAATGTGAGATAAAAATTCATAAACATGTTTGATGAGAGAGAAAGGGGTGTATCATCATATTTACACGAAATTTAATGTAAGGTTGTAATATAAATACATTTAACAACAAATTTATTTTAATTTAGATTCATAATACAATAGAATTTCGTGAATGTAAACGAGTATTGAGAAATTCCTTACCAAATATCGGCAGAGAAATAGGTGTACATGGGAGGAATTAATGAGAGGTACATGGGTCCGTCATCATTAAAAATTAAATATTTTTGTATGTGTGATTCCCAAAACCATACCCCAATATTTAAAATTGAATATTAAAGGGAATAAAAATATTAAGAGGCATAGATAAAATGAGAAAGGATGGAATCCTTTACTTGGAAGTGTGATCCCAAAGGAATGTGAGGGGATTGAGAGAGCCTTCTTAGGATCTTGGTCACCTTGGAAGGATTACAAAGATAGGAGGTAAGATGTTGTAAAAATTCTGAAGGATTGGAGAAAAAAGAAAGTGGGAGCTTTGATGTGTTTATATAGGAAAGGAGAAGGAATTCTGTATTATTTAGGTTTTCGGCCCCATACTTTAATGTAATCAAAACCACAAACTAGCCCTTGGTTTTTGCCCATTTTTTTTCAAAAACGGAGTGGAATAAATTATTTTATATGATTAATGGCCGATCATCTTAAAATATTAGGTTTCCGTAGGTGGGGGTGAGTCACAATCTCAATGAAATTATTCTAAGAAGATAAATTGTTTTCTAAGTCCTATAGGGTCCAATAAAGCTTTGTAAAATAAATAAAACAAACCTAAAATAACATTATTATAATGGTAAAAATTATATTACTCGATTAAAATGTTTATAATATTTTATTAAATCACTATTGGGTCATTATGATGTCATAAAACACATTATATATTTAAATGGTGTTTAATTTTTACCCAAAAATTCTACAGTGTTAGAAAATTACGAAAAATTAAACATTGGGTAATTTCGATATCCTGATTCAAAAAATAATATTCATTTTATATAAATAATTTTTTAAATATGTGAATTTTTACTTGTAAAATAAAAAATGACATTTATCAAAAATTCAGGGGTTTTGAAAAAATAGCTTTCAAATGTTAAAAACAATTCTATTGTATTCATAAAAATTATATGATAATTTATATTTAATAAAAATTAATTTAGTAATAATATTTTATTAAAATATTATTTAATTCAAAAAATCCATTAATTAATGAAAATATATATTTTTATTTAATATTAACTAAGAATGATATTTATTTAGACACTATTTACGAATTAACAATAATAAAATGAATTTATATTCATTATAAAAATAATGCACATAATCATAATGCTAGGGTCTTGTTAGAGAACCCCTTTTAAGACCCACATAATAGTGAAGGGTATGTTGTGCGATGGTGATAAACTCTTGGGGTGGCATAGATAATATTGCTCAGGTGGTAATATCTATCAACATAGACTTCTCCAATATGTGGTTTCGTTCGAGCTTAATGTGATGAATATCGACTTGGGATTCTTCAAGAGAAAATATAAATAATGCCACCTCTTTTTATGAGCTTCATCAAATGGACCTAAAATTGGGAATGTCTTCTAGATGTGTCCATCACTTCCTTTTTCTGAGTAAAATGGATTTGTTAAAGCCTTATATTTATACTAATCAGGTGATAAATGTTCAACGACTATATTAGTAAGGGTCACAATTCATAATGGCAATTTAAAATAAAAGAACATAAAAACATTGATGTGTATATGTTTTACATAACATTTTTTCCTAATAATACATTTAATTCAATCAATTTGAATATGTATTAATAGAATATTGGGTTGCTACAGCAACCTTTTCCATGTTACTACGCCCTCTTATTGTAAATATTTAGAGTACATTCTAAAGGTTTGTTAATATGATCCTGATATTGTAGATTTTCGTTTCTTCCCAATTCCTCCAGTCACAGATGGTGGATTAGAAAATTATACTAGTTTCTCTTCTGGTTGATAGAGACTATATTTACTCAGTAATGCTGTAGTTAAAATTGATGTTGTGGATCTCATGACTCTGATATTTTGATTGTATATTGCATAAGGTCTCTTTTATTAACATGGATCCTCATCACCCCTACCCTTTAACTACAATTAATTATCCTTTGACGATGTGTAATTTCCTTCCAATTGAGTGGGTTCCTTCTTACTGACTCTCTATATCCTGATTCATTGGACCACAAGGTTTAACTCCCTTTTAGGGTATGATGCATCCTATTTCTCAGCATACCAGATAGTCAATCTTCTTGTTGCATCATTTGTAGGTAAGTTGAATACTGGAATGATTTTTTTATACTATCATCGGAAAATAATTATTTTTGGGAAACAATTTGATGTTTCTCTAATATGACATGTACTTGAGGTGAAACAATATTTTATTTATAGAAATTTGAATTGACGTGAGAATATATAATGAGTTTAGGCCTCAGATATTTTTTTCCCTCATCTATTCTAATGGCCAATACACCATCCCTACAAGCTAACAAATACACCCTTATCCCTATGTTGTATGTCCCAAAATAAAAAATCTCTTCGTAAATGGATTCACATAAGGGAAAAGACAAAATTCCTTATAGATACTTAACCTGGCCTTATTGTTATAATCATCGAAAGATAGATGTGAAATACATGAAAAATCATGAATACATAGTATAAACAAACTTCCAATGATGTGTACCACACTTTTGACTACATTATTTCTGAAATGTGTGTAGATCCACCCCCATAACACCTGGAATGGTCCTTCTATTTTGAAAAGACAATACCCTCTATTGATATGTAACAAGCTCCTTTGAATCATTCCCCAAATATGGGCATCTAATCCTACCATCCCCTTCTCAAACATCTTGGACATGATAACAAATGTTACTTGCCTTACACTTCCCATGGAATTTCATATAGGAAATAAATATACCCTGATTCACATGAAATGGAAACCTCCAATACGTGTCTTCAAATGAATTTTTTATTTGAATTCATACCCCCAAATTTTAAACTCTCATTTATATAATGTTGTCTGAGAAGTGTCTGGTGCACCTCTTTTTTCACCTTTGGAATTCATGTTGGATTAGTGAAAGTGGGACACTTATCCTACTTCATCACTATGAATATTCTCATATACTCCTCTGGGTGAATATCCCTTCTTGTGTGGGAATTTGTTTTTTTAATATTGTTTAATTTATTATATATCATCATTAACTCACAAACCATGGTTGGAATCTTTTCTATGCCATTCCATGTCACCATTGGAGGAATAAACTCATCATATCAATCTCAATGGATTGGAGCTATAGATATCATATAGACATCCCATGAACTGATTCCTAGTTCTCCATCTGTCCAATGGCAGGAATTTGTCTCATGACTCCATCAAATTAACAACACTGGAAAAAAATCATCATTCCTATATAAATTGGTTTTCCCAACCCACACATCCTCATAAATAAAAAATCTTTTGAAGTCATTCATAATCCCCACACATGCCTTGCAAAACCAATACACCCACATCAATTCAGATTTATCACCACCTCCTAGGAGAAAATACCGACTTGTATTTAAACCCTATGATTGATATATCTGAGAATATCGAAAAATTTACGGTAATATCATTGGCGTATGTGCTTTAAAATATAGATCACATGGGATGTGATGTATGAAATGGTCATTAACTATTATCCCAGCATTGATATATGTTCCTACAGTAAAAATATTAGCAGACGATGAATTGTTATGGTCTTGAAACAAAGAAAGTGGAATATAATTTTTGGGCTCCTATATGTATACATCCTACATATGTCCATAACCATATAGAGGAAAAATAATCATCCTTTGAAAATTAACGTCATATTTCCTCAGATTATTTTCCAAATATGGTAGAGTAGTGTCATAAATGTCCATGTAATCATTTATGAAAATATTTTTCATATCATCAATTCTATTACTAGCCAATTCATTAGCCATTCTTATTATGTTGGAATCTATTGAACCTACAAAAGAGACAAAAATTTAACATAAATTGAGGTCATTTTCAATGTTTTTGACAATGGAATTATGTACTACTTTTATAAATTCATTAATCAATTATATATGTGGATCACAAGTATGGCACCCCACACTTGCCATGAAAATAAAAAGCATACATCTAAAGTGCGCTCGATAGGATTGTCTATGTGTAAAACCATGCACACAGAGAGATTGATTTTTGAAGTCATTGTAATTTTCTCTAAAGTGAAGCCACTATATATATTAGATGAATATTACCCTACACACCATAAACATGAATTCTCACACCTTAAACACTAACAGATTGCATGCCACATTAACCTCTTATGACCCTTTTTAAAACAACACCTCAGTATAAGACCATCTTTTAATTTCAGAACCAATTATGAGGGGGGGGGGGGTTACACTATATTCAATCACATAAAAAAAGTGAAAATTGAAATTGGAATAGAAAAACGTGGACAAAATGCATGAATAAAATTAATATATTCAAATTCATTATATTTAAATGGCCCAAATCTTTCCATGGATCCATCGTTGCACAAGGTACTTACACGACACATTTTATGATTTCAAGGAACTTATGCACCTGATGCCTACTAACTCATGGTCACATATTTGACTATAAATATACCCTTGGGGACTTCATTTGTAGGGATGAATTTCACTATAATCTCATTAGTTCTCTAGTATCCCTAGTAATTTCCCCAGGCCTTCGGAAACCATCATGGTAGTTATTTAACAACTGGAGCAGATTAATTGAATTAAGATCATATGAAATAAATCCCTTTAGTGTTTGAAATCCATAACACTTTTTCTGCCAAATGTTCACCACCTACCTAAATTAGAGACACTTGCTCACCACCCGTTCTTCTAAATAGAACTCGAGCACCCCAATTCTAGGAATAACTATTAATAGAATTTATGGATTGATTCAAGTCTGGTTTTATTTCACATAAGTGAACATCAGGTCGCCTAAGACTAGATTCGAACCCATAACTTCCTTTATGATACCGACAGGGGTGCCCTTATTTGACTCACATTACCACTTTAGTCTATACAATCCTTTTATCAAGCCTTCTTCAAATTAAAATGTGGAATGGCTTATTCTTCATTATCACCTTTCTTTGAAAATGTCTATGTTGAAACCTCCTCCCTAACGTCTAATATGAGAAAACTATTAGGAAGGTCACATCAGAGTGTCTCTTATTTTTCTTTTTATATCCACATACAAAGATTTCCCACATATGTTTTGAAATGGAATTAGGGTTCATGGTGTGTCTTTGGGTTTGTATATCCTCAGTAAAATGGACCGTTTTCCTTGGAACTATGTTGCATTGTTATTATTTTGGAGGATTAGGGTTTGAGAAATGATTTTCCATTATCATATCTAATACCTGGAGGCTCAGGTCCCTAGTAGGAAAGGTATAGTTCACACCAACATTTCCTTTTGATAAAAAAGTGATGTCTCTTTCCCTTACAATAACAAATTTTCGGGCAACCATACTGGTATAATAACAAAGCCTTTCAGGTAGTAGGTTATAGTATTAGTCCTCCCAACTTCTTATACCTTCACTCTGTCGTTAAATTGGACCATTTTCTAATTTAAAGATAATAGAGGTAAGTTTTGTATCCTTGACCTCTTCCACTTCCGTCATCGTACACCCATCATCTTCCACTTGCGAAGGATGAAATGTGTGTGTGCCTTGGTTGAATCTTTCACATACACTTTTTTATTACACTGAGCATGACACATATTAGAGTAGAGATTTTTGATGATCACAACATTTTTATAGACACCACATCTACATGAACTACGAGAACACGGATTCCCATTAAAACTGGGATACCAATGAATCCATTCTAAGGCCCGAGCTCTATATCATTTAATCCACAAATGAGTATCCTCTTTAGGATTAAGTCCAAAATTAAATCCCAAAATCACAAAGGCATCTATTGTAATAAGTAAGACCAAACTAATTTCCCTCATAGGACTACACTCTCTTATGAGACTCATCAAGCTATGAGGGTATTGATTCCCATCATTGTGGGATACATAGGAATCCTCTATGTGGTTCAAACCCAACACATCAAATCAACCATGTTCTAATTGGACTATATTCCCAAAATGGTCTAGTCCAACATTGAAACATATATAAAGTATAGGATCCTTAGGTTTTTTAGGAATATTTAATACACCAAGCTTTCACTGAGCATCTTCCGCATAGATTTCATTAACACGTGAAATTAAACGTTATCGATAGGTCTTTATCACATGCCACTAAAAGGATTTATGTGCCCCATTAATCCTCACCAAAATATGATGGTTTTTATTCCTTTCACAAGGATACATAGATAGGCCACATATGGGTATGAACCCAACATCAAACCATGATTTATTTTCCCTAGATGAAAAAACATTCTAGAGTTCCACACTTAGTAGGATAAAAAATCAGTAATATCATAAAATTGGTTAAAATAATCTCTATATTGTATATGAGTGGATACCATTAATGGATAACCTCAAATACATACAGTTGATCTTATATTTTACACATTCTAATAAAAAACATAAAATTTAAAAATAATCCTATGGTATTCTTGGTAAATTAATAATTATTCACAATAAATATCTTCAATCAATAACAGAGTCCCTGTGTAGGAAATAATTCCCCTGAAAAGGGTGTGATAATCCAACCTCCCATCTTATTAACTAATATATGTTCTTAAGTATCATAGGCCCAAACCTAACAAATTACTTATTTTGGAAATAAGGTCCCATTTGAAAAAATATTCATAGGATGTTTCCAATTCCATAAATAAATTCCTTGAAAACCTCTTAGAAGTTGGGATTCCAAACTAGAACATGTGTTCTCAGTGAGAGAAAACAAATATATTGTTATTGTATTTATGGTTCATGTTGTTTGGTTTTCTAAAAATGTACATAAATTAGTGAGGAATAGTTATATTTTAGTATTTTACTAATTGTATCATTATGTAATAGATCATGAAATAAGGTGTATTAATATATGGGTGTCATATTCATAATAGTAAATGTGTCTAGTGTTCTCGAGCTAGGGGTTGGTTATGCCATATATTATGATGTGTCAAGATTTTTCGGGGTGTTGGTTTTGATGTATTTGGATTGGGTAATATATAATGTTTTATGTCATATTTATCACTATGAATGGACCTATCCTACGAATGATTAAGAGTTGGATGCTACAGTTCATGAACTTTGTGTTAACAAAAATATCTATTTGATGGGAGTTTTATTCTAAACACAGACAACAGCAGTCACCATCATATATTCATCTAGTGTGACCATAATATATGAAATTGGAGTTCTTTTTTAAAATTATGACATTAATCTCAATGATAAACTAAAGGATTGTTAAATCAATTTTTTTTATAGATGATCTTAGATGAAAGAATCATGTATATTCAAATCTCATAAATTGGCATCAGAGGAACTATAGTTCCTAATGAGATTACTATTCTAATTGAGGATGGATGCCATAACGTACCATGGATTAATATCATGTTCTCTATTATTGATCACATTTACCTTATTATACTTGGAGAAAGCATGTTATAAATTAGACTCATATTTGTTTAGAAGTGGGGTCATCTAGTAAGTGGTGAGTTTGATACATTGGTATACCTTATATGATGATGAGGCGATTCTAATACATGGATGTGTAATAATAACTTCTTATATCATTAAAGAATAGATGATATACATATGTACATCCAGGTTTGTAGTAGATCCTAGAGATAAATTAATTTTCTATATATTTAGGTTATAATTCTGGAGACCATGGACTGAGACATAAATTAATAAAAAAATTCCATCATTCCTTAACTAATAGTGGATAAATGATGAAAAAATAATTTTCGTATTATTTTCTTTTTAACATCATATTCACATGTGGATGTGGTTGGAAATCATGATTTACTTTTTAACAGGATTACCACTGATAGCGAGGAGAAATGAACCAATATGCACTATTATTGATCATTAAATAAAATATTCTTATTTAATATTGATCCTTCAAAATAACTCTAAATTAGAGCGATGAAAGGTACATGTCAATGAAAATTTTAAATTTTTGGCATTAACCTTGACCATTATATTTGAATGATATGTGGTTTTTATATCATAGTTTATGAAGGGGTTATTGGTGGCCCTAAGGACATAGTTGAGATTTACCATAGTGTAACATCCCCAAAAAGAGAGATAGTCAATAAAGAAAATTTGTATATTGAAGTATACATTGGTGGATTGTATCCTAGACATCATCGGATTTAGGGATGATCAAATAGAATAATTTAAGTTCAAATATAAGAAAATTAAACATCATTCAATCCATATGACATGTTATGAGGCAATCTATTGTAGTCCATGCCATTAATTGTTGTGTTAGCACACGAAAAGATAAAAAATATTAATGGGCCCCATTAATTTATATGAGATTCCATATCAAGTTTCTCTAATTTAGAATAATATTATTGAATATGTGAATGGGTAGTTATATTGTACTGACATTAGGATGATACCTATCGAGTTTACTCTAAGAAATAATGAATTTATGAATGAATTTCCACAATTATACCACAAATCATTGATGGATAAATGTAATATATCACTATGATAAGTTGTATCCCTTGATATCAATTATTGGATTTAAATTGTGGGATACCCATTAGATATTTATTCTCACTACTCATTTATAAATTATGTATTTCATTTGCCTTATCATTAGCGGTCCATGAAAAATTACACACATTTCAGCGATTGTGAGGATGTTTATTTGGATCATGATGAGTTGTATGTTGGTTAAAATAGAGAAATGTTAACCAAAGTGATAATTTCCTTCATGTGATGTTGATACAACCATTCCAGATCCAATGGTGTTAAGGATAGAGCCTGGGGAAAATTTGGATTGGGAGGATGGTGTTCAATATTAGTGGACATATTTTCTTGTGTGGGACCATTGAAGGTATGTATTAGGGAAAAGAAGTAATTATCAGAAGATAATTATTGAATTTATAAAAAATTAATTATAAAAGATTTTATGTTTATAAATTTTTCATTATATTTTGGATCATTTATATTTTTGGTACAAAATTGTTTCTCCATAGTGATAAGGATTCAATGAATTTATAGAGGGAGAAAAGTTTACTGGATTAATCGTGTGGTGATATGAAGGCTATCAATGGTTGGATAGTGTATCTACAGTAGCTATTTTATATTATATAGATTCCAAAGGAATAACTGTTTGGTTCCACTAGACACCCACTGGTTAGGGATGAATCACGGTGGTACTTCCCAACACACTAGCCTACCATAGGCCACCCATTAGCCTAGGGGAACACCAGTGACACCCACCAGCTCGATGGTGTAGTTTGGCTATGTGTGTATAAATATACCCAAATATCATTCAACTAAATTAAATTTTAAAATAATTAAACACAAAAATCAAACCTAGAATCCCATATTTAAAATTTTATCAATACTATGTTGACTATTGATCTATCCAATTATTCTCCCATTTTATCTTTTCCATTGATTTGATTTAGTGATACTAGAATGGTATTTTTACTCTATATATACACGAAATTAATCTTCTTCATTGAGAGATACACATGTATATATGGTAAATCAATCTATTCCATAATTATTCAACATGGTCTCTTCCCTCTATTGATAGGTCGGTGATGATTATAGATAGTTGACAATGTATCATGATACGATAGACATATGAAATCAAATAAAGATTCTCTATGTGTATAAATGTACGGATAACCATTATAGAACTATTATTGATTTAATACTATTCAATGAACTATAATACATTAATGTTCCTTTTATAGTTTGGTGTATATAAAGACATGTCATTGATATCCCTCTCAACCAGAAATAGAATTATCTTGAATGGATGATATTAACAGGTAATTATATATAGATCGATCAACATTGGACACTTATCTTCCCAAATCATATATTTTATATATTTTATGATGTTTTTTGATGTTTTATTGATTTTAATTCGATTGACCAAATTTACTATTCTAGAATTGATGTTGAATTCATGATCTGTTCATAGAATGAAAATATATATTTGGCATTTATTTCATTATCTCTATTTTATCCCAAAACAATTTCTATCAGCATACTCAATTTGGAATGTGATTGGATAATGATTAATTCAACATGAAATATACTTAATTATACATTAAAATATAGTTCTTCGAAAAACTCAAAACTAAGGTAGAAATCCTATAAATATGATCTTGTTATCAATGGGTGTGATATACAGTTCTGACTTCGATCCTTTGACAACCCTTGTAATACATTGTCACTAACATTGAGGTAGGAATATCCTTAAAAATCATGGAACATGTATTCATCTTTATCATTTTTATGGTCATTGGTTTTTATTTATTGTTTACTGTGATTTATAGGGATCACATGTGGGTGTGTTCAAAGTGCTTGGGACTTATTTATGAAGTTTTTTCCATTATTATGTTTATGTATCATATTTCATTGATTTATATTGATCAATTGTAATTTTATATGATATTGATTAACATGATTCCGTGCTATTGTATTCTATTGTATGATCTACTTAATTATATGTATGTTACATGGAACTGGAGGCCTTTTATTATTGTATAACATGTGGAATATTGTGATGTGTTAATCCATTAGTTGGGGTGTACACAAGAAATGTAATGATTTCATAAATTGTTCTAATTAATGTTCAAGTGATAGAGTCTCCTAATGAATTCATTATAGTATGATAACTTAATTAATAGTGGATTTTTTGTAACATGTTAACTCGATTCAAAGAGGATGTTGAGTTTCATGATCACTCCATGCTTAGTGAATGATAAGTAGAATGATTTTACAATTCCTAGTGTATTTCAACATGAATGTTCACATGAGGTCATGTGGACGTTGATCATCATGCTCACCGAAAGCCCTAAGTACATCATGTAAAATTTTCATTGGCATTGTAGATTGTTATTTATCACATCAAATGAAATTGAATTATCCATCTTGTATAGATTAAAATAAGGTATGGTTGGGGTTCATGGGGGACTCAGTTAACAATTTTTTTTCAAAATATGATTGATTATACTTTCATGTGAATTCATCTTTATCATGGGATACTCCCATTATACCTCTACACACATGTTATAAACACATTATTGGTTTCCTACACTGTTTTATTACTCATAAATTGTAATAAAATCTTGATAGTTGTACGCACTTCATTTATATAAATCAAAAATAAAAAAACATGGTAATATAAGTAGAGAGACAATGCTAAAGAATCAATTGGAAGTGTTTGGATGTACTATGATCTATTCTAAAATGTTACTCTTAATTTAAATGAAATATAATGACATTTGTTTTGATTTTTACAATAAGAGACTAATTTATATGTTTTATGACATGTATTTTATCAAATAGTACATTTTATTTCAAAAATTACATCCTTCATACTCTTAGTTTTTTGATAATATATTTACATTTTTGTTTTATCGATATGATTACAAGAGGTTATTGTCTCCCCAATGATGGTTTTTGGGCCCTCACTTCTAGTTAGAAATATCCTACATACTAGGTGGCACACATGAGGTCATGTAGCACTTCAGCCTGGGGATGCTAGTTTACGTCGGGGTATTATATTTATGGGATTCTGAGGTATTAATAGAGTATTTTCTTTCAACAATAATAATAACACATCAGATCACTAGAACTAATGAAAAGGAATCGGTTCATCATTTCATTTCATATGTTGAGAATATGGCGTGAGAAAAGTCTCACCCCAATGAAGTAATCCTCTGATTTGAAAAACAATAGAAAGATTTTATTATTAATGAACAGTTAATGAATTACAATATAATCACAACCACCATAAGATAAAATGAAGTAATAATTTAATTCCATAACCATTCAAGTTATTATGAGATAACCATATATTTTATAACAAAATTGTCGACGATTACATTCTTAAAAATAATCTGATTTAGAAAATCTATCACTAAGTACAAAAACATGACCTATGTTATATGATACCATATGGTTTTCCCCGGATATCTATATGAATTAAATATCTTATAGATCCCAATTGGATAAACGTTATGAACTCTCACGAGATTGTAAAGGCTGTGGTTTTTGTTTCATGAGTGATATCTTATGGGAGATGCTAATGAATAGTCCATTGTATATAGAGAAATTAGTATCAATTAAGTGGTAAAAAATTATTTATAAATCATATAATGTTGGATTATTAGGAATATTATTATATAATAGATGTATAATGTCTATACTATGTCAGATTTTTTAATTCTTTTAGAAATATGGATGTTCTTGTGTTAAGGGTTTCTTATATATCATTTATATCTTTAAGTCATATTTCATAATAACAACATGAATATTATTTTTTTGGTATATATAATATACATGAAATTATATTAATATTATTTTAATGAAAACTATGGATATAAAAAAAAGAACAAATGTTATACCTTTTATGTGGTGTTTATTTGGATATGACCAATACTATAAGGGTTATTCGACAATATATATGTTCATTAAAACATTTTTCTTATGATACTTTTATTTGAGTTTATAGAGTGTTTATACAACCTATTGGATTTTTTATAGCATGATTCGATTTCAATTAATGGAATTTAATCTTTCTTTTGAGTTATTTTCATTCATGTGGGATTCATTTGAAATGAATCTAAAGTTGTGAGAATTTAATTTACAATCCCAGTTCATTTTTAAGATAGATTTGTTAAAATATTAATTTTTTCTAAATTATATCTTATTTAAACATTAAACCCCATATGGACTATTCTTCTTTACTTATTTCTAGAATTTTCAGTTATTAATACCATTTCCCCCTATATTTATCCAAATGATATTGATATTTTTGGTAAAAAATCCTACATTACTTATTCGTTTTTATTGGGGATTATTTATCCCCATTAAAAATGTTAATTTTGGTATATATATATATTTTTTAACAATAAAATGTTCATTGAAAATATTTTTATTATACATGTATATTTCATTATAAATGTTGAGAATAAATATTATTTATTTTTCCTGAATAAATCACCATCCAAATTCAAAAAAAATG
Source organism: Viscum album (assembly GCA_963277665.1). NCBI lineage: Eukaryota > Viridiplantae > Streptophyta > Magnoliopsida > Santalales > Viscaceae > Viscum > Viscum album. Next base: position 1,842,548,435 of record OY728156.1, read on the forward strand.
TGAAGAACTATTTTATATCTTATACATTATAAATTGTTATTTCAATAATAATTTCTTTATTTTTTAAGAATGATTATAATAGTATTTTACTATATTAATTTCAATGAAATTCAATTTCTAATAATTCATGAAATGTCTATTTTTTAATTATATGGATGAAAAATATATTTTCATGTATTTTCCACGAAATGTTTAAATGATTTACAAATTTTTTTTAAAATATATAAACATACATAAATGATGTTATTATGGGGATGTGTTCAAATTATACCATCCCTTTCTTTTCTTTTTATGATTTATGATGTGGAGGTTTTAATGTTCTTTTGATGAACCTGATTGCTTTTTTGTATGAACTATTCGAATTTATAATTATGATGTATAAATAATTTATCATGACTTATGTTTCTTTCATAAAATTTAATGATGTATTGAAGGGAATTATAGTTTCTTCTCTGAATTATAAGATTAAATTCAATATATATATACTTTTTTCACTTTTTCTGTTCTCATAATTTTTTTATGATGATAGGTGATTCCAATGTAGCTCATGATGATGAGTGATAAAGATATTTCTATCCAATGAAAAGGGTAATTTAAAAATGTGAAAACTTTGGATTATACCACTAAACAGAAATTTATATTACTAAATATATGTAACTAGAAAAAAATATTACTTTTAGTAGTGAAAAGATACCCTTAAGATAACTCGGGAATTATTCTATTTATGTGATTACCTGGGAAATGTATGATGTCCCAAGATATAAAACTGTTTCTTTATGATTTCTATTATTTTTAATGGTTTACTTAAACAATATCAGTCCTGCATGCCTCATGGAAATTGGATCAATTGAGTGTTTTCTTATATAAAATAATTATAAAATGTCTCATGTTTTTTTCTATGTTTTTATAGGAATGAGTTATCATATGTTATAATTTGGAACATTGATTATTATCTCATACTTATATGAGTATTTTATGTTACATATGATCATTGATATCTCGTATTATACTCTTACTAATAATTTGAGTTCATAATTTCCTATGTTTCTATTTCTAAATTATATGTAAAATGATATTATGAATTATGTTTCAATGTTAATATCATGGCAGGATAATTTCATGTATTATTTTTATGACTTTTTATGGAATTATAATATTTCAGTATAATGGGAAAATTCACATTTGATGATAAATGAATGGGTTTTATCATATAATTCATCTATTAATAATTATTAAAACTCTACAAATAAAATCACATTTTTATTCATTTAAATAAATGTTTGTTATAGATATTGTGTTTATGGATGGTAAAAATTGGGAAAATCTAGTTTGTATCAATAAAATATGTAAATAATATATTTTAATCACTGAATCAATATTTATGAGTCTAAATGTCTTTATTTTTTTTAGAGATCTATTTATAAAAAATTAGATGTTATGATGTAATCATATAAGGATAATTAATGAGTTGAAGATAATATTATGGGTTTATAATATTTGGGATGAGAATATATTTGATGGCCTTAATAACTTTTGTGGTTTTATATTATTGGATTTTATGGTGAATAAATGAATTATTGAAAATTTTAATTATATATTTAAAAAAACACTGATATTTTTTACCCTTAGGTTTCACATGTAGTGTTACATTATGTTTTTTAGGAATAAAATTTATGATGTTATAACCTAAATGAATCATATAACCTTAAAGTCCAACACATTATTTGATGATGAGAAAATTATGTTTAATGTGAATAAAGGGTTCATTGTTTTTTCAAATATATAAACCTTGAAAAATGCATTTTTGAATATTTATTTAAAGTTATTTTTAGATTAGTTTTTTTAAATTTATCATCATTTGATTAATTTATTGGAGTCTATTTTTCATAAAATTAGATTTCATTTTATATATAACGATTGAGCTTGTTCATAGATTCTTATATGATTTTAATGAGGCTTATTATGATTAATTATGTAAATTTAAAATGTTACCATATTTTGGAGTTTAAATGAATTCAGAATATAAATGTTCTCGTATGTGACATCGCAAGTGATTAAAGATATTTGGAGATAAATTTGATGATGATCTCGATGTAATATGTTGTTAAACCTTTTGATCATTTTGTGTTTCAAATTGTTTTTGGATTATTCTGAACAATATTTAGGTTAGTTATTTATAGAATATTTCATGTTTAGATTTTGTTGTGAAAGTTCATAAATTAGATGTTGTTTTTGTATTTATTCATTTGAAGGGTTATTAACTTCATATAATATATTATCTTGTGAAAACCATTGATGATTTTTATGAAATATGGAAAACATGAGAAATATCTTGTCATCATTTTGTGGATGATGTGATCTGTTCTTAGTTAATTTTATCTCTTAATAATTTAAAATAATTATTTTGAATATGATATGTATAAAATATGGAAAATTCCTTGAAGAAGAACTAAAGAGTGAAATTACAATTATGGTATCAAATAAATTTATGTATGGTCATCATATATAATTACCTAAAAAAGTCGGTAAACGAATTAATAATGTTAATCAAGATAGTTATATATATATTGGTCCATATATAGAAAATATCGGTCATCTTTGATTGTATTCACTATGAAACTGTAAAGAACTCGAAATGTCAACCAATTGTTTTTTTAAATACATTGGAATTTTACGAGTCTGTGGTTTCTGACGGCATTTGATTCCGAGGCACGGTGTGACCAAAATCAATTTCTGAAGTTTTGTTCAGGTACATTCAGTAAACGTACATGCAAATTTTTTTATCTTTTGAACCGATGCTCGGAAATGAAATCTGAGGGCACCGATGAACTCGCAGCGCCGATATTCTCTTAAGGGGACAATTACCGCAGTTGCGTTTTATGCGGGTTGAAAGTTAAGTTTTTGGGGATTAATAAAAATGTGAAATAAATTTTTTGTGAAAAATTTTATTTTTTCTTGGGTAGTTAAATCCTACATCGGGACGTTTTTTGTGGGGCCCACACCAACATAACCTCCCATGAGAGGATATTTGTGAGGTGGGGCCCACACAAACCCAAACCCTTCCACCTCTCTTCAACTCCCCAATAATTACCTAATGTTTATTTTGACAACTAATTATTAATGGTGGAGCCTCTCCACCTCCCCCTCTCAATCAATTGTGCCAACTCATATAATTAATGTCTACATTAATTATTTGGCACCTCTTTAGAATAAAATAGATTTGCATCGAAATTCTATTAATTTGAGAGCCTTTATATTTCTTTTTTATTTGGAAAATACCTTTTGGGGGAAGGCTTTGGATATTTAGAAGAGAGGTGATCCTTCTTTGACAAAGAACACCTTTCTTCAACAAAGAGCATCGCTGACGAAGAACTCGAAGGAATTATTCCAACGAGGCATCTTCCTCGGACGCCCCTCGACGTCAGGGAGTCTACGTAGTCTATGAAAAAGACACTTCCTTCATCATTTATGGGATGACACTATTCTTCTGTGACCCCTGACTACCACAATGCTCGTCTTCCACGACTCTACGAAATTCAACGTCAATTACAAGGTGGGGGTTTTGTATAATTTATAAGTGAATGAATTATCCCATTTGTGATTTTTTTTTGGGTTACATTCGGACAATTGTTATCACATAATGCGGAGGGCACGGGCCGAACGAACATGGTCGGACGAACCTCCGATGTTTTCCCGAATTTTATTCGTGATAGAGGTGCATTGTAAAGTGTGGCGACGAGCGAAGGCGGTGGCCGCGCGCTGGCCACGTGTGGAAGAGTAGTGGCCCGAAACTGTGGGATTCTCGGCCGATGTTGAACCGACAGGATAAATCCTACTAGACTAAAGAGATAGCAGTGCCACAAGGGACACCGTGTAGTAGATAACTGCAGCCTGCGCTCCGCAAGCCGCTCGACGGCAAACCGACCGGCTCGTCACTGGTATAGGAAGAAAGATTCATGATGCCCGGAGGGTGCCACGCTGAAGGGACCACGGCCCACTCGTACGGCCCGCTCACGCTAGGAAGTTCGACCGACATTGGGTGATCGGTTGGGACGGAGGCCCCGCTCAGCACTGCCGGTTCGGGGAAGCAAGGGGCCGCACCCACCCCCTCCCTGGACCGCTGGGCCACTCGGGCTGGTACGCTCCCTGTTGGGCTGCGCCGCGCAGTGTCGGTCCAGGCCGCCCCCCATCGGGCTGCTCCAACCCTCTACTGGGTCAGACCCGCCAAAACTGGGTTGACCCGACCCGCCAGCCCACTGTGCTTAACGGGTCATGCCCGTTTTCACTTAAACGTGAATATCTATAAGACTGCATGTCTGATCAACGCTCCGTCTACGAATTTGGGGCCCTCACGATGAAGATGTTCTTTTTCGATACTCAAAGTGAGTTTTGGACAACTTTGGAAAATGGTCGGGTTTGGAATGAGTGTATTTCCAACTGGGCCCCTGGAACGGAAAAGTCAATCTATCTCAGACCAGGTGACCGATTGACGTGCCATCTCTCGCGTAGGGTTCCTTTTGAAGAGATCAAACATTGTGGTACATCAACTCTAGTCTTCTTTATAGATGATGTGATGACCCCTTTGCTCATGGAGGAGACCCTCCTGGAATTGAGCGTGCTGTATACAGGAACCCAATAGCTGGCTGTGACTGCTTTGAATTCTGTACTGGAATCCTCCATGGGTTCGACAGCGACAACTATAGTACTGGAATCCTCTATGGTTTCGATGGCGATGACTATTGTTCTTGTATCATGTGCGGTTCCGGCAGTTTTACCTCTATACATGTATCATGTGTGGGTCTGGTAGATTAGCTGGTCTTGTATCTTTTGTGGGTCCAACAGCTTTGTTGTTCTTGTATCATGTGTGTCTCTGATATCTTAGATTAATTAGTCACTACATCTGATCATCTCTATCTCTATAAGAAATATGTATACCTGTGTGAGCTGAGTCTTGATTTCTAATCATTATGATCGATGTGATTGACTTCATTCTTTTGTGGACCGGGTTGTATTTGGGGTCGAGATTTGGAGCCATACTGTGGTTGATAACATAGGTATTTGTATAGGAATATTCCTATGTAGGGTTGGTTGATAATTTGTGTTTGTATCTCTCTTAGGTGTTTTATCCTTTGTGGATTCTGGGAGACCTTCGGGGGTCTCTGGGTCCCTAATGAGAATTGTATACTCACCCCTACACAGGCTATTCCCCTAATACATTGTGTTGGTTGCATTTGACAGATAACACTGATATAGGTAGAGGCATGTTGAGCAGGATGGTACCCGGAGGTGGACCACTTGGTGAGATGTACACGGAGGGGACAGATGTAATTGAGGTGCTGAGGAGGCCATTTGTACTCACCCTTCATGTGGTATTCCTGTAGGAAGACTCATTGGTTTTTCTATTACTGTACTGCAGTTGTGCTAGCATTATCTTGTACTGTTCTTTCAGTTGGGTTTGTATACTAGCCCATTTACTATTCACCACTTACTATTGTACTCAGTTTACATAATTCATTATTCAGTTCTGTACTCTATTGTGTTGTTTACTTTAATAAAGGAAATGGAATCCCTTTTTATCATAATTTACCCCTATGGTGCTAGTCTCTAGCCCCCGGCCTATAGAAGGTGTCCATGGAGTAGTCGCGGCACAGACCCCGAGGATGGGTCACGAGAAATTGGTATTAGAGGAGTCAGTTCTACCAAATAACTCAAGACTCTGATATTTCTTTCTGTGGATAAATAGTGTTAAGAGTATTGAGTTTGGTTTTTAGTACAGGGAGTCCAGTGTTGGTGCGGCCACCGACGTATCCAAACACCAGGACCCTGACCACTGATTTCTGACTCGGTGCACGAAAACACTGATTGCATGGGTGTTTCAAAAGTGTTCTTTGTGATTAATTTGTGTCAGATCACCAAGAATAATATTTATCCGTGGTACACCAGTTTCTTTTTAGGATGACCCTCGAAGGTAGCCTACTAGGGTTTTGAGTCCCGTGTGAGATAGTAGCCCATCGAGCAACGAGGCCTCAGTGCAAGGGCCCCATCACAGTGGAGGCACTAGCGGTACCACTACCCACTGAGCCACTAATACTACCAGATCTAGAAACAGAGAGTGCACACCGCATGAGTACGTTGTATGAGATCCAGTGACAGAGGCCGCCTAGGTTCTGCGGAGAGACGAACCCACAGGTAGATGAGGATTGGCTAGAGGCTATCGTCTGAGATTTCATATTGGTAGGGACACCAACCGACCTTATGGTGATCCATGTCGCGATTATCCTGTGTGAAGCGGCAGGAATATGGTGGAGCCTGATGCTCCAGATTCATGATAATAAATCTTTACTGTGGATGGACTTTGAGAGTCTCTTCCATTCGGAGTTTGTTCCACCCACCCTTCGTGCGGTTCGGATTCAAGAGTTACTACATCTGCAGCAGGGCATCATATCAGTAGTTCAATACTCATTGAGGTATACTGATCTCCCACGCTACTACAGGGATATGGTATGGGACACGTTCCTCAGGACGTGGACCTTTTAGAAGGGACTGAGGCATGAGATCAGGGCTTCTATGATTCCCCTTAGCATACTGACGCAGGCAGGAGTGATGGTGTGAGCCCTTCTAGTGGAGAGCTTTCTCGCTGAGCAGTCACTAGCCGCGAGACCCACCATAGGATGACACGTAGTGGAGCATTCTATAGGGGGCAGTAGACAGATGTCACAAGGGTCCAAGGGAACCAGAACATCATGTGAGCGACCTCAGGATACATGTTCGGTTGTGAGGGGCACACGAAATAGATCCAACCTTACGAGGAGCAGACAGTGCTTTGCATGCCGTGGTAGGGCTACATGGCTCATGAATGCCTTACCCACAATGCAGATGAGCAGCAGACAGTAGAGGGACCTCCCATGAATAGGCAAGGTTTGACCATGGTGGTCAACCAGGAGAGGGTGGATGAGGTAGAGGATTTGTCTGAACAGCGGGTGGTGGATTATGTTTCGAGGCTCTGCCGCCACTACCACCAGGAGGTCCACCCCAACCATAGTGAGCTAACAGACAGAGGCAGACACAGCTCCAGGCAGTTGAGGCCTACGACCACGGTGCACCAGATACGATTCAGAGTACTATCTGTGTCTACTCCTCCCTTACTGCCGTTTTTATAGACACAGGTTTGAGTCATTATTTTATTGTCACTGCCCTTGTTCAGAGCTCAGTGTTTCTGAGGAAGTCGTTGGATCAATCCTTAAGGCTAGACACTCCTACTGGTGAAAACTCGACGATTACGCACTGGTTTTAGAAGTGGGAGCTTACTATAGGAGGTGAGAGCTTCAGCTGGGATTTTTTTATAGTGGTGTCTAGGCCTTATGACTTCATATTAGGATTGGATTGGTTTTCTACAGATCATGCTCAGATCGGCAGTATGTGGCGCAAAGTGCGGTGTGTCCGCACAGATGGGAGCATGCACACCTTCATTGGTGAAAAGGGTGACTTTGTAGTTCATGATGGACTTACGCAGAGGAGAGTGTAGCCAATCACAAATCGGTTGGCTAGTTTCATACATGGAGTAGTTGATGTGTGGAGTCCGAGTTTTCCTACTGTTGTGGATCAGTATGTAGACGTTTTTTCTGACGACGTTCCTGGGGTAACTTCTCATAGAGAGGTAGACTTTTACATTGACAAGTACCTTGAGATATCACTGATATCTACTCTAACATATTAGTAATCTCCCGCTGAGCTTCGTGAGCTATGGGTATATCTAGAGGACTTGCAGGGAAAGGGATGTATCTGACATAGTGTTTCACCCTGGGCTTCGCTGATTTTGTTCTCCAAGAAGGAAGATGGGACCTTGCAACTATGTGTCGACTAACGTCGCCTGATTCAGGTGACCGTAATGATCAAGTACCCACTTCCAAGGATTGACGGAATCTTCGCTCAGATCAAGGGAGAATGATGGTTCTTGAAGATAGACCTAAGGTCAGGCTATCAGTTGCTCAGATTTAGAGACAAGGATGTGCAAATGATGTCTTTTAGGTGTCGGTATGGCCACCACGAGTTATTTTTTATGCCCTTCGGCGTAACCAACGCTCCAACAGTGTTCATGACACTCATAAATAGGGTCTTCCAGCCTTACCTCGATCGTTTTTCATAGTCTTCATCGATGACATACTGATTTACTCGACTACTGAGTAGGAGCACGCCAACCACTGGCAAGTTTTACATGACACACTTCGAGAGAACCAGATTTATGGTATGCTACCGATGTTCCAATTCTGGATTCGAGAGTTTCCCTTTCTGGGACACATCATATCGGATGTGGGAGTAGTAGGGGATCCAATGATGATCGAGGTAGTACCTTCTTGATATCCACCCAGGAGCGTGATGGAGGTGTGGAGTTTCCTGGGTCTGGCTGGTTACTATCGGAGATTTATGCCAGACTTCTCCAGAGTTGCAACAGTACTTTAAGCCATGACGAAGAAGGGGTCACCCTTCGTGTGGTCAGATAGATGTCAGTAGAGCGTTCAGGAGCTGAGGCAAATATTTACTAGTGCACCCATATCGAAGCTACAGAAGGAGGGTGTTTGGTACGTAGTAAACTGCGACGCATCTGTGACTTAACTCGAGTGTGTAATAATGTAGGAGCAAGTAGTGATCACTTATGGTTTGCGGCAGCTGAGATAGCACGAGCAGAACTATGCTACCCATGACCTTGAATTAGCAGTAGTGGTCATTTCCTTGAAGAGGGGGCTGCACTATCTAATAGGAGAGCGCTTTATAGTCTACTCTGACCACCAGAGTCTTAGGTAAATCTTCTCATAGAAGGATATGAACCTGAGACAGAAGCGATGTCTTGAGTTCCTCCAGTACTATGACATTGAGATAGTCTATACTCCTGGGAAGGGGAACGTCGTAGTTGTTTCTCTCAGCAAGAGATCGGGTATTCAGCTACTAGGATAGGTGACAAAATAGCTATCCGCGTTGCATATATAATTTGTGGATATAGATGGATCATTGTTTCTCTTTTCTCTCATAGTCAATCCTCCACTTCTTTAGCGAGTCCGAGAGGTACATCATGTCGAAGTTGATTATGAGCTACGACGTGCTCAGATATCCCTAGGGTAGGCGCTTGATGGATTTTCTGATGGACTGGAGCACGTCATCCACTTCAGGGGACATAACATAGTACCAGTTGCACTACAAGAGGAGGTGCTGAGGGAGTTCCACACTTACCCTCTAGTGGTACATCCAGGAGTGGAGAAAATGTATCAGGACCTTAGACGAGTGCACTAGTGGCCGGGTATGAAGAAGGTTATAACAGAGTTCGTTTTATGATGCCTCACTGTTCAGCAAGTGAAGGCGGAGCACCAGGTACCAGCAGGCTTGGTACAGCCCATAGAGGTCCCCGAGTGGATGTGGGATGGGATCTCCATGGATTTCGTGACGTGGCTTCCATGTACATCCAGAGGACATGACTCTATCTGGGTGATCTTAGACTGACTCACCAAGTAAGCCCACTTCCTACAGATCAGATATCATGGCTCAATAGAGAGATTAGGACACCTCTACTTTCAATAGATCATACGACTTCATGGTGTTCCATTGACTATCGTCTCCAATCGAGACACTCGTTTCACTTCCCGGCTATGGAAGGGGTTGCATGAGGATTTTCGCACGCAGCTTCTTCTGAGAACTGCCTTCCATCACTAGATGGATGGCCAGATTGAAAGGACCATTCAGACACTTTAGTACATGATCTGTGCATGTTTCCTCAACTTTGGACATAGTTGGGTGGATCACTTCCCTTGGTGGAGTTTTCGTACAACAACAACTATCAGTCCACCATCCGGATGGCCTCCTAACGTGGCAATTTATGGCCGACCGTGCAGATCACCTCTATGCTGGACAGAACCAGGGGAGTCAGCACTAGTAGGTCCAAATATGGTGCAGGCTAGGATAATGAATGTGAAGATCAACCAGGAGCAGATGAAGAATGCACAAAGCAGAGAGAAGTCTGATGCTGAAAGGAGACGGAGACCACTGGAGTTCGAGGATGGCGACCACATTTTCCTACGGGTCTCACCTCGACAAGGTCTATGGAGTTTGTTATGGGGCGTCAAGTTATCTCCAAGATTCATCGGACCATTCCAGGTGCTCAGCAGAGTAGGCGAGGTGGCTTACCGCCTGGCCCTTCCACCACAGTTGCTTCGTGTGCATCATTTCTTCCATGTATCTCAGCTGAGGAGATATGTGCATGACCCGACCCACATCATTGATCACGGAGAGCTGGAAATTGAAGACGGGGCAACATTCACAGGGGTCCCGGTGGATATCGATGATCGATAGGAGCGATTCCTATGTGGACGGTCGATTTCTCTGGTGCGTGTTTGCAGGCAGCACGGGAAACTCCAAGAGAGCACTTAGGAGAGGCATTCTCAGATTCCTGCTGAGTAACCCCATTTTTCCCCTAGCGTGTGTTGTTGCTTTATGATGATGAAAATCCATGTGTTGGGAGTAATTTAACGACCCTGAAATTTCTAGGAATTGTTTTTTCATAAATACTTCAGAATTTTATGAGTCTGTGGTTTCTGACATCACCTGATTCTGAGGCCCGGTGTGCCCGGAATCAATTTCTCATGATTTTTTCGGGTACATTCAGTAAATGTACGTGTGGGTTTCTCTATATTTTGAACTAGTGCTCAGAATTGATATCTGAGGGTACCGATGAACTTGCAACGCCGATATTCACTTAAGGGGACAGTTGCCGCTATTGCGATTTATACAGTTTGAAAGTTAATTTTTTGGTGATTAATAAAAAAGATAAATAAAATTTGTTGTGAACAATATTTTTATCATGGGTAGTTAAATTCTAGTTGCAGATGTTTTTGGTGGGACCCACACCCACATAACCTCTCATGAGAGGATAATTTTGAGGTGGGGCCCACACGAACCCAAATCCTTCCACCAACCCTCAACACCCCAGTAATTCCCTTATGTTTATTTTGAAAACTCGTCATTAATGGTGGATCCACTCCACCTCCCTCTTCCAATCAATTGTTCCAACTCAAATAATTAATTTCAACATTATTTATTCGACACCTCTTTTGATTCAAATTTAATTTCATGGAAATTATATAAATTTGAGAGCCTTTTTATTTATTTTATGAAGGAAAATCACTTTTGGGGGAAGGCTCTGGAGATTTAGAATAGAGGTGATCATTCTTCGACGAAGAACATCGTTATTCAATGAAGAACAGCCTCGTCAAAGAACACGAATCACTTCTTCCAATGACAAATCTTTCTCAGTCGCACCTCGATGACAAAAAGTCTTCGTCACCTATGACACTGACTATTCCTACATCATTTAGAGAACTACACCGTTATTCCGCGATGCCCGACTACCTCGACACTCATCTTCTGCAGCTCTAAAACATGCGATGTTAATTACGAGGTAGGAGATTTTTGTAATTAATAAGTGAGTAAATTATCCTGTTTGTTATGTTTTCTTTGGATTACCTTCGGCCAATTGTTACTGCCTAACACAGAGGGTGTAGGATGAACGAAAATGGCCTGACGACCCTCTGATGTTTTCTGGAATTTTATTCACGATAGAGTAACATTGAAAGGGGTGATGATGAGTGAAGGATGTGGTCGCGCAACAGCCGTGTGAGGAAGAACCACGACCCTCAACTGTGGGCCGCTCAATTGATAAAGAACCGGATGACTAAAGCTGGTCGGACCGGAGAGATAGCGGTGCCACAAGGGACGTCGTGCAGCAGAGAACAAAGGCCAATGCTTTGTGGGACGCTGGGTGGTGAACCGGCCAGCTCGTCAGTAGGCCAGGATGAAGGAGCCGCAGTGCCAGGAGGGTGCTGCACTAAAGGGACCGCGTACCACCCATGCGGGCTTCTCACGCCAGGAAGGTCGGCCTGTAGGGAGGGCGGTGCCGCCAGTTCAGGAAAAATGGGGGCCACCCCCCCCCCTAGACCGCTCGGACGGCTGGCTGAGCCACGGCATGCCGGGCCACGCCGCCACGTGCCGTGCCAGGACGGACCGCGCCCCAATGGGCCGGGACGCCCCCCCTCGGGCAGGGTCGCGCCCCTCGGGCCAGGTCACACGACTCATTAGGCTGATCCAACCCTCTGTCTGGTTGGACCTACCATAACCGGGTTGACCTGACCTGCCAGCCCACTGGAATTAACAGGTTGGACTCGTTTTCATGTAAACGTGAATATCTATAAGACTTTGTGTCCGATAGACGCGTCGTCTATGGATTTAGGACCCTCACGATGAAGCAGTTCTTTTGCGATACTTTAAGTCAGTTTCGGAAATCTTTGGAAAACGGCCCGGATTGGAATGGGCGTATTTCCAACCGGGCCCCTGGAACGAGAATGTCAATATATATCAGACCGAGCGTCTGATTTCACACCATCTGTTGTGTTGGGTTACCTTTGAAAAGATTGAACTTTGAGGTACATCAACTCTAGACTTATTGATAGTTGATGTGTTGACCCCTTTGCTCATGGAGCGGACCCTCCTTGAATCGAGCATGCTGTGTGCGGGAACCCTATAGCTGGCTGTGACTTCATTGACTTCTGTACTGGAATTCTCCATGGGTTCGACAGGGACGAATACCATACTGGAATTCTCTGTGGGCTCAACAGTGATGAATACAGTTCTTGTATCCTATGTGGGTCCGGTATTTTAACCCTTATACTTTTATCCGGTGTGGGTCTGGAAGAGTAGATGGTCTTGTATCCTATCTGGGTCTGACAGCTTAGCTGGTCTTGTATCCTGTGTGGGTCTGAGATCTTAGAAGAATCAATGACTACATCTAATCAAATCTATCATTATATGAAAGATGTATACCTGTGTGAGCTGAGTCTTGATTTCCAATCACTATGATCAATGTGAATAACTTCTTTCCTGTGTGGACGGGGTTGTATTTGGGCTCGAGAGTTGGTGTCGTACTATGGTTGATAACTTAGGTATATGTGTGGGTATATACCTAAGTAGGGTTGGATGATACTTCGTGTTTGTATCTCTCTTCAGTTGTTTATCCTTTATGGATTCTAGGAGACCGTCAGGGGTTTTGGGGTCCCTACTGAGTATCGTATACTCACCCATATACGGGCTTTTCCACCACTACGTTGTGTTGGTTACAGAGGACTGACAACACTGATAGAGGTAGAGACTTTTTGATATGGATGGTACCTGGAAGTCAACCACTTGGCAAGATGTACACAGAGCGAACGGACAGACTTGAGTTGATGAGGTGGCCATCTGTACTCACCATTCAGGTGGGATTACCGGAGGAAGACATAGTGGTTGTTGTTTTACTATAATGCAGTTGTTCTAGCTTTATGTTGTACTGTACTTTCAGTTGGATTTGTATAGTGGCCCATTTACCTTTCAGCACTTACTTTTGTACTCAGTTTAATTAGTGCGTTCTTCAGTTGTGTACTCTATTGTGTTGTTTACTTTTATAAATGAAATGTCTTCCTTTTTTATTAGGGTTTACGCCTTTGGTGCTATTCGCCATCCCCTAGAATTTGGAAGGTGGGTTTGGGGTAGTCACGGCATGGGCCCCAAGGACGGGTCGTGACAGAAACTCCATCAATAGATTAAAAATATTATTTAAATTGAGGATTGATATAATAAATACATATAAATGTTAATATTTATAGTCTACCAATACATAAAACACCAATATAAAAGTAAATATTATTGTTTTGGATTAAAAGGAATTTGGATATATTTTTGTATATCAATTATCCACAACAAATAATTTTTTCAAAAAACAATCATTATACCCTTATTATCATACATGAGATAAAATTGTGAGGAAACAATTTCAATAACGGGGTTAAATGTTACACACAATGTTTTTTTATTTTAATTTAAAATGATCAATTGGTTTGATAGATTGTACCACATGAAAAAATGTTCTTAAGGGAACAAGAATATACAATAGTAATATTATTTTTTAAATTTGACTATGGGAATCTATCTTTGGTTATGGTGGATATGAATAGTTTTAACCATGTTTTGAAATATATGTTGAAATATTTCCTTGTAGTAGTATTCATATTCTTTCCTAAGAAATATATATTCAATTTTTAATAATATATATCAAATCAAATAATGATTAAAACCCTTAAATTAATAATTCTTAATTTTAATCTAAAAGTAGGTATTCCGAAAACTTTTTTATTATTTTAAAAAATATATAAGTGAATTTAGTAATTTTATTTCTTAATATGTATATGATATTATATCTCAAAATAAAAAATATTACTTATTTTTATTTTTTTGATATTTATATAAAAAAATTTGTATAAATTTATTATTAATTATTTTTATAAATATATTAATTTCATTTAGTATATTTTATAAATCCAATTATTTTTTAATTAATTTAAATTATAAATTATTAAAAAAAATTTATAAAAAGTAAATTAATTTTGGGTGAATTGTCATTATACATGATTTTGGAATAAAATATTTTTTTATCTTAGGTGATGTATTTTTCTAAAAATACCCTTTCAATGGTATTTATGACCAAAAATAAAATTGAAATATAGAATAGTTAATATAAATTTATGTTTATATTATTAAAATTATGTAAAATTATTCAAATTAATTTCTTGTTTTAATGAATAATAACAAGGATAAACAATTATCACCACTAATTGGTAAAAATGTGATAAATAAAATTAAAACAAGGATATATGGTCTAAAAATATATAAAAGGTTAACCGATATTTCATTATATAATTATATTTATAATCAAATCATACTATCTTTGAAATTATTTAATTTTGTTTCTCTATGCCTTTGATTATAACGATTATAATATATTAATCAAAAGATAATAATCAATTGTCATTATTTTTCATTTATTACATTTTTATGATATCGATATTTATTTATATGATAAATGAATGAATATATATTTCAAATTTGAGGATAAATAAACTATATTATATGTATGAATTTCTTATATATTTTTAGTGATGTTATAATTACCATGATTTTTAAACAATGACACTACATCAATTGTACAAGAAGTGGAAGAAAAAATTAAATGATTTTAAAATAATAAAAAATATATGAATGTGATGAATTATAGTTTTCCAAAATTTTAATATACAATTAAAATGATTATTAAGTATTTATGCATTTATATTCATATTCCATTATCATCAGGATACCATTAATATAAATATTTTTTAATAATTATAAAAATAAGGTTAAATGGAATTTGAATAATAAACTTTTTTCAGATAATTATATAATTATAAATTTCCTGAATTAACTCAACAGTAAGTAAAATTAAATATTATAAAAAAAATTTCGATGTATGTTTGATAGCTAATTTTTAAAAAATACATTTAGGAACCATTGTGTTTTAAATGTATCACCCATGTCAGTGTGATATTGTGAATATTTAAGGACATCATGTTCCCCTTTATGCATTACCAATTCATCAAGGATCAGTTA
Organism: Viscum album; assembly: GCA_963277665.1. Lineage (NCBI taxonomy): Eukaryota > Viridiplantae > Streptophyta > Magnoliopsida > Santalales > Viscaceae > Viscum > Viscum album. The sequence continues at coordinate 1,842,563,930 of OY728156.1, forward strand.
TTTAATCAATTTCAACCAAAAATTGTTCACTCTTTCCTAATTCGGAAAACACATTCATTTTTCGTTTCCAATGAGGTAGATATCATACATTGTGACCTATCCTTACATTTTAATTAGGCTGTGTCATCCTTAAAAAATGAAGGAATTCCTTTATAAAATGATTGTATTCATTGGGTACCATAGTTTGATAACACATTGAAATTTATGGAAAATCCCCATAACAAATAATTCATATATTCACATGGAATATTCGATTCTCAATGTTGATTTTCAAAATAAAATATTCATCAAACCATTGTTATTGAAAACATGAATGACATAAAATTTTCATACTCGATGGCCACAAAATATTTTTTTTCAACAATCATATAGGAAGTGAAACAACTACAATCAATCCTTTTGGATGATTTATCCATTTTTCTCATTGTGATTTCCATAATGTTTCCCTTCTCAACTTTTTTCGTTATTCATGAGTTTTTTCACCTCCAATAATAGTAAATTTAATCATTCCACGTCGAGATGTATCATATATAACATATATTACATAGAAATAAATTAGATTTATGTTTTTAAATAGTATGAATATTCATCCATCTATATTGATTTCCTTTTGTCTGTATTATTTGGAACATATTTTTCTAACATTGATTAATAGTTCATAGAATTTAGTCAATATACATTTCAACAAAAAAAGTATCATTTATAAACTCTTCATTATATAATATTTTTACCAATGTATTCATGTTTCCATTTCTAATTAAGAAATTTGTTCACTATAAACATATATATTAATAATATCCAATAATTCTAAAAAAATATAAAGTAAATCATGGGGCATTATTACATGGATTTTCTTCTCTAAATCAATAAGCATGGTTTTTTGGTGAGTTACCCAAACAAATCATCATTTTGGGTGTATGTTCTTTTGGACGTGCAAGATTATTCATATATTTTCCTTTATTATTATAATTTTTCACCTGTGTAAATATATCTAACATTTTTATTGGGTACAATGTAAGATTTTCGCAACTTAATGTCTCATAAAATCTAACTTCCTCATGTCATTCCAGGAGTTTGATTTATCTTTTTATCTCAACGAATTCATCCCATCCCCGCATCATTTTATATTGGATCTCTAATACTTTTGAATAAATCCTTTAAATACTAAAGATACAACTTGGTTTACATTACCCCTACACTATTTTGAGAATGTACATAACCAAATGTTATTTTTTTGATTATTTTCATATTTTAACCATTTAATTAATCCTTCTAACTCAATTTTGAAATCTTATTGGTAATATATTTAATGTTTAGGGTCAACAGAAATTCCATTTTATTTCATTTATTGGACATTAAAACATCATTTGCATTAAAAGTATAATTTTGTCCAACATTGACTTCTTTTACTCCCACAACATCAATATTTTCACCATCTTCACCAACCGATTACCAGTTCTATCTAACACCCACAATAATGTTCTTATTGAGGTTTTTACAATAGTTAGTTTTTTCAACATATGGTTCTTCCATGAAAATATATTCTTATAAAATGATATTTTACTAATTATAGAATTTATTAGATGAAATATAATTTACCTTCATAAATTTCAATGATTTATTTTTGAATCATTCATCATCATTAAGATATCTAAACATATTCGGACACTTTTCAAATTTGTGTCCATCCATTCCCCCATCGATAAAACTATTTTGAAATCTTTCCTTAAAATATATTATCCCACATAAATATTTTTTTTATGAAAAACTTAAAAAATTATTAACGTCTATATTTTCATATTCATCATCCAATTTGATATTCTTTATTTCCATAAATTCAACTTTTTATGAGTCCTCATTTTCATAGAACAAATTATCATTCTTCCTTATCGCACATATAAATACAGTATTTTGAAGACAATATAACAACATTTCCATTAAGTATTTAAACTCAAATACTGAGATATTTTGTATGAAAATTTCCAAAAATACTTATAAAATATTTTAAAAAATTATAATATTATATAATTTTTTTCTCATAATCATTTCATGAATATTACAATTAAGTTAACTAGATTGAATAATGCATCAATATGTTCATTCAATTTTATCCTCAAATACTCTGACTTGTTTGACATGGCCTATAATTTTTTATTTTTTATCACTGATTTAACATTATAGATGTTGATTAATATATCCTATAATTTATGTTTGTATTTACATGGAATCACCATTATGTAAATTATTTTGTACAATGTTTATGAAATAATATATTATTTTTTAGTGTTGAAATCATAATTCCATTATTATTTTTCGGATAATACATCTCTTTCTATGCTAACCATGTACCCTTTTATTCTTGATATGTAACAATCTATTGACTATGAATATATATATATATATATTATTGAATCAAATTATTATAAATTTAAAATATCTTTCCTTGAATGATAAAAATTTCCTCTTGGTTATTGGTTTAATCAATTGATTTAAGAGATATAATTATGAAAACTCATTCAATTTAATAAAACATATTGATATCAATTAACGAAAACTACCTAATATTGGGGTTGGGGTCAGTCAAGGTATTTCTATTTCTATAAACACCATTTAATATGACATATTTTTAGTTTTAGTATGAACATATATCTACATAACAGAAAAATTATAGATTAAGAAAGAAAAGATGAATACTAATAAAAATCGGTTCTCTCAGACTAGGATATTCAACAGAGTAGATGATAACAATGTGTGGATTTTACAGTTAAATAATTGTAATGCAATTTTAATTAAAACATATTGAAAAGGAAAAAATATTAATGTGTACAACCCTATCAAATTGGAGAACTAATAGTCCTTGTATAAAATAAAATGTGACTACACTTCATAAAAATACTCTATAATGACAAAATCTATGAATATGATTACACCATATATGGTGTTTCAAATATCCCCACCAGCATCCACATGGTTAAAGTACATGATCATATAGTGATATAGATTCATTAATTATCCTATATTATTAAATATTTATTTCAAGTATGAGTTTAGTATCAGACTATAAATTAACTCATATCCTCATTAATTTTTTATAGACAATTATATTGATTCCATCAGGATAGAATATATAAATATATGTTTTCACATTTCTTAATCACCAAACAACCACAATAATGAAATATGGTTTAAAAAACATTTAGATGAAGTAAAATATTTATTATTTCATTTAAAAAATCTATAAAACATATAAATATTAAAATATTGTTACTCTATAAGATATACCTCTTATTTTGTGTGATTATAAAAAATCACAATTTAATTCCTTCCTAATCCCAAAATTGATATTTCTACTGCCTATAATTTAAAAAACACTATAATTTGTATTGTTTTATTTTTTTCAAAATATCTTCCCTTTTGGAATTTTCATAAATGGACACTGAACATAGAAATATTTAAATAATTAATAGAATAAACTATGAGTTAAAAAATAAATATATATGTAAATCCTTGACCCAAAATAACTAGGATCGAGATTGTGATCCATAAAAAATCACAAATTCCTCATATTACACAGGAGGCCACCAAATATCATTAGATACTAAATACAATCAATAGTAGGATTATACAATAAACTATCATTTTGATATAGAATAATCAAAAATAGGTTACACAATAATAAATAGTGCATAGAAAAATGATATAGAAATCTAACATTATGTAAAATATAAAACATGTCACACATGAAAATACCCTTTTATCCCAATGAAGAATACCTAACCAAAAAATATAAGTAAAATATATATAATATGAAACACAATAAAATCCTCCCATGTCTTTCTTGTTACATTAGTTCTCTTTATATTTCAATACTCATTCATCTTCCATAGGCCCCTTTCCATTACCTATATATCAATACACGATGTACGCTTGAACATTTAAATTATAGTGTTGGGTGTGAGTAATAAAAAAAATTTTAAAACTAATATTTAATGAATAACATGTTTTCACAAGTGTAGTAGTTTTATTCCATGATAAAAATTAATTCTCAATTATTAATAACTATAATATGCCTTGTTTTCATGTGTTAACCAAGCCACCATGAGCCTTTCCCGTACAGACATCTACTCCAACTACAGAAGATAATGAAAATATTTAATAAATTAACAATAAATATATATTAGGTTGGTGAACAAGTTTCTAAATAAAAAAATGACATCTATTTTCATTCGAACCACAAGGTGGATTTTGAACAAGATACTCTGAATCATCAATTCATCGAGTGGAATTCTCGATGGTATTGTTTACGGAATAATTTCAACATCCCTCTTACATGTGTATGGGTTTATTTTCATCGTATTCACATTTCGTGAGTACTACCCCTATAATCTATAACAATACAATGATGGTCTAGCTATTCTGACAACAAAATAAATTACCAGCATAATCCGGGTAAATACTTAGAAAATTGTTGAGCACAAAAAGGAAGAATATAACATTACATCCTAAGAATCAGTAGCATCATTCAAGTATATGCGATAAAAATCAAACATGGAGAACAATATACCTTGGGGTATTCATTAATCAAGAATCTTATATGGGCCTCAGGGTATACAAACAAAAAAAATACCATCACTATCAATAATATTCAATAATTTTATTCATTTAATTAATTTTTATCAATAAAACAAGTGTATGAAAGGGAAAAATTGTAATGATCATATGTAATAAATCTATAGGATAAATTAATCCATTATTAATCCAAGTATCCATGACAATATCATTCTTCAAACCAATTTAAATGTAGTCTCAACATCAAGGATTCATATCAATGGTTTTAATTCATGAGATTTGATATTTGTAAGGATAAAAGTGAGGATTCCATGTTAATATGTTTTTATAGCGTTTCATGACATATGAATTCCATCAGTGGAATTAGTTCTAAAATATTTCAATGAATATGACATTAATTCAATATACCTCAAATTAAATAAATAATAGGTCATGAATTCCTCATCAAATGTAGGGGAGAATTTTAGGTATAGTCATTGGATGAATACCCACCAATTAATAATCAATTTAATAGAGATCCAAGATGATATTCATGAAGAAATATTTTAATTATGATTAATATATAATAACATACACGTAAACATCCACCATTCATGTGAGGTCTACCTCTAGTCTAAGAGATGTCATTTAAGCCTCGTATGTATAATAAATAATACAATGATTCATTAATATCAAATTTTATGTAGATATATTACATTGATACTTCACACATATTCTTTGTTCCATCACCAATCGACCATCAATATTAGGTGTACAAAAAATGTACATTTCCACATACAAGAATGATATTAATTGTCAATGTTTGATCAGGATTTGATCAGGAGATGTCATCGACCTTCTCGTTCATTCAACAATTAATAATTGATCATGGAAATATTCACTGCATATTCCTTAAAATAAATGATTCGATATATATCCAATCAAATATCTAAAATAATTTGATTATTTAGTGTAGAATAGTCAACCCTTAATAATATGTCATCCAAAAAGAAATGAAATGTTAAACATGAAAAGATAGATAAATGAGATAGTTTAAAATTCATTGGACAAGGTATATAATTAAAAATATATTATTAGTGTTAGATTTACTATTAATCAAGGATTAAAAGTATGTTAAATGAAAATCCATGTGGTCTATTTGTTGTAACATTGGAAAAGCTTCAGCGGAAGGATGTTGGGATATCCAGTTGGATGGTGGAACCATAAGATTTTTGGCGACATCCCCCTAGTCGGTCGGTGTTCAGGGATGAATCACATGGTAATACTAGTACAACTTGATTTATGGAAGGGTATGTACATTTCTATAGACAAATAATTAGACCATTGGCTCGCTAGTGGACTCATCCTATGAGCTAGTGGTAGTTTACTACCACTAAAAGGCCAAGCTTCAAATAACATATCCATCCTATGAATATATGGAGCCTTTATATAGAATCCTAAAAACATAAACACCCATAATATAAATGAACCAACACACAAAATGGAAATGTTTTAAATCTATAGCATCCTGTACTACATGTTTTGTGAGGATATTATAATTGTCCCTAGATGATGAATTTGAGTCCATGAGAAGTAAAATCAATGTTTCATTGAAAAGAGAAAAGACAATTGAACCATAAATACATTATCCAACCCCTAATTTTCCCCCTAGATCAATCAAAAACACCATAGAATCGTGAAAATTTTTATAATACTCTCTAATGGGAAATTTTTTATTCAGTATAAAATCTTCATAGGGTGTTCCACATACAATGTCTAATGTTATAGCTCAATGTCATTATAGTTGATAATTTGTATAGGATAAATCATGTAAAATTACAGCTGAGACCCAGGAAATACATCATGTATACCATGTTTGATATAAGGAATATACATATAGTATTCCATTGTTTCCATCATCATTGAAATTATCATAGGACCAACATAACATGTTGCTAACATCCTTTTCTTCTAAAATGAAAATGGCACATCAAAGGATTCACTATTACCTAAAACTAGTTTCCTATAGAAACTCAATATATTTCTTTCTTTGTTCATCAACATACATTTTCTTGATATAAGATATAACCAACCATTTGTGAATCAAATTTACACTATAAGAGGTCTCTTCTACCATACGAGGCCCCAAAACTGCTTCCTCACTATCCTCATGCTAATGAAGTGTTGAAATAAATAGCATATAATAATGTGACTAATAAGGTGTGATTTGAATTGATTTATAAAAAAATTTGTTTCATATGAACATTGATAGGTACATGTGATCATGTCATTCTCCCTCAAAATCGAAAAATGATGGCCCAAATAATATTCAACAATATAAGAATTGTTAGTTCTTTTAATAAATATATGTATATAGATGTTATGTTGTGATCAATAGAATATAATTCTCTATGGAATTCTATAATTCCTTATAAAACCATGAGGTAAAACATGTATATTGTTCTGATAATTTTTTCCCAGCAAATTCATCCATCAGTAAAATCTAATAGACAATCAATATTTCATGCTCATATAACAAGTGAGTCACAAGGACTGGAATGATATAATAAATATTTTTGAACTGGTCAATAAAAAAAAACATAATGGCTCAATAAGGACTTACTACCCACATAAAAAATTCCATTGACACACCCTCCCCCATCCAGAGGGGTATATGAGGAGGATTGAAAAAACTACTAGGACGTTACTACATGACCATAATCCTCTACTAGGTTAGGAATTAGGAAATGAACCCATATATTTTCCTCTCTTAATCTCTGGGAAATAGGAATAAATCATAGAGATATGGTACATGTTTTTATCCATTATAAATTACCCAATTTGATATTTGTAAATCTCTTTTTACATCTCCATCGATGTATGTAGGGACCACAACTCTCCCATATTCTAGGATCACATCATCACGATCAAACAATCACCCAAGTATGAGGTTTAATCCTACTATATATGTTCTTTAATCACATCAATATACAAGTTTGATTCATAACTAGAAAAGAACAAATCTTCTATATAAGGTTTTATCACCAATGGTGTACATTATTTTAATCCCTAGTCTACAAATTCATCCATACTCTATTTTTTCTAAAAATATAACCATGTTCCAATATTCATGTGAAGGCCATTCATGAAGCTCATGAGATAATAGTATCATATGGATATGATTACCTAAAATGTTTTCATATTTCACGAGGTAACATAATAACATGATGATAAATTTATGTTGGTACTCTACATAGTTCTTATACGTCAAATTCAAATCCCGCAGTGTGAATGTATAGTAGAGGTTCATGTGGTCCCATTAGAACACAAAAATCTCTCAAATTATATAGTGTCACAAAAAAATAAAAGCATGTACAATGAATTCTGATCATAATAATGGTAATGATAGTTTCTCTCATGCACTATTGGATTACATAACACATAATATATTATCTTACACCTCTACATCAATAGAACCTCAAAAAACTCATGATGCATTAAAAAAATGGAATATCCAATCCTGGGATTCAAAATAGTTGACATTGGAGTTTTATTTATCCCCTTATAAAACACATGAAAATATTCCCCATAGTGATATGGAAACAAAAAATCTAAAAAATCAATCTATTCCGCTATACATAAAATGGAAAATTCATGGATAAAACATCAGTAGTATCCCACATAACCATGAAATATCGAAATCTTAAATAGATATCAGTACATGTTCATGACATCATCACCACTACTTTATCCATTTCCACTGATATACAAGTATATATAGCTATATACCCGATCAATTTCACCTCACGAAAATAAAAATTACACAGAAATAGTTTCTCATAAATTTGGTATTCTCATAGTGTAATCATGATTATTGTTAGATGTCTAGAATACTACATAGGGAATAGTGAGTAAATAAATATTTCCTAATGAGACCCCTGATGAATGAGTCAGGATTTTAGTGGATGATATTTTCCCTGATAAGAATTAACATTGAATTTTCATTCTTCATTCCAAAATGAAAAATACTATGATCTCATGTATCCAACGCCTACTCCTAAATGTTATCATCAAGATATCATTTTCTCAATCCCACGGATTATTATAAACTAATGATTAATCGATCTCATATAACTCAAGTGATTTATCAAACTAAACAAAGTTATAATTCATCCCGGGAAAATATATCTTATTCATCATCATCTTCTGATATTTTTTTTGGTAATGTATTATGAGTTGAAGAATACCGTACCTAATCTTGGTGAAAAAATTGTTTGCTCCCCATGGTGATATAGCTATAGATATAAAACCCTTATGTTCCATGAACTAGTTTTTCACTTTTTTATCTCTTAAATCATCCTATTATATATTATATGGGTATCATATATGAGTATCAATACATGAAAAAACTCCAATTTTGATTTCAACTACACTATCGTGGGATTGTCTTGTGTATTCCTATGGGTAGATATCAGGTTTGGGATCAAAAACTGGCGGAAGAGACTATGAGTCTACCAGTAGTCTGGTTAATAGATCGAGGCCTTCAGTCTTCTAAATTTTCATCCAAATAGTTCTAATGTGAATAAACACTCTAAATAAATCTAAACACCACTCTTGTGACATCTTGAACATCTCCCCTTTGGGAGATATAAACTCCAACAATAAACAATAATATTTAATGTGGCCTTAGAAGATGGTCATCCATAGAAATATAATTATAAAATTTAATATTGTATTCCTTACAATCATGAAGTCCCATATATTTATTTAATTTGGACCAATTAAAGGGCACTCTATGTTTTTATAAAGATGTTTAACATTCATTCATAATGGTGTCTCATGGGAAATAATGTCCTAAGATAAATATAATGGAAGGAAAGGTCTAGTAATAAATTAATTTATATATAATGGAATGAAATGATAGTTTATAAAAAATAGTATATTTTATTGAAGTTATCATAACCAAATCACAAACAACATAGAGTCCCAAAAAATAATTTCTAGATCCTGATCTAGAACATAAATATAGCCTGCCTCAGATCAATGAACATGATCCTGAGGTGCATGAAACAACTCAGTCACCATCATATGATCCTACTAATAAGGACCCATTTTATATTACTTGGATATAACCCAAATAAATTTTAATAAGATATGGAAAATAAACCACATATATATGGAGTGGAACTACTTGAGATTATACATCTGGTCTGACAACTGACAATTTCTCTATGTTAGTCTATGTGACATTTTATAATGTACTGCATTTTCATTGTTGAAGAACTATAGAATTACTACATAGGGGGATAAAAAATCCATAAAATACTAATCATTAAATCCAAAACACTACTACATGTTCTTGGTAATTCTCCTCAGGATACCAAAAATAGGCACTCATTGTACAAATATAATGCACCCTTATTGAGTGCTGATGGTCCAATGAAGACCTAATTATCAATCCTCCACATTATAATTATTAATTGTTATGTATATGTGGTAAAACTCTATCAATTTATTTATTTCAATACATCTAACCAGTATTTTGATTTTTTGATGATGGCCAATTTGGAACATCATTGACATTTGTGACACATTTCTTTCAAGAAAAAATTGAAACCATGCTGTTTGGTTAAATGGGTGTAGTATATTGGCATGGTCATGGATTTGAGCTGATGTTCCGTGAATTAATAGGAATGGTCCATATATATAATATTGTAAAAAATTTCCAATGTGAAGGGGTTCCTAAAGGCATTACATGAAATACCCTCACATATAACCACTTGTTCATTGACACTCCACAATAACATTGAGGGTACCTAAATCATTTATTTCAGTATCTTGATATATTGGTATTCTGGTGTCTTGAAATAAACTAATATTCCCTGGATGAGGTCTACACAGTCCTCTACATCATATGGTCCAATAGTTCCCTAAAATGTTAGTGGATTGTGGAGCTTGATTTCATGAGTGTAGTCAATCCATGTTCACTATATTCATCTTCCACATGGAAGAAAAATTCAATATTATACTAGTTATAATGAATAATATTAATGAAAAATTTTAACTGTGTATTTGTATTCTCATTTTCATGATCCTATACAGACTCTAGTGGATATGAAACTTTATCCCAAATTGGTGAACATGAGAGTCTATGAGGTTGTATATTTTTTCAAATTCTAATGAATATTTAATGACCAGAAGCCATTAAGACAGATTTGAAATAGTCAATGGGATTGATGATGCACCAATGTTTAGATTCTATTTCTCTTCATTATATGTTTATATTTATTATATATTTATTGAAAAAATAATATTTTTATTGACACTTTTATAATTTTTTGTGCATTGAGTTAATTTTATGAAACCCTTAATTTTATGTTATAGTATGTATTTAATTATGTAATTTTAAATTTCATGTAAATTAACTGCTAATTTTTTAATCATTTTCAATTTTCTATTTTATACATATTTTTTAAAATTATTGATATTAAATTTTATTATCTGACATTGATGTTTTTATTATTATTTTATTTTAAGTGTCACTGCTTATTTGTTTGTTATGTAATTTTAATTTTATATTTATTATTTGTGTTTGTATATATTTATTTATTTATGTTTAATTAATCATTTAATCTAGGGGTTTAAACGATTTAATAATTTTAAATATTAATCTTGAATTGAATATATTTTTAATATTTATTTTTTATTTATTTAATTAATTATATATTGACATTTTCATTTACTATTTTTCAATGGATAAATTCGCATTTAATCATAATTGAATCTATAAAAGAAATTCATAACTTATTTAAATTATATTTACTTATATGAATTTACTTTTAGATGTTTTAATATTTATAACAATTTAAATTCCTTCCACCTAAAAAACGTATCCCATCTACATTACGTAATCAGCGAAGCATATCCGTGTGAGGATTTTCAACCTGTATCTAAGTAACCATTTTTTACATAATACTATGTAACATTTCAATTATCAATGTCCCTAAAAATTCATGAACCTAATTCACCATAAATTTTTTTAAAGCATTTAGGATGAAGAATAATACCTAAACAAGATGTGTCTAAATATATAAAAGATCATTGATATCTTGTGAAATGTTGAGCCACACCATGAAACTTATTGAAGAACCATGATGCTGAGTTTAAATGGATCTGGAAATATATGAATGATTTTGAAAACATACCAAATATAAACTAATAGAATCATTTTAATGAAACATTTTTCACAATTGAACAGATACCATTGAGCCTTCACAATTCTTACAGAGGAACTATTAGAACACACTAATATAGTCAAATTGGTTTGATGATCCTTTATGGTGGAATTTTACATGGAATAAAGTATTTCTTCACTTTATTTTGTCAGAGAACCCCCCGAGCATTCTATAAATACGTAAAATATATAGAGACTTAATATAACGCAATCAAACACTAAGAATCTTGAATAAAGTGAATTTATTTAATGAAATATTATTTTAATAAAAAAGAACATTCATATTTTAAGACTGATATTCAATATATTACAAAAACAAACACCTAATGACTATAATAGTTTACTATCTTTGGAGACTAGTAAGACAATATTCTAATTATCTGAAATCTCTTCAACATCTTCTATAAAGATATTCCAATTTAATACTCTTCACAAAAATACCCATCTTATAACATTTATTCTTAAATGGGGAAAATTAATATAAAAAATCATGAACTCAAATTCATATTGATGGTAAAAAGGGAGATGTTTAAGTATATTATGATCATAATCATATGAGAACACAATAATAAAATTTTAAATCAACCACTTACATAAAAATTATTATAATCTTGATCCATGGTTTAAATATTTAATTTTGAAAAGACATGAATAATATGAGAGTCAAATAATATTTGAAATGAGTTGATAAATTTGGAATATGGCATTGCGTTGTGGTGTAAAGATAAGCATATATTGTCCAAGATACCAACCATGATATTTAAAACATGATAGAATTAATATAACAATATATTTAGGAACATTGGGAAAGGGATGTCCTTTTATTTCCTCTCTTTTTGGATTGGAATAGCCTCCCATGTACACTTTGATAACACACAACCTTAATCATCAAAAAATGAAATAAAGGGAGAACTAGGACACCCCCATATCTTATATGATATTATACAATTTTTTAGACAATGTCATAAAAAATTCACCATATCAAATTCCATGATATAATGTGGGATTTATAAACATTTCATTATATCACAACATGTGGATGATAAAAATGTTTATAATTTTTTCATCCTTTTATTATAGTATAACCCATGGAAAAAGTGGAGACATTCATAAGAATTTATTATGGTATAAATCTTGAAAGGGATACAAGTTTCATAAACCTCATGTCATCAGAAAATTGACTCATTTTAAGAAATAATTAGAATGGAATATATGGATCATAGCCCCATTCAATCATAAGTAAACTCAAAGGATTTTATCTTAGATGAATAATGTCTTTGAAAGACCACATAGGACCTTGAATGAAGAAAATAAATTTTATTTTATTTAAAAAAACTAAAAAAACATAAAACAATTGGAAATACTTTTCAATGAACATAACATAAAACATAAAATAAATCATTAATAATCATTTAAGTAGTTTCATGATGAAATTATACTTTCAGGGGTAAAAAATAACATTTTATACATATATTATTTATAAAATATATGCCACTGAAAAAATTATTTAAATCCTTTAATTTATTCATTAAGAAATATTTGACATGATGAAAGGAATGTTTGTTTATGAAATAATTGTTAAAATAATGACTCCATTCAATTTTATTGTTAAATAAAAAAGAAGTTTTGTTTAAAATGAACATGAAAAATACTTTTCATATGTTTTGTAGAATGTCAATCTTTTTAGATAATATATTAAAAAATATATTTTGAAATTCAAAAAAAAATTATTTTTTAAACATGTTTTAGAAGGAATGTTTTTTATTGAAGGGATAAATAACAATAAATATTAATTAAAACGTTATTTTGGAATCATCTATACATAAATATAATAAATTGGATATAAAAATGTATTCTACAAAAATAAAAAAATTAGACTAAATTTCATTAGATTTATATATGTAAAACATAATATTTAATCATCTGAATTTTAAAAATGGGAAATCTTGACAAACTAATGATTTTAACATAAAACTAATACCACTTTAGTGACATTTAATCATAATCTTTATAAAACATTAAAATTGAAGGTAACCTCAATATCATGATAATAAATAATTTTTTATATTACATTTTAAAATGACATTATATAAAGAAATTAAAAAAATTTAGGTTTATAAATAAATATGTCTCAAAGAAGGAAAAATGAAACAAATATCCCTCACCACATTGTTAGAGATTTAATAGAAAACACTATGTATGATAGATAATAATATCGATATATAAATAAAATTAATTTCATGAAAGGAATAATAAAATACATTCCGGGTATTTATATGCACCACATAAATTAAATAAATAGTGAATTTTGAATCTTTCTCATAGATATAAAAAATAGAGATATAAATCAAATAACATTACTATCAATATCCTTCATAAACCTTTGAATAAACTTTATAAAAAAGAAAATATTATTAAAAAAAAATTACCATACATATTTTTATATTAGATAATATGTGTTTTACCTAATACTATTTATTACTCTTCTAAAAAAATTATTTGTTAAATTAAAATTTTGGTTAATAAATACTTTCAGTTTCATATATGTTTTAATTTGGTATTTTATTCCTTTAACATAGATAATTGTTATGTAATATAAATAATAATAACAATAAAATATTTTTTATATTTATAAATAAACTTTACTTCTCTAAAAAAATAATGAAATATATTTATGATAAATTATTTTTGTTACAATCATAGAGAAAATATGGCAAACGTCCGCATTAGTAACCTTTCCATTTTCAGATATAGTTATATAAAGGAGGTAAGTAATAATTTATATTTATTAAATTATCATAATATCATAATTAAAATATTATTATTTTAAATATATTTATATAAATCATACAATTGGTATGGTGGTGAAAATATAGAGTGACCTTGCTTCGTGAAGGTAGTTGTCCACATCTACATATATGATGTTATCAATTTTTAATGACTGAATAAATAAGATAGAAATAGAAAAATTAAATTATTGGAATGATAAATATCTCATAACATTATTATCTATTCAATATATCTCAAATATTTTATTTAAATTTATCCTTACTGTCTTCCTAGTATAGATTTTGTGAAAACAGAATCATATAACTTCTCAACATCGTACTCTACTATAAACATGAGTGACACATTCATATCCCCTATGGAATGGAAATTAAAAAAAATATGGTATAATTTATATATATGTATAATTATTTTTTATTATAATATATATAATTTATATTTATCACCATACCTAACCGTAATACGTTGTAATGGAAAAAACAAATGACATCGATTTGCGAGATGGTAGTCCGGTATACACATGAATAATAATTGTGTGGCCCATTTTATAGATGGGATGTTGTTTATCGGTCATGACCAAAACATAGAAACATATTATTATATTTAATATAAATATATTACTATATCAATTTATTAATTATGAATTAAAGAATGAAAAGGATGAATAATAAAATAAAAAATCTCCTTGAAGAACATTACCTATTCTTTAGGTAAAATCATTAAGTATCCACCAGAATCATTCATATGTATGATTTAATCCAAAATTTAGTTATTATGTGATGATATTAGTATTGATTAGAAGTGATACGGTTAGGGATTGGATGAACTAAAAGGGTCTTAAGGCGTGAACATGAGAGGAGAGCAATTGGGCTTTTATAAGAGATGTGATTGACATAATCACTAATTTTTAAAATAAAATGATTTACTCACCTTTTAAAAATTATAAATGGGTAAAAAATATTATTATCAAGGCATGGACAATATATGGTCTAAATATGGCCATAAACATGACATTAGGCATGTTTTCGGCCATTTTAACACATATATTTTGTCACAACCCCTCCCAACAAAGTATACCTCTCTTGGGCCGACAATGTGAGAAGGGGGATAAGGACCTCCCGAGTCCCACCTCTAGTAGGCCCCGGGTTGGTGACTAGCACCGAGGGGATAGTGAACAAAAAAATTGGATGAATTACCCTTGAAGAGAACACATGTTGAAGAGAGAGATAATATAGACAACCACCAACTCCATATCAACAAGTGAGATAAATGAAATCCCAAGTACACTTATGACATGTCATGCAAAAATACTACAACCGAATGGGGAAAACTACAAGTAACCAAAAAAAAGTAAGACAACAACAACAACAAGCCCGAACAACTCCTACAATTGCATGCTTGTAGTAAAAAGTCATATCTACAACTTGCTCCAAGTGACCTAAAAAGAAGTTTATTTATACATAGGGTGACTATAACAGTATACTCAGTTGGATCCTCCCCTCAGCCTCTCATGCAAATGTAATGAAAACATTCTAAAGCACAGTGTACAACAAGTGAATATAACTCATCACCTAAACATGTATACTATATTCCAACCACTCCATGGATAGCCTCACCTTGTAACTCAAACAAGAGTACATAATATAATAAAAAATATCAATGGAACCCCGCTACTACTTCCCCACTAGTTTTCTGGTTTTCCCCAACATCGCACGTCTTAAGAATATCTCTCAATAAAGGCTTGCCTGCAAAAACCTAGACGAAGAACCACAACATGAACCTCGTGCAACAAAACCACCACATCCACGTAAGCAATGTAACCAGGTAGTTTCTAGTATCCACCAAATATCGCATAACATGTACCATACATCGGGTATTATACCTCAATCCATTACACCACATGCATTGAGTAAGGATACTATAGCTATCAGAGCCTATACACATTACACCTATAGTTTTAAATAGAAAAATATATCCAAAATATATGTTTGTGAATAACCACAAACCATTACTACCCTATAGACACATATATGGGGGGAAATAACTGATGTGTCTTCAAGCACAAGAAACTACCACAAGAAGGGAGTGGGGACCAAGGGGGTAGTCAGCCATCCATCATTCCATCAGAATGTTCGTGAATACACACCCTATGTTTCAGAAACCCAAGGGCGTCAATTGACCTTACTGAGAGGGTGGATTATAATATAGAAAAACAAAATGTTCAGAATTTACTATAGCTCACATCCACACTTTGGGAATAACCTCTTATTAGACTCAACTGCAGCTAACTTATCTTGAACTCCGAGCTTCTACTTCTAAGACTACGTAACATATACGCACAAAACCATTTAAATAGATTTAATACATTACATTATTCCTTTTTTATCAATTCCACTTTACGTTAATAAATTATTTAAAAATTAATTAACCAATAACAATTACAGCTTAAATTTCATTATCATCAAACCCAAACAACACTATTACTTCAAATCAAAACCACAACGTTTCAACCTAGCATCCTCTAAACCCCATGGGTTATCATTATTCCTTCAATTATTTATTTACAGAATTACTTTCCTATATTCCTAGGCATGCTATAAACAACCAAGAAGAACCAGTAGAAAAAAACATTCACATACAACTTATTTAATCACCCCTGGTGTCCTCTATGACACCCACATGCATAAACTGATGCATTTCGCCACTCTAGGAGTCATATTCTATAACAACTAGTAATCCTACATCTCTTCACATATCACAACAACTATCTGGGATCACATCACAACACAAGCATTAGGGAAAAAACAATCATATCAGTTGGGCTCCTGGCCGTTGAAAAATAAAGATGGTAACTTAGAACCCTTCAATGAATTATCAAAATATATGTTCTATAATCCAGCTCGAATTAATCAATTTATTATTCATAGGTTCCATATTCAAGAAATCTAAATTGTAATCTATCACAAATAAATTAAACATGCTTTCTGCACCAATTTGTCTAACATCAATAAAATACAACAATAAGAACCAGATTAAATTACATGCCTCTTTATCATTAGCCAAACAGTTATCAATTAATTTAGGTTTACATTATTTTATAATTTATACCAAGAATGAATAGATAAACATAGAAATCCTAGATATCACACTATCTTGCAAAAACAAAAGGCAATAACAAGCGATTGATCTCAATTAATTTATCCGGTTCAAATATTTATTATGTCAATTCCATTATGATCCAGTGGATAAGACATGAAAACTCTATAGTTTCATATAAAAATATAAGATAAGAATTGAATACCCTCCATTAAAAAGGTTATTATGTATCTTTTTATAAGAAAAATCCAGACAATGGATCACAATCCCCTCCTCCCGTGACAACTGCATCCACCCGAGGATGTCACAGCACGGCCGCACCAACCAAAACCCATGATAATCCATTATAATAATAGATATCACATGAAAAAATATGGGAAGGAGAAACAGGAGATGGACAAACCAAAAGAATGATGATAAATCATAACTTATATTGAAGATTGATGGATACTTCTTGGTTGCACAGAAACATGGGGTGCACATGCAACCAGAAAAATGTCGATGGAAACCAATCCACCTGGAAATTTTTAATCTCATGATTCCTATAAGAAGGAAGAAAATGTTTGAGCATCTCATACTAGATAATAAGGAGAGAAACAGGGATAAATAAATTGTGTCCCTTTAGAAGATTTAATGGAGTATTGGTTTACGATATGTGGATTTTCCATTAAAATCGACTCATAGTAAACCATGTTGTTTGACCACATAAATGCTTCTCAGGCCACAGGAATATTAATATACAAGTTATTGGATATTATTCAGCCATAAAACCCATAAAAAGGACATAAATTCATTTTATGTCAAAGAAAATGTTAAATTGGAGAAACTAGAAAAATCAAGATATTTGGAAAAGTAAACATGAAACAGTTCTCGAAACACTGTTCATGAGCTATGACACCTTTTCTAACTCATTGTTTTTGTCTCACCATTTCAATCTCAATATTACTATATCACCATTTCTGACTCACCATTTCTATCTCACCATTTCTGTCTCACCATTTCTGACTGACCGTTTTTGTCTCATTATTTCTGACTCACCGTTTCTAGATCACAATTTTTGTCTCACTGTTTCTCTCTCACCGTTTTAGTGACACCATTTTTGACTCACCATTTCTCACTCACCATTTCAGTCTCACCATTTCTATCTTGATTTTCTTGTATCACCATTTCTAAATCACCATGACAATACTCTTAAAACTATAAACATTATTGATAGAACTAGAAATTTGGATGTGTTTGGGATGAGTCACCTTGACCTCCGAAAACACCTCAAACACCAAATTTATGCAATGGGATAGACCATAAAGGTATGGGACATTACATCAGATACCTCTCAAAAAATTGTCTTCCTCCAAAATCCAAAACCAACACAAAAGGAAACTGAAAAGGGGTCCAAACAACCACTCCTCAAGATACCTCTCAAAAGAGAGCAAGCCATAAGAAGCAACAAATGAAATTCATCATATATAAAAGAATGGTCTATAACTAGAAAGGGGACATCGTTACATGAAGATAGATTAAAAATCAAACAATTCCTGGTACTGATCACATATATGTGACTCTCGTTCCCAGGTACTCTCCTCTTTTCCACCACGTAGCCACTAGACATGAAACAAGGCAACTGAATTATCGTGCAACACCTTCTCTTTGCGGTCTTGGATCTCTACAGGTATTTCTTCAAAGGTCACACTGTCATCAACATCTATCTATCCATAATAAAGGATGTGAGAGTCATCATAAAGATAACGACGGAGCCATGACACATAAAAAACATCATGTATCTGGCACTTCTGCCGGAAAAGTGCTACTCGATATGCCACAACTCCAACACGAGATAACACCTCAAAAATCCCAACAAACCGGGGAGAAATCTTACTCCCACAACCAAGACTTCATTGTCCATGATGGGGAGTCACCTACAAAAACACATGATCCACAGTAAATGAACTACATGGGTTTCCTCCATTGATCAGCATATGATTTCAGACGATCATGCGCTGTCTTTATCCTCTCACAAATAACCTGAACCATCTCTATTGTATTCTAAAGTAGTTCTAGTTCAAGAATTTCTAACTCTCTGAACCCTGTCTAGCACAATGGATAATGGAAATTCCAGCTATATAGGGCTTTTAATGGTGTTATACCAATGGAGGATTTAACATAGTTTTTGTAAGCGAACTCCACCAAGTGTATGTGCCTCATCCACAAACCTCCCAAATCAAGAACATTATATTATAACATGTCTCCAAGATTCTAGATGGTTCAATCGGTCTAACGATACATGTGAGGATGTAATGTTGTTATAAGGAACAATTTAGAACAAAAAGCATGTTGGAGACCTCTCCACCCCTACATGTATTGCGAGGATCGCGATCTAGAATGATCAACCTTGGAAATCCTTGAATCCCTACCACCTCATCCAGATACTGGCTTGAAAAATCATCCACTAATATTGAATTCTTGATAACTATTAAGAGGGCTGAATTTTTTAAATGATCTACTACCACCCAAATAGCATCATTTCCTCCTGGATCTCAAGGAAAACAGGTAAAAAAACTCCATTGATATTTCCCCCACTTCCACTGAGGAATATCTAATGGCTGGAGAAAACCACCGGGGATGAAGTTCTTAACCTAGAACTTATGGCATAATAAACATCGAGACAGAAACTCTGCAACTACACGCTTTATCCCATGCCACCAAAACTGTCTCCTCAATGCTAGGGTTATCGTTATCATGTCAGGATGCACCTCTAAAGGATAAATACGGAACTCTCTAAGAACTATCTCACGCATCGTAAATGGAACAAAATATATTCATGATATAACACTGAGTGTTGTTCATACTCATTCCAACCACCATGGGCCCCACCACAAACAACTCGGTCTCTCCAGACCTCCACCTCAGGATTTCCTAACTGAGACTCTTCCACCTACTACAGCAGAGATGATTGCACTGTCATCTGGAAAAGACAAGCTCTGCCCCCAACATCTCTCATCTAAAGATGTAATGTTGATCGTTCCTTCATTACACTCCAAGAATCACCAGAATCATGAACATCATCCCTCAGTGACTTTTGACTTATCGCATCAGCTACAAAATTTCAATTTCAAGGTGTATATGTTATTTTGAAGTCATATTCCTATAAGAACTCCATCCACCGATGTTTTCATTAGTTCAAGTCACACTCGGAGAAAACATGCCTCAAGATCATTTGATTGGTGAAAACCACAAAGCGCTCAACAATGAGGTAATGTCTCTAAATCATCATAGAAAACACCCCGACTGACCACTCAAGATCATGGGAGGCATAGTTATGTGTAGGAGGAAGAAATTCTCCAGACCCCTAGGAAACAAATAATAATAGAAAAATCCAAACAAAACCTAACCCAAGATGTGATGCATCACTGAAAACATCAAACTGAACTCCCTCTACTGGGAGACAATGAAATGGAGAACTTACGAACTTCTTCTTTAGATACTTGAAAGCTTCATGACACTAATTAGTCCAATGAATTCCTGATCCTTCCTGGTCAATGTTTTCAGTGGAGTCACAACTCGAGAGAAATCAGTTATGAACCTTATGTAGTAGAATGTGAGACTAAGGAAACATTTCACCTTTGACATTGTCTTGGGGGCTGGCCAAGACACAACTACTTCAATCATCGATGGATCCACAGATATCCCCCGACTGGGTCACAACATTCCTAAAGAAAAGGACTTCTAAAGTGAAAAAGTCACACTTCGACAACTTCCCAAACAACATATGTTATAGAATAACTCCCAAAACGGTGTGTAGATGCTCTGCATGCTCCTCCTTATATGTATATTACACAAGAATATTATTGATGAAAACTTCCAAAAACATTTCTAGGAACACAAGAAACACAACATTCACCAATCCCATGAAAATAACTAGATAATATCTCACCCTGAATGACATTAAGACAAACTCATAATGCCAATGATGACAATAGGAAGCAGTCTTTGGGATATCCTCATCCTTCACACACATTTGATGATATCCTGACCCCAAATCAATCTTTAAGAACCAACTTTCCTCCTTCAGTAGATCAAATAAATCATAAATCCGAAAAAGAAGATATTTATTATTTATTGTCACTTTGTCTTAGATATGATAATTGACACACAACTGTAAGCTATCATCAGCCTTATTCAGGAGAAAAATTGGTGCAACCCATAGTGACACACTCGGCCGAACAAAACAGCACTATAATAGAGAGTCATGTTGTATAAGTAAATATTTCAACCCTGAAGGTTCCATCATATATGGGTACATAGAGTTAGAAGATGCTAACGATTGTAGATCGATCCCAAACTCAATCTCTCATCGAGGGGGTAATGATACAACCTCTTTGGGAAAGACATCAGGGTACTCTTCTAAGACCCAAGGAAACACCAATTGTTGAACCTCAAAAGAACATAACATCCTCTCAACCATCATGGATGATAATTATAGAATGCGCCTATGACCCATTTGATGGTCTCGATCACCAAAAAACACCACGAGCTCTCCATCTGTATCAAAGAACACAACCTGAATCTTGAATAAATCCATGATCTCCAGTAATGAATAAATCCCATCCATCCTAAGGATGAAATAATTTGGTTGTATTCATAAACATTATAAATCTCACCAACAACGGTGAAACCCCAACACTAGATCATTGTTTCTACATACATCAAATAGGTCAGCGTGACCTCTAACTAGCGTAGTCAACACTAAGGGCTCTGGAAGCCTCTCTAACTTATGTCCAAAATCATGGAAAAGGGTTGGTGATATGATGGAGTGTGTCACCCCTGAATCAAACAATGCTTACACCAAGGTAGAAAACTATTAAAGGGTACCTCTAATGACATTCGGCCTGCCTGGTGCTGGCAAAGCTAAATCATAAAGCTAACCATAACCTCCTCCATGAACTCTCTGACCCTGATGAAAAAAACCACCATGGTATCACTTTACTCTAGGAGGATAGGGAGTGTCATGTGGTCGTCCTCTACCATCCCCTTTTACACTCTACTGATCTAAAGCTGGTGTAACCTACTGCTACTACCTCTGTAGGAACTTCCTCAATGAAGGAACCTGGAGCGGAAAACCTGGTGCCCAATGCTATTTTGAAAGATTGGGAACTCTCACTACTGATGACCTCAATCAACACAAGAATACAAGAACATAATCCCTTGGCATAGGCCTAAGAGATGCTACCCCCAGATAATCAAGATGTTGAGGGCTGGGTCCTACCCTTAGCCGAACATAAACTCTTCTACCCTGAAAACCTGGAACCCTAGGCCACAACTCTTCTCCGTGAGTAATCACGATGACTCCCATATCGTGATGATCTGTTTCTAGAAAATTTCCTCTCAACGACCTCTTCCCTTTCCAGCACCTCATGTTATGTGTTTAGCATAAATGGGATGACTTGGCACTAGATATTTGGATGCAAAGCTTCCTCGAAATACCTCACCCTTGCCCCCACATCTGGAAACCGATCCAAAGAATATTGCAAAATGTTACTGAAATGGATTGGAAACTCTCACACACTAGAGCTCTCCAATAGACAAGTAATAATCTCCTTGTGACTAGACGCCTTCACAGTCAATGAAATAAACTCAACTCTAAACTTTTCATGGAACTCCTCACATGAAATCGCTCACTCATCATAGTCCTCGAGCAACATGAATAACCACTAGATTACTGCTCCATGTAGCATCATCACAACCAAGGACACGCAGCGCTCCTTCCATGCATGGATAGAACTGAAGCCTATCTAGAAATCCTACATCCAGTAATCTATGAATGCATCTGAAACAGAGCCCTCATACTTCTTCAATCTCTTTTTCGGAAACTCTCATAGTGTCCTCCTTCAAGTTTCATTATCATCGACCTCTACCCAATGGTGATCTGCTAGCATAGCCAGCTGGACATCTTCTATGCGATCCTGAAAAGGATGTCGACCTATAGTCATACCTATAAAATAATAAATAGTTAGAGATCATATTAATGGAATATGGGAGACTGATCATTAATTAATTATTTAATTTATTTCTTTTAGTCATTTTAGGTTAACTAATCCCAAGGTCTACCCACTCAACCTCAATCACATGAAGAATGATGCATGATCCTTTCTTAGGTCTCTACCCTGCAACTAGTATCACCTTTCATAGTAGCCATTGTAATCTTAAAGGTTCGTACATCAGATCATAGGGGCCCCTAAATATTTATGTATCTGTCGGTCTCTAGTGTTTACATAACTTGTTAAACATGAATAACATTGTTTCCCTACCAATCCATGCAACCTCACATGTTCCTAAATCCAAGCTCCATACTATATCTCAACCTAACCTCTGATACCACTCTGTCACCAGCCCACCCCACAATATGTACCCCTCCAGGGCCGGTAATGTGAGAAGGGGGATAATGACCCCCCGAGTCTCGCCTCTAGTAGGCCTTGTGTTGGAAACAATCACCAAGGGTATACTGATCATAAAAATGGAAGGAATTACCCTCTATGAGAAAACATGCAGAAGATAGAGATCAGATAGAAAAACACCAACTCCAACTCAACTAGTAAGATATAATAAATGCCATGTACTCATATGAAATTTCTGGAAAAACTACTACAACTGAAAGCGGAAAAACTACAAGTACCCAAAAGAAAGTAAAATAGGAGCAACCCCAAGCCCAAACAGCTCCTGAAACCACAAGCTAGTAGTAACCGGCATGATCTCCATCCTGCTCCAAGTGACCTGAAATGAATTTTATATATACATCTGATGAGTATAACAGTATACTTAGTAGGATCCTCCTCAAATCCTCTAGTGCAAACGTAAAGAAAAAATGCTAAAGCATAGTGAAAAACATGTGAAACTAACTCGTTATCTAAACAGGTATACTATGATACCGGATTCACCATGGATACTCTCCCCATGTAATGTATAAAAGATTATATAATATAATAAATAATATCAAGGGTTCCCTGCTACTACATCAACACTAGTTTTCCGCTTCACCCCCATGTCTCACATCCCAAGAATCTCCTTCAAAAACGGCTTGCCCGCAGACACCTGTGCAATGCACCACAACATGCACCTTGTGTAACAAAACCACCATGTCCATGTAATCAAGGTAACCAGTTAGTTTTTAGGAGCCACCAAAGCTCCCATAACGTGTATCATACATCTTGTATTATAACTCAATCCATTAAAACCCATACACTGAGTAAGGATCCTCAATTAATCATAGCCTATACACTTTACACCTATTATAGTACATAGAAAACTACATCTAGAATATATGTGTGTAAATAACCACAAGACATTGTAGCCCTCTACACAGACATATGGGGAAAACTAACCAATGGGCCTGCCAGCACAAGTAACTACCATGAGAAGAGAGTGGGGCCAAAGGGGGTATTCTGCAATCCATCCCCCAACAGAATGATGGGGAAAATTCCCCCCAGGGCACAGAATCCTAGGGATGTCAGTTGTTCATACTGACTCTGTGTATTAGAATAAAGAAACACAAAAAGTACAGAATATATTATTGCTCACCACCACACTATGGGAGTTACCTAGTATTAGTCTCCTCTGCATCTAATGTTTCTCAGACTCCAGGCTACTACATCTATGACTAGGTATCATATGACCACACAAACATTTAATGATCTTTAATACATTAGTTCATTCACTATTTATCAGTTTCACTTTATCTTAATTAATTATTTAAAAATAAATTAATGCATAACAATTCCTCATCAAATTTCATTAGCAATACACCTAAAGTACATTATTCCCTAAAATCACCACCACCTCATTGCACCCCTGAAAGAACCAAACCCCATGGGTTAACATCATTAATTAAATTATTTTTCTACAACATTACTTTCCCATATTCCCGGGTATTCAAGAAAAAAAATCTATACTTTTAAACACAAGGGGATTAATATGGTGAGTAGATGAACTACCCATTGAGTTATACCTCCTATAAAAAGAGTGTACACCCATCCTCCCTTGAGAATCTAAACACATAAAGCAGGTGGCATACCCCGCGTGTCTTCACCCTTTTTCGGATGAAGGGTATGCAAGGCAAGCTACATTGAGGAGTGGGGAAATTAAAACAGATAAGCAACCAAGAAGAATCAATAGAAAATCAAACATTCACATCCAACAAATTTCATCATCCCAATTTTCCATCCTGACACCCACATGCATAAATTGATGCATCTCGGAACTCTAGGCATCGACGGCTACAACATCCAGTAGCCCTTTATTCTTCCACATATCAAAACAGCCATCCGGGCTCACATCACAACACAAGTATTAGGAAAATAAAAATACAATCGGTTGGGCTCTGGGACCCTGAACAAGAATGGAGGTAACCTATAATGTATCAAAGATTTATCAAACAATCAGTTCATTAATCCATCTTGAAATAACTGAGTTATTATTTTTAGGTTCTATATTTGGGAAAACTAAATAGTTAGTTATCACAAATTAATTAAACATGCTTACTCGACCAATTTGACTAACATCATAACAATACCACAATAAGAACCAGATTATTTTACATGACTATTTATCATTATCCAAACAACTATCAATTAATTCTTGTTTATGTTCTTCACCAATTTACAACATGAAAAATAGATAAACAAATCATGCATAGATATCACACTATCTTGAAAAAATAGGAGAGAATATCATATATTTGATACCAATTTATTTATCTAGTGCAAATATTTATTATGAAAATTCCATTTTGATCTATTGGATAAAACATAATAACACTATAGTTTCATGTTAAAATAAAAGGGAATCAATGAATCCCCTACCTTAAAAAAGTTATTATTAATCTTTATATGAGAAAGATCCACACAACGGATCACGATCACCACTTCCTGTGACAACTGCTTCCACCCGAGGATTTCGCGGCATGACCACACCAACTGTAACACAAGACACTCCATTAGAAGCATGGAGATCACATGCCATAACATGGAAATGAGTAACATGAGAAGGTGAACAAAAAATAATGATGATAAATCATACCTTATATCGAAGAATGATGGATACTACATGGTTGAACCAAAATAGGGGGTCCACTTACAGCGAGAAGAACGTGAAGGGAAACTAATCCACTGGGAAAATATTATTCTCAATATTCCTATAGGAATCAAGGAAAGGATCAAGAATCTTACACTAGAGATCACGGAGAATTAAGAAGGGAGGAAGATACCTTGTCCCATTAGAAGAATTAATGAACTTGAGGTTTATGATATAATGGATTTTCAATTAAAATCAGATTGCATTAAACCATGCGATTTGAAAATGTAAATGCATCGTGGGCCTTAGGAAAATTAATATTGGATTTATGGGATTCGATATGAACTTAAATCCCATAAAAAAAGTCCATAAATGCATTTTACATCAATGAAAATGTTAAATTGGTGAAACTAGCAAAATCAGGAAATTGGGCAAAGAAAATATGAAACATTTCTAGAAACATTGTTTGTTAGTTGTGACACTGTGTTTGACTCACCGTTTCTGTGTCACTATTTCTATCTCACCATTTTTATCCCACCATTTTTGACTCACCATTTCTATCTCACCAATTTTGTCTCACGGTTCATGTCTCACCTTTTTAGACTCACCGTTTCTGTCCCACCATCTTGACTCACCGTTTTTGTCTCCCCAATTCTGTCTTAGAATTTCATTAACACCACTTCAGACTCACCATTCTTGACTCACTGTTTCTGTCTCATGGTTTCTTGTCTTGCCATTTTTGTCTCACCGTTTCAAAATCACTGTGACACTAATCATAGAACTATAAAAACCGTTAACAGAACAAAAAATTTGGAAATGTGTTGGGTATTAGCCCCCTTGTCCTCCATGAAACCCTCAATCCCTATATTTCAGCAAAGGGGTGGACCAGAGATCTCTATGCCATTAAATATTTTTAGATTGTCACTATAGTAAATCCATTTTTACCTTAACTCTAATAATGAATTTTAAATACTTCTACAATAAATAATGGTATAGCGTTTTTTGAACATATTATATAATATAATTTCTTACTATTCTGAACAGGGAATACATTTTTAGAAAACAAATTAAAATAAATTTGTAAATTCAATTGAAAATTTATCTTTTATTGGTGATTAGAATGTGAGATTTTCATGAGAAATTGATGAAAATATTAAAAGGTTTTAATATAAAAAGTCATCATAAATTGGTTCCAAATAAATAAAATTATATTAATATATGTAAAATTTTACTAATTTTATAATAGAACCAATTAAGAACATAATTTAACATTCAAAATAATTTTACAAAATTCTCTTTTAAATTTACATTCATAATTTTTCATTAATCAGAAAACTATTTTGTGAAAATTTTCAACAATTCACAATAATATGATTTTAAAATTATTACTAAAATATAAAAATTAATTTTTAAATAAAATTTATAAAATATTAAAAAATTAGATTTTATATATTTTGATAAAAAAGAAAAAAATATCTTTTTATAAAAATAATGATTTTAGGAAATAATAATCGATATATTTATAACTCTTTTCTAGAAAACCCCTAGGATTAATTTTAAAATATTAATTTAATATATACTATATATATTCCACTATAATAATTCCTTGAAAGTGTATTGTTTAATTTATTGAGGATAAATGTATTTTTTTATGAATATAGTTTTTTATAGAAAGGTTTCATTTATATTCAAATAGTTTTTCTCATTTTTAAATTATTTTCATCTAAAGAATTTATTTCATGAACTTGTTTAACCAATAAAATTTCATAATTTAATTAATAAAATTTGTACTCTCCATTCCAATGGAAGGATGATTAAAATAATATTATAATATTTTGTTAAGATAACATATTTTTTTAAGATTAGGTATGCATGTAATAAATGATAAAAATAAGGTTATATGAAACAAAAAACATAAAAGACATTAAATTCATTTCAAACAAATAATTCAACAAAACAAAGGGTTTTACTACTGAGTAAATATCTTACATTTTAATAAGATAGAGATTGATCTGAGATAATAAGATGAAGTGAGCATAAAAGAAATTTTCAAACTAGGTAAACCAAATCAGGGATGAGTAACATGATCATTGGGAGATTCAATATCATTATCATGGTGAATACAATTTTTGGAATGCGATATAGTTTCCACACTATTGATTTGGTTAAAGAAAAAGAAACCTCATTTTTGACTTATTATACCAATTAAATGATCCTATATTTGATGTAATTTGATGATTAAAAATGATTTGTCAGTTCAGATGGTGAGTATCCTAGTAAAATTAGAGATTGGTTCATCTGTGTTTGATTATTTGATTCAATGATATATTATTTTCTTTTTTGGAATTATTTGATAATGAATATTTCTTCATATGTTTTATAAATTTTTTAATAGAGGTTATTTAATGCATTCTAAGTGATCAAAAAATATACTCAAATACTAGTTGATATTTTTTCATTTTGATTTATTAGTATCTAATAGGTAATACATTGATGATCTAAATTGAAGGTGATTCATGGAGTTAGAGATATATTTAAATCATTGATTTGTAAAAGATCAAAAATTTTATGGAGACTATACATTGGATGATGATTCGTGGAATGATTAGATTATTGATTCCTATAGAATCTAATTTTTTAATTTAATTTAGAAATATATAATGATTAAGTGGATGAGTCCATTTGAATGGGAGGAGCTACTCATATAAAATAATATTCATGAACAGTGTCAGCAAAAACAATGAAAATCAAATCATAGGAGTAGAATTAAAAATTATATTGGTAAATATGGAATTTGAATTTGGCTATAATGGAATCTATTATATCGTTTTTTGGGAGTTGAATGAATGTAATGTACTCAAAAATAGATTTGATAGATTCAATAAGAAAAATTTTTTAGGACCTTGGATGTGTAGATTTAGGATCTTAATTATATAGTAATCATTATAGTGACTGGAGTGGATGTTTCCCTACTAATTTGATGAATATGAAGTGTAAGGTTTCTAGTTGGATCTATATCATTTATGGTAATATTCTATAGGGCCAATTTTTTTAGATAATCATGGTCAATTATACATATGTTTTATTCATTCAATATAAAACTATAAATCTCTCAATATTGATTAATCCTAATTATTTACCATCATTTTATATTCAATAAATTAATGAGTCATTTTATCTTCTTCCTTCTATTCCATTTCCAATTTTTCAACAATTTGAGTGAATCTATTCAGGATCAGTATTAGTTTAACAATGTTTCTTACAGTTAAAATATCCCATTCCTCATATGAGTATTATGAATATAGTTATTGGTTATATGTGTCATTACACATGGTGATCATTATGTACATTGTCAAACTCTTAAAGAAAATAAATCAACCACTCTGATTTTAGTATATGATTTCAATATTTTTAACTAAATATGAATCATGTATTTTGATCATATATCATGTTTCATGTGTGTTAATTATGTTTAAAGATTTTTAGGGATTACGAGAGGTAAATATGTGAGGATTTCTTGAAAAAAACACTTTTTTACATATTTCAATATTCACTCCTTGTTTTCTATTATTCTCATCATTGTTATCTTTGAATTTTATTTTGTTCTTAGCTCTACCAGTGTTAAACCTTAACATAAATACAATAAAATAACATGTGATTGTGGAACTATTTAATGGGAACCTCAATATAGTAAAACCATGGTAATATATTACTCCATTATTATTGAGATAAAAACCATTATTTAATGTTTAATATTTATTAACTAAAACCAGATCATTCGTTATCATTAGTGTTCTCTTAGTATTATACCCATAACACGAGGTATATCCCTCTTAGCACTACCCATGGTTCTTTTTACCTTTATATTTTCTAAAATAATATATTTAAAAAAATATAATTGAATTCTAATGTTAAATAATTAATGAAAAAATAAATGTATCATCGGACCGAAGAATTTATATATATTACTAAATAAAGATTACATGAAATTCCAAAATAGATAACACAAACCATGTAATAAAATTAATGAACTAATATACAATAATATATATATATATATATATATAACATGTGATCCTATAGGCCTTCTATAGATTCTTGACTGATCTAATATCTCAAATATTTATAACTACAAACCCA
This sequence comes from Viscum album, assembly GCA_963277665.1. Taxonomy (NCBI): domain Eukaryota; kingdom Viridiplantae; phylum Streptophyta; class Magnoliopsida; order Santalales; family Viscaceae; genus Viscum; species Viscum album. The sequence goes on from OY728156.1 coordinate 1,842,594,798, forward strand.
AAAATGGTAACTCAATTTTTTTCACACATGATCCAGTTAGAGTCGTTGTGAACTCTTTACATGAATTCCTTAAATAATATATCCTATCTAGAATTTTTAAGTCATTCAAAACTTAAGAAAGGGAAATTAGTATATGATTACATTTATTAATTCATTGACATGAACCATGTGGTCTGAGTCGATGACTCACAAGTCCTTATGAATGACATGCAATATGTAGGATTCTTCTGACAAGTAGATAGGTTTTGAATGGCATCATTAGATAGTCTAATCCACACATAATCATAGCTATAAAGATTTAACTTAAATTAAATACAAAAAAATAATCAAAGAGAATGATAATGTAATATAACCTAATAACAAATTTTAATTATGTAATAAAATTTAATAGTCATGGATTCTGATTTGGAATGATAAAACACAATTTATATGGAATATGTAAGATATAAGAAACACTAAAAAATCTTATAATTTTCATCTCTATACTAATATTAGATCCATTCTCCACTACTCATCCATTATCCAGGGCCCCTCCCCCTTAAATGGATACTTATACAAGAAGACATCATGAGAATTGGAATTTCCATGTAGGGTCTGAGTAAAAAAACTATTAGAACATCATCCATTAATCAATAACATGTGTGAAAAATATTACATGTGTATTAAATGATAACAAAAAATGTGAATGTAATCAATTAAATAGTATATCAACCTTTGAAGTGCTAAATAAGCCACCTTTATCCACAACCATATAATCATAGGAAACAATTTTAAAATATAATCTGAAGATATCATATGTGACCAGGAAGTATCCACAATACTGGTGAACATGTCACATGGTATCCACAAGGCATCAAGTTTCACATCGGGACACAAATATGATTATTAATGTGCTTGTTAGTATCTTTCAGGCATCAGTTGAACAAATCATTATATTGGATGGTATGCAAGGATTTCATTACCATACTATTTTCATGGGTTCATTGCCATCATAATCACTTTTTTGTGGACTCCATATCTAATGTATAACCATACCACCATGGGCCACATATTCTTATCACCAAATAAATTTACAAAAAATCATAGTAAACACTAAGGAAGTGTTAGATCATATAAATTGAGGATATAGGATAGAATATTGAGAATAAAATGTAATATAAAAACACATGTGATTAAAATAAAAAATATATTAGAAGATACCATTTCTTACTCAAGGAATCAGACATAAAAAATGGGTCTCTTGGGTTACACACCCATACTATCACAATCATCTACGGTTATAAAAATCATGCTATCATAATAACTATATCAAGGATGTATGTGTATACTGGGGCACAGTAATTTATGGAAATTATGAAATTTTTATTTTTGAGTATGAAATATAATATTCCTATGATTCTAAGAGATCAAATCATGTTGTTCAACAATTGAAAACTATTTCTCTTGTAAAGTATGCCAATATCATGATTAGGTTCACCAGTGTAGAGGTTTATAAAATCTACATACGATTATTTATTTCCATGAAGGGGAAGTCCTAAATATACATACTTAATAGATATTATCAATAGAACTAGTTTAATAAAATATCAATGAAGAGGGAATCAATTCACCAAATATATTATTGATTAAATAAGGAATCTAGGATTCCTCGTCAAATCAAGTACAGAACCTTGGATATAATAAAAAAAATATTATTATACCATTAATAAATCCTCATAATATATATCCAATATACCATTAAAGAAAAAAATGTTTTCAAGTTGTTTGGCCCTGTATAATATAACCAAACACATCAATAATTCATGATAGATTAGGATTATATCAATTGTATATTGTTAACACTAGCAATCCACCATCAACAAAAGAATGGATGATCAATATTAAAAATATTGAAATGTACCCCATAGATATTATTAATTGGTCATTGTTTTATAGTCAATAAGATTTCAAGAATATTTCTATTAAGATCATCCACTACCCCAACCCCATAACATTTCTATTGGTGAAGGTATATCAGGATCTGATAAAGGGGTTTTTTCAACTCACATAATCAAGTAATGATCATTGTTTGAGGGAAAAATCATCAATGAATCCACCTTGAAATAAATTTTCCATCCTAGATCCTTACACCCATATCAAGGAGGAAGATGAATATTGTATTGATAAAACAAGAACATACTAATTTTTAATCCATAGATAGACCGAATGTTGTAAAAAATATAGTTGAAATGGAGAGATCCAAAGTCATGGGAGAAAGAATATATTTTGAAATATGTGCGAAGGGGTATTATTTTGGTATTTATAAATGATTAAATATATATTAATGTAAATTATATATGGTTTATTTAATTTACACATGGTTAATATCCTATATATATCTGATGAACTGTCCCCAACCTTTTAATGGGTAAGAAAGAAGTGTATGGGTTCTTCCACTACCACTCATTGGATAATGGTGTATATTGGTTTTTATAGACCTACTATATAAATACCAGTGGAGGGTGCACCCAATCAGCTATTTATTGGTACTACAATTCTATCATAAATATAATACTTAATTAAAAACTTCATCCATAGATTCCTTGTCCGGTAATAATAGTAACCAACTACCAAAATAGAAATAAAATATATTATCTAATATTGGAATGGGTATGTTTATAAACATATATCATATCATACATCAAGATTAGTAAGGATGATATAACCTGATAATATCTTTATGGTGTGAGATTCATTTATATGGAAATAACTAGATATCAACCCCTCAACATATTAAAGAATATATTTTATTGTGGCATGATTTCCCTTAGAGTTTTAATCTTTTATTCTAATATATCTAATTGCATAATCCGACCTATGAATCCTCACCAAATGGAACCTATATTCCAATATCAAAAACCCCAACATGTTAACATCTCTACATCTAAAATTTATTCTAATTCCTTCACATCATAAAGAATTTACTACAATAAAAGACTCCAGAATGGGATTATTATATATAAATAACTCTTAGTGTAAACAACATCAAGTTTGAAAGATAGGTTATTTGTAGACAGTAAAACGTTTTTTATTCATATATATTGTTATTTTATTTCTTTTACATAATAATATTTATTTAATCTAATTACCATTCAATTAGGGTCACCTCATCAATGGCATTAAAAAATGATTCATAGATGGAATTTTAATATATTGTTACACCTTACTATCAAGAAAAGCTCTTGACTACAATGATATTTATATCTAGAAGGAAAATATCAAAAAATTCCACCATTTTCTCCAACTAAACATCTATTCATAGTGATATGTATTATTGAGCATCATTGGATGTATCCCCATATTCATTTTATAAAACATCAAAAAAATACAATGAAGCTATTTTTTTAACATATTTACATATTCAATTGTTATTTTTTAATAATTTTTAAAATATATATATATATATATATATTATTTTACTATTTAAAATTATGATAAAATTATTTCTCTAATTAATCATTAATTAATTAGTAAACTAGATGAATAATTATTTTATAATTATTCATTTTATTTTTTTATCAGTATATTGAATGATAAATTTTACATTAGTAATGTTATTGGGAACACTTTCCTCTATAGTATATGTTTACCCCCACTAATAAATGGTTAATCTTTTTATTTTGGGGTATCATGTTCACGTATATTTGTGAGATAGTTCTCATTCACGGTAAATCTGGGTTTGTTCTTTACCATTTGTATTAGAGTAGTGTGTTTAAAATTTAGACATCATTATCCATATAGATAGTATTATAAAAACATGAGGTTTATATTACAATACAAATTTATCCAACAACATTTGAATATATAATTAAGTTAAAATTGGATATCCATGTGTGTTACCTTATGGGCATATAAGAATTATTTTATATATAGTTGAATGCCTGTAATTGTTTCTCTATTGTTACTAATGTTTTAATTGAACTGTTATTATTGTTATATTTAATGACACATTTTAAATATTTTTTCATCATGAAAAATTATGGGTGTCAATGGAAATTAATATTCAACGACTAACCACATAATATAAGATGAAAATATTACTAAAATACTGATAAAATTAACTTGTTTAGTCTTTATAGTTTACAATAATTTTATATACTATAACGTGTTTTTATGGGAATTATTTATATTTATTGGAGTGAAAAAGAGTTTTTAAAATAGTAATACCTTTTTGTAAAACATATTTGATTCAATGTTTATTCCAATTCATTTATTTTTCCATGGAAAATATTTTTCTCGATATAAATAATGAATTTATTTTTGGTATATTAATATATGTAATAAATATTTATTTATATTATTAAAATAAAATTAGTTTTAAATGTTAAATAGTTAAAAATTGTGGCCTAACCTTTTATAAAAATTATTTCTCAAGTGAGAAGACATATTTTGAAAAAAAATTAAATTATTTTAAATTAAACTCTTAAATTATTTTAAGGTATCATCATAATGAAAATCATTTTAACTACCTTTTATATATATCACACATGAAGATAACATTTTTACCTTTTTTGAATGTAAAGTATTTTATAAAACAATTCATGTATATACATGAAATAAATTTTTTAAAAACTAAAATATATTTTAAAAAACTATATACTTTGATTTTGGATGATTTAACTATTAAAGGGATATGTTTTTTTATAAATAACTATTTATTTATTCAAATTTATTTTTTGTCTTCTTTTTATTAATATTTTAATTTTTTATCATTGAGATTTCTGTTTTGATATTTTATTGTAATAAATTTTGGTTTTTTTTAATGTTGATAATAGAGTGTATACATGAGTAGAATGATAGATTTTCAAAAAAAGTTATTTATAAAAAATATATTTAAAATATTTAGAAAGAAATATTGAAAATTGATATTATAAAATTCCAAAAAATATTTGGGTTTTGAATGTTGAATTTTAATTTTTATCATTTATTTTTATTGATATCATTTTTGTTCATTTAATTATTTAATTTTCTTTGATTTTTTATTGGGAATTATATTAGTCAATGATGGAGTTTTTTTTTGTTTAATGCTTACTATTGAAGTGATATTTTTATTTTAATTCATAAGACAATTATTGTTATGTTCATTGTAGACTATTATTTTTAACATTGAATATGGATTTCATGACATATATCACCTTTAAAATTTATTGAAGAGGGCGTAATTTAGGTATGATTTTTAATTTTTGATCACATTATACACCATTACACGGATTTATTTAAAAATAATTTTCATGAAAATTATTTTATATCTCATTCCATCAAGTTGATTTTAGGTTTTTTGACCGATCTAATTTTGATAATATGTGACCTCATTATTTGTTTTAACCTATTTTTATATTGTATTTTACTTTGAGAATGGATACATGTAATGATTCATATTTTTAAAAGTCTTTATTTTTTATAATTTAAATATTTTTCTTATTGTATATTTGTTTGTATTTTATAAATATTTTTTCTTTTAGTTTTTGATGGTATATTAAATTTCTTCTCCATTGGATACATGTTGTTTGTTTTTGAATGAAAGATAATGTATTACATTAGTAATGATATGGGTCTATTCTATGATGTTATTTATATATCAGTGGATAGAATTAGGTAATTGTGATTTTGATTTAGAATGTTGTTTTAGAATATATCATTTTTGGAATATATTGGGAAATTCAAGAAGTCAGTGAGTTCATTCGATGGATGATTTGGATTATGGGAATTTTATATATAATTATATTGAATGAAGTATGGTTATTGGTTATATAGAATATAAATAATGTTTGATATGCAAATTAAATGTTTGTGGGATGTGAAATATTTATAGTTGTATTTGATTTGTTTGATTATTTGGGATGTTATTAATAATTGAGGTTTTGAGAGATAGATATTAAGAATACAAATTTTATTTACATTCAATGATTGTAAATAATAACATTTAGGTATAAAATACTATTTGAGTATTATTTATTTATTTTGGAAATAAATAGTTCAAATTAGACAAATATATGACATTTTTAGTAGGAAGCAATGAACATAATGGAATAAATAGCTTTATTTCATAAACCATGTCACTAGGAATCTCTAATGTTTTTTTCAAGAATGTTATTCATTATCACATAAAATTTCCTTCAAATATACCTTGAATTTAAAAAACATGCAGTAATACCCATTTCCCAACCATGTTCATATTTTTGAAACCACACATAGTGACCATTTAACATTACAAATTCATTGAATGAATGTTTCTAACAATTTTTAAACCCTAAAAAATAACATATGAATTTTTATAGTTCGGATACATGTTGAATTTATTATGAGAATTATCTAATAGTAATTCAACTTCCAATAGACATGACTATTGACATATTTTTCCATTTTGGAAAATTGAGTTATCAAATTAGATATAGTAAAGATATATATGACTCTTGATAAATGTTAAATTGAATAAAAAAAATTAATATTATTAAAGAGCGTGGATCATATATATTTTAATTTAGGTAACATTATTTATGAACTTCTTGTGAAATTCTAGTATATTTAATGAGGGCCCTTAATGTATATTATATATAACTAGCCCCTAACTAAATTATTTTTGGCAAGAATTTCATTTCCATGTGTTTTGGAGTCCTTCTAGGTAATTTTTTGAATATAATTAAGAAAAAACTTGTTTTACTAAAGTGAACACTTCCACATTATCTGTATTATTCCACAAAAATAAGTTATTATTTTTTCAATTTTGTTCCATTAATTACACACATTATCCATTCGTGATTAGTATTTAAAACTAAATAATTGACCATAATTTTGTTTCCACATATCCCGAGATCCGGATAAATCATTTAATAACATTCTATGTGTATATAAATCCATGTTATGCACGTAATATAAAAGGATAAAAACTATTCTATTGAAATACATGAAAACATATGAGAATAGTTTCCATTTTTATAATAATGGCAATCTCAAAAAATCATTTTCATAGTCTTGAAATCAATATTAACACCCCATGCTTCATATAGTTTTTCTCAAAATAAAGAATACATGGATTATTTATTCATGAATTTTACTTTGGTTATAATATTTATAATCCCTATTGCAATAACACTAATAATTATCCTTACATTTAAATAAAATAAATAGTAAATACCAATAGAATTTCAATGGAGAATAAATATTTACAAAATGCATTTAATCTAAATTATTGACTTAATCATCTATATATATAATTTCCTTGACCTATAACATGAATAGTAAATATACGGTCTTCCACAATCACTATAAAATTTAAATAAATAATTTGGATCCATAAACATGATAAATTATAGATGTCACAAATCAAGAATAAATAAATATTTAAAAAAAATTAAAAACAAATTCATTGAATATTTCAAATTTAATTGTAATATGAAAACCATAAATATAAGAAATATTATATTCAAAAATAATAAAAAAGACAAGGGAATGAATAATTTAATTATATACAATTGTTGTAAAAGAAAAAATAAATTTATATCGATAAATAATTAAAGTGAGCTTAAGAAAATTATTTAATGAATATAGTCAATTAGGAAGAATATTTAGAAAATAAAAAAATAAAATATTTTAAAGAAGGTGTCACTTGAAAATATCTTACATCAAATCACGAAAATAATCATATGTATTCTTCTATATAGGATTAATAACATTAAATTCATTATCAGAATTTTAATGATATGTTAATTTTTTGGACTTATTATTATTCATTTTCATTCATTTATTTTTATGATTCTTTAATTTAGTAAATTGGTATAGTTCATGTTGGCCATCATGAGGTGGTTTGGTTCAAAATCATAAAAAAAAGTCAGTGTCATATTAATGGTAAAAAACATTATCCAATGGTTCCATAAAATTTATATATGTTAAGGTATAGGGAATATATCATTATATTGTAAAAGGATATCACCATTTCTTCAAATACATATTTTATGAGCGTCTTCCAATAACGGAGTTTTTTACAGTTAAAATCATTCAAGATTATTAACTATTAATTACATTATAAATATGAATATATAGAAATTAAAATAGATTAAATTAAAATTTATAAATATGTTTATTATCTATATAGATTCTCATTTTCAATTTAATGAATTTATGAAAAAAAATCTGATGAATAATAAAAATATTTATTTTCTTGAAATTACATTTTCACAAATTAATTGATTTTATTAACATAAAATTACTATTATATTACCATTATATAATCATCAAATAATACAATTTAATCACTATAAAAAATAATTACGTGTATTTTTTCCCCTTAATCTATATTGATGTAAGCATTATATCATCATCCATGAATTTTGTAAAACAAACCTAGGAAATAACATGATATAATGACCGTTTGAGTAATAATATTTTATCATGTAGTAATAATATAACATACATATATCAATGGTCATATAAATTTATTTTATTCATTATATATATCATTTGTAAAAATATTTATATGAATACGATATGTGCATGATAATGGAACAAACTTCTGTTATAAAATGTCTATATTAAGGCTTGTTTTAGGTCTTTAAATTTTTGTATGTCAAATTTTTTTAATAATTTATATACAACATAAAATTTATATTTAAATAAATTTTTTATGGTTGGGGCTGAAGCCACGTTTTATTATTAAAGCAAATAAAATACCTCTTCTAACTGGGTAGAGGGAGACCCATTACATAGCACAAAGTCCGAGTGGGCATGTAGCCCATTATAAAGCCTGTAGGCCCAATTTTTTTGCCTAAGGACCATTCTGTGAATAGGTACCCGGCTGCTACAGTACCTGCCACTGTTACATTGCTCTGCTGCCCCTATAGTATCAACCGATCAATAGTACGACTGCTGCTACAGTCCCACTAGAGTACTGCTACAGTAACCAGCACCCCATGAGTTTTTAACCCTCATTTAATTTTTAAAACTCTTCATAAAAGGAAGCAAGGAAAATTAAATATGTCATTCCTAGAAGAGGTATATCACACATTACATGGGAAACATTTTCTTTTTATTATAGATGGGAGGAGTGGAAATAATGGTTGTTCCAAATAAATATAATGTTTTCCAAATAATGATGTTATTTATTTAATAAAATAAATATCATATTTATATATTTAGATAGTAAATAATAATACTAAAAGTGAAATAAATATACTGAATAAATTAAATCATATGTGGATATGTTCAACTTGGACTCAACTATTCCGTCTTGGATTGGATCACTGTGATAAAATATCATTTTGGTTTCTTAAAAGTGTCTTTCGAAATACTTTTCATATGTCTAGGTAATAACTCTATAATCCCATACTCCATGTTTTTGTTCTTAAATGAATTTATTTATTCATTGGTCATTATAAATTGATAGATTAATGGATTTAACAAAATATATATATCTAAATAATTTATCCTTGGATATAAAACTTTTTTCAATATCATATATATATATATATGTTAATGTTTAGTATCTTTGAAGACTGTCTTTATAAAAAATCATTTCAAAACAATTGTGAATATTTACAAATAAATGATCCATTAATGAACCCCTTTTCAAATTCCCTTATGTTATGCTAATAATCTTAAGGAAGGTATTAGAATAATAAAAATAAATGAGATCATAATCATAGTATGGTAAAAGACATCCACATTTAAAAAGTTTATACATTTTAAGATTTAGTTAAATTGAAGTGGATAAATATATTAATAAAAAATATATAGATAAAATAAGTGCTATCTATCAAATATTATTTAAAGACATTTAATTTTAGAAGTGGAAACATATACAATGGAATAATAGTGAAACACGAGACAAAAAATCTAACACCATATAATTTTATGAAATTGATTATTAAATAATTAATTTATTGATAGAGTTTATTTTAAAATTCACAATTCCTATGTTTCTTTACATAGAATACTAGATTATCATGCATCACCTCCGTCATTGAGTTTGTATGAAACATCTTTTGATTATTTTAATTTTTTAAACAGGTCAATTATGAATTATCTGTCATAATGAAAAATATGACCAGTATTGAATTAATATGAAAAAATGGTTTCATATGTATATATAGTCTTTTGACCTATTAGTTACCAATTAATGTAAAACATTTTTAAATTACATGAAAAGGTTTTCTTGAAAAACTATTTAAATAAGAAAAAATTCATTTTATAGAAAAAAATAATCAATTAATTCAAATTTGATAATATTAATGATATATATATATATATATTACTCAATATATATTTTATATTATTCATATTATGTGTTTTCAAGATGTGATATAAAAAAATCCAATTCTCTTTTAAAAAGATGATTTTTCTAAAAAAGAATAATGGCCAATTTTTTTATTGCATAACTCTTTGAAATAGAGTTTTAAAATTCAATATATTCTATTTGAAAAAATAATATTATTTTTAGAATGATGATTTTAAAAATATACTTTACATTATTTTTATGTATGTTTCTATTAAGAATCAACTTTTGATGAACAGTGAAAACAATATTCCATTTGTAATTGAAAGTATTATATTTATGAAAATAATTTATGTTGTTAAATTATATATTTATAAGAATTAATTTTATAAATACATAAATGTTTTGTCATTTAATCGAATTAACTTTATTAGGATCAATTTAATTGTAATTTTTTATATAAAATCATTTTAATTTTTCACGTATTTACTTTATAAACCAATTTTTCCGTTCCTCCAATAGGAGTAACTTATAATTAATTACCACAATTTCTATCAATTGAATTTTGGAAATGTATTATAAATTGGAATCTAAAGTTCAATATTTATTAAATATGTTCCTTTTATTTTTTTGAAATATGAATAGAGTGTTTATAATTTTTTATAAATACCACATTTAAGGGTAAATTGGGGAATTATGGTTACAAATTATATTATAAAATTACCCTAAAACATGAATTAATAATATTTTATAACTGTTTTGAATTCATAAGATGTAAATTATCCGTTATGGTACCATTAATTCTCTTTTGGGTGACAATATTACCTTTTTCATTTTATATTCAATGGAATGTCAGTTTTTTACTATTATTTTTATCAATATAAATATTTTTAATATTGGATTATATATGGGTTACGTTCATATATAAATAGAATTTGGAATGATAAAATATTTATCTACATCATTGTAATTTATTTATAATTTTTATTGATAATATTATTAGCTTAAATGGGCGAACAATAATGATGGAGTAGTTGTTTAACTAAGGGAAGAAGCAAATAAACGATATAAAAATTTAAAACAAATATAATTTGATATAATTAATGTCATCCAAGTGTTTTTTGGATGACTCCAATATTATATTTATAATTCAAAAAATGTTTTTGAATATATAATTCTTTTGTCATATTTTTTAAAAATTCATGTTAGAAAATGTTTAATATTGAAATTATTGATATTTTAAGTGAAATAATATCTTATTAAATGATATAATTTTAATAAATCCATAAGTGGGATAGATGATTTTTATAATTCTTATAAGTTCATGATTTATGCATTTATTTTCCAATTTTTATTTTATACATATTATACCAACCCTCAATGTGTAAATAACATGATATCACCATAATATTTAAACTGGTAAAATAATGGTTAACGCTAAATGGTAAGGATTAAAAAATAGGCAAACTTATTTATTTGTTATTATAATATGTTATTAAACTAATAAAATATCATATTTTTGAAATTAATATGATTGGATCCATTTGGATTATAAAATTAACTTATATTAAATAATTAATTTGAATAATTCCAAGAGTGACCCTCTCCCTCCTATAAAAGGGTACTCGTTTATCTCATTTATTCACACATAAAAATGTAGTTTTTTTCAATATTCTTCCCAGGTAAATTCATATAATGAATACCCAAATTCTAGAGGCCTTATTTTGTGCATGAAACCCTTATTGGAAGTTTTAATCAATGTAGCAATTTTGAAGAAGATGCAATCGCTCTGACCAATAAAACAATTTTATACACCTCTACACCTCCACTAAATCCTGAATATATATATATATATCATAAATTAATAAATAAATAATCATAAATATTCTTTAATTTTATTATTATTACTAACATTGAATTATACATCTCCTTTTCCATCAAATATGAAGTGAAATTAACGCTCATTTGTTCGTACATATTACCATCTCCACATAATAGTACAATTCAATCTCCATCACCATGTTATATAATTGTTAATTATGATTGGATAATATTTAATAAATTATATTAGAGACATTAGTATACATATTTAATTATAATTTCATATCAAACTATTTATCACCTAATCGTTTTGGAAATGATTATGTCGCTTGTCTATACATAAGGCTTACCATATTCACGATGCAATGTGATTGGTTTTTTTTCATATTTTACATGGGTGGAAATAATGATTAATTTTATGAATATGTATGATATATATAACATAAAATTAGTCTATAATTATAACATATCATATAATTTACTTTATTTCAATTTGAAAAGAAAATGAAAAAAGTGTTTATCTGTACGTACGTCTTTATGTCTCTATAAATGGTGTATTATATTTTGTATTGATAAATTTTATGAATCACATAGAATACATATATAATGAATACATATATGTTATTAATATCATATTAATTATTTTTTATATGTTTAAATAATGATCTGTGTTAGAGGACCAAGGATAACAAATCAAACCATTAACAAAAAACTAAGCGGTTATTACATGAAACATAACATTAACATTGAATTATTAATAAGTGAGAAAGATAATGATATAGGTAAATAATATATGTTATTATATATGTGAATATTTTTCTATGGATGATTTATAATCCAATCACATTTATTAAACATGTGGTTTGAATATATACAAAGGATGTCATGTTATAATTAAGGGATGTATGCCTCTCTTTTATTTCTCTCAGTCACGTGTGTTATATAATACTTGTTTATTATATGAAGTGTATACACTATCTATGAAAGGAAATTATGATTATTATCTATAATATTATGGTATTTTTATATACACATAATTTTATCCCTTTCATGCGGCATAATATTCTACTAATTATAATGTGATGAGTTATAATTTTACAATCTCATCATTATTTTAGATTCATTCGTTTTAAGTATCCATTGAGTAATATTTAACATATATGTCCCTATTTTCAAAAAAAATTTGAAAAAATGTATTTACTATTCCCTTATGTATTTTCAATTTAATGTTTAACCATTTTTGTCTTTTTACAACATTGTTTGAAGGGATTTTTTTTCTATTTTCCAAAATGAGGTACTTCATGAATTTTCTGTAAAAAGTAATAAATGAATGTTTTTTAACATATACAGCATGAACTAAATTTTCCACAATCATGATCAAATAATTTGATGAATTTCCCATTACATTATTATAGTGTTATAATCATATAAATCTTTTTTCTTTCCAAATTGATCATCAATTTTTGAAAATAAAATATTTTTTAAAATACAAAAGGAATTTTTCCTCAAAAATTAATCCAATATTTTCTCTCAAAATTATTTTCCATCTTATATAGCATTATTTTATGTTAAATATATTTTAATGGGGATATGAATCAATATTAAAATTGATATTATTAGTATAAGTAGTTTTGGTTTATAAGGGAATGATATTTATGAAATATCATTCTTTTCCATTGGTCATGTTATGATTGAATGATGTTTTTTAAACACGAATCATTCTATGGGTTTTGATATGATGAATGATTTATGTTCTTATGGAACAAAAAATGTGGTTTTGATTATGTTGTATGTGATACTTATATCTCCCTCTAATGAATTGGGTAATGGAAAATTTTCTATTAGGTAAAAAGGATACATAGGAGGTGATCCTATGCCCCCAAAGATAGGGTTCATCGGTGGTCATCCTATGCCCACAACATGTGCATAAACAAGAAGCCATCCTATACCCAAAACCATATGGTACAAGTGATTCCATAACTTTTTGCAAATAAATACATAGGTGATTAATCCTTCACTTACATACTATGACTTTCATTATATGAATCATTGACATAATATGTTCAAAGATCATGCGCATGAAACAATTCACTTATCATATATTGTTGTTATACTCAACTGGATCATGTATTTTTTTATAACAAGATTCATGTCTGAGTAACTATTAATTTTTACTTTATTATTCATGTTTATGATTCTTGATATGAAGGTTATGATCTTAAAACATTATGATCATGTCCAAAAACCATTAATGCTCTTGTTTTTTCTTACATATCTTCATTTTTTATAATTATCAAGTATCCATGCCCAACATTTTCTTATGTTTACTCTCCCATGATAATGTTAATCGTTTTATATAGGATTAAGAATGCTAATTATCATTGTGGGATTAATTGAGGATCTTTTACAAGACAAAATTTTCTGTTCCATTATTCCAAAGGCACTGAACTAATACGGTCTTTTGGTGTGTTTCTTTGTACTGTATAAAAGTTTCTACAAAAATGTTGTAACATTAATGTATGAAAAACATGGGTCATTATATATGGTTTTAGGGAAATTTATGGGTCAAACATCGAAAACTATATTGATTAAAATTAGTGAGACCCTATTGGGTATTTTTATGGATATTTCAGGTGATGTATATAAGGATACGTACTATAAGGAGTTAATGTTTAAGAAAATGTCTTCATATTTTAGAAAGGATAGTTTTAGTTGTTTTTGAGAATTATATACTTTTCTAGATAAAAAAATTTTATGTACCTCTAATATATATTTACCGAGGGGTAACAAATCATAAAAGGTGTGTTGGGCCGGACATGAGCATAACCTGGTAGAGGACACTAAGAATTGATGGACATCAGGGTTGACACTCCTAGGGGATATGATTTTCAAAACCACAAACATGTTATGAACCATAATGAAGGTTTGTAATATAATAATACAAATAATAACCGTGGATAAAAACTGGGGTTAATCAACTTAAAAGTAAGTTTCTGGATTTTGACATATTATAAGTAGTTTTTCATAATTATTTGGGTTTTTAACGTGATTTGGGTTTCTAAGCATATTTTTTCAGGTATTAATTATAATGGGAACTAGAAAAAACTATGATAAAATTTAATTTTTTTATTTGAAAATTATGGGAATTAGGGAAATCTATTTATTAAGTGTAAATATCATGTAGATAATCATGGATTTCTAAATATATTGGTCATTCAATTAAAGATAAAGAGACATCAATCAATATGTGAAATGTATAGGATGTTATAGAATTATTGATTGCATACAATGTATGAAGTGTGATTATATCGATGTTGATGAACCATAATACATGACTAATATTTCATGTTACTTGAAAATGTTATTAAGTAATAATATGATGAACATAATATAATAGTTTTTGGAAAATTATTGATTATTAATGTGTATATGATTTGGAATTCAATGTTTATGTTATACATATTATGGAATATATAAGTATTTTCATGATATTTTTATCAATTATTTAAAAGGATAGAAATAATAATGATGTTGAATTAGAACGTTATTAATATTATTGGAAAATAACACTTAATGTGATCCTAACGTTGAGAACATTTTTTAGCTTGGATAAATAATTTATTGGTTATGACAATATAAAAATGATTATATCAATGACCATATATCCAATGAACGATTTGTTTAAAAACATGTATATTTTATCATGAAGGAATTTTAAAAATTAAATTAATTATGTTATATATCCTATAATTTTTGGAATACAGAGGAATGCATGTTTTTGAAAATTATTTATGGTAATTTGGGAAATTTCTATGTTTCAAAAGAATATAAGATGAGGGTATTTGAATGTTTGGAATGTGAGAACCATTATATAATTTATGTGATATAGGTCATAAATGTTATGATAATTTCATGTCCTTGTTTATAATGTATTATATATTCATCATCTAGAAGGTTTATAAGGGTAACCATTTATGGAAATGAATAACATTAATATTGGATAAAATATGCGATATTGAATTAATAACTCAACATATGAGGTTTTCTGAATATTAGATAATCTATAAAAAATATTGTGATAAATATATCAATAATATGATATCATTATATTAACAGAACCCATGGTGTTTTAGTCATTCATGAATTAAATATCCAAATTAAATCCCTATAGTAAGAGATGATGTTGGAATTAATCACGTAACAATAAAGGGTGTGGTTGTATTGAAATTGTTCTAGTATAAATTTTCAGGAAAATTATTCAACCTTTGGAAAATGATATAAAAATAAAAATTTTCCCTAATACATTGTTTTTTGTTAAATCAATGGACTTTTAAATAATCACATGTTTATGGATTTTAGGTCCTCGACTTTTTAATAATCCTCCACCTATTTGAGATTTATGAAAACATTTACTTCATTTAAATATTTACACATTTCCTGCAAGTCCATATTTTCACTTGCCACCATAGTATTCATATATTGAAAAACAGTTATATGTTCTATTGTGTAACAATTAAGCATCCAACATTATATTTTTTAAATTAATATCTATATTTCATATTTACTATGTGGGTTTATATGAATGTAAATTTCATGAATTAAACATCTGATATCCCAGTCAAGTTCCAAGCAAAAAAATCACATTAAGGGAGGTATAATGTAATACCACAATATTTTTTTAAAATTGATTTTTTTATAATTTATTAATTTTATAAATTTCATTTCACGCTACACCATTTTATAATTCTATATATGAAACACATAATTTTCTTTTGATAGACATGATAATGAGTTTCTACAAAACATCATTTTATTATTGTGATTATTTAAATGTGAAATTTATAACCATGTTGTTATAATGTAAAATATGAAATGAATTAACAAAACTATATGATTATTGTTTATACACACACACACACACACACACACACACATATATATATATATCTATTAAATATTAATTATAATTAAATGTAAAACCACTTTGAATATAAAATAAAATATTTCTCTGAAAAACTATTTAAACATGTAGAAGGTTATTTTATAGAAATAAATAAAACAATCACACTTATTGGATTATATTAATGATGTAAAAAAATATTTATATATATAATATTTTAAATATACTATTGAAAAAACATATTATGTATTTTATTGAACTGATTTATGGATAAATCAAATTTTATGTATAAAAAATGTATATTTCTTAAAAGGTATATTTGTCAGCTTTTGATTTTGCACATGTTTTAAATAATTTTTTTGATTATTTTTTCTGATCTATTTGAAAAAATATGTTTATAATTTGAAAGAAGATAAAAAAAATTAATTTTGGTGGAATTAATGGTATTTTTTTATAAGATTCATTTTTAATGAATAATAGAATAATATTGCATTTTTAATCGAAAACACATTTTCCATAAAAATAATTACATTGATAAAAACTATATTTTACAAGTTTTAAATTATAAATAGATAATCATTTTATCATTTATTACAATTAATTTCATTTGAATCAATTTCAAAATGAATTTGGTTATAAAAACATTTCAATGATTTGTTGGTTTTTACTTTAAAAAAATATTTTCTAACTCCTTCAATGAGGAGCATTTCTAATTGATTTATATGTTTTCGTTCATGGTGTTTTCTAAAATGGATTCCATATATTTAATAGGAAGTAATAAATATATTAAATGTTTCACATTCATATTTAGTAAATATGAATAGAATATTGTGTATTCTATTAATACCACGTTTGTTGGTAAATTTAGAACATAGAGTAAAACAATAATATTTTAAATATTAAAAAATTATCCTAAACCATGTCCTAATATTATTGGATGATTATTTTTATCCCAAAGAATTAAATAATAGGTTGTGATACCATTTATGGCTTTCCAGATGAGAATATATCCTTTTTAATGTTTTATTCAAAGGAAAATCAATTTTTTTCTTACTTATGTTTCTAACAAGGTAAATATTTATTATATAGATTTATAAAAAGGATATGTACGACTATAAAAATTAATTCGAAAGATAAAATATAATTAAAAAAATACTCAAAACAAATCAAATTATAATTTTATGAATGTGTTTTGACCCAAAATTATCATATAATATAAATTAACATTTTTGGATCCATTTGGATTAGAAAATTAGTTTCTAATAATTTAATGATTTAATGAATTTCTTGAGTGCCCCACCCATATCCAATAAAAGAATACCCATTATTTCCTTTTTTATAAATAAATACCTATTTTTATCCAATATCTTACCCATTACCTTCCTAGAATATATCCACATAAAATAGATGGCATTGTTTTAGGGAAAAACCATATATATAGGTGTTATGGTGTTAATCAAAGAATCTATTTTGAATAAGGTTTAATCGCTCCAACAGATATCTATATTTTTATATTGTTCTATATTTCATTTAAATCAATGATATATATCACAAAATTATTACTCCATAATAGCATCTACTCTGAAATTTTATTATTATTATGAACAGATTGTTATACATACCATTTTTCATTAAAAAATATGTGAATATATCACTGTTTCATACATATAACTTACCCTATCTACATAGTGATATAATTCATCTTCCACCATCATCTATCATGAGAAGGAATTATGATCAATATAAATTTTATGAATTATATTTATGAAAAAAAATTATTTATATAATGATAATATCATATCTACCTATTTACCAACTAATATTTTTGAAAATGATAAAATCACTCATGCGTGATTATGAATTAAAATCTCCATGATGTATTGTGATTCTTTTCACAACTATATTTTTAAAGACTTGTAATAATGATGAAATTTATGAGTATATGTCATGACCAGTCCCTCGGGGCCCGTGTCATGACAACCCCTAGCCCTCCTTCCATGGGCCCCTGGCTCGCGACTAGTACTGATATAAGGCCCCAGCCTTAAACATTACTAAATCTTGAGTTATTAGAAGAATACACATTTAGAATCATTTCATTATTAGAGGTTTAGGGAATTAGATCATAATTCATTCATTACATTCAACATTTAAACAAGGTGGTTACGTAAAAGAAAGTATTCATTTTTCCCATCAAAGGAAACATATTTAAAATAAAAAATGGATTCTTTCTTGACACTTCCTCGACAATGTCATCACATCATGTAAATTTACATTGACCTATGAAAAACATATAAAAAACATGGGATGAGCATAAAAAGCTCATTAATGGATATAAAAATACAGAATGAAATAATTAGTCCATGTATACATAAGAATCAATGAAATAAAACTTTACTCATAAAAAATATGCACTTTAAAATACCACATGAAATCATAAGACTCATGAATAACTGATAGAAATCATAAGACATAAAGTTAAATTTAGGCATTCATAACATTCTTACGTAGGGAGTAGCCCTCATTTTTTCGTTTGGAATACCCATCACAAAATATTCCCAAAATCTCTTCGGATAAACCATAGAATTTAACCCCTTCGAGTTACCCAATGCATTAGAGTTATATCATGGGCTCACCCGCCCTTAGTTTATCACGGATCCACCCGTCTTCATACACAATTCCCATGAACCATTACATAATCGTATCATATAAAACATGCATAAAAGAAAACATAACATTTACATATTTTAATATCAAAATATAAAAAACACATTGATATAATAAATGCATTATCAAAATCATTTTCAATACCAAAATAAATGATAAGTTAAACATGGTATTTATTTTTCCTTTTAAAAAAGTTAAGGCTTTTAAAGGAAGCCGAAACTGAAATAATGGTCACTGTGGTAGAGAGGTCATTGTCACCGCATAAGTAAGACAAAAACATTCCCTTTTTTTAGTAAAATGCTTCATAAAAAAAGATTCATTTTGAATAAAAGTAAATATAAAAGGGGTTTATACACTATATAAAAGAATGTTGTGTATAAAACAAAATATGACTCAATGAAAGGAGATTGAGATGAAGTCCCTTAACTCGTGTACGACATGACTCGAACATTCTTTAATCTCCTGATTAATAAACTAGAGATTATTTCTACTTGATTAAGAACATTTTTCAAGTTCATTATTCCTTTTATATCACTTATTACCATGTTATGATCAATCTTTAATTATTTAAGTCAATAACGGTTGTTTTGATTATATTTGGTACTTGAGAAATAAAATAAACTTCTTATAATTACAAGTTGTCCATGTGTTAAAATATCTATTATATCCAGAATTATATTCATTTGGTATATAACATATATATCATATATATATAGTATATCCATGCATTTATAATTTTACATAACATTTAGAGGTATGAAATGAAATTCATCGTTCATGTAGACGGTATGTCGTACAAACACAAGAACGATACTTTCATTTCTATTTCGTATTTAATTGAATGAAATCATAATTATATAAAGGTATATTATATTTACAGTATAATTACATATTTAATATCATTAACTCTATCCTTTATACTCCCCAGATATGGCATTAATGATTCAAATCACTTTGAGGGGGTGGTAGTCTGCAGATCCTAAAATGAAATTATCTCATTTACCAATAATGGAAACCATAAAGGTATTCCATAAATAAAAAATAAATAATCATAAGAAAAAAATAAACATAATATATATCATATATAAATATAGTTACATCTTAATGACCACCACGAAAGGTGTTAAAAGAAGATTGAATAATCATTGTTTCGTGAGGCAGTAATTCGCCACTCACAGAAACAATATATTCTTTGACCATTAGACGAAGGTGTGTGTATGTTTAAATCTAATAAATCTCATAAAAACATCATATTATATAAAAGATAATTTTTTTGTTACAAAATAGAATAATAAAATGAGTTTAGGGGGTTTGATGAAGCAAAATAAAACAAAAGAACATAAGAGAAGACATTACCGTTAAATCAGGTTACTCCCCTCGGTTTGAACAAAAGAGGTTTCTTGATGAAATTTCTACCTAAGGTAAGGGTTCTAGGATGAAGATAGGTATGTGGAGAGATAAACTGAGAAGGGTTTGGCCGAGACAATGACTTGAGAGGTGTGGGTATGTGTGGTAGAGGTGTGGGCCTTTTATAAGTGGGTGGAGGGGCACTCTTGGAAAGTCATGAAATGTTAAATTATTATAAAATGAGTTTCTGATTTTAAAGGTCCCACAATGATATATTTCAATGATAGGGTGATTAGGGTTATAAATCCACACATCCAACAGGTTTTGACAAGTGTAAGTCTTATATTTTACATTATATTCTCATTTTATTTAAATCATTCATTAATGAGGTAATCACTTCATCATCATGGTGTCATAAATAAATTCATTTATTTAATGTATAAAAATTATAAAAAACATACAATGATATAGGTCATATTTTTATAATTACAAAGACTATTTATAGTCTAAGAGATCATTTATTTAGACAAAATTAAAATTGTTTTACTTAGGTGATACATACTTTTTTTATATTTGCTTTTAAAAATAAAATGATAAAATGCCATCTTCACACAAAAGTGATTCAATGGGGTCCCAAAAAAGGCACACGGAATACCATAGTCAGAAACAACACAAATGGTAACATTACGACACATGTTGGAGTCGTTTTATATTATTATTATATTATTTTATTGCACTTAACTACCCGATTACTAATTAATCACGATAAATAAAGATAATTACCTTTGTTACAATTCATAATGCCTAAAAAAAGAGTCTTAATTAAATAATTTTGACCTTATAATTCCAAATATAGAATCCATTTTACAAAATTAAAAACATTGAAATTTCATTAATAAATTTAAAAATAATTCCCGTTGTCAAAACAAATAGCTGGTTTTTTAGAAACAATATCTATCAAAAGTTTGACCCTTGTTTATCCACAATTCCAAAGTGAAATTAATTACAATGACCAAAATTGGATTAAATGGAAAAAATATATTCTAATTAATCATTAAAACCATTTAAAAGGACAATATATCCATATAACTAAATTAGATAAAAAATCAGTTTTGAGGTAAAATGCAGTATTTTTCTCTATTCATTAAAAAATGAACATTGTTAGAAAACTACCAAAAATTTATCAAAAGTAAATTTCAATGTCCAAATCCTAAATAATAAGATTATTATGACAAGTAGAGAATATAGAAATGTCAAAAGTTTTTTTTAAAAAAATGTTTTCCATCAAAAGGAGGTAAAACTAACTTATATAAAATATTAGAGTATTATATGCTTATGATTGGATTTATTCTCATTTTAAGCCTCTAAAACACTATATAATTTATAAATATACATCGATTTGAAAATCCATAATTCTTTACTTACTTGGGATGTTACATACATCCCCCCTTTAGAAAATTTCATCCCCGCAATTTATTTACCTCTCGAATAATTGTTGGTATTTATCTTTCATTGCATTTTCAGATTCCCATTATGCCTCATCAATCATGTGGTTTTTCCAGAAAATTTCTTTTGATGAATCACCTTTATCCACAATACTTTCTCCCTATGGTCAAGAATCTAGACTAGTTGTTCCTCATTAGATATATTCTCTTCCATCTGAACTATTTCTGGACTCAAAACATGAGATGAATCTGGCATGTACTTCTTAGACATTGAAACATGAAAACAATTGTGTACATGCGATAATATCGGACGCAAATCCACTCAGTATGAAACTGATCCATCTCTTTCCATAATTTAATATGGTCTAATGAACCTTGGACTCAACCTTCCTTTCTTACCAAATCGTATCACACTTTTCCAGGGTGAACCTTTGAGGAAGACATGATCACCTACCTAAAAAGAGAGATCCTTCCTATGGTTGTTCGCATAACTTTTCTGCCTACTCTGAGCTGCTCTCATGTGTTTCTGTATTATCTGAACCTTTTCTGCAAAATCTTCTACCAATTCAGGTCCCATTACTTCCATTCACCTACTTCATCCGAAAGAGTTGGAGTTCGACACTGCTTCCCATATAATGTCTCAAATGGTTCCATCTGTATACTGGAATGAAAACTGTTATTATACGAAAACTCAACAAAAGAATGATGTTGGTCCCAACTTCCCTGAAAATACATCGATCAAGCACATATAATATCCTCCTAATTCTGAATTGTTCGTTCTTACAACCCATATGATTGAGGATGAAAAGCTGTTCTAAAATTTAATTCAGTACCCAACGACTTCTGAAGGCCTTTCCATAAGTTAGAAGTGAACTTGGGATCACGCTCAGATACAATGTAGTGGGGAACCCATGTAACATAACTATCTCATTATGATACAAATGAGAAAGTTGGTCTAGGTAAAATGTATTTCGTATATCAAAGAAATGATAATATTTAGTCATGCGATCAACAATATCCCAGATTGCATTATTATCTCAGGGTGTCATCGACAATCCTATAACGAAGTCCATGGATATATTCTCCCATTTCCACTCTAGCACGGGTAAAGGATGAATCATCCCTTTCGGTAACTTCCACTCTACTTTAAACTATTTACAATTCAAACACTTCAAAGTAAAATCAGAAATATCTCTTTTTATTCCATCCCACCAGTAATACTCCCGAAGATCATTATACATAATAGTATAGCCAAGATGAACTGAAATTGTAGAACTATGAGCCTTACATAACAAATCTTTCTTGAACTGTGAATCACAAGGCACACAAACCTCTTCCAAAATCTCAAAACACAATGATTATCAATGTTAAATTCAGGTAACATACCCTTCTAAACCATCTCTACATTTTATTTCAACAAACTGTCTTTCTTCTGATCTTGATTATTTCTGACTGTTAGAGAAGATTTCACTGATACATGAAACAAAACAGATGAAAATTATTCACCAATAACTTATATGCCAATGTTCCTCAAATCCATAACCAAAGGATCACATTCCAAACGCAACATGGTTAATGAAGCATTATATTTTATACTCAAATCATCAACCACTTTATTGGCTTTTTCAGGATGTAATGAATTGTGTAATAATAATCGTTGATTAATTATAGCCATCTCCTCTATCTCATGTTCAATTCATTTTGAGTGAATATATAATTTAAGCTTTTTTTATCAGTATATATTTATCATTTTACTCCATAGGAATGATGCCTCAATATTTTTTAAGTAAAAACAACCGTAGCTAATTCCAAATCATATGTAGGGTAATTTACCTCATGAGTTTTCAACAGACGTGAAGAATAAGAAATTACCTAATCATTTTGCATTAGGATAGAACAAAGTCCATTTAATGAATCAACAATTTTGATAACAAACTCACCATTCCAGGAAGGTAGTTCCGAAACTGGAGAATTCACCAATCTTTTTTTCAATTCCTGAAAAGAATCAGCACATACTTTTTTCCAGACGAACATAACACCCTTATAAGTTAGCCTAGTCAATGGGCTGGACAACCGTGAAATATTGTTAACAATCCATCATTAATAGACTAAAAAACCAAGAAAAATTTTAATCTCTGTTACATTTGTGAGAATTGGCCATTCTTCAACAACTTTTGTTTTTAAAGGATCAACATTTATTCCATCATTAGAAACAATGTGACCAAGGAAATATATTTTTTGCAACAAAAACTCACACTTTCTAAATTTCCCATACAATTTCGTTTCTTTTAAGGATTGAAAAATAACTCTTAAAAGACTTTCCTGCTCCTCTTTACTTTTAGAAAACACCAAAATATCATCAATGAAAAAAAACCACAAACATATCCAAGTACTAATAGAAAATTCTATTCATAAGGTCCATGAATACAGTAGGTGCATTTGTTAATCCAAAAGGCATTACTACAAATTCATAATGTCCATATATTGTACGAAACACAGTCTTTGGAATCTCTACTTCCTTTAACTTCAACTAATGGTACACTGATCTCAGGTCAATCTTTGAAAAATACTGAGCTCCCTGGAGCTGATCTAAAAAATCATCGATATGAGGCAACAAATATTTGTTCTTAACAGTGATGTTATTCAAGGCTATATAATCAATTCAAATTCTCATTGAACCATTTTTCTTTTTAACAAATAAGACATGAGCACCCCATGGTGATGTTCAAGGTTACATTAATTTCCATATTTTAAAAGTTTCGCAGTCTATTGATATGATATAAATAGTTATGGTTCATTCTTATAAACAAACTAAAATTCATTTTGAAAAGAATCTTCATTATCTCTACAGTCAATCCTAGAATGGTAAATAGAGAGCCAATCCATACCCAGGATAAAATCATACTCTACTAGAAGTAAAACAATAAGGTTTTCAAGAAGTTTATTTCCACAGATAAAGATGAGATGATTCTTATATATTCTTTTTTCCTCAACATTTCCCCCGGTTTTTTTTACCACAAGTTCAAGAGTCATTTCTAGAGATGGAATTCCCAATTTAATAGAATATTTTTTAGAGATGAAAGAATGTGTAGACCTCGAATTAAACAACACATTGTCATAATCTAAAAAAACATTTACCTGATAACACTTCATTTGATGGCCCAACATATACTGAAGTAGTTGCAAAGGATTTCACCACACCCTTCTGATTATAGTCTGACTGTTTCCCATCATTTGAGCTCACTATCGAACACTCATTTGCATATTGACCCATCTCATTGCACTTGAATGATTTCACTAAATATAAATCAAATTTGGTCTTACCATCAACCTGATCTTTTCCGGTGAACTCACGAGCCTTTTGTCCCATCCTACCACATTGGTGGCACTTTAAATAATTAAACAAACAATACCAGCATGCTTTTTACCTCATTTATCACAAACTGAAAAATTTGTTTTCTTATCATCAGACCTTTTTGAATTACTCTTCCCTTTCTCCTTCCACCTCGGTCTCTTCTTCTATTGGTTGTTATAGAACACTTTATCATTGGAAAACTCCATTTTAACATTCTCAGCACATCGAACAAGAAATTCATAACGTTTGATCTCATGAGAAGATATTTCCTTTCGATATTTTACCTTTAATCCTGAGTAAAAGTGATTGATTTTACTATCAAGGTCTTGGATAAAATTTGGAGCATACCTTTCAAATCGAGTGAACTTTTCTTCATAAGACACCACTGAGTCATGTTATTGCTTGAATTCCAAGAAATGTTTTTCCATACTATGTTGAAAATCCTTAGGAAATTATTTTTCAAGAAATATGCCTTTGAATTCATCCCAGTCAAGAGAATCAATCTTATCAGCGTCTTTGATATTTTTAACCATCGACCACCACTGATCTGCTTCACCCTCAAAACTGTAAACAACAAGGTTAACCTTTTAATATGGTTAATACCCCATGACATCGAAAATATTCTCTAGCACATTAGTCCACCCTTCAGCTAGCACAGGGTTAGATGATCCTCTGAATGATGGGGGCTGTTGCCTCATGAAATGTTCCACCACTCACATGTTCCTCTGTGGTTTATCTGGATGATCTTGTTCATTGATCCCACCACCATTTATTGCTTGATTCAACTATTCCATTACTGCAAAAAACTATTCAGTTCCAATTCCGACCATCTCCGGATACTGATTTGGAAGGTCATTTCCTTCCGTATGCCTTCCTAGCATCGCTTCCCTGTTTCCTCTACAAAAAACCATTCTGAACAAACGTGTCTTAGATGAAGCAACATTGTAATCTTCAAATGCTATATAATTTCAATTTGACCATAAAAAATATTTTTGGATAATCATTTAAGAGAATTCTAACTCCTAAAGTTATCTAAACTGACCTCTGATACCAACTATAAGACCCCAACCTTATACATTACTTAATATTAAACTATTACAAGAATACACATTGAGGATCTTTTTAGGATTAGAGTTTTATATAATTAGATCATAAATCATGCATTACATTCTACATTTATACAAGGTGGTTACATAAAATACAATATTCATTTTTCTCATAAAATGAAACATATTTAAAATAAAACTTAGATTCTTTCTTAACACGTCCTCGACACAATCATCACATCATGTACTTTTCCCTTGACCTATGAAAAACATTTCAAAAACCTGCGATGTGCATAAAATGCTCAGTAAGGGATATAAAAATAATAAATGAAAACATTAGTCCATGTATACATTAGAATCAATGAAATCATACTTTACTCATAAAACAGAAGCACGTTAACATACCTCATGAAATCATAAGACTCGTGAATAACTGATTGAAATCATAAGACATAATGGTATCTTGAGGCATTCATAATATTCTTACGTAGGGAGTAACCCTCATGGGTATGTATGGAATACAAATCACAACATATTCCCTAATAATCTTCAGTGAAAACATTGTGTTTAACCCCTTCACGTTACATAATGCATTGGAGAGATATCATGGGATCACCCGCCCTTATTTTATCATGTAACCATCCGTCTTCATAAACAATTCCCAAGAACCATAACATAATTGTATCACATAATACATGCATAAATGAAACATAACATTTCCACATTTCAATAACAGAATATCAAAAACACATTGATATAATCAATGAATTTTTGAAAACCATTTTCAATATCAAAATAAAAGAAAATTAAAACATGGTATTTATTGTTCATTTAAATAATGTTAAGGTTTGTATAGGATGTTGAAACTCAAATAATGGTCACGGTGGCGGAGAAGTTGTTTTCGCCACATACGTAAGAAAAAAACATCCCCTTTTCTTATTTAGTAGAACACTTAGTATAAAAATATTTCTTTTCAATAATAGTAAAATTTAATGTAATTTATACATCGTATAAAAGAAAGTTGTTTATAAAATAAAATATTCCTCAATGATCGGAGATTGAGACAATGTTCCTTACCTCATGTCCAACATGACTTGATCATTATTTTATCACCTGAATAATAAAATAGACACAATTTCTACTTTCTTAAGAACCTTTTTCATGTTAAATATTCCTTTTATATCACTTATTACTATGTTATGAACATTATGTAATTATTTAATTTAGTAATGGTCGTTTTATGGATCTTTGGTACATGATCCAAAAATAAACTTCTTGTAATTACAAGTTGTTCATGTGGTAAAATATCAATTATATCCAGAATTATATTCATGAGGTATATATCATATATATCATATATATCCAGTATATACATTTATTTATAATATTACATAACATTTAGCAGTAAGAAATGAAATGCACCATTCATGGAGACGGTAAGCCATACGTATGCATGAATGCTACATTCATTAGTATTTCATATTTAATGAAATGAAATAATAATGATATAAAGCTATATTATAATTATAGTATAATATCATATATAATATCATATAGAATATCATTAACTCCATCCTTATACATCCCACATATGGCATTAACGAGTTAAATCACTTTGAGGGGGCGGTAGTCCGCACTTCCTAAAATGAAATTCTCGTGTTTACCCATAATGGAAACCCTAAAGGTATGCCATAAATGAAAAATACAGAATCATAAAGAAAACATAAACATAATATATATCATATACAAATAGAGTGACCCTTAAAGGTGTTAGAAGAATATTGAACAATAATCATTTCGTGAGGCAGTAATTCACCACTCACGGAAACAATATGTTCTTTAACCATTAGACGGATGTATGTGCAAGTGTGAATCAAATATTTCTCATAAAAACATCCATGTATATTTAATATACAGGTGTTGTTATAAAAGAGAGGAATAAAAAGAGTTTAGGGGGTTGGAGAAGAAAAATAAAACAAAAAACATAAGAGAAGACATTAACTTTAAATCAGGTAACTCCCATTGGTTTGAACCAAAACGGTTTCTTGAAGATTTATCTACCTATGTTAAGGATTCTATGATGAATATAGGGATGTAGAGAGATAAAATGATATTATTTTTCCAATCCAATTGCGTGAGAGCTTTGGGTAAGGGGGTAGAGCTTGGGGCCTTTTATAAGAGGGTGGAGGGGCACTCTTAGAATGTCATGAAATGTTACATTATTATAAAATGCATTTCAGATTTTAAAGGACCCACAATGATATATAAATTGGATAACTTTTTGGCATCAAAAGGTGGTAATATGATCTTTTAAAGAATATTAGAGTATATTATGCTTAATATTGGATTTATTCTCATTTTAAGACTCTAAAACACTATCTGATTAATAAATAGACATAGATATGAAAATACATAATTCATTACTTACATAGTATATTACAACTAAATTGGTGTATCCCTTAAATGTGAAGGCATTACCTTTGTATCCTGTACAGACACACAGTCCAAGAACACTAGAAGAATAAACCACACATACTAGAACACAATATTATTCAACAACAAAGGAATCATCTATAGAAAAAGACTACTAAATGTAAAAAGAGCCCAGAATACAGGAACAACTGTAAAAGTACAAATTCAAATGTAAGAACAATAAAAATTAATGAAAATGGAAAAAAACTATTGGGTCATCCTTCGAGGATCCTATCTGAAGGGAAGGTACATATCACCTCAACATCACTCCAAGTTTATCATTCTCCTCATCGTGAAGTAACGCCGAGTGGTCTACCTTTATGCACCATCCAGTCCAAGATCCCTCAAGCATGATCAACATTGTATGTCATTTACTCCAGACACAACAAGGTGCGAGTGAAGCATGTACATTGGTGAGTATAATAATACTTAGTAGGGACCCCAAGACCCCTATAGGTATCATAGAGTTCAAAAAATGGAAAAACACAAATAAATACCTCAACACTACTTATGCACATGACTATAAATATACCCTAGTTATCAAGATATTCTCATCTCATTCATGTGGGAAGGACACCATATTGGTAACACCCCGAATGTAGAAGTACCACATAGGTATCATCACAAAGGTAACACCAAGAAGGTAATAGTACCCCATAGGTAAAACCACAAGATAGAAGTACCACACAGGTAACACCATGAAGATAATACCACAAAGGAAATGTATCACATAGGTATCACCACATACATATAATTACCTGACATGTAACACCAAGATGATAGAATTACCATAGGTGTGACACCACGAAGACAATACCCCAAAGGTAGAAGTACCACACAGGTAATAACACGATGCTAGAAGTACCAAACCTGTAACACCAAAAATATAGATGTACCACACTTGTAACACCATGAAATCAATAAAAAAATTAAAATTCCACACAGGTATCTCCATGAAGTCAGAGGTGCCACATAGTTAACAACACAAAGATAGAATTACCACCAATGTAACTCCTAAAAGATTGAAGTACCACACAGGTAAAAGACTGAGCTCACAATAAGTAATAACAAAAGTACAGAAGACCAGATTATTAGTCATATACAAGATCATCTCATTCTGTTAAGAAGAACTGCTTTTGACCCACACATGAACAATAGGTAAATAATTGTCGCTAACCCACATATGATCGATAGCTAACTAACCCATGTTGACCCACACAAGATCGATAGGTAACTAACCCCCACTAAACCACACATGGTTGATATGTAATAAACCCCCATTAGCCCCCAAAGGATCAATAGGTAACTGACCCTCACTGACCCACACAGGATCTGTCACACATAAGATCAGTATGCGCTGACCCACATAGGATTGTTGAGCGTGAACAAACACAATATCTTATCCACACATGATTTGTATGTGTTTACCCACACAGGATCGCTGAGAACTAACCCACACAAGATTTTACCCACCTAGTATTGGTATGTGTGATCCCACATTGAATCATTGATAACTGGCCCACACAGGATCGATGTTCATCCTGTACATTAGAGCTAGCCACTGGGTTCACGCACATTGCATTCTTTATTCTGGGAGGTTCTTATCCCCAATCCATCGGTCGAAACATAAACTACCATGAAGTAACTGAAGAAGTATCTCAATGGTCTGCCATGTCATAAGTAACCCAACACAATATACGAAACGTCAATTTGACACAATGTCTATAACTTATTATCATTTCTGCTATGAGATCCCGGTTGGATTCATGTTCGACATAACCCTTCTATACTCTAACATTACCTAAACTCTTTTTTATTATACCAAAATACCTTCTTGATCCAAATATCCCGATTCCACAGACGGTTTGTCAAACAGACACCCGATTCTAATGATATGGCAAAAAAAGAGTATCTGGGTCTGGATGGGTCCGACCCAGCCCATCCCGGACTGGGCCATGGTGGGCACAACAGGCTGGGCCATGTTGTGGCTTGGCCCATGATGGGGGTTGTATGGCCCAGCCCACTGGCGCGGCCCATAGTTGGGAGGCCCACCATGATGATGTAACCCTAGCTAACACCTGGGAGATGGTTCCCCCACTATTCCTAATAGTCCGTGGATCGTTCAGATGGCAGATCCCAGTGTGCAGGATCCGCTAGAGCAGTCTCACTCAACATGACGCTACTTTCCAGGGCACCAACTGCCTCTCCCCACTATATCATGACGATGCCGCTATCCTCCCTCAGCCAGTCGGGTGCCGGCCACTTACTGGGTGCCCCACCTGCTCCTTTCACTGTCGGCCGGCTGATGGATTCCCTCTGGTTCACCACCTGCTCAAACTACGGTTGGCTGGGTTCCAGTCTCCCTTCGGTGCGCCGCTACATGAACAGTGGTTGGTCGGGTGCTGACCGCACTCCAGTGTGCCGCAGCAGCTCAACAGTCGCGACCTCCTCCTCTATCGGCAGTGCAGATTCATGCCACCCATCTTCAACGGCTCATTTTAACATTGTTCCAAGCTAGAAAAAATTAACTTCCACATATTCATGATCCCCGGGTCACGATCCTCACGTCCATATGTCGCGCTCAACTATATTTTATGTTTTCAGCACAATTAATTATTTTAGCTTCGATGAAAGCATGAAGAACCCATGAAGAATGAAATAGAAGGTCAAGGTATAAGTGTGGAATGATGGACATGTTTCTTTGGAAATCAACATTGTAAATCAATAATATAAATAATTAAAAATATGAAGAATAAAAAAATAGATTTAATCATATTTCAAATTAAAATTCCTTCCTCGATCATCTGTTGAACGTGTTGTGAGGAGGAAGATGATGATGTTGACGTCAGCATTAATTAATACCAAAAGAATATTTCGATCACGACTTGAGTGTCGTCCACATCAGAGGTTCATCCATCATTAGAGGATGTCATTCTGATTTCTCCCATGCTATCCATTCTCCCACAATCCTAACCAAAAGGGTGAAGAGCCAACCATAACTGAGTAAATAATATTAATTCAATTAAAGTTAGATCATTAATTAAAGTAATGTTGGAACATTAAAATTGATAATTTAGAAGTTATATTTAAAAAAAGGTTTTCCATCAAAAGGTGGTAATATGATCTTTTATAGAATATTACAGTATATTATGCTTAATATTGGATTTATTCTCATTTTAAGACTCTAAAACACTATCTGATTAATAAATAGACATAGATATGAAAATACATAATTCATTACTTACTTAGGATATTACAACTAAAATGGTGTATCCCTTAAATGGGAAGGCATTACCTTTGTATCCTGTACATACACACAGTCCAAGAACACAAGAAGAATAAACCACACATACTAGAACACAATATTATTCAACAATAAAGGAATCATATATAGAAAAAGAATACTAAATGTAAAAAAAGGCCAGAATACAAGAAGAATGGTAAAAGTAAAAATTCAAATGTAAGAACAATACAAATTAATGAAAATGGAAAACAACTATTGGGTCATCCTCCGAGGATCCTATCTGAAGGGAAGGTACATATCACCTCAACATCACTCCAAGTCTATCATTCTCCTCATCGTGAAGTAACGCCAAGTGGTCCACCTCTGTGCACCATCCAGTCCAAGCTCCCTCAAACTTGATCAACATTGTACGTCGTTTACTCCAGACACAACAAGGTGCGAGTGAAGCATATACATTGGTGAGTATAACAATACTTAGTAGGGACCCCAAGACCCCTATAGGTATCGTAGAGTTCAAAAAAAATGGAAAAAACACAAATAAATACATCAACTCTACTTATGCAAATGACTATACATATACCCTAGTTATCAAGATATTATCATCTCATACATTAGGGAAGGACACCATATTGGTAACACCACGAATGTAGAATTACCACATAGGTAACATCACAAAGGTAACACCATGAAGGTAATAGTACCCCATAGGTAACACCACAAGATAGAAGTACCACACAGGTAACACCACGAAGATAATACCACAAAGGAAGAAGTATCACATAGGTATCACCACATAGATAGAATTACCACACATGTAACACCACGATGATAGAATTACCATAGGTGTGACATCACGAAGACAATACCCCAAATGTAGAAGTACCACACAGGTAATAAAATGAAGCTAGAAGTACCAAACCTGTAACACCAAAAATATAGAAGTACCACACTTGTAACACCATGAAATCGATAAAAAAATTTAAAATACCACACAGGTATCACCATGAAGTTAGAGGTGCCACATAGTTAACAACACAAAGATAGAATTACCACCAATGTAACACCTAAAAGATTGAAGTACCACAGAGGTAAAAGACTGAGCTCACAATAAGTAATAACATAAGTACATAAGACCAAATTATTAGTCGTAAACAAGATCATCTCATTATGTTATGAAGAACTGATTCTGACCCACACATGAACAATAGGTAAATAATTGTCGCTAACCCACATATGATCGATAGCTAACTAACCCCTGTTGACCCACACAAGATCGATAGGTAACTAACCCACACTAAACCACACATGGTTGATATGTAATAAACCCCCATTAGCCCCCAAAGGATCAATAGGTAACTAACCCTCACTGACCCACACAGGATCTGTCACACATAGGATCAGTATGCGCTGACCCACACAGGATTGTTGAGCGTGAACAAACACATGATCTGACCCACACATGATTTGTATGTGTTGACCCACACAGGAACATTGAGCACTGCCCCACACAATATTTGACCCACATAGTATTGGTATGTGTGAACCCACATTGAATCATTGATCACTGACCCACACAGGATCAATTTTATCCTTTAAATTAGAGCTAGCCACTGGGTTCACGCACATTTCATGCTTTATTCTGGGAGGTTCTTATCCCCAATCCATTGGTCGAAACATAAAATTCCATGAAGTAACTGAAGAAGTATCCCAAAGGTCTGTCATGTCATAAGTGACCCAACACAATATACAACACATCAATTGGGAACCATGTCTATAAGTTATTATCATTTCTACTATGAGAGCCCGGTTGGATTCATGTTCGATCTAACCCCGCTATACTCCAAAATTACCTAAACTCTTGTTTATTATACCAAAAAACCTTCTTGATCCCAATATCCCAATTCCACAGACGGTTTGTCAAACAGACACCTGA
The DNA here is from genome assembly GCA_963277665.1 of Viscum album. Taxonomy (NCBI): domain Eukaryota; kingdom Viridiplantae; phylum Streptophyta; class Magnoliopsida; order Santalales; family Viscaceae; genus Viscum; species Viscum album. The sequence goes on from OY728156.1 coordinate 1,842,629,271, forward strand.
TTCTCAAGATATGAAAAAAAAGAGTATCTGGGTCTGGATGGGTCCGCCCCAGCCCATCTCGGACAGGGCCATGGTGGGCACGACATGCTGGTCCATATTGCAGCTTGGCCCATGATGGGGGTTGTATGGCCCAGCCCACTGGTGCGGCCCGTAGTTGGGAGGCCCACCATGATGATGTACCCCTAGCTAACACCTGGGAGAAGGATCCCCCACTATTCCGAAATGTTCGTGGATCGTTCATCTGGAAGATCCCAGTGTGCAGGATCCGCTAGAGAAGTCTCACTTGACAGGACGCTACTTTCCAGGGCACCAACTGCCTCTTCCCACTATATCATGACGATGCCGCTATCCTCCCTCAGCCAGTCTGGTGCCGGCCACTCACCGGGTGCCCCACCTGCTCCTTCCGCAGTCAGCCGGCTAATGGATTCCCTCTGGTTCACCACCTGCTCAAACTACGGTTGGCTGGGTTCCAGTCTCCCTTCGGTGAGGTGCTACACGAACAGTGTTTGGTTGGGTGCTGACTGCACTCCGGTGTGCCGTAGGAGCTCTTCAGCCGCGTCCTTCTCCTCTATCGACAGTGCAGATTCACGCCACCCATCTTCAACGGCTCATTTTAACATTGTTCCAAGCTAGAAAAAATTAACTTCCACATATTCATGATCCTCGGGTCATGATCCTCACGTCCATATGTCGCGCTCAACTATAAATTATGTTTTCATCACAATTAATTATTTTGGCTTCGATGAAATCCTGAAGAACCCATGAGGAATGAAATAGAAGGTCAATGTATAAGTGTGGAATGATGGACATGTTTTTTTTGGAAATCCACATTGTAAATCAACAATATAAATAATTAAAAATACGAAGAATAAAAAAATAGATTTAATCATATTTCAAATTAAAATTCCTTCCTCGATCATCCGTTGAATGTGTTGTGAGGAGGAAGATGATGATATTGACATCAGCATTAATTAATCCCACAAGAATATTTTGATCACGGCTTGAGTGTCTTCCACATCAGAGGTTCATTCTTCATTAGAGGATGTCATTCTGATTTCTCCCATGCTATCCATTCTCCCACAATCCTAACCAAAAGGTTGAGGAGCCAACCATAACTGAGTAAATAATATTAATTAAATTAATGTTAGATCATTAATTAATGTTTTTTTGGAACATTAAAATTGATAATTCCAAGGGTTAACTCACATTAAATGGGATTTTGGTTAGTCCCCACCACCAAGTATTCAAAATAAAGGAATCATAAATAAAAAATAAAATTTGTTGTTTAATTTTTTTAATTTTTTTAACTCTCCCACGAAAATTCAGAATACTAAGATCCACCATGGATCTACTGTAGTCGAGGTGAAGGACTTCTAATGCGAATATCTATGGTGAGAGTTCAATGGTGTCCTCAAATTTCAATTTCGAGCACCAGTTAAAATGTTACTAAATTCTTCAAGCGCATTTACTAAACATACCTAAAAATGGTTCAGAAAATTATTAATAGTCTCCCTCAACCCATGCCGGTAGAGGATAGGCACTTCTTAAGTGAAACACGCCCAAAAATAACCGAACAGTACTCTAAGATTTTAATTCAATGTTACCATTAAAATGTTATGGATTTTACAATAAAATAATTGTCAATTAATTTTCTCATTTACAGCCAAAAACAAACTTTCAATAGTGGTCTGTGATGGCCAATGATAGTATCTTTCCTATGAGTGAATACCCTGATGAGTTTAGTAGTGGAATTGATTTATTAATTCGAGTTACAGTTCATGAGTCATAAGCATTTTAAAAAAATTAATTATTAATTAATTTTTTTTAGGGTTATTCCATTTTCGTATTTACCACAGGAGGCCTGCACCGACAAAACATAAGTCGGGCTTAGTGTCAACCTGCCATCTTGAGCGCAACGGTGCCCTAAAATTTCGGATCTGATTAACCATTTAAGAGTTAGTCAACTTTTTTGGTAAAATTACTCACACGTGCTAATTAATGCTTAAAAACATGAACAGATCGTTCCGTGTACTCTAGCCCTCAGAATATCACACCGACCAATTTCACGGCCTCAAAATGATTCATTATAATTTAAAAAGTATATAAAAAATTTCAAAGATATTATATTCTCCCCACCTTAGGTATTTACATCCCTGAAATACACAACATAGACTAAAGAAACAAATAGGGGTACTGAGCACAGATCTGATCCCTCCACTCCCTTGTGGTCACCTAGAGGTTCTTGTGCTTCAAGTGAATGCACATCTGACATATCGACCACCCACAAAGGATCATCTCTTGCCGATCCTCAATCTCAACTGGAACCTCTGTGAATGTAACCCCATCATCTATGTCTAGCTCTCCATGGTCGATATCTTGAGAATGGCCATATACGTATCTCCTTAGCAAGAATACATGGAAGACAACGTGAATCCACTCTAACCGTGTTGGTAGTGCCAAGTGTTATTTGAAATTTCCAATCCTATGAATTATTAAAAATTGTCTGATAATCCTCGGTGATAACTCTCCTCCTCCGCCAAATCTCTATAGTCCCCATCGAGGGTAGACATGAATGAAAACATGATCCCCGTCATAGTATTCCAAAGTTCTCAGTCACTTGTCAGCATAATACTTTTTCCAGATCTGTGTAGTTTTCATTTGCAGACAAGTGTGACATAGTGATACAAACTCTTCCACAACATTATTCATCCCTGGAAACGAGTACTAATGTCCGAGGTCATGGTAAATTATTTCCACTCCAGGATATACCATTAAAAAATGTATCAAATTCTGTCAAGACCTCCTATGAAGCATCACTGGAACAATAGTACATCATCTGAAGAGGATAACATGATCACACCTTTAGAAAATCCATCAGGTGCATGTTCTGTGGAAATATAATCATGTCAAGCCTCACAATCAATGTCCCCAAGTTGCACCTCCCTAACTCACTGAAGGAGTTCCAGAGTGACTGTCTGAGACTGAAGATAAGCTGCTCCATATCTATCCAAATAGGATAACGGAAAATCGGCTAGCTACTATGTTGCCGAATTTAGAAATTGTATAGCATATCTCATGTTGAGTGAATATGAAACTATGGTCCCTTCCTCGGAGTATTGACTATCTCATTGTCACAGTCTTGGGGGAACTCTATCCATCTCCGATGTCTCAGGATTAGGTCTTTAGGATAGAATAAATTACTAAGACTCTTGTGATATGAGTAGAATGTAAAACTTTCTCCCATCAAGTAGTGCTTCTACATCATCAGTGCAAAGACCATTGCTGATAACTTCAGGTCATTGGAAGAATTGTTCTACTCATCAGTCTCTGTCTTATCTTTTGAAAGCTCTGTTGACAATTCTCCATCTATTGGAAGGGCTCCCCATTTTTCGTCAAAATTGAAAAGGGTGTCGCGACCCAGGAGAAGTCTGTTCCAAAAATCCAGTAGTTCCTAGCCAAAGCAGAATTCCCTCCCCCTTAAGAGTGGTAAAATTGGAAACATATTTTTATTTCATGTCCCCACCACTTTTCCACTTCTTTTGGGAACTAGAAAATCAATACTCTTGTTTCCATGAGGGAAGGACATGATGACTCAAGGGTGATTGGTTGCACCATTATTTTCATGAGTTTGTCCTATGTTTCCTGGGTTTCATTATTCATAGACCAAGAAAAATCCCATTCCATCATTGTAGTTAATCCACATCCATTTTTCCTAATACAATCAATCTGAATATGAACCGTGGATGTCCAATCTATACCCAAACTAACATCGTAAAGCCTCGACGATGCAACCAAGAGGTTCCAACCGAATCTCTCCCCGTAGTGGTTAGATCACACATTCGATGCAAGTGATATTTTTGAATATGCTACCAATGGTACCTCCAGACATGAGGGCAAGGTCAACAGCTTAACCAGAAACTATAGGTTTTGGACAAGATCCGTGGAAGGAAGGAATGATTGGTACCTATGTATATTAATACGGAAGCTAGTAGTAGACACAGAAGATTCATCAAATCATTCCTAGAGCCTGTGGGTTGCACTCATTGACCATATTTAGCTACTCCATTCTCCCGTACTCCATCTCGGGGAGCCTATTAGGGACCACAAATGGGGGTGGTTGTAACTGGTTGAAATGTACACAACCTCCTATTTCTCTCCAAACTCTTCTTCAACATCTACAACCCTGCAGATTCATCTATCTGTAACACTTATTCTTCCTAATACATTTTTACATGCCAAAGACTCTAAGACCAGCGTTGGTTTCCTGTTATCCCACTACTATCATTCAGTGAATGTATCTGCTCAGCTAAAGAATAATAAACCACAAATGTTATCTCTAGCTCCCTAACATAGGTAGGAATTTATAAATGAAAAGTGCTGGTTTAGTCTTCCTTAAAAAAACTGTTATCGGAAGTCTTTTCCTTGAAGCACTGATCATATCGTATTTATCGATTACCCAGAATGTTCGGTACACCTCAATGAAAGCTCAGCTACCGAAATGTCATCATGCCAAAGCTCTCAAAGCTCTAGAGAATTCTTAGCCACCTCCTCAAGCCAATCCTCAGCCGTCTGTGTCTCGAGCTCGCCTCGAAACCTAAATGGTATCTGATGCGGAAACAAGCATAATGTACTAAGAATAAATTTTTCATATACTAGTTCTTCCCATTGTATGTAATTCTCAATGGGTGGTGGTGCTACTGGTACACCACCCAAAAGAGCCTACATAGTAAGATGTCCATGCATCATAGCCTCATCACTCGGTTGGCCGTTATTGTGTAAACTCTCAGGAAACCAAGGTGGCTGTCTTTATGGCATAATTCTAATAAAAATCATGTGTGCCCTGTACAATAAGTTATACTCATGAGCCTAATCCCACGAAATCAAAGGAATTTTATTTAAAAACACATGGAATCGTTTTTTTGTGCGCTAAGTTGGAAATTAGATTTCTGGGTCTTGTTGTATTGATCCGTTGGCTACCGCACCAACACTAGACTCCCTGAACTGAAAACCACACTCATGACACTTAACACTATTTATTACCAGAAAATATCAGAGTCCTAGTTCTTTAGAAGAAATGAACACCTTTGATACCACATTGGCATGACCCATCCATCGGGGCCCATGCCGTGACTACCCCAAATCCCACCATCCATAGGCTAAGGGTAGAAGACAAGCACTAGAATGGTGTATCCCTTAAATGGGAAGGAATATGCTTTTAAACATCTACAGACACAAAATCTAAGAAGAAAACAGGACGAAACCACATATACTAGAATGAAATAAGATGTAACCACAAAGTAAACTATTGTAGAAAAAGATTAATGAAATTAAAATGGGGTCAGAATAAAATCCCAACAATATAAGTACAAGAAAAACTAGAAATACAATAAATCTGTAAGAAAATGGAAAACTACAAATGGGTCATCCTATGAGGTTACTATCTAAATGTATGGTACATATTTCCTCCTCCGCACTCCACGTCTATCAGTCTCTTCTGCGCCACCTCATTCCAAATGGTTCACCTCCATGCATCGTTGAGTCCTAGCTCCCTCAAACTCGATCAACATTGAACATCATCTGAACCAGAAACAATAATGTTCGATGGAATCCCATGCAGGGGTGAGTATAAAAATACCCAGTAAGGATCCCAGGAATCTCATTGGTCGCCTAGAGTTACCCAATGGAAAAACCACAAAGCCAGACATCAACTCTACTTAGGCATATGCACATACATATAACGTTGTTTTCAATATATACTCATCTCAAACACGAGGAAAGGAAACCACATAGGTAACACCATGAAGGTAGAATAACCACACAGTTTACAGAACGAAGATAACACCATGAGGTTTAAAGTACCACATAACTAACACCACAAGATTGAAGTACCACCCAGGTAACACCACGATGAAAATACAACAAAGGCATAAGTATAACATATATATCACCCCAGATATAGAAATTTCACATAGGTAACACCACGAATATAGAAGTTACACACTGGTAACACCATGAAGATGATACCACAAAGGTAGAAGTACCACACTTGTCACACCATGAAGCTAGAAGTACCTCATAGGTAACACCACAAATATAGATGTACCATACATGTAACACCATGAAGAAGACACCACAAAGGTAGAAGTACTACACAGGTAACACTACGAAACGAGAAGTACCACACAGTTAACACCCCGAAGATAGAAGTACCACACATGTAACACCACAAATATTGATGTACCGTAGAGGTAATAGACGCAGAACACAATATATTATAATATAAGTATAGAAGTACATATGATTACTCATAAACTAGACCATCTTAATCTGTTAGGAAGCACTGCTACTGAACCACATTGGATCAATAGGTAAACAACCCCCGCTGACCCACATAGGATCGATAGGTAACTAAACCACACAGACCCACAGAGGATCGATAGGTAACTAACCCTCACTAACCCCCAAATGATTGATAGTTAACTAACCCCCACTGACCCCCATAGGATTTTACCCACATAGGACTACTATGCACTGACCCACACATGATCCCTAAGAACTGACCCATAGAGGTTCTGACCCACAATGAACGTTATGCACTAAATCACACAGGATTTCTGAACGATGACCCACATAGGATCAGTATGCGCTGACCCACACAGGATCACTGAGAGTAGTCCCACACATGATTGATGTTATTCCATCACGCTACAGCCAACCACTAGGTTCTCGTAGTAAGTAGGCATGATTTCAGGAGGACACACTTCCCAACCCATCGGTCAATACATAAACAGACACGATGTTTTCTGAAGAAAAATATTAATCATCTATCATGTCATAAGGGACCCAACGCAATAGACGGTCCATTAATTGGATGCTCGGTCTGTATGTTATTAGCGTTTCCATGCCAAGGGCCAGGTTGGATTCATGTTTGATCCAACCCATTCCTACACCAACATTATCCCAAGGCCCTTTTGGCCTTGGTCATGGTAGGCTCGGCCTGGTGGGCCATGTTTCGTCCCAACCTGCAAATGGGGCGTACTGGCCCAGCCGGCTGGTGCGGACCGCGGTCATGTGGGCCATCGTGGCGGGGTTCGCCCAAGCTGACACCAGAGGCAAGGAACCCCCTATATTCCGAACAGTCTGTGCACCATTCGGATGTCGCTTGTTGGCACAAGGGACCCACTGGAGCTGTCTCACTCACCCGGACGCTGCCAGCCGGGGTTCCGATTGTCTCTCCTTTCAGCGCCGCTATCCTCCCATGGCCATATGGGTGGCAGATGCCCACCGGGTGCACCTCTTGTTCAGTTTGTAGTCGCCCAGGTGTTGGCTACCCTCTGGTGCGCCACCTACTAAAACCGCGGTCGGCCATGTGTCGGTCACCCTCTGGTTCGCTGTTGCTCACACCATGATCAACCGTGTCCCGGTTGCATCCAGTACCCTGTCATGGCCTTCTCCTCTACCGGTGTTGCGGACACGCGCTGCCCTTATTCCGTGAGTCATTGCAGCTTCATTCCATGCCCGAGAAATTTGATTTCTGCACATTCATGATCCTTAGGTTGAGATCTTCGCATCCATATGTCATACGAAACAAGACATTGTATTTTCATCATGCTTAAATATTTGAAATTGAATAACGCATGAAGATCACATGATGATCAAAAGAAAAGGTCAAGGTATATGTGTGGAATGAAGTCCATGTTTTTTCTCCATTGTCATTATGAATCATGAATATGATGAATCAACTATTATATTTAATCCTATTTCAAATTAAAATCTATACCTATATCATCCATTGGAGGTGTCGAGAGTGGGAAAAAATGATGGTGATGTTAGCGTTTATTCCTCCATCATGATGCTTCTGATCCGGGTTTGAGCATAGTCAATGTCAGAGATTCGTTTTTTTGTTGGAGGATATCCTTTTGTGTTCTCCCAAGATCTCCCCTTTGCGAAAAATCCCAACCAAAAGTGTGAGGATGCTTCCATAATAGAATTAATACTATAAATTAAATAATGTTGGAATATTAATTGTAGAAATTAAAATGCTTAACTCACATTAAAGGGGACTTAGGGTTGTCCCCACCACCATGTATTAAAAATGGAGGTTTCAAGAAAATAAAATAAATTTTTTGTTTTATTTTGTTTTTATTGCTCTAACTCTCTCAAGAAAATATGGAAAATTAAATTCATCCCTCGACCTACTGCAGTCATGGTGAAGGTCTCCTTAAGAGAATATTAGCACTGTGAGTTCAACGATGTCATTGGATTTCAATTCGGATAACTGGTTCAAAAGTTACAATACACCTCTCATGCGTTTATTGAATGTACCTGAATAAATGTTTGTAAAATTATTAATAGTCACCCTCAACCAGCATTGCTCGAGATAAGGCATTTTAAAAGTGAAGCACGCCCCAATGAACCCAATGGTACTCTCTAATTTCCAATCTGATGTACCTTTTAAATGTTATTCATTTTACAATAAAATAATTGTCACTTATTATTTTATTTATAGGCAAAAACTAACATTAACTTGTAGCCCAGGCCTGCCAATGTTAGTATCTTCCCTAAGATTTAATCCCCTCACAAGTTCAATGTTGGTCTCAGATTTTTAATCTAGGTTACTATTCCTGTGTTATAAGTATTTGAAAAATGAAATAAGTTTTATTTAATTGTTTTATTTACGGTTATGTGATTTTGATGTTTTCTCACAAGAGGCACGCACTGACTAAACTTAAGTCACACATAGGATAAACAAGCCGTCCTGAGTGCAACAAAGCCCTCAGATTTCTAATCAGAGTATCTATTTAAGTGTTATATATATATTTTCAGGAAATCTCTTATTCCCTCAAATTAAATATTAACAAAACATCGACGGATCATTCCGGCACTCCGGGCCTCGAAATCAGGAACCGTCAGATTTTCCAGTCTCGAAATAATTCAATATATTTAAAAAATATTATACGGAATTTAGCAGACATTACAATATATATATTATAGATATCACAAAAAATTCCTCATTATTTATAATATATAAAATAAATTCCTTTATTATAGTATGTAATGAAAATGAAAACAACATTCATACATACAAACGTCTTACGATCTCCATGAATGGTGTATTTAATTTTTTACCTCTACCTTTTATGAATCACTATAAATACATATATACTGAATATATATATATATATATATATGATATTTATGTCATGTTTACAATTTTTTAGATGCTGAAATCATGATTTTTTTAATTGGTCCATGATAACAAGTCCAAACATAAATGAATAATCAAATATATAATTAACTAATTCATAAAAATAACACGGACATTCAATAAAAAAGTAATATTAGTTATAGTTAAATAATATAAATTGTTATATATATGAATATGGTTTTGTGGTTTCATTATAATAAAATTAAATTTATTTTCATGAGATTTTAATATATACAAAATAATTCACAAAATTTGGTATGGGATTTATGCCTCATCTGTATTTCAATGGGACACATACCATATACACTAATTTTTTCTTTATTGTGGTGTATATACTACTCGTAAATTCAAATTTGAGTAATTATCATGAAAATTATGGTATATTAAAATAAAAAATGAAAAAAATCATCCTTTCATTGGGTATATTTTTCTATTTATTATATTTTCATTATTATTTATTTTATAATCTCATCAATACATGGGATTCATTTGTTTTATGTCATTGTTGGTGAATATTTATATTACATGTGTATGTTTTCCTAAAAAATTTAAAATTTGTATTTTCTATTCTACTAAAAAGTTTTAAATTCATTTTTACTGATTTTTAAATTTTTATTACTAAGTTTGAATAGAATAATTTTTTTTCTAATTAGGTACTATGTGAAATTTTAGTAAAAAGATTGAAAATATTGTTTTTAACATAAAATGCATGGATTGAATTTTCATGCACCATGATTCCATAGTTATTTTATGTTTCCATCACAATATTCCATGATTATTTCAAATAAAAAATTTCATTAATTTTTTTGCATCCATTTGAAAAATTAAAACGGCTTCAAAGTAGAAATGATATTTTCTTCATGAATTTTTTAAAGTTATATGTCACATATATTTTACATATAATATATCAGTATTTTAAATTTATTATGTTTTTATGAGTGTATTATTGGATGATAAAATTATAATTAATTATATTAATGGTTCATATTTATTATGGAATGATATTTATAAAACACATTTTTTTTCCATGTGTATTGTTATGATTTAATGATGTTTATGAAAACAAATCATTCCATGTGTTATGATGTAATAAATGATTTATGTTATCATGGAACACATATGTACTAATGTCATTATGTGACATGTGGATCCTATATCTCTGTCTAATGAATTGGGTTATGATATACATTCTATGAGTTAAAAAAGGTACACGAGAGTTCATCCTAAGCCTTCAACTAGAGGGTATAATGTAGTTCATACAAAGAGAAAAACCATAAGGTATAAAAGAGAAAATACAATGACTAATGTATGTATATAATTTATTATCCTAATCTTGACAAAATATGAAGGTCTTCGTAGGATTAATTGACATAATATTTTATAATCTTTTGTGTCTGCAAAAATTTCATTGTATTATTCTATTGTTATACACTCATGGATTAGGTACTTTGTATGTCTTATGATTCATGTCATTAAAACTACTAATATTTATTCAATGAGACATGTTTATTATCCTTGTTATACAGGGTATGATATTATGGCATTATGATCACTTCTTTTCCCACATTATGCACATGTTTATTCTTACATATCACTCTCATGTACCCTTACTGGGCACCTAAGATCACAATTTTCCCATGTTTCTTTTCCACATGTTATAATGGAAGGGTTAATGTGTGATTACTAATGGGAGTAATCAATGTGGGAACATTGAAATTTTTCCACAATTCTATACATTTTTGTTTGATGTGTACAAATCCACCAAACCAGTATAATCATTTTGTGTGTGTTTATATAATATAAGAAATGTTCTACACAAAAAATGTAATGTCCATGTTTGATTATCAAAGGTCATAATAGTAAATATGAAACATTGATTATAATCATATGAATAATGATATGGAATCTGTGGGAAATGAAGAATAATTAAAAAAAATTGGATATAACATTTGAATATAAATAAAAAAGTATGGGATCAAGAATCATTACAATTTTTCCTTATATTTGAGGAGCATTTGTCCCTACATTATTCCTATCATGGACAAAAAATCACAACAAGATTTCTATATTCATTTTAGATAATGCATTATCAATTATTTCACATATTATTTTCTAGTTGGAATCCCTCCATGATTCTAATATTACAACAATCATTTGTACTTTATTCCAACACTTATCTCTATGAAATATTTCGATAACCAATGCATTGAGGGAAAATGTTGGAACCCAATATTCCTAATAATAATCATATATACATATGAGTCCAATAGAACATTAAAATATTTATACATAATGCATCCCATGTCTTGACCCCCTCCACATAATGTGTACCCATTTTGGTCTGGGAATGGGAGAAAAGATATAGTGCCCCCCTGAGTCTCGCCTATAGTAGGCTTCGTGTTGGAGAATAGAACAAAGGCTATAATAAAAATCTATATGGGAGGAATTACATTTTAAGCTAACACATGTAAAATAGATAGATAATATATAAACCAAACAAATCCTACTCAATATAAAATATAAATGAAAATATATATTACACTAATGTAGTTTCATATAAGAACAACTACAACTTAATGAAAATTCAGGATTACAAAAAGAAAAGTGAAGATGTCAATGAACGTCAATCCCACACAACTCCTACTAAATCCCAAGCTATAAGTAATCATCTTGATCATGAAATTTTATCAACTATCCTGAAAAATACTTTATATTTATGTATGGTGAGTATAATGTTATACTCAAAAGCATCCACCCCAGATACTCTCATGAAAAAGTAAAAGAATTTCTGCTAAAGAACTTTGAAAAAAAGTGACACTAAATGGGAAATAAAATTACTATACTTTGTTTCGTACCTCAACATGGAAACTCTGAACCAATTATCTCATAAAAGAACATAAATTATAATAATTACTATTGAGGGTACCCCACTATAATGTCCCCTCTAGTTTGATGATTTGTCTTATCATTGTGCATTCTATGTTTCTATATCCAAATGGGATCACCCATAGAAACTTGTTTGAATCTCCACAAATTCACCTCATGTAACACACAACCGCATCCAAGTAAAAAAATTATGCAGGAATTTTTTGGTAGACATCACATCTTATCGAACATGTATCATATGTCATGTATTATACCTCAATCCATTAAAACCCATGCACTGAGTAAGGATCCTGACATTTTCACAACCTATACACATTATACCTATAGATTTCCTTATGTAAATATATATTTAATACAAGTGTATGAGATAAAAAATCAATTATATCTTTTTACGCACATATTTTTAAATAACTAACCATCGTTCATACCAAAAAAAGTAAATATGAAGAGAAAAGAGCTTGGATAAATAATGAATTCAAACATTTGTCTTCCATCTATGATGATGGGGACCCCATAAGGCTCAAAATATAGGGGGATTTCGTTTCCCTAACATACATAGTGCAGTTTGGTACGAAAAAAAATAAATTATATAATATATCTCACAACCACACTATCGTTATATAATCATCTCATAATCAACTACAGTAAGAATCACTCTAACTGTCAGCTACTATTGTTAAGACTAGTTATCCTATAAGCTGACAACCATTTAAACATTTGTATTAAGATAATTTATTTATTTTCATTATATTTAATTTTTGTTAATTAATTATTTAGTAATTAATTTACCATTAACAATTTCTTCATTACATTACATTACAATTACAACAACGTTCCATTCCCCTAATCATATGTAATATGAGTCCAATACATCTTATATTTTTAACCTCATCAATTCATTATAGTAAAATCCAATTCCATGAGTCAAAAATTTATTCAATTGTTATTATAATTACATTCCATAAAATTATGTATTATAAAAACTCATCATAATCTACCATAATCAATAGGATCAACCTGTTTAGTAGATACACCAACCATTGAGTTTTCACTACCGATAGCTGGAGTGTTGAATCATCCAACCACAAAAATAAAACAATAGAAATCACGTGGAATACCCCACATATCATCTCCATTCTTGATGGTAGAGTATCCAAAACAAACTGCTAATGTAGTAGAGAAATGAAATATGATAAAAATAAGAATTGTCAGCCAAAAAGCTTATTTGAATGAGCATCTATCATCCATAACAAAATATATGCCAAAATTCATCATATTCTGTCATCTATGGAGTCCTCCACGACAACACATGCATAACACAATACCAATCCCCACTCCATGTCTCAACTAATTCCCCAAGAACATGGCCACACACCCCACAAAACATAACATCCCTCCATGATCATCCATAAATGGATCACCTCACATCAGGGCCTCCCCATGCCATACACAACTATAGCCCTCTAGGCTAAACCATACCAGACTCACATCACATGGGATGATGCAGAAAAAATCATAAAAACAAATTTGTGGGTCTTAATTCAATGCATTCATAATTCACATAGAACATGTTCTCATAGTACCAAGTCACAAGGAACTCAAGATTTAACATGGAATCAAGAAAAAATAATGTACAAAGGCATTAGATTTAATTAAACTATCAGTTATTATTCCATATTGAGTAATCCAATTTATTATTCACATGTTCCAACTATGGGAAACCAAATAAACAAGAGTTATCATGGTATAAAAAATTAATTAAACAATTAATTTACAATCCATTTAATTTTTTTGACAACAGGATTCATCATTCTTCAGGTTCATTAATCAATTCCATTAAACATATTATGTTTCATTAGTTTGATTTTCATGATATTGAAACATCAACAACCAGATTCCATAAACTTCCTGCATTGGTCATTTAGCTAATTAATTATAAACTAGTTCCATTAATACATTATTTCCCAATTTCTAATAAAACATGATAAACCATTATTATAATTGATATCGCAATATCTATAACATCAGGAGGCAAATCAATATCATAGTATAATAAAGAAAAATCACCACACGATCTATACCAAATATTTAATATTATTAAAGTGATTATTTATGGTAAATTTTATCATGAACGAAATGGATAAATCCTGATTGATAAATGATTACATGTAAATATTAATAGTGGAAAAAAGTCTCTATCTAAAATGTTCTTTGATGATATTTTTATGGGAACAGACCACGTAATGGATCTTCGATCACCCCTATCGCAAGAACATCATCTACGTGAGGAATCTATGAAACAACCACATCAATAAAATCCTAGAAAAAAAACGTTAGAAACATTGGATTTCATCCACTATTGAATGAAAATAATATGGGATGAATAATCGACCAATAATGAAGAATAAGTAATAAAAAAACGGAAAAACACATCATCAATGAAATTAGGTCACCCCAGATCAATGGTGGAATCCTGATGATCAATTAATGTCCAAGGGATCACCAAAATGATGTATACAGGGTTTTTGTGACATATGGAATGAGATAGAGGTGATATAATACCATAGGTTTTGACAATCTAGAGTGGAAGAATAAGTTATAAATGACACTGCATTGAGGAATTACACTATATGTAATACACATTCATGTCGTATAATCCTCACCATTCTATTTCCATGAAAAATACACAACCTATTTAATTTATTTATATTTCAAACCCGGATTCATTACATTCCATGATAACCACTTTCACATTCTGTAATAGTACATGGCATGAAATCTCTTCTAAATCTAGCACATAACTTCCTAGCCCCTCCAGGATCCTTTCTAGAACCTCGGCCTTCAAAAAAAATAATGGGTTGATCCATGATGATCCATGACCTTAAATAAGATATCCTTCATAAAATTCACTATAAAGAATCCAATATCCTCCTATAGTGGAATAAAAAAGTCAATATTTGAACAACCACCCCAGGAGATACCACTCAAAATCATTCACCATCATCGAACGTCAACCAATTCTCCAATGTAGATGTGGCTCAACAAGGTTAGTAGAGGAAACAATTTTTGAGTCGTAAGTACATAGAGTTAGATAATATACACATATATCCTTATGATGTTATAAATATAAGTCATGTGTGATAACCCATGAATATCCACTGCCATGGAAAGAGATTAAGCCATAACAAGTAATAAAAGAGAGAGACATATCATTAAATAGAATAAAACATCAACTAAGAAACCAATAGTGTTATAATAGAATATATAACACTAAAAAACTCAAGGTACTGAGTGCATTTATGTGACTCACGTTCCCATATACTATTATCCACATCACTGTGATTTCACAAGACATGATCCAATGGGATAGCAACCCCACACAACACCTTATCTGGGTGGTCTTGGATCCCTACAGGATGTTCCTCAATGTTCACATCTTCATCAAAATTTATCTCACCCCAATCAATAATGTGAGAGTCATAAGGAAGATAATGATAGATATGTGACATGTGAAGAAAATCATGTATCCTTCTGATCTATGAAGGAAGTGTTATCTGATATTCCACAACTCCAACACAAATTATCACATCGAACGAACCATCAAACTGTTGCGAAAACTTACTCCCACATATAGCCCTTTTTATACAATGATGTGGATTCACCTTCAGAGACACAACATCCCTAATATATAACTCTTGACGTCTTCTACTATGATGAACATTGTATTTTTGATGACCATCAACTACCTTCATTGTCAATATAATCACTTGAACAATCTCTATCATATTCATTACCAGTTCTAGCCTGATAATTGATTACTCTCTGTCCCCATCTGCACACAATAGAGAAAAATAGATTCCACCATTAATGGATTAAAAATGAAATATATTAATGGGGGAGTGAAAATTATTGTTTTAAGTGATCTATAATAAGGTATTTTGACTCACCCATGAACCTCTAAAAACTAGGTTATAAGAGGGAAAAATGTCGTCAAGTGTCTAGATGGTCTTCTCTATTTCACCACCCAAATATAGATAAAAAAGTGATAAGGAATATCTAGTAACCAAATGTATGATGGAGAACTCTCCACTCCTTTTAGGTAAAATGAGGATATCAACCATAAATGATCATCTTTGAGACATTATAGGGTGTTGTAACATGCTCTACATACATCATGAAGAAACCTCAACTGACTGTGACTACATGATTTCCATAAAGTGGGATGATTTCTTCAAATTACACACTCCCAAACATATATCATCATTGATAGCATAATCTCGTGGATAATTTCTAAAAAAGTCCATCAAGATGTACTCCCACTTACATAGATGAATATCTAAAAACTGTAGAAAACCACATGAAAAATGGCACTCGGCCTTTACCTAATAGAATATGAAACTTCGAGAACCAAAATATGAAGCTATCCACTTCTACGCAAGGCATCAAAACTAACCTCTCAATGCGTGGCACATCGTTATCTATCCATGATGTATAACCAAAGGGGAACTATCTAACTTTTTTATTACCATCATACACATTAATTATGGTAGGAAAGTGATTCCCTATAATAAAACCCGATGTTGTTCATATTCAGACCAACCATCTAGTGCCTCACCACAAAAAACTCAGTCTCTCAAGACCACCACATCATGATATCCAACTAAAATTATTCTACCTACTACACTAGAGAAAACATAATTGATATCTGAGAAAGGAATCATCTACCCTTTAATTCTATCATATCTATATGCAATGAATAATTTTATTCCATCACTCTTAAAGAATCACTTGATTCACGTAATGCATCACTATGTGGCATCATGGTCAGCACATCAGTTAAAACATTCCCATTTCTTGGTATATATTAAATCTAAATGTTGTAATCCTAATGGAACTCGAATCCACAAATAGTGGTCCATATTCAATTCATGTTAGTTGAAAATATACCTCATGCATTTAAAATTAGTGAGGAAAAAAACACAACATATGAGGTAATTTCTCCCCAAATTTACAAAATAAATCACTAAAACCAACTCGAGAACATGGGTGGGATAGTGATGCCCATGGGGATGTACCTACACAGTCCCAGAAGAAATGAATGATCTCTGTTGCATTAGATCATAGCACAACCCATGATGTGAATCGTCACTAAAAACCTCAAACTAAACCCCCTCAATTGGAAGACAATGATTTGAAGATATAACAAGATTCTCCTTCAGAAACTCAAAGTCCATCTGACACTAATCAGTCCATATAAAATATCGATGCTTTTAGGTTAATGCTATTATAGGGCTTGTAAACTGAGTTAAATTGTCTATTATAACCATACAATATCCTACAAGGATAATGAATCATCACAACTCTACCACTATCTTTAGGGATTCCCAAGTTACAAAAATTTCTACCGTCACAGGCTCCAAATCTACTCCAAACTGGGATAAAACATACCCCATGAAATAGTCTTCTTGAGACCAAATATCTCACTTCTGTAACATCCCAAACAACATCTCATAATGAAGGACTCCCAAAATAGACAGAGGATGATCAACATGCACCTCACCTGACATGATGTACATTAGTATTTCATATATTAAAATCCAATAAATATTATCTAGTAAGTAATAGAACAAATCAAAAATTAACCCTAGGACCATAGGTGGAACATTCATTACCTCCAATGGCTTCACAACAAACTCTTAATTCTATTGACGATATAAAAAAATAGTCTTCATTTTATCCTCGCTTTTTACATCCATCTGAGGTTATTTTGAACACAAAGAGATATTGGAGAACCATTCACACATTTTTTTTATTGAATAAATCATCATTCTTTTATGATGTTAAATTTTCTTCATAGTCACTTAGTTTAGGGGATGGTAATCGATAGACAACCAAAAACTATAGTCATCTATATTCACAATTAACTGGGGTAGCCTACAGTGACATGATCATCTTAAAAAGCACTTAAATAGACCATAAATCTATGTACATAGCTCTCATAACCCATAAAGATGAATCTTATACATAGAAATCAAGATATGATACACTCCTCGTTGAATCTTGATCCCAAAAATGATCTCTCACCGAGGAGGAAATAACAAAACCACTTATCGAAAGACATCATGGTTATCTTCTATGACCATGGATATAAATAAATCCAAACAACCACATGAATCAGTATGATCCAATACATCAAATATGGTAAGGAAATAACATGATGTTGAACCATCTGAGGGTCTCTCTTGCTAACAAGCAATGTGGGCTCTTCATCAACATCATAGAACCCAACCTAAATCCTGACGCAATACAAAATTTCCTTAAATTAATTTAAAAAATCTATTAAAAGGATGATTTCATATGGTTTTTTACATAATCATAATAAATATTCTCATGAGAGGTGTTACCCTAGATGTATCTCACAATTTCAATATACTTATAAGAAGTCACCTAAACCACCATCTGGTATAGTCAATGCCAATTGAACTAGAAGATTCTCAAGCATATAATTTAAAGAATGAAAAAGGAATGTGATATGATGGAATTAGTCAATCCTAGAATAATAATAAAATTAACCCTCTAATATAACAATAAAAGTGTGTATTGAATGTTTTCTATCTCACCTAGTGGAAGCAATTCTAAAGCATGAATCTGACCATGCACTACTACACCGCCTCTCTGACGATGATGATGATGAACACTTACCTGGAGACGATTTTCACTCTAAGGATGGGTAGAGTCTTGGGTCTATCTTGTAAATGTCTTTTTAACCTTATACTGATTCGAAATAGTAGATTCATACTACTAAAACAATGGCTATAATAGCCACAATAGAGGAACCTGATGAGGAAAAATTAGTGCACACTAACTTGTCAGAATGTTTGGTCCCTCACATCACTGAACATCTAGTCCACCTCAAGAGAAAAATAATTTCAATACCATGGAATATTCATGAGATTAACTATCTCTAGGGAAATAAGACATGGATGGCTAGGACCTACCCCTAGAAAATTGGAAATTATTCTTCCCAGACAACTCAGAATCCAAGTCCATAGATCTACATCATGAGGAATCTTGATGAATTCCCTCTTATGATGACCATGTCCTAGATAATTCTATATCAATAAAATATTAATATTATATCAAAAAAGGATATGTATTCATATTAAATGGGATGGCCTAAATCAGGGTCTATTGATGGAAATCATCATCAATATGCCTCACCCTAGCCTCCTCATCTGGAAATAGGCCCAAAGAATATCATAGAAGTACCCAGATACAAACCTTGAATTCTCATATATTATATATCCCATATAAAAGTAAAATAAACTCATATCTAATGGATTAATACATGGTCAATGAAGGAAACACGCCTATAATCTAGTTTTGAACTCATCTTATGATATTTCTGACATCTCACAATCTCCGAGGAACATGAACCACCACATACATACTACCCCACACAAGGTCATCAACTCCAATGATACCTAGTGCTCTTTCAAAGTTAGGATCAAATTGAAGGTAATATCTTCATCCACCAACAAGTATTCTATAACATTATATAAAATAGAACAATTTTTAACTTAGTAGAATCTAGCACTATTACTATCATAGTGTCATCCTCTATGTTTCTCCATCAACAACCTCTATTTTGTGGTGATCTAATGGGGAATCCTTCTAAACAGAATGTCCACGGTGCTAATAATGACATCAACATGGAGCCATGCCCGCCAAAAAAAAATTTATAGTTACTAAACCTAGATTATGGATGAAATTAACATTAATTATTAGTTTTATTTTATTTTTTGGTTAACACATCACATGGTCAATTCATTCAAACATAGTCGCAACAATGATATATATATGATACTTTTGTAGGAATCTACCCTAAAACTAGTATCACATCATTTAGAAGTTATTGTACGTGTAATGATCTCTGTGATAAATCATAGGGGACCCTAAATCACCATCTCTAAAATGGTATCCACAATTTAAAATTCTTGATAATCATAGTTGATACATTTTCCCTACAAAGACATACAGCCTACCATGTTATTAACATTAAACCCCATCATATCCCTCAACCAGAACTCTAATACCACTATACCATTACAAACTCCCCAAATATTTTACACCTCATATGACTTGAAAGAGATAAGGGTGAAAGTGAAGCCATAGTCCCACCTCCAATAGTCATCAGGTAGGAAACTAAAAGTGAGGATATAATAAACATGCATATGGGAGACATTACATTCTTAGAGAACATGTATGAAAGGGAGATGGAAATGATAGAAACTAACTAACCCATATTCAGACTCTAATATATAATTATATACTAATTACAAATATACAATGTCATGTAATAGCTAAAAAATTAGAAAGTAAAAAAAATTCAATGTACTAATAGAAAATTTAATATAGATGTGACCGTGAAGCCCAAACAAATCGTGTTGTACCCCAGGCTAGTAGTAACCAGTATTATATCAAAACTTTTCCAAATGACCTAAAAAACATTATATATAAATATATGGGGTGGGTAAACAGTATAGTCATTAAGATCCTCATTAGAGCCTCTTGTGTAAAAGGTAATGAATGCATGGTAAATCACTATGAAATACAAGTTAAACTAAATCATCACATAAATAGGTTAACTAATTTTCTCAGCCTCACCAAGCCTAATATAATGAATTATTGCATACAAGATAATATAATATAACAAATAATATCAAGGGTATCACTTTACCTTATCAACATTATTTTTCTTATATTCCCAACTTCACACCTCTTATGCTTCTCTCTTTCAAAATGCTATCATGATGACACCTAGTTGATAGAAAAAAACATGCACATTGTGCAACAGACCACCAATTCCATGTAACCATAATTAACCAGCTAGTCCCATGGATCCATCATAGATTTTATAACTTGTATCTTACTTCAGGTATTATACCTCAAGACATTATATCCCATACAATGATTAATGATCCTTAATCCATCATATTCGTAACATGTTATACCTATATTAGTTATTATGAAACTATATCAAGAATACATGTTTGTGAAATCACCAGAAATATCATAGGATAGTTTTTACAGATGTATTCCAATGGAGGAGGATGTATACCACTGCATTATTACAGGTTTTTATTCAGGTATATTTTATACCAAGGCGTACATAAAATATTTTCTCATGCTGTAATCTACTGATCCTTGGGGAAGGTTATTTTGGTGTAAAAACTATCTTTTTAATGTTTAAATTCTTTATTTGGAGGAATCTTCACTTTGTTGTCCCAATAGATGATGTAGGTAAATAAATGGGTGTGTTTTTAGCTTCAAAATGATATTACTGCTCTATTCTGTTTTTGGAGACCACAAGCAACCTGTAATAACCCATAAAATTAAAGGAAAAGTTTTTTCTTAATTTTCATTGGGATTTTACAAGAACACAGTTTCAGACGGCACCTGATTTTGAGGCCCGGTGTGCCCGGAATTTCTAACCGAAGTTTCGCTCAGGTACGTTCAGTGAACGAACGAGCGTGAATTTCTATCTTTTGAACCGGTGCTCGGAATTGAATTCTGAGGGCACTGATGAAACCGTAGCGCCAGTAATTGCTTAGGAACACCTGTTCCGTAATTGCGTTTTCAAGAGAGTTGATGATAAAAATTGTGGAAGTTTATTTTTATAATTATTCTACAATTTTTATTTTTTTTACTCTAAGTGTTTAATCCTTTGAATGGAAGTTGGGTAACCACCCAAACTCCCTTGGGAGGTTATGAGGGTGGTGGGGCCCAAAATAACCCCACCCCTTCAAATCCTCAAACCCCCCTTAACTCCCATTAAATTTTGTTAACTTAAGTTTATCAAACTTATGGATTTAATGTTGTGAGTTTAATGTTAGTTTTTGAAATTCAATCCCTTGAATTTAATAGGCTTGTTGTGTTAATAACATAAGAAAGGAGCTTATTTTATTTTGTTGATAGATTTTTTTCATTGAGAGATTTTGGGAAGAACATCTTCTTCTTTGATGAAGAACACGAAGAACGAATTATCTCCGATGTGGAGCGTCGAGCCCTCGGAAACTGTCTTCCGCGAAACCGACCGGCGACGCAACGTCTTCTTCCATGACGTTTTTCTCCCACGACATCTATTTTCGCGACAGTTTTCCACGATGAAATCTCCATCAACGTCTTCGAATCCTCGCTTCGCGACCCCGACATTCGACATCTCATTTATCAAGGTAGGGCTTTATTTTATTTAATTATTTTTCCGTTCATGAATTCTAGTTTGTCGTTCTTCTTGGATAAATGACTAAATGATAACGATTAACGAGAGGGGGTAGGACCGCACAAACACGGCCGACCCTCCTCCTATATCCTTGTTTGACTCCTTGTGGATGGAACGGAATGGCGTGGTGCTGTCGCACCACGCGTGAATCGCACGAAAAGTAATACGCGACGCCGTCGCGCCGCGCCATGAAGTTGATCAAGGACACGACGCTGTCGCGCCGCGTCGAAGAAAACCGAAGACTCCGCGGCCGGAGCTGGTCCGTGGCAGAGGGGGCGCGGTGCCATCGCACCGTGCCTGACGAATCAAGCCACTGCCGGTTCCGGGCCGTGGCGGAGTAGGGTGACCGGCGGCTGGTTCCGGGCCGCCGGTGTCGGTGATGGAGGAAAGGACCGGCTGTCGCCGGTCCTTGTCGGCAGAACCAGTCAGCCGGTGCGGGCCGGTCGGACAAAGGGGAGCCGGGGGAATTAATTTACCCGGCCGGCCTACAAAAACGACCCCCTTAATTGGGGGGGGGGGGTTTCACCAGGGGTGCAGGTGCCCCCCGCCCTTGCCGAAACGGCTCGGCCACTGGACGAGCCGGCCAGTGCGCGGGGCGTGCTGTGCCCCGCCGGGCCGCGCCCCGCCGTGTCGAGCCGACCCGGACCTGGGGCAGGTCGACCCGGTTCGGGCCGACCGGGGGGGTCTCGGGCCGGGTCGGTCCGGGCTTGAAACCCCCGTTTTCGGACCGTCTTCGGTCTTTTTCCCATAACATGGGCTACGAACCTCCGATCGACGCACCGTCAGTTGAGATGCGATACTTCAATCAATACGGTTGTTTCGGAATATCGCACTCAAAGTTTCGGATTACTTTGAGTTCGGCCGGGTTGGTTCGTACACGAAACCAACCGGGCCCTCGGAGCGGAAATGATCATATCTTGAGCTACGTACGTCTGATTGACGTGCCGTCAACTTTTTTGGTTTCCTCTTAGTGAGACGGATCTTTTGGCTTACTCAGCCTATGGTTTGGATGCAGGTGGAGTACGTTTTGGTTGGTTTAGCCTTAAAAACCAACCGGGCCCTGGGACGAAGAAGCCAATAACTCTTAGACCGGGAGTCCGATCGACGCGTCATCTGCGACGTTGAGTTCCTGTTGACGATACAGAACTTTTGGATACATTAACTCTGGAATATGTGTCTGTTGATGTATCAGCCTCTCGGCTCGTGGAGCGGACCCTCCCGAATGAGCTTGCTGTGTACGGGAACCCTAGTGCTGGCTGCGACTGCTACTGTGACTGCGACGACGACTCTGCAGAGATCCTCAGTGGATTCGACGACGAAGACTACAGAACTCAGCGATCCTGTGTGATTCAGTGCTACCGATCCTATGTGGGTCAGATCCTATTTGGGTCTGCGCTCAGTGGTTCTCTGTGAGCCAACGCCTACAGATCCTGTGTGGGTCCGATCCTGTGTGGGTCATTGCGGGGGTTAGTACCTATCGATCCTTTGTGGGTCTGATGACTTAGATGGATCAGTGATCATATCTATCACCTTTCGAAAAAGTATACATGTGTGAGATGAATGCTGTTTTACATTCCTGTGTGGATTGTGTTGTGCTATCCTGTTTGGATTTACGTTTTTCTTTCCTGTGTGGATTGGGATGTACCTGGGCTCGGATGTTGGAGCCGAACGAGAATTGATGACTTAGGTATATGTATAGGCATATACCTAAGTAGTGTAGGATGTTACTTCGGGATTGTATATTTTCTTTGTGGATTATCCTTTGTGGATTCTGGAAGACCTTCGAGGGTCTCGGGGTCCCTACTGGGTAGCTTATACTCACCCATGCACGGGCTATGCCCGCACAACGTTGTGTTGGCTGCAGACGACGGACAGCGCTGATCGTGTTGGAGGCTTGCGGAGCAGAACGGTACCTGGAGGTGGACCACTGGGCGGGATGTACTCGGAGCGGTCGGATGGACCCGAGGAGCAGTGGAGACTTTCTGTACCCACCCTTCAGGTGGGATTTCTAGTGGATAGCTCCTCGTTGCGGCTTTACCTTTCAGTTGTTGTTTTCCCTTTCGAGTTGTACTTTACTTTCAGTTTGGGTTTGTATACTGGCCCACTTACTTTTCTGAACTTCACTCTTGTACTAGATTTTACATAGTATTTACTTCTATTGCATGATTACTCTGTGGTGTTTGTTTACTTTACAAAGGCAATGCCTTCCCTTTTTACCAAGAATAACGCCTTGGTGCTAGTCGACATCCCCTGGCCTATGGAAGGCCGGCTTGGGGTAGTCAGGGCATGGGCCCCGAGGACGGGTCGTGACAAATTGGTATCAGAGGAGTTCGGTTCTACCGCAGAACATGGGACTCTGATCTTTTTCTATGTGAAGCAATAGTGTTTAGTGTATCGAGTGTGGTTATCAGTCTAGGGAGTCCAGTGTTGGTGCGGAGGTCGACGTATCCGTACACCAGGACCCTGACTTCTGATTTCCGACTTAATGCACGAAAACATTGATTGCATGTGTGTTTCAAGTATCTTTGTGATTACTTTGTATCAGCTCACTAGGTATATTGTTATGACCGTGGCACACCTATTTCCTTTACAGGATGACCCCACGATGGCAGCCAGCTAGGGTTCAGAGAGTCGAGCGTGATGACAACCCACCGAGCGAAGAGGCCTTGGTGCAGGGCCCTTTGTCAGCAGTGGCACCGGTGGTAGCTCTATCCTCTGAGCCACTGATGCTTCCAGCCCCAGTTGCCTACGATGCACGTCTCCTCAGTGCATTGCATGAGTTCCAGGGCCAGCGACCACCTAGGTTCCATGGGGATACGGACCCTCAGGCAGCCGAGGACTGGATGGAGGCAGTGGTGAAAGATTTCAGGTCAGTGAGGACACCAGCAGACCTCATGGTGATCCTCGTAGCGAGCCTACTGTACGCAGAAGCAGGCAGATGGTGGCGATTGATGCTCCAAGTGCACGATGAGGCATCTCTTCTCTGGACGGAATTTGAGAGCATCTTCCCCTCAGAGTTCGTCCCAGCCACCCTCCGTGTGGTGCGCATCCATGAGCTTCTTCAGCTGCGGCAGGGCAGCATGACGGTCTCCCAGTACTCGGCGAGATTTACCGATCTCTCGCGCTACTCGACAGACATGGTACGAGACCCATTCGTCTGGGCCCGGACGTTTGAGCATGGATTGAGACTCGAGATCAGGTCATCGCTGATCTCTCTTAGCATTCCAACTCAGACAAGAGTACTTGAGCGGGCCCTTTTGATCAAGGGCTTTCTTGCTGAGTCTACACCAGCGCCGAGACCCACCATAGGGCGGCACGTAGCAGGGTCTTCTGCAGCAGGCAGTCGACGGATGACACGTGGGTCCAGGCAGACAAGACCCTCAGGCAGACGACCTCAGGACACTGGCTCAATAGTTCGGGGCACACAGCACGAAGCCAGTCTTTCGAGAGGCAGGCAGTGCTACTCGTGCGGCGGCCAGGGCCACATGGCTCGTGACTGCCCGACCCGCCGTTCCGAGGAGCAGCAGACGGTTGAGGGACCACCGAGGCAGAGGCAGAGGGTCGGCCGTGGCGGTCCGCAGGGAGCAGGCAGACGAGGCAGAGGAGCTGGCCGAGCAGTAGGTGGTGGGCGACGCTTCGAGGCTCTTCAACCACCACCACCAGGAGGTCCACCCCGACCACAGGATATTAATTAATGTATCCATGGAAATTATATATAGATTTTTTAAGAAAAAATATTAAAAGATTAAACATTACATCACAAATGAAAACTATATGAATTTTTTAAAATAATGTCACTAAAATTGCACATCATAAAATGAGTTGTATAACTTATTTTTAAAAAAATAATAAAGTAAAAATATATAGGTAACAATCTATAGTACATAATTATGTTTAAAAATAATGGAAAAATTTGTGAGAATGATAAAATATTTACATAGAAGAGATACCATCATCCAATTTAAGTTAATTATACATTGAAATGAAATATTTTTTAAAATGAAATTAATTTAAGTAAACTTTATTTCTATAAATTTAGATTCCCTTTAGGTATATATGGAATAATATTATTATTTAATAGAATAAAAACATCCTATAAATACTATAATACCAATAAACCATTATAACTCATGAAGTTATTTTTTGTCACGATATATACTTAATTAAAAAGTATCCATTGATTGAAACCCAATTTAAATAAACAATTAGACATAGATCTCAAAACCCTATGAATTACATGAAAATTGAAAAAATCATTCAGTAATAACAAATAACTCAATATCTAATATATCATGTTCCTCAATATGAAATATGTCTTAAGAATATAATCTTTAGAGAAACAACCTCTTACCATGAACTATATCTTATTTTAATGCCCAATAACATCATATATAACAAATATAATGATATTAGTCGCCTATTTAAGAATCATTTTCTATTATTTTGTAAATATAGTATTTTATTTAGGATAATTATCAATATTTAAATAGATAGTTATTTGAAATTATTAAAATTGTGTGTGAGTAATTTTGATAATATCGAAAAAGTTTATAATCATTACGGTTATTATGAGTTCACTCAAATATTATCATTACAATACAAAATTGGGTATTTGAATTGAATTCTTATAATTATTAACAAATGATTAATTTCATTCTATGGTTTTTTCGGTAACTATAGTATAAAGTAAAATTGAGATTACAATGTTTATTTGATTTTTAACCCACATGATATGGTATATTTGTTGATGGGTTTAATATTAATTTTAGTATTATAGTTAAATAAATAATTATTGTATTACATCATATAGTATCAGTAAATATTTTTTCATAGTCATCAATTATTTTATTTTACTACATTATTCATGTAGGTTGGCTGACTGACCGAAACATAATCATTCACTAATTATTGGGTTGGTATGGTTATAAAAGTGTTTTACTTTATGATAGTATTATTTGTAGATAATCATACTGATATTATATTATATATTTTTTGTGTTTTAATAAAATTTCAATTAATTATTACATATTATAAAGATAGTAGATAAAAAATTTGATATGTTACATCTTTAACGTAGTAGTATACCCAAATACATGGATGAAATATTCATTTTCCTTAATATAAAAGGGACGAAATTGTTAATGATTATTTACTGGGTAACACCATGACCATGATCACCCATTTTGGGGCGGAGTTGCATATGAACATATGTACGTATCTTTATGAATAAGTGATTCGAAAAGGTAAAAGGACATTATTGATGTAGTTAGGATACTGCATTCTCATAAATTGTGTCTATATATAAAAATACCAACTAGGTATAAACAATGATCCTAGAATAGAATATTGGAATGTAAAAAAATATCTCCATTAAATAATTAATGGAATCCAGAAAAAATGATTCCAAAAAATGAAAAACAAATTGTTATGTCAATAAATTTCTGAAAAATAATGAGAATATAGTAAAACATTGGAGCAATAATCAAGATTCTATCTGAACATATCCTTGATAATCCGAACTCCTCGTGCTCAGCTACCCCAAACATGGGTTTTTAACATAGTTGGATTATTGAACATGAAATATTCATGTCATTGGGATTCCCACATGGGTTGTCACTCTAGATAAAATTTGAAACAAAAAATTCATCATTAACACATTTGAAATAATATATTAAATTGTATTCTATGATAGTAAAATAAATTCAAATATAACAAACCATATGTGGAGTCATTATGAAATAACAAAACTATTACAAAACCTAGGTCTACTATATTTTGGATAATGCTGGAATGAGTCTAAAAAATACTATTCCATGAAATAGATAATGGTATGTTATAAACACATCATGTTTGATATTTTTTTTCCAATTTTCATGTTTCTACATTCCAAATTGTAGTAAAAATTAAAAAAAACATCTATTATGTGAAATTCATGGTGTCAACACGTCATCCAAAATAATGGATTTGGGTCATCCAACTATCACACTTATTGACCAAATATAATTATATAATGTTTCACATATCCAAGAATATCAAACAATATTCATCTCTTGGAAAAGGAATATTACTAAAAGTTATTTTAAAAGGATAAAACTCCTCTAAGGGGATAATGAGTCATGTATGACCAACCGATCAAAATAAAACAAATCATATATATATATAAATAATTTATATATAAAAAAGAGATTAAAAATAATGTATTAGAAATTTAATATCAGTGAATGGTATAATTTTCTATCCATGGTCCAACATGTAGATCACAGGAAAAAAGGATCTAATAAGAATAAAAAACCCCAAATTAAAATCAAGTTAAAAATGTATCTAAATAATCTTTTGAACATAAATTAAAATAGTTGGATAGTAATTTTTATAAAATCTATAAATATATATAGACATCCTATTTCATGATTATCAATTTTAAATGTTATGAATCACCACCCAAATCTAATAAAAAAACATTTCCATTTTAAAAAACCAAATTAATATATTGTGGGATTCTAGAAATAAGATTAAATATGTTCAATTTAAAATGGATTAGTGATAGATCAACAGACCCAAATAGTTCCTCCACTAATGGTAGATCTTGATTTGTTCTGGGATAAGATGAAAATTCTCTAGATCTAGTTATCTATACATCACAAAATATGGAATTACTCATTCAATAAAAGAAAAATCTATATAAACCTAGATATGATAAAATATATGAATGACTATATACCCTAAAATTTTAGGGTATCTAGTGGTAAAATGATTAATTAATAAAAAATGAATTCAATTTTTTTAAGGTTGTAAGTCCTCTAAATCCACCAAAATTAGTGTTTGGATGGAGAGAATCCCCTAAACTGGCAACTGAAGTCAATAGGATGAATATCCCTAAGAATATGAAAAAATAATAATGTATTTCGGGGTGACATTAAATTAAAATACTAATTTATGGATTAATATATATTCTGCTCTTGGATTGGTAATATTATTTACCCAACATTAAGATAATGTGCAAGGCTCAAATATTCATTAGAGAACCCGTATAAATTTTCATTCTGTTTTGAGAAAATTTTCTCTAAAATGGAATTTACTACGTTTCATTTTACTTGGTGTGGCGGAGAATTTATTATTTTAATCTATATCCATGTGTGTCCCATGTGTGATTAATGTTTCATCCTATACGCCTCTCCAATAAACAAAAGTTTACATAGGAAGCACCAAATGATGTTCCCAAACCATATTCAACCCATGGTACCCATAAATTCTTTAAACCCCTACAAAATATCCATGGGTGACTCGTGACATAAAAGAATAAAATTATTCATCAATAAAACATTATAAAATCGATTAAAATGAGTCTTAAAATATATGAAAATTTGATACAATTAAAATCTACCCACCTATAGAAATATTATACATGAGATGTTCTAAAGGTGAAATGAACACAAAAACTATGTAAAATGAGACTATGAATCTAATTATTTATTTTAATTATTCTCTCAGATAAACATATTCTTCTATTGAACATCAAAAAATTGTATCTTTCCCCCATTAATGATTCCCACTCTGGTCCACAATCTATATCATTTTCCCTCAAAATGAAGCATCCAGGTTTAACACAATGTCCTCGCTATTGATCCAATACCCCTGATGAATCTCTTAGCTCAGAAGATAATAGGACTAAGACAAAACAATTATACCATGATATAATAGAGGGAGGTCCATTTCGTACTCCACTATCCATATATGATCTATAATCTCATATGTGACTATAAACCAATACTAAAGTATCCCTTATTTAAAATAAATGGTTTCCAAAATGAAGTGTCAAATAAATGAATAACTGATCTCATATATCAAAATTGTTTCCTTTAGTTTTCATGTGATAAATAAATTACTATTTTGGTCACCATTTGATTTTGAATCAACTAAACATGGTCAGAGATATCATACACTATACATAGTACTACAAAATATGACACAATTTATTCATGAAAAACCAACTGTGACTGAAATGAATAACCAAAAAAAGCCTCAAAATTATTCTATCTAATTAAATGTCTAATACATGTTAATTTACAGAATTTTTTCTCTATCAATTTGATACTTGAATTATTAACCTAAATATAGTATGAAATATTGAATCATATCCGCTAAAACAAAGACCAACTTCACTGAGTACTCATAGATATATAATGATACACACTACTCAACATTCAATTGTTTCCATATCTCTATATGAAATACATGAATAAATCATGACTCAATGGGAGTAAGCATGATAGAAACAATGCTCATAGGAAGAACATGAATATGTTCTAACACTTGGACCTATATTTTTCCCAACCAATCTATAGATATGTTCTCATGTATTTGTGTGAAATTTTATACTTTTATTTTATGATTACCCATAACCAATGAAATATCATAATACCATATCGTTGTAGGAATCCTAATATAAATTCCATTATCACTACATCACATTTACAAATATTTTCATGAAGGTGATATAACTAACCTACTAGTCATCAATTTTCATCCATATTCTTTTAATTGGTAAGACAATGATAGAATAAAATTAGTGATGTCCCACCTCTTATATATTGAAAAAATTCATGAATGGAAACCTGGATACCTCTTCATTAATCTAGTGTTCATGAAGGATTAGAAATCATTAGTGTTCATTTTGATATCATTCCCTCATAAAATTAGGAACTAAAAAACTCATAGTAATATAGTACACATCATCTCCATCAAAACTCCATCCTATATATAGATCATTTCAAGCTATTAAATTGAACATAAAAATAAACTCATAACATAACTCATATATAGATTTTTCCCAACCCAATGAAAATGACATGATATATATAAAGAGTAACTTTTCATTACCCCTGGATCCTTAGATATATCCCTGGACCACTCAACCATTTATCTCATCATTTTTTAATCCTCCATAGATGAAAAAAACACAATACACTTGCTTCATCCTACAAATATCATCATAATCAACATTACCCTTTACATAAACATAATCCATGTCAATGTTGGAATTCAACAGTTACCTAGCCCAAATACAATACTAATTATTCTTGTCCCATTAATGGTAGATATACCAAATGAAATCTTGGTTCCGTATTTGACATACATATCCACAGAGAGATAATGGACACTAACAATTAATATATACAACGCACTCTTCCAATATTGGTCATTCACAAGATATTTCCACTAATGAGGGTGTATATTATTATACCCATAAGAAAATACCTAATTTGAATACATCAAAATATCCCCCAATCCACCGCTACAATATTATAATAAACATGATATATAATCCTAGACATCAGTTAAATCAACATAGATACTAATGAATATTAAATATTCCACTCCAGTATGGTCTATTTGTACTGATTTATCCACTAAATCATTACCCATTCAATGTAGTATTAGTAATTGGATCTACCATATATGATATGACCTAAACGAATCTTCAACAGTATGTTAGAAAACCTTGGAAAATCATGATCATAATGGTGTTGTAGCTAATGAAAAACGAATCACTACTTCAACCATATCTATATCTTCTAATATTCCCACCATAGAAATCAAAATCCTAATGAAGCACACCTCATGATTTAAAAAAAATATTTTTAATATTTTCATAAAATCTATTTTATCAATGTGTACCTAACATGAATTGATGGTTTAAAATCAGCATCTATGAGGTTTCTGAGTATATGAGAGTATCATTGAAAAATAAAATGAGAAAAGAATCATGATACAAATGAAATATCCTATTAATGATATCCATCAACACATTTGTAAAATTAAAGAATACTATGGTAATGAAATGATAATTATAAAATCTATATCTACTCTCTAAATTTTTCAAAAGTATATCAACTTCAATAAGTTAAAGATAATTGTATCCTAATCACATGTAAATTACGATGGTCAATATATATCCCCTCATCGAACCAAAACATATTACCTTATAAATAGGTAAATATTCTTCAATTTTCCATGATTTAACATTTTTATAGACCACACAAAAGAAAATAATCCCATTCTAAATATTATAAAATACTAATTGGATCACCCCAAGGGGATTAGTTCTATCAGAAATATTCATTCACATTGAAATCATTAATATTCACATTGTGGGGCATAAAATCTTATAGTGTCATTCAATATAAATGGATTAATATAAGATATATTCAAGGAATGTGTTAAAATTTTAAATGGATTCTCCGATCAGAATTCTGTGTTGAGATATCACCTATTATGAAATCATTTTAATTGTGTAATACTGTAAAAAGAAGTGAGGGGACTATTGCATATTATTTTATGAGAACCATATCTACTACCTATGCAGCAATATCACCAAACTGAATTTTTTCTTGCATCATTTTTTCATATATAACATTAAATTCACCAGTTAAAAAAACATCCCTCTCATCAGAATAGTAATGGACACTATTATCCTATTGTACATCATGCATTCTAGATAAATTGTAAATTTGTAAATGTTGAAAATAGTATTAAATATAATGATAAATATGATCATAAAATAAAATAAATATATATCGAAAATTTATTTTGGTCTGTAATGATATCTCAATTTACGGTATACTATATTCACTGTGAGAGTATTAATAATTTGAATATTGTTTTATAACACAGTTGGTAAGTATATCAGATAAATGAGTTGAGTAGTTTTAAAATAATTGTAAGATCATTTATCCAACAATATTATTGAGAGAATAGAGGTAATAAAAAATAAACAAATTTGTTAAGGTATCTCTCACCCCATGATATGGACCATTATCCACCATATAAAACTCAATTATGACGGATCCATGGCCATCCCTTTAATAATAATGAATTTCCTAGAACACCAAATTATTTAATTTTGGAATATGATATCTAAGTCTGAAGACTACCCTATTTCATGATGTCTCTAAATCAAATTCCAATGACATTATTAAAAGGAATTAATGATTACCCATCTAGACACATCAATGATAATATTTAAGAGGATTGGTATTGATGATGAGATAATATCATTCATTCTAAAACTATAAAATAAGAATGAACACCTTAAAATGGATATGAAAAACCCTTATTCTTCTCTATCATCATACTACCACCCTAGTTCATGTCTTATGAATTCTTTTACCTGTGACTAGAAATATAACTTGTAATACTGTTAGTGATGCTTCTCCACATCCACTATGTGTTGCGTATAAACATACTGTATCTTCTTCCTAATTCCCCTAATCAATTTTGAGATCCTTGAAAATAACCTCATAGTTTTTTTTTGGTAAAAATTACTATCCTTGAACTTATACTCTAGTAAAATTCCAATCTCATTCCTCAATGCCTTATTTGAACCATTCACAATAATAATAAGTCACCTTCCAAGAAACTAGGTATAATGATGAATATAAAAATACCATGTTCTTAACCTACTAAGTCATCATAAACTTATGATATTGATTCAATATCAGAATATTGGGGAAAAATCAATAAATAAGTTTCCCTTAATGGACCCCGAAAATAGAATTTCATTCCACCAATATTGGTTAATGATAGACTTCCACCTCTTTGGAGACCCTAATGCATTATTAAAGGCAACATAACCAATAAATCTTCTATAGTCTCTAATATATTAAATGATCCATTGAATATTTCAAAGCAATATTAAAGTTCACTTATTCCTCTTGTAACCCAGAAATATGTGGTATGTTGATGTTGTATGCACTGTAAATTATGAATCGTCATCATGTGAACTTCTCTTCCATGAACATACATAATATGAATGAGTCCATGATGATGTGGTTCCACTATAAGAACCATTTAAGTTAGTATTGGATCCTTCACATCTACATCCTACAATAGTTTTAGAGGTATTATAGAATCTAAATTCCTTATAGATGTATCCTAGAAAATTTTCTCTAGATGATTTTTTGATCTCTCGTGGTTTCATTGTATTATTTAACAAATTAATGTTTTGGAAATATAACTCTTGGATGGATCACACGAATATTATACTCTTATTTATAAGGCATAACTAGAATTGCACTACTAAATTACAAACCCAACTATAACGTATCACCATCTTATTCAATGTCAAATAAATTTATCAAAACATAGAATGATTCATTTAATTAGATAAAATACCATTACATATGCATCACATAAGCACATATCAAATCATTCCAAAAATATTTATATAAATTATTTGATATGTATGAAATATAATCATATGCCTGAAATGGGAACCTAAATTCTTACTAATGGTAATAGAATAAACCCAAATCCAGTAAAATATTACAAGAAACATCATTCAAGATCAACATGAAGCTTTAAAAAGACATTTTATAATAATAATTCCATCAAAAATAAATTTCAGGTTTGTTAAATCTGATTTGTTCATGATATTACATGTCACCCCAATCAATGTTAAACAATCCAATCTCATTTATACATATCAACCAATAAATAAATGGATAAAATAAATAAAACCCTATTATTCCACTTTATAACACCATAATAGGAATCATCGTGTTGTGGATGGCTTATCACAGGAACTCATGAATGTCTCCCATTATGAAAGAGCCTAATGAAAATATATTAATGCATTAATTAGTTAGTGAGGAGATAATTCTCTCAGTATTAGTATATATACACCAAACTCAAATAAATGGAAAAAAATCATAAAATAATACAATAGAAACTAAACAATGATCATCATTCTATAATCAATGGATTTTTTGTATTAAAAATTTAATCTAAAAAACTCATAAAGTGGTAAAAAATATTATAACAAAATATATTATTATAATACACTATAATCATAGTTTTAATTCCATCTTATAACTACAACTATCTTCTAAGATCTTCCTACTAATCTCTTTGATGTATGTCCCTTACCCCTAGCTTGATCTCTGATAATGAAATTTTCACGTGCAACAAGATTCCCATAAATTCTGTTAGTGTAAACCAAAGATAATATTACAAATAAATCATTTAATATTGTGAAAATATATATTGAGGTCAATTATATGATATTAAATTATATCAATATATAAACATTCATGTTATGAGTCATAATGTACAAAAAAAATTTCCCCAAACCCTAAATCTACCTATTTCTTCCCCAACCCATGAAGAATGTCATGATTTGTTTCTTGATGAGATATATAATGACATTTTATCCACATGCAGCCTCAAAAATTTCAATAAACAATCGTTTATCAATGTATCGCCTTTATTGAACAATTGTATTCCCTCTTTTAAGGTAACTCCATGATGCCAACATTTTGAACCAATTCACGACTATTAGGTAAGACACATTCAATCATGATTACCCAATATATGGCTATATATAAAGTCATATCCACACATTTTTCATCCAATATCCACATATAGAGAATTTTATATAACCAAAATTCATTTATGAAGGTGAAATCATAACCATCCGACCCAAACATTAACACCCTCCCACTAAGAATATAACTTGTCCTGTTAGACCAACCCAATCAAAGAAATCATCTATATAAGATAAAATCATGCATCTAAACATATTATATAATATAAAAATTAATAAGAAAACAGTTTATAAAATAGGAATCAAGGGAAACACCAAAATCAATATGCATATCACATCAAGAATGTGGCCCGTGGAAGCAAATGACACCCTCTTGTGAATGATATAATTCAAGGTTCTATCTACACACATGAAATCACATAAAAATAATGGAAGTACAATGGTATAGAGATATTCATATGGTATGGAGTTTTTAAATAATGGGAACAAATTCCTAATATCCAGAATCATTAATAGGATAAAGTCCAAAAAATGAGTTCCAGACAACTTATCCAAATTAATATCATAAAGGATTCTACAATAAAATTCAAAAAAAAAATACATGAAATGATTAAATATGGATCAACATACCCATGATTTTTATCATTAAATTTAATTTCCTAATTCTTTACAATGAAGATTATTATTTTAAATATCTATCCACCTATCCAACACTAAATTGAGAATTCAACATTATATTACATTAGAACACCTATATTAAACAATTATTGTATGAATCAATGATCCCTTCCATGTATAAGAGAGGATATCAGGATGAAACCTGATTAATATGGGAATAATAACCTTTTTCATTGAATTCTTATGAAATAAGGAATCTATATCCCTTCAAATTTGAGTTTGGAATGTTATAAATCTCCAAGAATTAAATAGTGGTCCTTAGGTTTAATATCTCTATGTATAGGACGATGAATAAATGCTATGATGATTTTTTCATATTAAAATTCAAAATTTTATATTAATTATGAAAATGGTTTACCAAATAGTGACTCCACCATGAGATCCTCAACACCACATCGAGGAAACCACTTAGCTAGGATGCACTATTTGGTTAACTATTGACCAACTATACACATTCCTCTATCCTTAGTTACAGTGTTTTAGGTGGAATGTTTGAATGTTATCTCCAACTATGTGAAAACCATCCACAATATATCTCACCTCTCCAATACATTGAACAATTACTTGGGTGGAGGAAAAAAATATTCCAAAACATTATCTGACCATAAATTCACTAAGAAGCATTAATATCCCCAAAAACTGTCCAATGAATCATTAGATTCACCAAATAAAATATTAACTCAAAATAAAATAAAATGGATGAATATCATTCATAATGTACATGAGGTATCAATGATGATCCACCATAAATATAATTATATTAAATTTACCATAAATAAAAAATTCATCATATAATATATTAAAATGATATTTCAACGGAAATATATAAAATATTGATCATATGGAAAATGTTTTCACTTTAGTTGAGAACATTGAGTTTTCACTTAGAGGGATCCTTGGAATTTGAGTGATTAAAGATAAATCATAGGAAAATTAAATAGTATAAGTGGTAAAGGGTTATTTAGAATGTAAAAAGGTAATATTTTAAAGGGTTAACCTAAATATAGTGTGTTTAGGAAGGGTTGGGGGAAATGCACTTTTTTTTAGTGGTTAAATTTCCTTTGTTGTAAGAATATCATCTTAAACCCTTTACTTTACGGTGTGGTAACTATTATTTTTAATAGAAATTATACTTAAGTAAAAAACCATTTCCAAATAAAATTATATTTAAGTTTAAAATGGAACGTACACGAAAAATCATGTATTTCAAAGAGTCCGTGACGTTTATTTATTTTTCAGAAATAATGGAGTGGAATGATAATTTAAAATTAATCTAATGTAGAATTTCCCTATATGAATATGTAATTAAATGATCAAAATAAATTGAGTTTTAATAGAATGAATTTAATATTATCATTAAAAATGTCTTACGTTGGTTTATAAATACAAAATATTAGGTAAGAATTCATTCATTTAATAATATTTTTTTTTTAAAATAACAGGTTTATAAATTTTTTATCATCTTTTTATCATTGTGATGTAATAAATATAGGTGTTTTGTGGAGAGACTATTTTATCCACTATTATCTCAAAATTCAAACACATGGTAAAATATTAAAATATAAAGTTAAGTTAAATATATTATGAAATATCAAAATAATAAATTTATTTTATAAAATTTTAATTTTAAAATTAACATTTTTAATTTTTTTAAAAACTACATTACATATAAAAACAACTTTGTTAATAGAAAATACATTATTTTCAAAACAAAATTTCAAAATCCTATATTATATCATATTAAAAACAATTCTATCTTTATAATAAAAAATTTAAATATTAATCTAAATAATTAATATGTATATAATATAATATTGTTTCATTATTAAAAGTGACTATATCATCACAATCTCCCCACCATAATGAAATATCATCCTTGTAATTTTATTAATTTGTAAACATGTGGTGATATTATTCTCTAATATATCAAAATGTTTACCATGATTTTTATTCAATAACATGATTCTTCAAAAATAATATACTACTACTTTGATATTAATTTTAAACACAATCAATATAGTGTCATGAATCTGAGTATGTTTCTCCGCATACCAAAATAATAATTTTAAATGTACCAATTTATGTATAAATACAAAAGATACATTAGGTTCATATATCATTATAATTGAACAATAAAAAATAATTATTCGTAGTATGAAATTAGAGATAAAGATTGTTGGTAAAATAATTGATCTAAATTTCGTTATAATTTCATTGAGAACAATAAACCATTGGAATAAATATCCATTCCCACTAAAATCCATAACACCATTCTATGATTATTATTTAAAAAACCATGGTCTCCTTCTAAATTAAATTCCTTGATCTAATCTAAATAGATCTTCACACTTCTTTACTCACCACTCATATGGTGTTGAATTAAATTTAATATTTTATAAATCATTTCTACCAATTCATTTGGTAATAACATTTCCTCCCCAATATCATCCCAACATACTCGATCCTAAAATCACATTACATGTAAATCATAATATTTTTCCATCTAAATA
Organism: Viscum album; assembly: GCA_963277665.1. NCBI lineage: Eukaryota > Viridiplantae > Streptophyta > Magnoliopsida > Santalales > Viscaceae > Viscum > Viscum album. The sequence continues at coordinate 1,842,668,156 of OY728156.1, forward strand.
ATTCATTGAATAATATTGTAATAAAATTCCACCTGTTATTGGTATTGTATTGGTAATAATATCCATGGAAAGACAATGAGAATAATCAGATCATATCCTCGAAATTTTGTGTTTCCTACAATAATTTTCTATTAGATTGAGATTGAAATTCTATATTGATTCCTAAGTCAACTACTGATGAATTTTAAACACCCTTACAAAACATAAAGGAAAATCATGGATGAATATCATATAAAATGGATGTTAGAGCGTCATATAATATGACTAACTATTTATGGTAATGATAATAAATATTATTTAAATACATATCATCATGAATATGAATAAAATGAGATGTTATACTTATGTGATCAACAATATCCAAGATAGAATAATTACCATGAGATGAATATGGTAATTCCTCCATGGATATGATTTTTATTTTTTCCTTTTTTAACATTGAAAATAAAAATGTCATAAGAATTCCAGATTGTTTTTTGGTTTAGATTTAATGTGAAATCCCAATAAAGATTCCACTAAATTTATTATATAATCAGGTTTTCCACACGACCCCATGTGCACCTCACCATAATCCATAGGTTGCTGACTAAGAGTGAGGGGATATGGTGTGATATTTGGGAGCATATTCTAAAATGATAGAGTAATAATACATCATAACAAACCATATGGAATAAATATTAGTAATAATTTGAGTTTGGAAGTAATAAATAAACCGAATATCATTATTTAATATTAAAATTTTATTTTACAATGTCCCAAACAACCCTGTCATTCATACAACAATGTTCACCCAATAAACCAACCATACATGAATGAATACATAAAGAAAACCAAAATAAAAGAATGCATATATCCAAATAACTCTTCAACATACTATATACCAATATCCACATATATGTTTCATCCATCATACATGATCAATCACTGGACTCATTCCATCATGTTATTGTATCCAAGTGAATTTATTCTTTTATACCCTCTTACATTGGAGGCATGAGCTGTGTGGGAGTAAGAAACTCAATATGGACCAACAAACATAGACTCATACATATCTAGTAGTATAAAATGTTTGTGAAATATATCTAATAATATGAATAAAAAATAACAATAATAACTACAAGAATGTATCTGAAATGTAATTTCATATATCACATGCACTAGGATTTCACACAACCTTGCCAAGACATAACTATAAATGGATAAATAAAAATTAATAAAGGGAAACAAAATTTGATCAATGGGTCCATGGTCCCAATCAATTAGGATATGTGTCATAATGTGTATTCATATATATATATATATATATGTTTCTATACTAATATATTTAAATATATATGTGTGTGTGAGAGGTGAATAAAGACACACATAATCATTATTCAATTATTTTCTCCATAATCCTGATCATCTGGAAATCCACTAAAAAGGGAATTAAGATGGATATCATACCATGGAAGATATATATAATTAGTTCAATCCATGGTTTCATTATCCCAATAAGTAATAACTACTTCACCCATAAATGAAAACATATTTAATAACTCCTTGTCAAAATAGGGGGATACATTTCTTATGTATGGTTTCACTAGTAATCGCCCCCAATCACTATAACAAATGTTTCCATTCAACAATGGAAAATCCTATATATAGTCACATTTCTTGACTTTATTACACTAATTCCATATATATTCATTCTAAAGTCATAGCCATGGGTCCTGATCTATATGTGGTGACTATATTAGAACATAGATGTACCATAAGTAGATGAACCTTAAGTGATATATAAATTCAATATTCTTCTAACCCAAGTACCTGCTTAAAATATATTTAAATAAACATCACAATATCACCTTATATAAGATGGTTCTATGGGATATATTGTAATTATTCATCCACTTGACAGTATTGGAGAATTATATGAATATCTTGAGCAAATAATAAACATCCATTGAGTATATGTCATATATATGGTGAAAAAACCCAGGTACACCACCATGAAAATGTAATCATTCAAGAAAGGTGTTATTATCCCCCTCATATGATGGAACTGAAAAATCCCTATGTATTATAATAATACATCCATCATGCATGAATATCACCAACATAGGGATTCCATACACATGTATCATAGTGATATGGAATCCATGCCCAAAAAATAGAATCATAGGGTTCCCCTGACCGGATATGGTAAACATAGTCTAAAAATCCATATCCCATGGAATATGACTATGTATCCCAATATATATGACAAAGGAAAAAAATCCACATCCCATGATATAAATCTCAACATCCCAAAAAATTTCAGATGACATCAGGTTCATTTTCCAATAACTAGGAATCACATTGGGTAAAAATTGTGTCATTAGTGTTATATGGGAAAAACATTACATAAAGGTGTGAAGGTGGATGAAAACCTAACCACAACTACTTCCACAACTTCATAGATTAAATTTTTTCAACAAATATTAAGTCTTAACTAGCTATAATCTCTAACCAAACACATAATGATCTTGTTAATTGTCATATAAGAACACCTAACCCACTAGGTCCCCTAGATTAATCCATTTTAAGGGGCATCCAACTCTGGATCCTTAAGGTTTATGGATAAAAAGAAGTATTGTAACGCCCTGAGATTTTATGAGAAATATTATTTTTAATTTATTTGATATCTTGTGTGGTACTCTACACAAACATTTGCTTGCACTATACACCACACCTAATTATCTTGTAGTATACACAAACACTATTCCTGACTTTTGTGGCATTATAGAGTGACCTTCCTCGATAACGTGTGTTGTACGCAATACTGAGTATCACTAAACAACGATATATTGATATGAACTAGCCGTTATGAATAGTATCAAATAAATTTTAAATTATAATACATAATAATTAATCTTACACATATTCTATAACATAGTTTTAGAACAAAATAATTTTTTTAGGTAAATGTTTTAAAAAAAATGCATTTCTTCCACCTTTTGATAAAGTATGCACATTAAATCTTGGTTTTGACACATTTTTAAGTTCAATTAGACAAAATAAACTTATTAATTTCAGTAAGGATATATAATTTTACTTTGGATACATTTTTTATATTTTTCTATTCAGTTTCATATTTTGATGAATAGTAATAATACACTAATTGTTTCTAAAAAACAACTTTTTTCATCAAGATAATTTATATTATTAAATTATAATATTGAGTGGTTTCAAATTATAAATAAAATATATTTTAACCATTTAATGTATTTTATGTCATATTCATTAATTTTGCACTGAATTCATAGATAAAAACATTTTAATCTTTTGTAATGTTTTCACTTTTAAAACACATTTTCTCAACAGTGAGATTTATTTTAAATTAAATAATGAATCTTCTGTGTTTCGAATTTGAAAAATTCATTTCCATATATGTAATAAGTAGGTAAAAATTATTCTAATATGATACTTTTTATTTTTCAGAATTATTAACAGTAATTACGGTTAATTTTATTTTCCTTAGTTGAAGGTAAATCAGGTAATTAAGGGTAAATATAATACTATAAAATTACCCGAACACTTGTATTAATATAATTGGATGAATATATTGGTCCGTAAAGCATACTTGGGTTGAAATTGAATCTATTGGAACCCACATAGATGTAATTATGACCTTTAATTTATTTTATTTAAAGAAGGTGAAATGTGTCTCACTCAATCTTTAATAATTAATGTATTTTTAATATAAGGTTATATAGAATATAAATTTGATTATAAATAATCATTTTAAATGAAAAAATTTTCAATTTGTTATGGTAATTTATTTTTAATTTTTATGAAATATTTAATTGTCTTAATATCTTATAAATTAATGACGGAGAAATTATGTATTTATTGAATGTTTAATAATATGATTTTTATTAAAATAATAATACCCATAAAAAGACCCAATAACCTGAAAAAAACTTATTGGTCGAGTGTATATAAACCATAATCATCCAGGTTTCAGCTTTTGAAACATTTAGAGACTTATAAAACATAATAGAACATTTATATTTTATTATTTTAAATGCAGTAATAGTTGTCACTATCATACTTTAATAATGATATAATTTTAAAAGTTAGTTGTTTTAGTAGATAAATTACACTAAAATTATTCTAATAAATTCTATTAGATTAATAACTATCATAGTATATTATTTTTAATTTTTATGCAAAAAATAATTATATTAAATAATTATATTAAATGTTGTATTAATTATTTTATTAAGAGAAATATCAAATAAATGGTTTTACAAATATTAAAATAAATATTTTATGAACTAATTAATATTCACCAAGACTTTTATAGATTAATATGACTTGTTATAAACCTATTAAATATTTTTTTTCGAATATATTCCTTGTGTGTATTTTATTTAAATTCAAATAAATGAATAGTGTCAAAATTGACATTGTTGTTATTTTATGAAACATACATATTGTTAAATTGTTTAAAAATAACCAAAATATTTAAAAATAAATAAATTTGATTTTTTATGGTCTAAAATTTCATAATGTATCCAATTATGGACAATTCAAAACACATAAGTAATTCTATATGACAATTTATAATTTAGAATATTATTACAACAAATAAAATTAAATAGAATAAATAAGGTTAAATCAAGTTGATAATGATTTAAATAAATTTACAACATGAATAAATTTTTTTTGTTGATGATATTAAAACCATATATCATATATTATTATTATTTTAGTCATTTTTTGATGTTTTTATGTGGGTATTGTGTTTATCATATATTTATATTTTAGAGGTTTCCAAAAGTGGCCCACTCCTCTCTTATAAAAGGGAACCTCCTCCCTCTCCTCTTCACAACATTTTTAGCCTTCAATATCGGACAAAACCTATCCATTTATCTTATAAACTTCAAGAGAAACATACTAGAGGTCTTGGTCTTCTTAAAATAACAACCTTAGTTCCCTAAGAGGAGTTTTAGAAAAGGCGCTTGAAGAAGTGGTAATTTCTTTTACCGATTATTTAAAATTTATTTTCCCTTATAAATACTCTTTTTTTATTTGGTTCATTATAAATTAATAAAATAAGTATTACTAATACACTGATATATTATAATAAATATAAAACAACCCTATTTGATCTTCTATCCATCCTACAGAAAATGAAATCACAACACGTGCGTATGTACGGAATACCGTCTCCACGCTAGGGAGTAATCTTTTATTTCCTCAATAACATAAATTGATGGGTATAAGGATGGAAGAAATAAATATATATGATTACTATAATTTGATATTGATTCTGAAATATTACACTCCATACACTTCAATACAATTCCACAATCATGAGAATGATATCCTTGCTTGTGTGTACATACGGCCTACCGTCTCCACGATATGATGCCATTCATTCTACATGATCTCCATTGAAAAATATTTATATAAATGAATTTCATAAATAAATATGATATGTATTACAATAATAGGATTTATTAAATGATGTATCTATAACCTAAGATGAGTAATAAGAATTGTTTTGAAAAAACATGGATAACAACATAAAGTAATGAACACCCGAATAACAAGTAGCAATGAAATATTAATAATAAGAAGAGAAGAATATGACAATATATGATATCAAAATAATTTATATTATTCTAGAATAAGTCAATGGAATTATTTAAATCATTATTCCGATATTTTAGTTATGTACAAAGCATTTCGGACCTAAGTTCAGGGATTATTTCGACTCTCTTTTATTTATGTAAGAAATATGCCTTAATCATCCCCTATTTATTTTTTATGGTGTTTATACATCCCATGAATTTTTTATGATTTTTATAATGAATGATACGATATTAAAATATACTTGTAATTTTCCTTATTTTATGACACGTATTATTTCACTGATTATAATTGGTAAGGGTTAACTTTTACAATCTCCCTTCTATCTGCGATTATTTATTTGTAAGTATTTACTGGGGCTATATTTATCATCCATGACCATGTTTTATAAAAATGTTTTCATAAAGTGTTTCATATTATTCCATGTATTTTTAAAATCATTTTTACCCTTTTCTGACCTTTACAACATTATATGGAAGGAATCTTTCTTTTCTTTACCATACAAGGTACGTTTTGACTTTTCCTGCAAAAGTACGAGGATAATGTTTTTTTAAATTATATAGAACGAATGGATTTTTATTTTTTCATAATGCCTTATTTTTATGAATCTTTTTCTACCAGATTTCATGATTATATTAAACAAAATACATTTCTTATAAAATTATATGGCATTTTGTGAAAAGAAAAAGATTATGAAAAAGAAGAGATAATTTCCTCAAAAATTCCTTTCAAGTGTTTTAGAAAAACTATTTCCCATTTAAGATGAAATTATTTAGTTTGATTATGTTTCTAGTTTAATTTCTCTATTATTTACATCATTTTATTTTTCTTATGATTATGTTATATTTATTTATTTCATAAGGATTATGTTGAGATGGGATTATGTTTATGAAACCCATTTTATCCTTTGGGTTATGATGAATGATTTATGATTGTTTTGTGGAACACGTAAGTGTTATTTCAATATGATATGGGTTGGACCTATATATCCTTCCAATGCATTGGGTAAAGATTTATATCTCATGAGATAGACATGGCTGGAAGGGAAAGTGAATCTAGTTCTATAATAAAGGGCTGGAACGACATGTAAATCCGGTTTAGTAATGGACTGTGCCCTCTATGTTGGTCTTGGAATTAATGCGTTGGATACTATAAAAATAATAACATGTGATTAATGGTTTTCCACAAATACATGTTTTATTCCCATGCTATTTTACCATGGTTAATTTTCCATTATGATCTATGCCGTTATTACTGTCATGATTTATTTCATAACTCTAAATTTTGATGTTTAAACATTATGTTCAAGTATTTAAGTTCAAATGCATATGGTTTGTTTTATTTTCTCTCGGATTACCCTTACTGAGCATTTTAGCTCTCCCTTTATAAGTTTTCTTTTCCCTACGTTACAATGAAAGTTTTAGGTAAGAAAAAAAGGGGAATATATTTATAGGAGATGTTGAAAATCATTCACCATGATTAGAAGATTATGTTCCGAGTTTCCAAAGACACTAAACTAATACTATCTTTAGGCGTCTGTTTTTTTCATGTATTAGGTATTCTGTAATAGTAATAAAGCATCCATGTATAACATGATTTTGGTCTCAAATGCTGGTATCATAGCTAAGGTTTAGTTTACCATAAGAAACAAAGATGCGAAAACATTAGTGAAATCACTAAAGATATTTATAAGGAATTTCTAGGGATGTCTCTAAGGTTAGGTATAATAATAGGTTATAGTCCTAGAATTACAGTATTGATCATAGAATTAAACCTAATATTTTATATATTGATGGTAATCCCCATTTATTATTTTGTTTTCATAGCATGATTTTTCCTCTCACACTTCCTTTTGGGTTTTAGACAATGGCTAGAACCAGAAGGAACTGTTTTGATCAATGTAATGGATAGTGCAATGATTTTCTTCCAGAACAAACCAATGTTATGGAAGGTGGAATGGAAAATCATAATGCTATACTTACACAAGCTATGCATCATTCTGGACTTCCAAATGAGCAATGAAGGGAACAACATTCTATTGAGTACTTCAAAAGGCAATGCCCTCCTTCTTTCAATGGGTCTTCTGATCCACTTATTGTTGAAAAATGGACCAGTATCATTGAAAAGATACTTTCCATATATGGCTGTTCAGAACATCAAAAAGGTATTTTATCTATTTACCATTTAGAAGGTGAAGCAGACCAGTGGTGGACTCTAATTAAGAATACAAGGCCCAAGAAGAAATTTAATTCATGGAATGGGATGAGTTGAGGAACTAATTTTTCAATAAGTACTTCCCTCATATTATTAAAACAATTATGCAAAATGTGTTCTTTGAGCCTAATAAAAAGGATGATGAATCTGTTGGTATATACGAGGTTAATTTTACAAGGCTTTCAAGGTATGCATCTGGAATTATCATTCAAAAATAATGTAAAGTTGATCAATTCATCAGTGGTTTTAAACGAAGACTTAGAAGGGAATCAGCTATAAGAGACCTCAGCAACTATGAAGAAATTGTGCATTGTGATTGTAACACCCTGAGATTTTATGAAAAATATTCTTTTTAATTTAATTAATGTCTTGTGTTGTACGCTACACAAAAAGTAGTATTCACAACACACATCCTTGACTTTCCTTTCATTACACGTAATCGCGACCTTCCTCCATAGCGTGTGTAGTACGCAATACCGAGTTTCACAAAATAACGATATGATATTAAAATATTATTAAAACTAGCCGTTATGAATAGTAATAACCACTTTTTGAAATTTTTTAAATTTTATTTTTCAAAATGGACTTCATTTTTGGATTCAGAATATCGAAATTAACTTAGGGTGAAATTTTGGTACTTTTTGGATAACTTTCATATTCGGATGAATAGAGAAAATTACTAAATTTTAATTAATAACAACGTTTTAATAGAAATATTTAATAGTGATAAATTATTAATTTGAGTGGTTTTAAATTATATTTATAATATATTTTTACAATTTAATACAATTTTGGTCATTGGATGTAATTTCACATTTAAACCAGACATAAACAAGTGTCAATCTTTCGATAGGTATTATCTCTAAAGAACACGCTATTTGTTTGGACGACGGGAATTAATTTTTAAATTATGTAATGAAATTGATATGTTTTGAATTTGGTAAAATAGACATCATTTTTAAGTTTATAATATCAAATATAGCTTAGGCCTAATTTGTGGTATTTTTATAAAAACATTCATTTTTTGATGAATAGTGAAACCACTAAGTGGTAGTTAAAAAATTGAATTTTTCATAAAACATAATTTTACTGCTTCTGTGAGTGGAAATTCAAAAATCCGAGAGACACGGTTGACTTCAGAAACTAAAACGCGATTCAATGAGATTAAAATAATTTTTGGTGAATAGTAACTTTTTACTTTTTTCCACGGTTAAAAGTAAATAGGGTAATTAAGGGTAAAAATGTTATTATTATTACCCCAACACATGTCCTAATTCTATTTGATAATTGTAATACAACCAAAAACAACCTTAGGAATAAAATATGACTATTTAGGCCCAGTTGGATTAGATTAGGACATTAATTATTAATTTATTTAAAGAAGGGTTAAAATAGTTAAAATCAAAGTTTAATAAGAAAATAATTTTTAATATATTTTTATACAAAATATAAATTCGACTATAAATATTCATTAGAAATATAAAAATATTTAATACATAATTATATTATATTTGTAATTTTTAGACTTTAAATAAGTTAATTTATTTATGACACAAAGATGATGCTTTAATTATCCTATTAATGAAATATTGACATAATTGATGTTATAAATTCCCAAATAAATGTAATTTGACACTTTTTATGAATTAGAATAATTTTATAGGTTAATATGACATGTTAGTATTGATTTATTTAACTTTTTTAGAACTAATAATTCTGTTATGAGTTTCACAAAAATAAGATACTAAATAGTGTCAAAATTGACATAAAATAGTTTTTAAAACAAATATTATATTATTAATTGTTATTATATTACTAAAAATCTAATGTTTTTCCAAATGACTTAGATAATGTTATATATATTAATAATAAACAACTTGGGGTTCTTTTGTCTGATTATAGTATGTTTATTAACCTTATAGTACAAGAACCCAAGAAGACAAGTTAAAAGTAAAATTATTTAACCTAATGTTAAATATAAATGATAAGGTTTAAATAGGAACCTAAACTTGTCTAAATTCTATTGGACGAGAGGATTTAGACCCATCCCCACCTTAGCTTCTAAATATATCAATTTTTAACTATTAAAAACCGAATTTTACTTTATAATAAAATAATATTTTTAGTTATTCCAAAGGTACCCCTCTCCTCCCTTATAAAAGGGCACCACCTCCCTCTCTTCCTCACACCACTTTGATCCTTCAAGCCCTGCCAAACCCTGAAAAATTCTCTTATCCACTTCCCTGGAAACATCCTAGAGGAACTGGTCTTCTTCAAAGACCAATTTTAGTGCCCTAGGAGGAGGACTCAAAGAGGCGCTTCAAAGAAGAGGTAATGTCTATTACCGATTCATTCAACTTTATTTCTTCTTCCAATTGTTCATCATAGGTTTTTTCATTATGTAGTAATAACATCAGTATCCCTCATATACTGATATGTTATTATAAGTATTAAACAACCCTATTTCACCATCTATCCATCCTACGGAAAATGAAATCACCGCACTTGCGTACATACAGAATACCGTCCAAGCCGTGGTGTAATCTATTTTCCACCAACACCTTACTTGGATGGGTATAATGGTGTAAATAACAACTATATATGATTATTTTAAAGTGATATTGATTCTAAAATAGTATACATTCACTCCAATACAATTCTATGATCATGAGTACAATATCATCGCTCGTGCGTACGTACGGATTACCGTCTCCACGATGCGATGAGATTCATTCTCCACCTTAACCATTCATGAATGATTATAAAGTATATATAATAAGTAATCATGAAATATATGACATAATAATTATACTGGATTTATGTTTATATATATATATGTATGTCATCTACTTAATTCCATTCAACTCAATAAGGAAACAAAAACAGCGTTCATGCGTACGTACGACGTACCGTCTCAATGAATGGTGTATTTCTTTCCATTTATTGATCTATTATATATGCGCATATTCTGAATATATATTATATATAAATCTTGTTTTATATTATGGAATTATGTTATCATGATCTAAGTAATCATATGAATAATTACAAGTCAAAACACGGACGACAAATGAAACGATTTTACCCAAAATGGTCTTTAACATGGAATTTACAAAAGAACTGGTAAAATAAAGTCATATGTGAACCATATATGATATCATAACAATGAGTATGATTCTGGAATAAGTCAATGACATTATTTAAATCATTATATAGTAGTTTAGAACATGTACGAAGCAAATCAGACCTAAGGTAAGGGAAAATATCCCAATTTCATTTTATTCGAGATTGTTTATACTTTGGTATTTACTGGGGTGTATTTTATCATCCAAATCCCTCGATTACTCAATACTTAATATTGTTTCCATCCACCATCAATTTTTTAAATCCAATTTTACCCTTAGGTGTGTTTTTAGTAAAATATATAAAAAGAATCTTTTGTCATTTTTCGTACGAGGTACTTTTTGACTTTTTCGACAAAAGTACGGGAAGAGTGTTTTTTTAACTTATAAGGCATGAATGGATTTTTAAAACATTATTTACAAGAAGATTACTTTACAAGTTTTCATGTTTATTTTTAATCAACTTCTTTTATATTATAGTTGTATGACATGTTAAGAAAATAAAATGTTTTTGAAGTAGAAAGGATATTTTCCTCAAGAATGCAGTTCAAGTGTTTTATCAAAATTATTTTCCATATAAGATAATATAGGGTTCTGTTTCTATCCCTATTATTACATTGATTTGATTATGTTGTGATGAAATTATTTTTATGAATTCCTTTATCTTATATAAATTGTTTTATGATGTCATGTTGTTTAAGAATCCCATTTTTATTACATGGGTTATGCAATGGTGTATGATTTATGATTTTGTTGCACACATAAGAATGGTATCATTATGAGATGGGTGGGACCTATATCTCCCTTAAATGAATTGGGTAAAGATTTTATATCTCTTCAGATAGACATGGCTGGAAGGGCAGGTTAAACCGGTTCAGTGAAACATGACTGAAATGAGGAATGAACTCAGTTCAGAAATGGACTTTGTCCACTAAGATAGTCTTGACAATGAGTCTTGACTAATAAGAAATGATTCTCTATGATTATGTGTGTATGCCACAAAGATTCATGTTTTATGTTATGATTATTGGGATTACATTTCACTAATATAATTTATCCTATGTTATGATATTATTATCTCTTTTGCAGGTTAATATTTCCAAAATGTTATGTTCTTATGAATATGATGTGATTGGTATTTCTTTTGTTTACACTTACTGAGCATTTGATCTCACCCTTTTATGTTTTCCTTTCCCCAGGATATAAAGAAAGGTTTTAGGTAAGAAAAAAAGGGAAGATCTTTATGGGAGATGTTGATGATCTTTCACCATGATTTGAATATTATGTTCTGAGTTTCCAAAGACACTAAACTATTACGGTCCTTGAGTGTAGGTTTTTGTTATGTACTAAGTATTCCACAAAAGTAATCTAATGCCCATGTACGACAAGCATCGGGTATCCAAAATTTGTATTAGAGGAATGGTTTAGTCATCTTTTGGAAACTTGGATGTGAGAACATTAGTGAGATCCCTAGAGATATTTCTATGGTATGTCTAGGGATGTCCCTAAGGATAAGTATACGTATAGGATATAGTCCTAGAACTACGGTAAGGATATTAGAATTTAACCTAAGATGTTAGATATTGAGGGTTCCTCTCCTTTGTTATGTTGTTTTCCCTAGCATGATTTTTCCTCTCACACTATTCTTTTTGGGTTTTAGACGATGGATAGAACCCGAAGAAACCATGATGATCATTGTAATGGACAATGCAATGATTGTCCTCCTGAACAAACAAATGTTATTGGAGATGGAGTGGAAAATATTATTGCTATATTTACACAAGCTATGAATCATTCTGGACATCCAAAGGAGCAGAGAAGGGAACAATATTCTATTGAGTCCTTCATGAGAAAACGTCCACCTTCTTTCAGTGGGTCTTCTGATCCACTTGTGGCTGAACAATGGATCATTACCACTGAAAAGATATTTTCAGTTCTTCAATGTCCTGAACATGATAAATTCATATTATCAGTATATCGTCTGGAAGGTGAAGCTGATCAATGATGGAATCTTATCAAGAATACGAGGCCAAGAGATGAAATTGAGTCCATGGAATGGGACGAGTTCAAGAACTTATTTTTCAATAAGTACTTCCCTTGTATTCTTCGAACAAAGATGGATAAAGAGTTTCTTGAACTAAAGAAAAAGGGTGATGAATCTGTTGTTATATACGAAGCAAATTTTACAAGGCTTGCAAGGTATGAATTTGGCTTTATCATTCAACCTGAAAGTAAAGTTGATCGATTTTTCAGTGGCTTAAAACCAAATCTTCGAAGGGCATTAGCTATAAGAGACTTTAGTCGCTATGAAGAAATTGTGTGTTGTACTATCAAGGTAGAAATGGAAGTTGGTGTTACTTGTCCATCTCATAGTTTTGAAAAGAAACGAAAGATGGAGTTCAAGGAGAAATCTCAGAATAATGGTGGAAAGAAGATGAATGTTTCCTTATGCTCAAAGTGTGGAAAGAAGCATGGTGGAGATTGTCTTAAACGGACTAGAAAAATTTTTAAGTGTGGAAAAGAAGGTCATCGAGCAGCTGAGTGTCAAAGTTATGGATAAGGGGATTCAAATGATGTGAATAAAGAAAAGACTGCAGAGAACGCACCACCAACACTTCAATGCTTCAAGTGCATGGAAATGGGGCATTATGATAATAAATGCCCTAATCCAAGGGTTAGTGATGATCGACATGTGCAACGACTTAAAGAAAAGGACAAAGGGAAGTCACATGTGATCACTATTGGTGATATTGAATATGACCACAATGTGGTGGAATGATTAAGTGTTTATGTAATGGGATTCCAAAATAATGTTGTATCGTGGAATATTGGAATATTTATGTATTGGTCTATTGTGGTTTTCAATGGTACCGATAACCATGGAATGTGATTAAGATATTTTTGGAAAAAAAGATGTTATGCGCATAATGTAGGGAAAACGAGAAAATGAAATGTTTGACCGTATTCATGAGCTCATGACTGATATAAGGAGAAGGTTATATCATGTTTTGAGTATATAGAATTTTTGGATTTTGGTATGTGGAAAGAGTTAACTTTTGACTGGATTCATGTTTTCACTAAGGTTCAATGGGTATTCATTCTTCAAGAGAATACATGATTAAAGTATTCACATGTTTGTAATTTGACCAACAAGACATATCTTATGATATATGGGGGATAAATAATGGCATTCACATGATTTTTATGTGACATTTTAGGTAATCATTTTCTTTATACTATGAGCTTGGACTGAAGTATTTTAGATAAGACTAAATATTGGAATGGATTATGTTGGACATAAGTTCGGATATAAATTTTTTCGATATTATTGATGGGATGTTATAATAATATAGCTTTAGAAAAAGGACAACCTGCAGGACGGGCGACAGCCCATCACGTCGGACAGGGCAGTGGGAATCGAACCCACAACCGACGTGCGACTGGCCTTTATTGCCTACCACTGGCCTACAGGAATTCCCTGTTTAGTAGAAACTAGTTTTATTATATTAACCAGTATGATATAATAAGTATAAGTCCATTTTAGGAACCATATATGATTAATCTCACTATAGATGGACTTATGTATTTTTTTGTAACTTTTCTTACCTTTTGTTTCAGACAGATGGAATGACCCATCATTCTATCACATGATCTGCTAACACATCACGAATTACAAATTCAACTTCATTTCATTAAGAGGTGAAGTGGAAATTGTCCAAAGAACGACCAACGGTGAGACTATACCAAAATCACAAAAGTATTTCTTCTAATTCCAATTTCATCAACTTTATGGAAATGATCTTGAAAACCAAAAATGTTGTCCTAGTGCTCTTATATCTGATGAATCAGATGGTACCTTAGATCATCACAAATCTATGGATTTGTGCTTTCTGTCTTTTCTATAGCCATGTTCTCTACCACTCTCCATCAGAACATGATGGTTAGATTTCTCTTCCATATCCATATTTCCACCTATGTAGAAACCCAGTGATTAGTTTATTTGGGTAATGATTAAGTTTCATACTATTGTTTTTAAAGATCGGTTTTGGTATTCCTTTTTACGATGTGGGTTTCTATTAAAGAATCTTTCGATTAATAAACCATTTATAACCCCGACGAATTTTGAGGGAGATAATTCATTTTAAGGGGGTAGAATGTAACACCCCGAGATTTTATGAAAAATATTCTATTTAATTTCATTAATTTCATATGTTGTACGCTACAGCAAAAGGTGCTTTCACAACACACATCCTTGACTTTCCTTTCATTACACGTAATCGGGACCTTGCTCGATAGCGTGTGTAGTACTTAATACCGAGTTTCACTAAACAACGATATGCTATTAAAATATTATTAAAACTAGCTGTTATGAATAGTAATAACAAACTTTTTTAAATATTGTAAATTTTATTTTTCAAAATATACTACATTTTTGGATTCGGAATATTGAAATTAGCTTAGGGTGAAATTTTGGTACTTTTCGGATAACTTTCATATTCTGATGAATACTGAAAATTACTAAATTTTAATTAAAAAAAACTTTTTTAATTGAAATAATTAATAGTGATAAATTATTAATTTGAGTTGTTTTAAAGTATATTTAGAATATATTTTTACAATTTAATACAATTTTGGTCATTGGATTTAATTTCACATTTAAACCAGACATAAACCAGTGTCAATCTTTTGATAGTTATTATCTCTTAAGAACACGCTATTTGTTTTGACAACTAGAATTAATTTTTAAATTAAGTAATGAAACTGATATGTTTTTAATTTGGTAAAATAGACATCATTTTTCAGTTCATAATATCAAATATAGCAGAGGCCTAATTTTTGGTATTTTTCTGGAAACATTCATTTTTTGATGAATAGTGAAACCACTAAGTGGTAGTTAAAAAAATGAATTTTTCATAAAACATAATTTTACTGCTTCTGTGAGTGGAATTTCAAAAATCAGAGAGACACGGTTGATGTCAGTATGTAAAATGTGATTCAATGAGATGAAAATAATTTTTGGTGAATAGTTACTTTTTTACTTTTTTTTACCACGGTTAAAAGAAAATAGGGTAATTAAGAGTAAAAATGTTATTATTATTACCCCAACACATGTCCTAATTCTATTAGATAAGTGTAATTAGACCAAAAACAACCTTAAGAATAAAATATGACCATTTAGTCCCACTTGGATTGGATTAGGACATTTATTATTAATTTATTTATAGAATGGTTAAAATAGTTAAAATCAACGTTTAATAAGAAAATAATTTTTAATATAGAGTTATACATTAGATAAATTCGACTATAAATATTCATTAGAAAGCTAAAAATATTTCCTACATAATTATATTTTATTTGTAATTGTTTAACTTTAAATAAGTTAATTTATTTATGATATAAAGATGATGCAGTAATTATCATATTAATGAAATATTGACATAATTGATGGTATAAATACCCAAATAAATGTAATTTGATACTTTTTATGAATTACACTAATTTTATAGGTTAATATGACATGTTATTATTGATTTAATTAAATTTTTTTGAACTAATAACTCTGTTATGAGTTTCACAAAAATTAATTACTAAATAGTGTCAAAATTGACATAAAATAGTTTTTAAAAAAAATATTATATTATTAATTGTTATTTTATTCATAAAAATAATATTCTCTGCAAAATGACTTAGATAAGGTTATATATATTAATAATAAACAACTTGGGGTTCGTTTGGCTGATTATAGTATGTTTATTAACCTTATAGTATAAGAACACAAGAAGACACGGTAAAAGTAAAATTATTTAACTTAATGTTAAATCTAAATGATAAGGTTAAAATAGGAACCAAAACTTGTATAAATTCTATTGGATGATAGGCTTTCGACCCATCCCCACCTTAGCTTCGAAATATATCAATTTTGAACTATTAAAAACCGAATTTGACTTTATAATAAAATAAATGTTTTAGTTATTCCAAAGGTGACCCTCTGCTCCCTTATAAAAGGGCACCTCCTCCCTCTCTTCCTCACACCACATTGAGCCTTCAATCTCGGAAAAACCCTGCCAAAGTTTCTTCTCTACTTCCATAGAAACATAGGAGAGGTCCTGGTCTTCCTCAAATACCAATTTTAGTGCCCTAAGAGGTGGACTCAAAGAGGCGCTTCAAAGAAGAGGTAATGTTGGATACTGATTCTTTCAACTTTATTTCTTCTTCCACCTCTTCTTCTTAGGTTGTTTCATTATGAATTAATAACATAAGTATCCCTCATATACTGATATGTTATTATAAGTTTTAAACAACCCTATTTCACCATCTATCCATTCTACGGAAAATGAAATCACCGCGCGTGCGTACGTACGGAATACCGTCTCTACGCCGTGGTGTAATCTATTTTTCACCACCACCCTACTTGGATGGGTATAATGGTGTACATAATAACTATTTATGATTATTTTAATGTGATATTCATTCTGAAATAGTATACATACACTGAAATACAAATCCACGATCATGAGAACGATATCATCGCTCATGCGTACGTACGGACTACCGTCTCCACGACACGATGAGATTCATTCTCCACATTAACCATTCATGAATGATTATAAAGTATATATAATAAGTAATCATGAAATATATGACATAATAATGATACTGGATTTATGTGTATTTATATATGTATGTCATCTAATTAATTCCATTCAACTCAATAAGGAAACGAAAACATCGTTCATGCGTACGTACGGCCTACCGTCTCCATTAATGGTGTATTTCTTTCCATTTATTGATCTATTATATATATGTATATTCTGAAAATATATTATACATAAATAATGTTTTATATTCTGTAATTATGTAATCATGAGCTAAGTAATCATATGAATAATTACAACTCAAAACACGAATGACAAATGAAACGATTTTACCCAAAACGCTCTTTAACATGGAATTTTCAAAAGAACGGGTAAAATAAAGTCATAATTGAACCATATATGATATCATAACAATGATTATGATTCTGGAATAAGTCAGTGACATTATCTAAATCATGATACAGGAGGTTCGGACACTTATGAAGCAAATCGGACCTAAGGTAAGGGAAAATATCACAATCTCATTTTATCTGAGATTGTTTATACTTTGGTATTTATTGGGGTTTATTTTAACATCCACATCCATGATTCCTAAATATGTAATATTGTTTATATACACATACAATTGTTTAAATCCAATTTTACCCTTCAGTTAGTTTTTAGTAAATGATATAAAAAGAATCTTTTGTCATTTTTCGTACGAGGTACTTTTTGACTTTCCCGACAAAAGTACGGGAAGAATGTTTTTTTAAGTTATACGGCATGAATGGATTTTTAAGACATTATTTCAAAGAAGATTACTTTACAAGCTTTCAAGTTTATTTTTAATCAACTTCTTTTAGTTTAAGATTGTAAGACATGTTAAGAAAGGAAAATGTTTTTGAAGTAGAAAGAATAATTTCCACAAGAATGGAGTTCAAGTGTTTTATCCAAATTATTTTCCATATAAGATAATATAGGGTTCTGTTTATATCCCTATTATTACATTGATTTGATTATGTTGTGATGGAATTATTTTTATGAATTCCTTTATCTTATATGAATTGTTTTATGATGTCATGTTGTTTAAGAATCACATTTTTATTACATGGGTTATGCAATGGTGTATGATTTATGATTTTGTGGCACACATAAAAATGGTATCATTATGAGATGGGTGGGAACTATATCTCCCTCCAATGCATTGGGTAAAGATTTTATATCTCATGAGTTAGATATGTCTCGAACGGCAGGTTAAACCGGTTCAGTGAAACAGGACTGAAACGAGGAATGAACTCGGTTCAGAAATGGACTTTGTCCACTAAGATAGTCTTGGAAAATGAGTCTCGACTAATAAGAAATGATTATCTATGATTATGTGTGTACACCACAAAGTTTCATGTTTTAAGTTATGATTATTTGGATTACATTTCACTACTATGATTTATCCCATGTTATGATATTATGATCTCTTTTGCAGGTTAAGAGTTCCAAAATGTTATGTTCTTATGAATATGATGTGATTGATATTTCTTTAGTTTACCCTTACTGAGCATTTGAGCTCACCCATTTATGTTTTCTTTTCCCCAGGATATAAAGAAAGGTTATAGGTAAGAAAAAAAATGAAGATCTTTATGGGGGATGTTGAACATCTTTCACCACGATTAGAATATTATGTTCCTATTTTCCAAAGACACTAAACTATTACGGTCTTTGAGTGTTGGTTTTTGTAATGTACAAATATTCTGCAAAAGTAATGTAATTTCCATTTACATAAAGCTTTGGGTCTCTACAGTGATATAAAGGTAGAACTGGAAGTTCGTGTTACATATCCATCTCATGGATTTTTCATGAAAGAAAATATGGAGTTCCAGGAAAAATCACAAAACTATGGTGAAAATAAGACAAAAGTTTCATTAAGATCAAAGTGTGGAAAGTATCATGCTGGATATTGTCTTAAAGGGACTAGAAAATGTATAATGTGTGGAAAAGAATTTCATTGAGCAGTTGAGTTCCAATGTAATGGGAAGAAGCTAGCTAATGATGTGAATAGAGAAAAGACTGTAGAGAATGCACCAACAACACATCAATGCAACAAGTGTAAGAAAATGGGACATTATGCTAACCAATTCCCTATTCCAAGGGTTAATGATGATTGACACCAACAACCTCTTAATGAAAGGGACAAAGGTAAGCTACATGAAATAACTATTGGAAATGTTGTGTATGAAAATGATGTGATGAAATGATTATGTGTTTATGTAACGAGATTCCAAAATAATTTTGTGGAATATCATTTATTGTATTGTGGAATATTGGAATTTTATGTATTGGTTTATTGTGGTTTTCAAGAATTTTATGTTACTGGTATGCATGAAAAGTGATTGAAATATTTTTTGAATGCATATGATATGTGAATAATGAAGGTATAATGTGATAATGAAATGTTTGAAAGTATTAATGATCTCCAAAATGATATAATGACAATTTGATATCTTGGTTTGAGTATATAGAAATTTTTGGATTTTGGTATGTGTAAAGAGTTGACTTTTGACAGAATTCATGTTTTTTCAAATATTATATAGTAGTTAAAGATTCAAGAGAATACATGATCAAGGAATTAAAAAGTATGGAATGCAACCAACATGATATATCTTATAATATATGGTGGATAAATGACAGTATTCACATTCTTGGTAGATGAACTTTCTATTAATAGTTTACTTTATACTATGAGATTGGATATAAGTATTTTGGATAAGCTTAAAGATTAGAATGGATCATGTTAGTAATTATATAGTTTTGCTTAAGGCTATAACTTTTCGATATTATTTCTGAAATGTTATAATAGTATAGTTTTTTAAAAAGGCAACCTGTAGGACAGTTGACAACCTGTCACGTCGGATAGGGATGCAGGAATCGAACCCACATCCGAAGTGAGAAATGCCTTTATCACCTACCACTGGCCTACAGAAAGTCCCTGGTTAGTAGAAATTAGTTGTATTTTATTATTCAGTATGATAGTTAAAGTCTATGTCCATTTTTGGAATCATATACTATTAACCTAGCCATAGATGGACTTATGTATATTTGATAACTTTTGCTAAAATTTTATTTGAGACAAAAGGAATGACCCTTAATTTTATCAAAAGATCTACTAGAACTTCTTGAATGAAAAATTCAACTTAATTTCTTTAATATTTGAAGTGTAAATTGTCCATGGAATGGAAAATGTTGAGATAGTACCAAAATCAAGTAAGTATTTCTATTAATTCAAAATTTTCAACATTAGGGAAATGATATTGAAAACCAAAAATGTTTTCCAAGTACCCTCATATCCGATGAATTGGATGGTACATTAGATCATAAAAAATTTATGGCTTTGTGATTGTTGGATTTTTCATATCCATGTTCTATATCACTCTTTATCAGAACATGATGATTATATTTCTCTTCCATATCCATGTTTTTACCTATGTTCTCCTATGTTGAAACCCAGTGATGAGTTACATTGGGTAACCATTATGTTACTCAAATTACATTTCAAAATAATGTTATAGTATTCCTTTTTACAATATGGGTTTCTATTAAATAAAATTTCAAGTAGTAAACGATTTATAACCCTTAAGAATGTCGACAACAAAATTAATTTTGAGGGTGGTAAAATGTAACACCCCGTGATCTTTTGAGAAAAATTCGTTTTAATTTCATTTATTTCTTGTGTTTTACACTAAACCAAGGTTAGATTCTTCTATATGAAACAACCTATTTTCTTATAGTATATAGAAACACTATTCTTGGATTGTGTTGCACGAAGAAGCGACCTTTCTCGATAGCATGTGTTGTACGAAATACAGAGTTTCTCTAAACAATGATATATTTATGTGAACTAGCCGTTATGAATAGTATCAACTAAAATTTTAATTTTATTACATAATAAATCATCTTACACATAATCTAGAATAGGGTATGGGAACGAAATAAATTTTCAAGGTAAAATAAGTATTTTTCAAAAAATACAGTTTTTCCACTTTTTGAGGGCACAGTCAAATTAAATCTAGTTTTCGACACATTTGTAAGATTAATTAGAAAAAAGAAACTTATTTATATAAATAAGGATATAAAAATTTACATTGGATAAATTTTTATATATTTTTCTGTTATCTTTCATATTTTGATGAATAGTAAAATTATGCAATATTTTTCATAAAAACAACTTTTTTTATCAAGATAATTTATATGATTATATTATAATAAATAATGGATTTAAATTAAAAATATAATATATTTTTACCATTTACTCTAACTCAAGTCCTTATCAGTAATTTTACATTGAATTCAAAATTAAAAACATTTTAATCTTTGGCAATGTTTTAACTTTTAAAACTTGTTTTCTCTACAGGAAGATAAATTTTAAATTAAATACTGAAAATTCTATGTCTTGAATTTGAAAAAATGGATTAAATATTTGGAATCATTATTTTCAAATTATTCTAATTGGATAATTTTCTATTTTAGGCATTATGAATAGTAACTACGGTAAATTTTATTTACCATATGTAAAGGTAAATCAGGTAATTATGGGTAAATATAACATTATTAAATTAACCTAACACTTATCTTAATATATTTTGATGATTATATTTTTCCCTAGAGCATTATTGGGTCGATGTTGAATCTCTATGAACCCACATGGATGTGATTAAGACCATTAATTTAATTTTTTTAAAGAAAGTGAAATGTGTCTCACTGAAACTTTAATAATTAAAGTATATTTCATATAATGTTATACAAAATATAAATTAGACTATAAATAATCATTTGAAAGATAAATTTTTTTATTTGTTATGGTAATTTATTTTTAATTTTAAAGAAATATATAATTTCATTAATAGCTTATACATTAATGATGTAGAAATTATTTATTTTAGTAAAAGATCAATAATATAGTTTTAATTAAAATAATAATACCAATAAAAAGACCTAAAAACATGACCAAAACTTTTTGGATGTGTATTTATATCCCATGAGCATCTTTTTAATGACTTTTGGACCAATTATAGCCTTATAAAACATATTATGACAATTATATTATATAATATTAAATGATATAATAGTTGTCACCTTCATACATTAATAAAGAAAAAAGTTAAACGCTGGTTGTTTTAGAAGATAAATTATACTAAAAGTATTATTATAAAATATATTATATTTATCTTCATCATAGTATTTTATTTTTTAATTTTATGCAAAAATATGTATATTACATAATTACACAAAAAATTTGAACTAATTATTTTATTAAGAGAAATATCAAATAAATCAATTTAAAAATATTAAAAATAAATATTAAATTAACTAATTAATATTTCCAAGAATTTTCTAGATTAATATGACATGTTAGGAACCTATTAAATATATTTTTAATATATTCCTTGTGTGTATTTTATTTAAATACAAATACATAAATAGTGAAAAAATTTAAACTATTGTTATTTAATAAAAATTATATATTATTAAATTGATTAAAAATATAAAAAATATTTAAAATTTAAAAATTTAAATTTATATTGTCTAAAATGTCATAAAGATTCCTATTATGGACAATTAACAACACATAAGTAATTATTTATAACAATTTAAAACATATAATATTATTACCGCAAATAAAATTATATATATTAAAAAAAGTTAAATCAAGTTTTTAAGGATTAAAATAAATTTCCAACATGTCTAAATTTTATTGGCTTATGAGATTACTACCCTGTATCACTTATTATTCTGATTTGTGTCATTTTTGGATGTTTTTATGTGGTGTTTGAGTTTATTATAAATTAATATTTTAGAAGATTCCAAAAGTTCCCCTCTCCTCTCTTATAAAAGGGCACCTCCTCCCTCTCTTCTTCACAACACATTGAGCTTTCAAGATCGGGATTACCCTATAAAATTATCTTCTACACTCCCCTAGAAACATACTAGAGGTCCCGGTCTTCTTAGAAGACAATCTTTAGTGACTTAAGAGGAGGTTTATAAAAGGCGTGTCGAAGAAGAGGTAATATCCTTTATCGATTCTTTCAAATTTATTTCTCCATATAATTTTATTTTTTATTTTTTTGATTATAAATTAATAAAATTAATATCACTCATATAATAATATGTTATTATAAATATGAAACAACTGTATTTAACCTTCTATCCGTCCTATGGTAAACGAAATCACCCCCTGTGTGTACGTACGGAATACCATCTACACGTCGTGGTGTAATCTTTTATTTCTCACTCAAAAACATGAATGGGTATAAGGATGGAGGAAATAAATACATATCATTATTTTAAAGTGATATTAATTCTGAAATATTATACACCATACACTTTAATACATTTCCACAATCATGGGAATGATATCATCGCTCATGCGTACATATGATCTTCCGTCTCCACGATATGATGCGACTCGTTCTACATGATCTTCATTGAATAATAATTATATAAATGAAGTGAATGAATAAATATGATATATACTACAAAAATACCATTACTTAAATGATTTAACTATAACATAAAAAGATAAATAATAATTTATTCGACAAAAAACCCATAAGAAATTAAAGAAATGACCACCCGAATAACAAGTAGTAATGAAATATCACTAATAGGAAGATAAGAATATGACCATATATGATATCATTACAGTGAATATGTTTTTGGAATAAGTCAAAGACATTATTTAAATCATTATATAGGAGCTTCCAATATATACAAAGAATATTGAATCTAAGATAAGGGTTTATTTCGTCTCTCTTTTATTTTTGTGAGACATATGCCTTAATCACCACCTATTTCTTTTGTATAATGTTTCTGCTTCCCATGAATGATTTTTTATTTTTATTATGAATGATATGATATTTAAATATGCATATAATTTTCCTTATTTTTTTACACTTATTATTTGACAGATTAAAAATGGTAAGGGATAACTTTTCCAATCCCATTTCTATCCGAGATTGTTTATTTGTAAGTATTTACAGGGGTTATATTTATCGTCTAGGACCATGTTTTATAAAAATGTTTTCATAAATTTTTTTCTATTCATTCGTGTATGTTTAAAGTCATTTTACCATTTTTTTACATTTAACACATTTTATGGAAGGAATATTTATTTTGTTTACCATACAATGTACTTTTTTACTTTTCTGGAAAAATTAAAAGAAGAATGTTTTTTAACTTATATGGCATGAACGAATTTTTATCGATTCATAACACCTTATTTTCAGGAACATTCTTCTACATTATTTTATTATTATCTTCAACAATATACTTTTCTTATAATATAACACGGATTTTTTTGAAATGAATATGATTTTTAGGAAGAATGGACATTTTCCCTAAGAATTCAGTTCAAGTGTTTTAGAAAAATTATTTCCCATCTAAGATGAAATTATTTGGCATGATTATGTTTCAAGTATATTGTCTCTATTATTTAAGTGGTTTGATTTTTATTATTATGAAATTATATGTATTTGTTTTATATGGATTATGTTAATATGGGATGTGGTTTATGAATCCCATTTAATTCATTGGGTTCTGATGAATGATTTATGATTGTTTTGTGGCATATATAAGAATGATTTAAATATGAGATGGGTGGGACCGATATCTCTTTCAAATTCATTGGGTAAAGATTTTTATGTCAATAGATAGACATGGCTAGAACAGAAATTGAATCTAGTTCAATAATATAGGGTTGAAACGACAAGTAAACCAGGTTCAGTAATGGAATTTTTCCACTATGATAGTATTGGCAGCAATTCCTTAGAAACTATAGAAATCATAACATGTGATTTATGGTTTTCCACAATTAATTGTTCTATTTCCATGTTATTTTACCATGTTTAATGTTCCATTATGATCTACACCTTACGTACTTCCAATATTTATTTCACAACTCCAGATTTTGTTGTTTAAACATTATTATAAGGCCCCAGCCTTAAACCTTACTTAATATTGAATTAAATGAATAATTCACATTGAGGATCTTTTCAGGTTTAGAGTTTTAGAGAATTAGGACATAACTATTACATCTCAAAAGATTAAAAAGTAGTCACTCCTACTAAATTTCCATAAAATAAAAAAACTCCTAAAAAGAAACATGTCTAGTTCCATGTTTTAGGTAGCATGACTTTCCCTTGATCCCATCCTTGACCATATTCCACGTTAAGTCCTGTGAAAAACATTTCAAAAACATGGGATGAGCATAAAAATCTCAGTAAGGGATACACAAAGAATGAAAACTATTTGTTTTTCAAAACAAAAAGTAAACCATGTATACTTTATCAATGTAATTCTTTTCACCTTTTTCAAAGTTGTAAAAACTCTTCACTGAATAAAAGTTCATTACATATCTTTATTTAACCAAAAGATTACCATAAAACCCTTATAAGATCACATAACATATAAAGGTATCTTGGGACATAAACATACTTAAGTGGAATAATAATAAGGTTGACTTCCACACATATCACTTAATGGAATAGCCATTCGGAAAAATTCCATAAATACGTAATGGAATAGCCATACGACCGACTTCCATACCCAATGCATTGGAGGTTATAATGTAACCAACCGACTTGGTATTCACGGCACCACCCGTCATAATGTCCAATTACCATTATAAAATTATAACACATAAAACCAATATAAAGTAATGATAAAATTTCCACATTTCAATCACAATATATCATTTAAATATATTGAAATAATAGAATCATTTATCAAAACCATTTTCAATACCAAAATACATAAAAGAATGTATGGTATTTATTTTATTTTAAAAACATTACGGATTGATGAGGAAGCCAAAGAGCAAATAATACTCGCAGCGACGGAAAAGGTCATTGTCACTACTTACGTTAAAAGAAACATTCCTTTTTGTCGTTTAGTAAAACTCTCCGTAGAAAAAGATTCATTTTGTATAAAAGTAAAAGTCAAAGGGGTTTATACACCGTATAAAAGAAAGTTTTGTATAAAACTAAATATGCCTCAATGAAAGGAGATTGAGACGAAGTCCCTTAGAAAGACGGTATCCTTGGATTAAGGATAAATCAATTACATAATTATGTGTGACAAACGAATACACCAAATATAAGTGGATATTAGGTGTAAAACTATCAGATTTTATTCAAACATATTCATCGAATGACATATTCAGGGAGTACAATCTTATCCCAAAGAATCAAAATTGGGTTAAGAAGTTCCCTTGCAAAAATTTGACGGCCTAACGACGTCACTACAAAATTCAGAAAATGAGTTGATGAGAGATAAAAAGGGAATCTCATCACTTGGACATAAAATTTACATCAATAAGGATATAAAAGAACATATCCCAACATAATTGTATGTGAATTAAAAGACATAACAAAAGAAGTCTTTTAAAAAGTGGCGGGTGAAAGGTTCCCTTACCGACATGGGTATCTTTTGAGACATCCACCCCGTGAAAGAAGGAAAATACAAAATTGATTTAAATACTCATAAATGAAAGTATATTACACAATGAGTAAAATAATGGGCATTACATTCACCACTCAAATGAAATTGTGGCAAATGTGGCATAAATCTCACGGGAATAAAAGTGAGATGAAAAATCACTTACGAAAACTCGGCAGCCTAATGGCGCCACTTAAAACTTCCAAAATGGATTGATGAGATGAAATAGGGTATCTCATCATATTAACATAATGTTTACAGAAAGAGTAATATAAAATAACATTCCCCAAAATAACAAAGAGGTTCTTAAAAGAAGTGACATAAAGGAGAGTACTTAATAAGAAAGAGAGAGGTTAGATCTCTTACGAACATTCGACATCCTAACGACGCCACTCAAAACATCCAAAATAGATTGATGAGAGAGAATAAGGTCTCTCATCATATGAACATAAAAATTACAGTAAGATTAATATAAAAGAACATCCCAATAACAAGAAAGATGAGATTTAAAAGGAAAGACATAAAAGAGTGTACTTAAAAAGAAAGAGAGGAGTAGGATCCCTAACCTCGGGTCCGACGTGACTTGATCATTCTTTAACGTCCTGAATAATAAACTTGAGTTAATTTATACTTTCTTAAGAACCTTTATCAAATTAATTATTCATTTTATATCAATTATTTTCATGTTATAAACATTATGTAATCATTTAAGTTAATAATGTTTGTTTTGTCGATATTTGGTTCTTAAGTCAAAAGTGGACTTCTTACAATTACATGTTGTTCGTGTGGTCAAAGGTTCATTATATCCAGAATGAAATTACTGATTTGGATATCATATATATCATATATATCCATCATATAAATTTATTTATAACATTTAATAATCATTTAGAGGTAAGAAATGAAATGCACCGTTCGTGGAGACGGTAGGCCGTACGTACGCTTGAACGCTACTTTCATTTCTATTTCGTATTTTATAGAATGGAATCATAATGATATAAAGGTATATAATAATTCCAGTGTAACATCATATATAATAACTTTAAATCCATCCTTTATATGTCCCACATATGGCATTAACGAATCACATCACTTTGAGGGGGCAGTAGTCCGCACTTCCTTAAATGACGATATCACGTTTACCCATAATGGAAACCATAATGGTATGACCAAAATGAAAAATACATAAGCATAAGGGAAACATAAACATAATATATATCATATATAAATATATTTACATCTTAATGGACACCATTAAAGGTGTTTAAAAGAAGATTGAACAATCGTCGTTTCGTGAGGCAGAGATTCGCCAACCACAGAAACAATATGTTCTTTAACCATTATATGTAGATGTGTGTAAGTGTAGCTCGAATGATTATTATAACATCATCCTAGTATATTTAAGATACTGGAGTTGTTACAAAATAAATGAATAAAAAGAGTTTAGGGGGTTGGAGAAGCAAAATAAAACAAAAGAACACAAGTGAACACATTACCTCAAAATCGGGTAACTCTCATAGATTTGAGCTCAAATGATTCCTTGGGAAGACTTCTTCCCAAAGTGAGGCTTCAAAGAGTAAGAGAGTGATGTGGAGAGACACAATGGTCATGGTTTGGCCGAGCCAAAGGCTATGTAAGTGTGGGTAAAGAGGTAGAGGTGGGGGCCTTTAATAAGAGGAGAGGAGGGGCACTCTTGGAAAGTAAAGAAATGTTAGTTTATTTTAAAATGAGTTTCCGATTCAAAAGGTCCCACATTGATATAATTCGAGGGTAAGGTGATAAGGGTTCTAAATACACCCATCCAATAGGTTTCGGAAATGTGTAGGTAATAGATGTTACATTATTATTTCATTTTATTTAAATCCTTTATTAATGAGATAATCGCTGCATCATCATGATGTCATAAATAATTTAATATATTTAATGTCTAAAAATTATAAAAGAACTATCATGATGTAGGAAATCATTTTATATTTCTAATGAATTTTTATAGTAAAAAATCTGACTTGTATAACCCCATGTTAAAAGTCTTTTAGTAAAACATTTCATATTTGTGTCATTTTTACTTTAACATTTAATAAAAAGTTATTTATGTCATTTCCCAACCAAAGTGGCTCCATGGGGTCCCCAAGTTGACCCATGGATTGTCTTGGTCGGCCATGACACATCCAATGAGGGTAGAGCATGTGTCATGTTCATCTCATTTTATTAAAACATTATTTTTACCTTAAACTACACTAATTACCTCTATTCGCGATTAAGAACTTAAAAGTTACTATTCACCAAAAAAATTTTTAATATCATTGAACCACATTTTACTTCTTAATGACAACCATGTATGCCGAATTTTTTAAAATAAAATCACATAAGTGACAAAGTTTCATTTAAATGAAAAATCAGTTTCTTTAACTACCACTTAGTGGTTTCACTATTCATCAAAAATTGAAGTTTTTCAGAAAAATTCCAAAACTTCACCCTAAGATATATTTGATATTCTGAATTAAAAATTGATGTCTATTTTACAAAATTAAAATCATATAATTCAAATTAATTAATTTAATAATTAATTCCTGCTGTCATGACAAATAGCTTGTTTTTATGGAACAATAATTATCAAAAGATTGACACTAGTTTAAGTCCAATTTCAAAGTGAAATTGATTCCAATGACCACCATTGGATTAAATGGTAATAATATATTCTAATTTCACTTTAAAACCAGTTAAAAAGATAATCTAATCATATAAATAAATTAGATTAAAAAGTGGTTTTGAATTAAAATACAACATTTTTCACTATTCATTAAAAAATGAACTTTATCAGAAAGATACCAAAAATTTAAACAAAGTAAATTTTGATGTCCTAATTCAAAAGAAAAATTTTATTTTGTCAAATATAACACATAAAATTGTCAAAAAGTGGATTTAAAAGAGGTTCGCCATCAAAAGGCGGTTAATCGACCTTTTAAAGAATATTAGACTGTCTACGCCTAAAATTGGATTCATTCGCATTTTTATTCCTCTAACATTTATTGTAAAGAGTAAAAATAATTGACAAACATATATAATAATTTTTTAGTTAGTTCTGTTCATTCCCACCATTACAACGGCTAGGCATTAACTACCATTTTAAATAATATTATTTTATTATTAGAGTGCAACGTAAGCTTCCCAAGAAACTCGTTGTTGCGTATTAGGTACGCCATCGAGCATAGCATCCCCTTTAAAGTAATATTAATATTTTATTCACAAATATGGATAAATATAAAAATGTAATATTCTTTATTTACCGGGGTGTTACATCCTTCCCTCCTTTTGGGAATGGCGTCCTCGGAAATTTAAAATTGGTTTTGGAAATATCCTTGAATGTCCCACATAGGAACAAGAGTCGGTAAAACAATCACTTTAAAACAAAGAAAGATAAGTACAGAGGTCACCCGAGTTAACCCATACTAGGATTCCATGTAGGAAAACATGGACATGGAGGAAAAAACAATGGGTCATGTTCTGATGGAGAGTGATAGAAAACATGTTTCGGAGAAAGTTAACCACAATAAAATCACAAAACTGTGATGGGTTAAATGGTATTGATTCCCCAGTAGGAAAAGTTAACAGACAACATTTTTGTTTTAAGTTACTTTTCATGGAGGAATTTATTTTTGAGCTCAACTAAATCATAATGAAACATACTTACTTGTCATGTAGACTTTCAACATTTACTAGATTATTTAATCAAACTCATATTTTCTCCAAAAGATGGGTATTTAGGAAGACTTGTTCGCATTAAGAGTACTATAATAGATTTAGAGAGAAGCACCTAACCCACAAAAGAGAACTACACACATCAGCTGTTTGTATATTAAAAGGTTATGATGGTTGTATAACATGGAATATCTGTAGAATTATGACAGTATCTCCCAATTAAAATTCTCCTCAAAAGTGTGGAACATCTATTCATTCATAAAAATCACTCGACATCCTATTCACATGGCATGTATTTTTAAAAATATTAGAGTCAACATACAAGAACTAGTCAAATGGTCAGGAACATGAACATTCCTACCCAACAAACATATTATCAACAAAGAAGAACCTTATGGTGTATATAAGAAATGAAAATAATTATTATTCCTATATCAGATAACCTAATCTCTAAACATTAATTGATCTTAAATGAACATATAACATATCTCACTTTATGAAAAATAATTCATATTTTTTTCGAGCCATAGTTAATGACATGGTTCCCCTACTCCAATTGAAACATCAACCTATAATGTCTGAAAACAATCACTCATAATCCTACTAGGGACATGATCCTCGCCGAGGATACTCATAAGGACCGGTCCCTATAGACCATGATATCAATATAATAAGAATGATGCACCTTTACTTACTAGGAGTTTTCATACAGTAATACTCGTGGAGGACTAGTGTTGTATTAACGTATAGGTTTTCATGGATACCACATATAGTGACCAAAATAGAGCATCTAAAACAGAAGTATTTGTCTATTAATGATCTAATACAGAAGCATTAAGTATCAATAATAACCTCCAAAGGTCCGTACCATAAACACATGGTCTCATTATGTATGTTTCCATACTGATCTATGCAATAAAACACTATATATAGTGTTAGTGACACTTAAAACAAAGTAACCTAAAAAGATACACCCAAAAAGGGTCCAGCACATGAGAATCATATTCTTTTTTAACCTACTAGGGTTACTACAACTCATAATCATGAGGACTAATTCATCAGCTTCACCATCGTACGACTCACTATAGATCCACATATTGTGAAATTGGAAATATATATATATATATATATGATATTTGACTAAATTGAGTATAATTCCACTAAATATCTATGTTGGAAAACACCATTGAACTTTTTTTGGGACATTAAATCTTTGTCCACTATTTATAATGAAATCACACAATATAATGACTGTAACATTTGAATCTTAAATGAAAAATATGATGCATGAAACAAAAAATGATCCTTCTAGATAATAGTCCCAATAAATCATTGGCCTCATGCCAATGGGACAAGAGAATGAAATCCATAATTAATCATTACATACAAAAAAGACATGTGCATATCTTAACGTGAAAATCATACATGACTCTATAATCAGATATCTTTAACAAAAATCTCATAACCTTATAAATGAATACTTCCTACTAATACAAGTGTTCTCAACACACCCACATGATATCCATCATATGTTCCCACCTTTTATAAATACTTATATCCACCAAATCCAAAATAGTAAGAAAATATAAAATAACTAGATATGATACCACTTTGTTACATCCTAGTCTAGATGAAACTAAACTAGTTCTCTACGTAGGTTCTCTATAATTCGTCTAGAACACCAAATTGATTTACATAGGTTGCTAACTAGTATCAAGGGGACAAGGTGTCATATTCAAGAGACTACATGACCATATTAGAGTATAAAAATAGCATAATTAACAAGATAACAATAATAAATGTAATAAGAAGTGTTCATAAAAGAATATAAAATGAAAAGAATTGTTTAATAATAAATTTAATTCCTAAAATTCATAAATTACCATTCCATATGTATAATAATTGAGACACACTATGATTACCATATATGAAGGAGTAATTAAAGGGATCTAAAATAAAATTACATGTATCTCTTTCAACATTCCATATAGGCCAGAAACCTAATATCTATATAACTATCAAGGATATCATGCTCGATTGGCCTAGGGAATCATCTCATCATGTTCTTGATTCCAGTTGAATGAATTCGTAGTTACCATAGTGTAATGGACACACTAGTAGGTTGTGGTTACTAAAACTCAGTTGGGGACCACCAATATGGTCTTGTATATATCTAGTAATATGTATTGTATTTAAAATTGAGATACTCATAAGGATAAAAATTAATAATAACTACTATAAATAAGTTGAATGGAAAATACAAATGAGGCAATCTAATGAAAGGTACTTAAACAAGATGAGAAAGAGCTACAAATGAATTTATAAAATTAAATATACTAAAATCATAATCGATGACTAGGTACATGATTATGATCAACTAGACAACCTTTCATCTTATATTCATATGTTTATATGTTTATATATATATATTTACATAAATATACAATTATAGAGAATAAATACTAACGTAATTAGCAGTCAATCTATCATTCCATAATACACATCATGTAGGTCTCTTATAAAAAGGTAATTGATCAAGATTCCCTAGAACTAAATAGATATATTATTATGTTGACCCCCATGTTTGTAATCTAAATTGAATATACTATCTTTTCCCAGCATGGATAATTCCTCTGTGAAAGCTTCACCACTATAGTGGGACAATTGTCCTAAACCTGGGATCACCCACTCTCACCACCAATCACTTTTTGTAAGGATATTGTATACTAACAGAAAATATTCTAATTGAACACCAATAAGGTCATCATGTAACTCAATCCATATAAATCCATTTTGATGTCTATGTCCTAGGTCTCGGTTTGTAGGTTTTCTTGAAATTTGAACTCAGATAAACCCTATGGAGATGACCATTATATGGGTTTTAAAATGATTTGTCTCTAGACCAATGTATATTCTCAATATCAATTCATGTAAATGGATCTATTTAACCATCCATTGGAAGTAAATTTTGTAGTTGTAGTAATTTTTCATCCCCCCCAACCTAGGGATCTTCATAGAAAAAAATCTTGTGGAGTATAATCAATTATTGAGTATAAGACATATAAATATTGAGGAGGTAAATATCCACCACCACAATCTTGTAATTGATTAGGTATACGACAACAATTTCCATCCCTTAAGATAGAATTATCATCAACGAGTGTCATATTCATTGGTTCTCCATGAACATGTTTCATTAAAATTTGAAATCCTCTCTTGTGTATCATAATCATTGAGATTTTATGCCTAAACAACATAATCATATAGAAGCCATGCTCAAATATAATGATCATATGTAAAAAATATAGATCAAATTGAAAACTTCTAGAAAACCAAATATATAAAATAAAGGGATTAAAATATAGAACCTATGAAATAATTTTGATCATCCCAATATAAACATGACATCACATCAGTCACATAATCCAATAACTAGGAATCATAGCTGGTAACCATCACAATAATAATTGTTTGAAATTGAACACATAAATAATAGATTGAAATTTCTTAAGGACCTATGCAACAACAATTGCATATCTTCATTGATTCGATTTTCTATTCAAGTTTTAAGGTGAGACCCACTACCATTTCCCCCAAAAACCATAATGATTTATCTCAAGTTTATTCACACAATCGACTACCCATGGGCCCCCAAAATCAAAACGCTGGACATATATCATAATTGGGATCCTCAAAGTCCAAGGGTAAACTGGGGAATCCCTCATATAGTGAACTACTTTGTTATATAATAATATTATACCTCTAGGGATCTTAAAATTATATAATAATTGATAAATCATTGGGGATCTGTGTTTATGGTCATAGACTCATGTCATGTGATGTAGATAATGCACTACAGCTATTAATGACCCCATACATTTATCCTAAACAATCTACCAACATCATTTGATTAAAAAATCAATATATTTTAATTTAAAAATTTGGGAGTGTCTCTACGTTCATTCCCAAGAATCCACATAGTAACATAATCAATAATAAATAATACAATGTTGGTAAGATATACCACATATGAATAAGAATATTTAATCAATGAAAAATAGGACTTGGTAGCTCCATCCATGCTTATATATTCCACAACCAATCGAAATTGACACAGAAGTTCCTAAAAACATGTATCCAATATAAAAAATGTGTGAGGATTCACCTATTTACACATTTTAGAAATCAAATTCCATCTTGTTTCATTATATGTATCTCTAACACTGTGGGAAATAGGATCACAATGTGAATACAATATATGTTTATTCTTTAGGAAAATCGCATAATATTCTCACTTAATGTATAATTCCAGCCATATATAATGAAAAATATGACGTCATGGACTTTGTATATGTTTTGACTTCTTAATGACTATCAACACCTGAAATTCACATATTTTAATTGATAGGAAAAAACCTACATAACCAATTCTTTTCCTGAATATAATTTAGGATGTGAATTTCTTATTATTGTTGTTTTCATTAGCCTAGATGCTTGGTAATATAATCAACATTCCTAGGCCACATGTGGCATGCATAGATACATTGTCCATATACCAAAACATAATTTCTATACATTCAAACACATAAAACATCATTTTGATTTAT
The DNA here is from genome assembly GCA_963277665.1 of Viscum album. Lineage (NCBI taxonomy): Eukaryota > Viridiplantae > Streptophyta > Magnoliopsida > Santalales > Viscaceae > Viscum > Viscum album. The sequence continues at coordinate 1,842,703,478 of OY728156.1, forward strand.
AGTTCACAATATAGAATATACACCAATAAAGAATCTTTCAAATTCTCTCATAAAAATCGACAGTCCCAAAACATGGGACCATACATTTAAACTATTTAATAATAAAATGGCTCATTTTATAATGAGAAATACCAATAATAATTCAATCATATTAATAATTATATTTTTTAATATTTATATATATTTTTAATATAAATCATAAATATAGTTTTCTGTTTTGATAGCATCAAACAATTATTTAAATTTTAATTTAGAGTCACCTATTACACATATCCATGAATTAATATTAATTAAAATGCCCATGTTGAATTAAAAAAATTTATTTCTTTATCAAGATTTATATATATTTTATTCCAATCCATGATATGTATTCTATAATTAATTAACCATTCCCAATGAGGATGACTCAACTGTTACTTGATCCAAATGGGAAGTTTTTTTCATTTGAAATACATTATGTTCAGCATTCATTAAATAATAAAAATTATTTAATATTAAAATGAAAAAAATTATTCGATATGTTACCCTTTTAACCTAAATAATTTTATTTATATAATTATTAAACTAAATGATTTTCAAACACATATTCATTTATAATATTAAAAAATCTTTTTTCCTCATGATCAACTATTTTTGATATAATTTATTATTGAATAATTATTCTTCCACTTATATATTAATATATAAAACATCACCACATATAAATTCATCAAAAAATACAATAAATAAATTAACATAGGATGTTCAAGATCACATATAGGAATTTGTTTTGGGATTGAATTTCCAGGATGCACATGCTATTATATGATATTGTTTTATCACAACACAACATGGGCATTCAATTTTAAAAATATATTAATAAATAATTCCAAATTTACATACAAAAAGGATAATATTAGAGGTATAACAAGTCATAATTTTATCTCTTCTTAACATTAGTCACATTTATTTTTGTAAATAATAATAATTCAATTTTTAATTAAATTTGTTATTAGGATAGAGCATAATAAAATGTATTGAAAAAACAATATGAACATACTAGATTGTTTATGATAACATTAAATCATTGATATATTAGAGGGTGTGTTCTATAATTCCTAAAAATTATACTTAGTATGGGGAACTATTTATCCATTTATACTTACAATATACATATTTAATTAAAACTTTTGTAATAAAATTTATCATTTACTATGTTTTACATAAAAATAATTTTTATTTAGTGTATATAGAAAAAAAATAATGATATTATCCATCAATAAAAATATCATTGAAAATAATGTAATACCATCTATGAATACCACAATATTTTTCCCAAAAACATATGAAATAAAATATTTATTAAATTTATAATTACTATTGGTGCATTAGTTAACCAAGACGACATAAAGAAAAATGTATAGCAACTATAAATATTTCAAGAAATTGTAATTATAATTAATTATTCAATAAAATTCAACTAATGATGTCTATTTTTGAGGTAATATATATTTAAAAGTATTCTTGTTAGAAAAATTATTTTATAGAAAATTATTTTTAAATAATATTGAATTATTTGATATCTTTATTTACAAACAACATTGTGTTTAAATGATCAATGTTATAGTATTGAATTATTATTATTTTAAGTGACCATTAGCACCTAAACAATACTTCATATGAAGAAAATAAAAATAAATAAAAAAACAGTTTCCAACTTTATAAAACTAACTCCTTTATTCTACATCGATAAATGTATTTGAATGAAAATAGTGTTATTGTTTTAAAAAGTATGCATGAATTATGTTTTTATAATATTTCATTTATATAATAACTATAATAAAATTATTGTAATGAAATATAAATATGTAATTATAATACTTTCATGAAATATTTTGAACATTAATCTATTGAATTTTACATTGAATTTTTTATTATAAATGTTATTTTACGGTTATGAACACAAATTTTCTAAAAATGGGTTTAATTATATTTTGTAGACTTATTTTAGAATTTATTTATGGCACATCCCTGAACATAATATCATGAAATGGATTTAATATTTAGAATTATAATATCTATATTTCTCAAATGTGAGTATATTATAAATTTTCATTATTAATAGTACAAGTGGTAATTATTTTCCATCTTAGAATAGTTAAATTAGGTCAATCTTGATAAAACTTTTCTTATAAGTCTTTATAATTATATATAATATTTGATTTATTTATATTATATAATTTTATGTTTAAAATTATCATAAAATATTCAATGAAATGGATGGTTTGTGTTATTTTTCCCTAACAATGATTATATTATTATTATTCTCATGAAATGTATAATTAAAAAATTGCGCTATCACTATAATAATTTTTATAATATATTTCATAGGGAAATATTTAATTTTTAGTATAAATATTTTAGGGGTTTTGTAATAATGGAATATATATATAGTTATATATATATATATATATAATTTTTTATATATAATAATATTATTGTGGAAAAATATTTGTTATGATTTATTCTTTTTTTGTTAAAAAAATAAAATTTTCATTAGAGAGTACATTTAAATTACCATTTCTATGACTGTTGTAATTAATTTTATTATATATAGAATTCATTAATGGAAATAAATATGGTTATAAATAATAAATATGATATCTATATTATTATTATAATTCAATAAATAATGGAACTGTGATCATAGTATATGATCAAGAACTAAAAAACTGAAACATTCTAGAAAAACAAAATAGTTTACATGAAAAAACAATGCTTTTAAAAAATAAATATTAATAAATTGTTGTTGAATTAGTATAAGTGGTCATATAAGATATTATAGTTTTAATATGTTAAATTTATATACTTAAATTAAATTTTAATTTAATATATTGGAGTTTAGTGTTATTATTGAATAAGTCAATCTTGAGGTATGGGTTTTATTTTACAATCTCATTTTTAACGTGACTATTTAAGATAAAATTTATAGTTATGAAAATAAGTCATATATATCCAAATAATTATGTATATTATTTTACTTAAATTATATATTGTGATATATGATTTCCCTAAATATTTATTTATTTAATTATTTATGATACTGAAATAATGATTTGAAGGAAAAAAATTTTGTTTAATTTTTTTGTGTGGATTTTCTTCTTCAAATTATATAGCATCATATATAATATTTCATAAATAGCATAAAAATCCTCCAACTATTTTTAAATTTCATTTTTACACATGTGTCACTTGGTATAATGTTTTTAAATGTAATATAATGGTCTTTATCAGAATTTTTTATATTATATATTTTACAGACATTGTAAATAATATATTTAATTTAATGTACATGGAATGATTGGATCATACTATCATCAAATGAACTCAATTATTTTATTCATCCATTAAAATGTTTCATGTTTTTATTCAAATAAAAACCAATCTATATTTTATGTATTTTTTAATTTTAATGTTGGGATTTAAAATTCAAAATTTTATTTTCTATAAGAAATGTTCTAATAATATTGAAAAGGAATATTTTACCTATTACGACTTCACTTTTTGTAAATTATTATACAAGGGGATATGATAATATAATACAATTATTATTATTATTTTTTATGATTTATTTTTATGATGATTAATACTATTGAAAATGTTTTCTTTTCTATAACTATATATTTTAATCAAAGATACACGTTTCCATGATATTGTGGCATATATTATAAATAATTATGATTATATTATATGTGGGTAGATTATACCATTCTAATTAATTTGTTAATTATTTATGATTCATTTGATAAAATCTTACACAATAGGTAATCCTAATGCAAAAATAAGTCTCCCTAGAGGATATATTATTCCAAAAATTGGTTATATTGGATGTTATCCCATGCCCACAAGTAGGTTATTGAGAAGATATCTGAAGAAGGAAGTATATACTGGGTTGTTTATCTCAAGATCAATATATGATAACTTTCATGGTGTATTTCTTTAACACAATATTTCTATGATTATGATTATGAAAACCATTATTTCACACATTAATGAGATGACATTATTCTAAATTAATACTCTCATGGTTCATTTTCATTAAACACAAATCATATTTTTTTATTAAATGGTCAAAAAAGAACAACAAACAAAGACCCACAAAGACAGAACCAAAACAAAACTAGAATCAGGGTGGCCTAATGTGAAAAAGTCCAAGAGCATCACCCCTAATTATATTAACACTTTCCGCCTTGAGACATACCAAATCATGAAGGAATAAATGCTTCGGGCCTAGAAAGTCCACCGAAGCAAAAAAAAATCCATAGCATTATTACCCTCTCACCGAGTATAGTTCATGTTCATTGATTTATTAATTATTTAATAATTATGATCTCCAAATTTTTTCCCAGGACTCATGATTGTAAAATATGAATTATTAGATATTATTTTGAAATATTAAGGTATATTTATCATACATTTATAATCATGTTATGCTTGAATATTCATTGATAACGCCCATGTTTACCATTAATAAACATTTGATACCACCTTTTATAAAAATTACATTCCACAATGATATGGAAAAATATATTTTTTTCTATATGATTAAGAAGCTATCTTGTTATGAAGAGCTACGTGGGTAATTATGTAGATTCTCTATGTACTAGATGTGCATGTATCTATGATCCCAATTAAACTAAATAATTATGATTCAGGAATGGATCATAATTTTAGGTGATGATTATTTATACAATAAGATTTATTATTATGTATAAAATATTTGCGTCATCTTGGTTGTCATAAAATAGTTATTTTTCTTGGAATCTATGATTTGATAGAATTAGAGAAAACCAATAGGATAAATATATTCATTGGAGAACATCATATTTTATGTTAAATAATGAAGTGTGGTTTTTATTAAAAATACATACATTTATATATTCTACAAAATGGTTGTATATGTGGCACATTTTCATCTGTGGGTAACCACTCAAAATGCATATGATAGTGTATTATCTTAGTCATCCCTCATGAATGATTAGTATGTACAAGACTACACAACTGGATAGAAACTCTCAAAGGTATATTTATAGGTTAATTAAACATACCTCTATGAACTATAATGAGAAATTTTAAGAGATAATGATCTTGGATTGTCATTTCTAATCTTATGTTTTTATAGATTTAAAATAATTTATCATAAAATATAATTATTATTGATTATCTTTCAGGATTATTTGGTTTCTCATTATTGTTATTGTAACTCGGGATATGATTTTTCATTATATACAATTTATATACCCTGAAGGAATTGTGTTAATGTTGAATGTTATGGAATGATAAATTATTTTCACCTTAATAAATAAAATTTTTATGATATTGAATTAAAAAACATATTTAGATGTTGAAATATACTTCTTACGACATTTACCATTCTGTGATTAAAATTTTGAAATGTATAAAAAAAGTAATTGAATTCTTTTATAGGTAAATATCAACCATCTTTTATTTGTTCTAATGACCCACTAGTGGCTCATAATTGGATCTATACAACAAAAAAGGGATTTTATGTTCTACACTATTTTCAAAAATAAAATATTATCTGGGTAGTTTATCTTTTGGTTATTGAAGCCGATCGATTGTGGAATAATATCAAGGAAATGTGGAAAATAAGAATGATTTGAACCCATTATTACATATGATGAATATTTTAAATGACTTTCAAGGGATTGTTCTGATATTATAATTGAACAAAAATATAATATTGATCAATTCTTCAATATCATAACACCAAATATCAGAATAGAATTTTCCATTTAGGTATTTAGTAGCTATGAATATATTATTTAGTGTTCTATAAATATAGAAATAGATATTGGTGATACAACGATATCTAATGGAATTATAACTAAAAAATATAAAATTTAAAGGAAATTCTAATAATTAAAACAATCATGGGAAAAATATGTTTCGTTAATTATATGCAAAAATTTGATAAGAAAAATGTTGAAATTTATTATAATGGGAGATATAAAATATTAAAAAATGGAATATAATTTTATCATGTAATTTAATGTTTATGTGATTGGAAGAAGTTATCTAATGATTCAAATATTTAGAAAACATCAAAGAATGGACCACCCACACCCTAATGATTCAAATAAAAAAAGTATTGGAATTGTGATAACTGGTGCTAAAATTATATTTTTATTAACCTTTATTATCTTTATCAACCAATTTATATGAGTGAAAAATAAAAATATAATCTATTCACTGTTGATGAAGTTAGGCATAATAAAAATGTGTGGCAATTGATAGTTATCAAACTCTCTAAAACTACTGATGTCTTATTAGATTTTGAATCTACCAATTCTTTTTATATATGAGGAATTTTTAATAGAAATAAAAACACCACATCAATGATTAAATATAAAATTTCTAGTGAAAATTTAAAATTATTCATCAGTAATAAAGGAAAGTCTATTTTTATTGACTTATTTAATTTTATCGGAATGTTTTTCATCTAAATATCCTTATTGTACCTCTAGTTGAATTTTATGTTATTTTTATAATGGATTGGAATTAAAAATATACATACTATATTAATTTTCATGGAATGGATTTCAAATTTTATAATACAAACTAATTCATGATCATATATGCTTTCCATTAATTACAAGAGATTTTAATGGTTGTGGGTTCTATTTTATATATTGAGATTCAAATTCAAAAGGAATAATGATCTAAAAATGTTCGGGAGAAACACAACATCAATGGTATTCTAAATTTATTGTATATTGATGATAAATTAATGGAATATATTCATTTTATTCATATAAATATTGTGGTTTAGTTTTCAAGATATTTTATAATAAGTGATACACCTATTTATAATAATTCAAATTAAATTTACATGATTGAGTTTCAAATATTGAAAAAATATCTATTTGGGAATTCTGATAAGGGATTCATATAAATATGTTCTCCACAATGTGGGAAAACTAATATTTTTGTTAAAATAATAATTTATTAATGTGAATCAATATTCATTATTATTAATTTAGCACAATCACATTCAAGAATACCACTCCTCGACTTTATATGGATGATTTTTTTGTATAATTAATATGATCTCCATGTTGTTAGACGATATAAAATTGACCTAGAAACAATCAATTGGTTTTAAAAATAGAGTACATACCCATGAAAAAATTCCTTAAAATTTATGGACACCATAAATATATTCTAATTCTATTTGGTCATACTTATTCCCAAAACTATCTTAATCGATCTAATTATTAGAAATATTAGAGCCTATGTGATATTTTTGTGATAGTCTTTCTTGATGATATTCTTATATATTAAAATATAATTTAATTTCATGAAGTTATCATTATAATTTTACTAAATTTCTTATGGAAGGAGATTTATATTTCAATATTTAGAAAGTGTAAATTTTGGATATAGAAATTTTCCGTTTTGGATTATATTTTTTCTAGTGATGTTATTTCACAAGATCTATAAAAAATGGAGTTATTGAATATTAGTAAATACCAATTATGGATACTCAGATACATAGTTTTCTTTGTTTATCATGATATTGTCGAAATTGATTATATTATTTCTTATTCATAAATAATCCACTCACCATGTTAACTAGAAAGGGATTTAAGTTAAATTTGGTAAATGAATATGATGAAAAGTTCATTGAACTATTGAGAAGAATATTTAGTTCACTTGTATTTATAAAACATATCAACATATAGAGATTTGTGATATATAATTGTATATTGATGAAGGGTATTGGGTGATTCCTCATCTAAAAATATATGTTGGTAGCTTTTTCCATATGAAAATATAATAGTAATGGAAATATTTACGTGAATTGTTTTTTGGATAGAGCTGTAGTAATTTGTGAATGAGTTATATAAAATAATTATATTAACATATAAATTTTGTGACATATAGACTAATCATTAATGAGTATTTTTGGAATTCACTAAGAATTATTTGAATAATATCCAATGTATATGATTTTAATTGAATTATGATTCTGACCAATTCATAATTTACTACCACAGGAAGGTGAATTAGTTATATGATTCATTGAGTCCAAAGGAACCTTATATTTATATATTATGAATACCCCCAAAGGTCATATATTACTAGATATAATAATAGATTAATCTATATATCATTAATGAAATTGAGAAATCCTATCTTTCTCAAATAATAATTATAAAATATATATATGTGATGATTAATGATGTATAAAATGAATAAGTAGATCTATAAAATATGGAGAGAAATGACCCTAATTGAAAAAATGAATATAATGGAATTATAAGGTTAATAATTCAATAATGAGTCCCATCAATACCATAGTGAAATAAAGAAATTTTGATGATATTCGTATATCATAATTATCTATTAATCATTGATGTATAAAGATATATAGAGGAATCAATGAGTGATACTTCAGAGATAACTTGATGAGAGACATTTCAGTGTAAATATAATAATTCATGTTATATAATAATTATATTTCATTGAGAGAGATTTATAAGAGGATATTATAAAAACAAAAACAATATTAGAATATGATTTTTAAAAAATATCCATGGGTTTCATCAATGGATTCGAAAAATTAAAAAAATTTAAATATCTATTTGGAGAATAGTTGATCACATAATAGAATCATCAAATTTATTTTTTCATTATATAACTTTTAATTAAAGATCAATATTCCATTGTATACAGTATATGAAATTTGAGGTCTCAGTGATTTACACATTTTATTATTTTTCATGAAATAAAATTTTTACCACAATTTTATTATGATGCCTTCAATATACTCTATATAATGAGTATTGTTTTATTATTACCTATCATCACATGGATAATTTTTAGTATGAGAGTAACATTAAAATAATAGTGGATATTTTTATATCTTTTTCACTATATTTTAGTGGTGGGTTAAATAAACACATTACTCTAGAATAGTATTCTGAAAACAAATTACATTCAATCAAGAAATCAGATGTCTCTTTATGATATCATCAATGGAAAAAATTATAGAACACCATTATATTTGGTTTATGTGGGTTAAAATAAAATTTTGTGTCTATATATTAAAATTTAAATGGAGTATAATATTAAATCCATTTATTAGAACATCAATTCAACTCATAAATAATTGAAAAGTTATACTAGAAATATTTAAGGTGATCCGTAATTAGAATTAATAGATAGATATTCATATGAATTTATACATTGAATAGGTTTTGGAGACACTCAATGATGGGGGTGATTATCCCTAGTTAGATTGGTCCCTTATATATTTTTATTATGTAGTTATTTTTTATGTCCCCCTCCCACCAAAGATGCCCCTCCTAAGCTGGTAGTGGTGAAAGGTTGATAATGTTCCCCGAGTCCCGCCTCTAGTAGGCCCCAGAGTGGCGACTAGCACCAAGGGTGTGAGTTTTTACAAATATGGGAGGCATTACCCTTTTTATTATGTAAGATCAGGAAATAGGATGAGTCAAACACCAAAAGAAATGAAATAAGTAAATAAACCCAAACCAATCCCACATGAATGTTTATACAATTATGATACAAGGTACAATTACAAGAAAGCTCAAAAAGTACCATAACAAAAGAAATAAGAGTACATCAAACTGCAACAACTCCAATTGTCCCGACTAGTAGGGTCCCGCACGGCCCTGGAAGTCCTCTTGGAAACCTGAATGTAAATGTAGGGTGAGCATACAAGTATACTCAGTAGGGAAACCTAAAGCTCTCGTGCACAGGTGGGGAGACATCCTAATGTCCCTTGAGAACAACAGAAGAAACCAAAACCTAGCAAGGAATTCTATCCCCCAACCTCACTAGCCACACTCACCAAAAACATAAAACAACTGGTAGTAGCATATTAGAACAAGTGTATTGGGTACCCCACACCATTTCCAACTAGTTAGCTGCTCATCCTAACAGAAAACGTCCTGACACTACCACACTCTTCTTTCCCGCACACACCTGGGCCTAAAGAACCACATATCCCGCCCGCACACACCTGGTCCTCACAACCACATATCCTGCCTGCACACACCTGGGCCTCATCCCGAAAATTCATGGGAAGAGTAAACATGTCCAAAGAGTCTTGGGCTAAAATCACCCCAATCGAAACCTACCTGAAGAGTCTTGAGTGTATGGTCACCTCAAGCCATCACAACCTATGGAAGAAGGAGGAATAAAGAGCTAGTAACTAAGGGAAAACCCCTCTCTAATGAAATGGGAGTGTTCGACACTATGTGCTCAACATGGGTGGGGTGTGACAAAACACAAAGATACAGATATATATATATATACCAAAAACACAGCCCAACCTATGGCTTCTAAACAGAGAAACTGAGCACGTGCCTTAGCACTACTACTAAGAAGAATGCATACATAAATAATCCCAACCCCATTTAGGTTTTCATGTTTCAACAGAATTAGTTTATTATTTCCTTAACTACTGGGCAATTAACAACAACCAACCATAACAATCATTCGTAAAACATATCCATGCCAACCACAAGTCAAGTTAGATAAAACACAACCTACACAAAACCAACCTTTTTGTCATCAGTCTATCCCCATTGTTTGTTCCCATGTTTAATTCATTATCATTCCCACAGTTCATTTATCAACTTTAATCATTCTTATAATATCACAACCCATTACTGCAGCCATGCAGCCATTATAACCACATCTCCAAAACTGTATCACAAAACCAGGCTCTTACCACATCATTTCTCCTTTAATATCATTTAACGTAGCCCCACTTCCCATTTTATCGGTAATAAGCCAGGATTCACCCCCCCTTTCACACACTAAGTAACCAAACCAACACCCACATGTTCATTATTCCATTTTTTCAACTGGGGTGATCACACAAGGATTACAAATATTCATTTAATTAGACTAGATTACATGATTAAACAATTTCCACATTCCACAAAGTTTCCTTCCACAAAACGGTCTAGAAAGATAGGGAAACATATAATTTCTCAAGAAAATGCCCCCAACGACTATGCTTTTCAGTAGGCATAAGCCTATACAATTCATAACATAACAATTGGATAAACAAAGATAAACATAAAAAATTCCCCATACCCAGTCTTTAAGCTATTTATTATCTTCATTAAACTGGTTCAACAATGTCTCATTAAATCAAGAGGACACCCATCCCTCAAGATGAAAAAATAATAGAGACGAAGGTAAAATCCCAACCTCAATAGGTTCTGATCACAACGCTCCCCCAGATCAACTATAGAAGACGTCTGTTGGCATCCTTAACTTCTAAAAAAACCCAGAATAAACCTCCTCAGGTGGAAGGTAGGGAGGAAAGGCAAAAGGGAAATCAAAATATCTAAGCTCAAAAGTTGTGCCTCATCTTTACAATCTCGTGTCCACTGACAAATCATAAGTCGAAGCTCCGACGAAGATGTTATAGAAGAAAGAATCTTTGGAATCTATTAGGAGAGCTCTACTCGAAGGAATGGGGAGGATAAGAATGATTTGAAAAGGAATAGAGGACTCCTCCTTTTGTAGTAGAAGAAAAACAATGTCCATGGAGTGTACTTTCTAGTACACACCGTGTAATAGGCCATTTCACATGGTCACCATGCAGCTTCCAACACGGCATTCAATGCGGCACATGTTCGTTGACTGGTCAACACACAGTTTGAGGGTAACGCGTATGTGGGGAGGAAATAAATGGTGTTTAGTATGGGCTACACAGATTGTAGTCAATTATTTCACGCGGAAAGTACCTAACTTCAACATGACACACGACCGTTGACTGGTAAAAACACTGTTTGAGGAAATCGCGTACAAGGGGAGGATCTTCAAGATGTGTAGTATGGGATACACGACGTGCACTCATTTATTTCACACGGCAAGGACACAGTTTCAACACGGGGTATACCTGACGAGGTGGTACATGGCGTGAACTCACACTACACGGCGTGTACTTAAAAAATTCTGAAAAGTGTGGGAAAAGTCCATTTTACCCTCCAGAATACTTCATGAACTTATTTTCAACAAAGGAATGGGCCGGAGAGGCCTGAGCCGTTACATCAGATACCTATTAAAACATTCTAATTCCCTAGAATTCAAAAACCGACCTAGAGGAACCCAACAAGATTCCCTTTAGGGATCTCGTTATAACAGGAACCCATCCAACAACCCTAATCATATGTGTTAGGAATTACTTCTCCTATGTCGAGATATTATCCGCTTTTGGTAGCACTTACTTGCCTGGATGGGTTTAATCACATCCGCATTAATGCAACTTGATTAAGAATTGGGTCTTCCCACATCCATATCTTAGAATTTTTATTAACATACACTACCCCCAACAAGGTACAACCAACACATTACCCTAACACGTGTCTTGGGGAAATTCCCTCTCCCAGGTCGAGATATTATCCGCTTTAGGCGGCACTGACTCGCCCGAAAGGGTTCAATCACATCCGCATTAATGTGTCTCGATTAATGATCATGTTTTTCCCTTTCCCCACACATCTAGACATGTTACACACATCCATATAACGAGGAAACAAAAAATCTCACAACCAACAAGCCAAGAATTCCATATATCAAAGGTACAAATCATAACTTCAAAACAAAGATCATAAGAACAAAGCAAATCAAAAGTAAAAACAACTTTGGGTACTGATCATGCATCTAGGCCTCCCACTCCCAAGTTCTCTCCTCGAGGCCGCCATGACTCCACAACACACAAACCAAGGTGATGGTTCATCCATGAACCCCATTCTCTTTAAGATCCTCGATTCTGACTGGTCGTTCCTCGAAGGTCGCGTCATATCCCATATCAAACTCTCCCCAGTCGATAATGTGAGAGTCGCCGTGTAAGTACCAATGAAGCTGGGAGACGTGGAATACGTCATGAACCATATCCAACATAGATGGCAGGGCTAGCTGATATGCCACCTCATCGACTCACCTTAGCACCTTGAAGGGTCCGATGAACTTAGGGGAGAGCTTACTCCCCTTCCAAAACCACTGCAACCCCCATTGAGGGGAATCCATCAAGAACTCATGATATCCCACCTCGAACTCCAAGGGCCTCCTCTGACGATCATCATAAGACTTATGTCAGTCCTAAGCCGCTTTCATCCTCTCATGCAGAAGCTGGACGTTCTCTGTGGTGCTCTCTACTATCTCTAGCCCACGGGCACCTGTCTCACCAACCTCTGCCCTATAAATGGGTGAATGAAATGGTCTCTTATACAGAGCCTCAAACGGTGCCATGACAACAGTAGAGTGGAAGCTGTTGTTGTAGGAAAACTCTACTAAAAGAAAGTGTCTCACCCATGATCCTTAAAAATCTAGAATGCATGCCTGCCGCATGTCCTCCAATGTCTGGATAGTCCGCCCTATCTGTCCATCACTCTAGGGGTGGAAATCAGTGCTAAGGCATAGATGGGTGCCAAAATCATGTTGTAACCCCCTCTAGACTCGTGAGGTAAACCAAGTATAATGATCTCAGATGATAGTATTTGGAACTCCATTCAAACGCACCCCATCGTCTGTATACCTCTGTGCTAAGTTACTCACCGTGCCCGACTCCTTAATTGCTAAGAAGTGAGCTGATTTTTTCAGTCGATCCACCACTACCCAGATAACATCATAACCACCCTGATCTCTGGGTAGTCCTGGGATGAATTCCAGTGGGGTTTTATCCCATTTTAACTTGGGGACATCTAAAGGATACAGAAAACCACTGGGAACACGATGTTCAGCCTTTACTTACTGACCCACTCGGCACTGAGCCACAAAATCCGACACTGCCCATATCACCCCGGGCTACCAAAACTATTCCATCAAGCCTCAGTACATTTTTGAAACTCTTGAATGCACCGATAAGACTATGATATGGATCTCACGAAGAACTCCCTCACACATCACCTCCAGAACAAACAACCTTCCTTGAAAAAGCATATGATTTCGGCTGTCCTCTGACCATCCTTTTAGAGCGTTCCCCTGATCGATACGATCCAACATTACATCTGCCACGGAGTCTCCTCAAATAGACTCTTCCACTTAGATCAACAAGGAAGACTGCCCCATCATCTGAAACAAACAACCTATAACACCCTCTACCCATGCATCCATGTGCAAGCCAGCCAACTCTACCATTGCTTTCTAAGCATCTACAGATTCCCGAACAACTTCCATATCTGACATCCTTTTCTGCGAATCAGCCAAAATGATGCCCTTAACATCAGTGTAAGTGATATCATAGTCATATTCATGGAGAAACTCCACCCACCACAATTTTCGTGAGTTCAAGTCACACTAGGAGAAGATATAACGCGGGCTCTTGTGATCTGAGAAGACCACAAAGCACTCCCCAAAGAGGTAATGTCGCCACAACTTCAGTGCGAACACTACTACTGCAAGCTATAGGTCATGGGTGGCATCGTTACGCTTGTGAGGGAGCAACTGCCTAGACACATAATAGATCACACCCTTCTTCTGCATTAGTACGCACCCCATACCAAGGCCAGAAACATCACAAAACACCTCAGACAACAACCCTTCCTCTGGAAACCTGAGTACTGGAGAACTTACCAACTTCTCTTTTAGGTAGTCAAAAGATTTCAGGCACTGATCTCTCCATAGGAAGACCTGTTTCATCCTATTCAAAGATTTCATTGGAGCAACAACTCGAGAGAAGTCTGAAACGAACATACAATAATAACCTGCCAACCCCAGGAAACTATGAACTACTGCCACACTCTTGGGTGCCGCCTTAGAAACAACCGCCCCCACCTTCGACAGGTCCACTAACACTCAATGATGAGATAGCACGTGCACATGGATGTGTACTTCTTGCATCATGTACATACACTTCGACAATTTACCATAATGCTAGTGGTGTCGAAGGACATCCAATAATGCCCTGAGATGCTCAATGTGCTCCTCCTCTGATTTTGAGTAGATCAGGCTATCATAAATAAACAAAACGATGAAACGTTCCAAAAAATCTTGGAAGACAATGTTTATAAGTCCCATGAACAAAGCTAGGGCATTTGTAACTCTAAATAGCATCACTATAAACTCAAAGTGCCCAAACCTGCACCTGAAAGTCATCTTCGAGATGTCACTTTCCTTTACCCCGGGTTGATGATATCTAGATCATAGATCAATCTTAGAAAACCAACATGCTCCCCTTTTCTGGTCGAAGAGATCATATATCCTTTAAAGGGGTAACGGTTCTTGACCGTCACCTGATTCAACCTCTGGTAGTATATGCATAGCCTAAGACCACCATCTACCTTCTTCACGATAAAAATTGGAGCACCCCATGGTGACACACTAGGTCGAACAAAACCCTTCTCTATCAGATCTTCAATCTGAATCCGCAAATCCCGCAACTCCGAAGGTGCCATCCAATAACGGGCCATCAAAATCGGACAGGCAACAGGCTGTAAGTCTATCTCGAACTCAACATCACATCAGAGGGGGGGGGGTAGAGTCACAACCACCTTGGGAAATACATCTTGGAACTCCCAAACAACCTCTGGAACATCAATCATCTCTATATCAGCTGAAAATACTGATTAACCACCTAACAAGGAAAGGATAGGCTTCACATGCCGACTTCCCACCTGATAGCTCCTCTCGCCAATAAAATCTATACACCACCCATCCACGTCGGAGAACAAGACTTTTCTTCAGAAGAAGTCAATTACATCACTAACAGAAAACAACCATTTGATTCCTAGGATGATATTGTATGGATGCATCTGTAGCAAAAGAAGATCCCCACTAGATCGTTGTGGTCCCAACGTTAGCCCACATCCCCGACAAACACAAGATACGCTGGTCTGACCTTCCACTGGGGTACTTAGCACTAGGGGTACAGAAAGTCTATCTACATATAAACCCAAAGAATGGGATAGACCGGGGAAACAAAGGAGTTCAAAGCTCATGAATCGAACAAAGAATAAACGAGAGTGGTGAACAAACAAATCGTACCTCGCACAACCTCTGATCCGGCTGGAGCTGCCAACTCTGCTGCATGCAACTATTCACGCCCACCTCCTCTACCTCTCTGATGTTGAACACCTCCTCAACCATGCCCTGCTCGAGGTCTTTGAGGTTGGCCTCCTCCTTTCAAATCTTCCCTCGGAGGAGCAGGGTCCAGCTGCTGCTGGAAGGGCCTCGCCAGAAACTGGTGCTGCTGAGGCGGGCATCGAACCTTCCCACCTCAACCGTACTAAGCTATGGTTGTGCACAGACTCTTAATGGGCCTGAAACCTCCAAAAGATAAAAATTCGGTCCTGGGCTCATGAAAAAGTGATGGGGACCTGAATATCTGAACTGTAACTACTAGGGAATGCTCCCTACTGGCTTGAATCTGGAAGGTCTTGTCGCAGGAGACATGCTGCTGACTGACTTCCCCTTTGACGAACTCAGCTGGAACCCATATCGTGGTGCACCTCCCTACAAGTGCATCATCTCTACAAACTCTACCTTATTCTGTAATGCCAAGTAAATCGGAAGGGTGAAGGGGGTTACAACATACTGGAGTGAAGGAAAAAGCGCCTCCTCTAAATGTCTCACCCGAGACTCCTCATCTAGAAAGAGATCCAGAAAAAAGCGTAGGAGACCCTTGAACTGGATCCCCAAATCTTGTATTGACATTCTCCCCAGCTGTAGGGAGAGTAACACTTGACTCTTATCCACATTTATCATGGAAAGAATTAATTCTTCTATGAGATCCTTCTCAAATTCAGCCGACAGAACCTCTGTCTCTGACCTCTCACCAAGGTAGAGCGTCCACCACTGACGCACCACACCTCTCATCTGACTGACTTTTAGGGGAAATCAGTACTCCCTCGGAGCACAGATCAATGTAAAAGTGATCCCTAGCTTCTCAATCCACCATTCCATATCCATATCTGAAGTACTACCCTTGTACTTTTTGAGGGTTTGCCACTAGAAATAACGGAGAGTCTTCTACCACTGGTCATCTTCCTCCTCTCGGTCAATCCTCAACTAATCGACCTCTTGAATCTGCTGAGCCATGGCTTCCTGAGTCACCCATGGATGAAATTAAGGTTCCATAGCTGTACGGTAAATAAAGGTCTCCTAAGCCCATGTGTCAAGGAAATTTCTCAAAGTTTCATTTTTTCATTTTATTTCAATTTCTTTCCCAATACACCCAAATCAAGTAAAACACAATCATGATGATGCATGTAACTTCTCTAGGTTCTCTACCCTACAATCAATGTAGTATCACTTGGTCGTTCGGTAGGCTTAGAGTCCTTGCATCGGATCACGGGGGGCCCTAAATTACCATATACTATCTGGTATTCCCTGCCCTATTTCATACACCAAGATCATCCAACACTTTCACCCTAGCATCCAATTCAATCCTCATTGTGCCAAACTCAAGACTACATTATATCATTCAAAAATCACCTCTAATAACATTCTATCACGACCCCTCCCACTAATGATTTCCCACGATGAACCTTGAGTCCCACCTCTAGTAGGCCCCGAAGTGGCAACTAGCATCAAGGGTATGAGTTTTCACTAATATGGGAGGCATTACCCTTTTTATTATTTAAGATCGGGAAATAGGATGAGTCAAACAACAATGAAAAAGAAAAAGTAAATAATCCCAAACCAATCCCACATGCATGATTAAATAATTCTAAAACAAGGTACAAGTATTATAAAGCTCAAAAAGCACAATACCAAAAGAAACAAGAGTACAGAAAACTGCAACACCCCCAACTGTCCCGACTAGTAGGGTCACGCCCGGCCCTGATAGTCCTCCTGGAAACATGAAAGTAAACGTAGGATGAGAATACAAGTATACTCAGGAGGGATGCCTAAAGCTCTCATGTACAGGTGGGGAGACATCCTAATGTCCTCTGAAAACAAAAAAAGAAACCAAAACCTAGCAAGGAATTCTATCCACCCAACCTAACTAGCCACGCTAACCAAAAACACAAAACAACATGTAGTAGAATATAAGAAGAATATTATTGGGTACCCCACACCATTTCCCACTAGTTAGCTGCTATTCCAAACAACAAACATCCTGACGCTACCACACTCTTCCTGCCCGCACACACCTGGGCCTCAAGAAACACTTATCCCGCCCACACAATCCTGGGCCTCACAACCACATATCCCACCCGCACACACCTGGGCCTCACAACCACATATCCTTCCCCCACACAACTATTCCTCACAACCACATATCCCGCCCACACACACCTAGGCTTCATCCCGAAGATTCTAATTAACAGTAAACCTTCCCGAAGATTCTAGGGCTAAAACAACCCCAATCGAATCCTACACAAAGAGTCTTGAGTGTAAGGTCATATCAAGCCAACATAGCCTATGGAAGAAACGGCATGAATGAGCTAGTAACAAAGGGTAAAACACCATCTCTTGTGAAATGGGAGTGTTTGGAACTAAGTGCTCAACATGGGTGGGGGGCGACAAAACACAAAGATACAGATATTTATATATGTATACCAAACACACAGCCCAAAATATGGCTTCTAAATATTGAAACTGAGTGCGTGCCTCAGCATTGCTACTACGAATAATGCATACAAAAATAATACCTACCACATTTAGGTTTTCATGTTTGATCAAAACTAGTTAATTAGTTCCTTAACAAATAGGAACATAACCACATCCAACCATAACAGTTGTTCATAAATCATATCCTTGCCAACCACAAGTCAAATTAGGTAAAACACAAGAAACACAAAACCAAAATTTTTATCATCAGTCGATCCCCATTGATTGTTCCCATGTTTAATTCATTGTCATTCCCCACAGTTAATTTAACAACTCTCCACTTTCTATTAATATCAAAACCCATTACTGCAGCCCTACTGCCATTACAACCACATCTCCACAAACATATCTCAAAACCAGGCTCGTGACACATCATTTCCCCTTTAATATCATTTACTATAGCCTCATTGTCCATCCTATCCATAATAACTCAGGATTCACTCCCCCCCTTTCACACACCGAGTAACCAAACCAAAACCCACATGTTCATTATTCCATTTGTTTCTATCGGGGAGATCACACAAGGGTTCTGAATATTCATTTAATCATACAACCTTATGTGATTAAACAATTTACACATTCCACAAATATTCCATCCCCAAAACGGTCTATAACGATAAGGAAACATTTAATTGTGCATGAAAATGCCCCCAAAAACATTTATTTTCAATAGGCACAAGCCTATTCAATTCACAACATAACAATAGGATAAACAAAGATAAACATAACCAATTCACCATCCTCGTTCCTTAAGCCCGTTATTATCATCATAAATTGGGTCAACTATGGATCATGAAATAAAGATGACACCCATCCCACATGATGCATAAATTAGAGAGAATATGTTAAAATACCTAGCTCAATACATTATGATTACAATGCTCCCCCAAATCCACTTTAGAAGACGTCTGTCGGCATCTGTTGCTTCTGAAAAAACCTGGAAAGTCCTCCTCAGGTTGATGATAGGGAGGAAAGGCCGAAGGGAAATAAATACATCCAAACTCAGATGTTCCACCTCAATGTTACGATCTCGTGGCCGCCGACGGATCGTTAATCGGAGCTTCGACAAAGATGTAATGGAAGAAAGGAGATTTGGAATGTCTCGTGGGAGCTCTGCATGAAGGAATGGACAGGAGATGAATTATTTGAAAAGGGAGAGAGGACCCCTCCTTTTATAGGCGAGGAAAACTAAATTAACGGCGTGTACTTTCTAGTACACAGCGTGTACTAGGACATTTAACGCGGTCGCCACACGACTTCCAACATGGCACACAGCCGTTGACTGGTCAACCCACAATTTGACGGTAACGCGTATGCGGGGAGGAACTACACGACATGTAGTATGGGCTACACAACGTGTAATCATTTATTTCACATTGTAAGGAAACCTCTTCAACATGGAACACGACCGTTGAATGTTCAACACGTGGTTTAAGGATAACGCGTATGAAGGGAGGAACTACATAACTTGTAGTATGGGATACACATCGTTTTCTCATTTATTCCACGCGGCAAGGAAACGACTTCAACACGGGGTATACTAGGTGAGGTGGTACACGACGTGTACTCACACTACATGGCGTGTAGTTACAAAATTATAAAAAGTGTGTGAAAAGTCCATTATACCCTCCAGAACAATTCATGACCTTCTTTTCAACAATGGAATGGGCCGGAGTGGTCCGGGCCATTACATTATTATATCGTATCACATGAAACTACCACCAAACCTCAATTAAGTTCACAATGTGTTCCTTTTTTATCTCCTCATGAAGCATATATGTTGTTCTTTATGTGCAAAAAAATAAATGGTTTAACCCTATAAGTGTGTTCAATCCAAAGAAGAACAACATGAAACATTATTTAATCATAGAGATAAAATATACCAAACAAAACTACATACAACCTAAGAGTTATTTTGAGGGATCATACATTCAATATAGCTATATGGGAACCTTAGGATGTGATGACGGTATATATCCTTATTTATTTTGTCAAAGTAATAAACTATAATTTTTAAAAATAATTTTAATGAGGAAATAATATAACATCAAAAAAATTTAAAAAAATTTCCATTGAAATAAATATGAATAATTTTATATGGTTCCTTAAATAAAATAATAAGATTAAATGAAGAATGTTATTGTAGTAATTTATTAATATATAATGCTATAGTTTTCATATATGTTGATAATTGGAGGGTATGAATAGGGATAATTAAAATATTAAATAAATATTTCTTTCACATGTAAAAAATGACTTCATTGTTTATTAAATTATAAAATAATTTTAATGTACATTTTTTTTCTAAAATTTTTCTTTTCTAGAAATGATTATTTATCATATTAAATTTAATTAATTATTTTTTATATTTAATTAAACAAAATTATATATATTATATATTCAATTAAATGTTTTTACATTGATATTAAGGGTTTTCCTAGAAATGGGATTACTATATATCCAATTTTATTCTTTGACATTTATTTTTTTCTAAATGGAATTTTTTTGTTGAACATGTATATGTTTTTAAAATATATTTCCTATATATGAAATTTATTCTTGATATAATGCTTCAAATTTATTAATTAGAATTTAAAATATTTGGAAATATTTCAGCTTTATTTTTTTATATTATGTACAGTGTGTATGGTAAATTTAATCTACTAGGGTAAGCATTAATTTTGTAATTACATGAAAAAATAACATGAAAATGATTTAAAACTACGTATAGAACCATAATTATTTATATTGGTTGAGTTTTGTTCATCCACCCACATACAATATCCAATTATATAGTTATTTGGTTACATTATTCTTTTACATTGAAATTAATATTATTTTATTATTTGGATAAATCCAAAATCGCATTTTCATTATTTAATAACTATAACAATCTTCAAATTAATAATAGGTTTTTATTATTGAACACCTAAACCAACAATACAAAATTAAGTAACATGAACACATATCATAAATAGTTTTATTTGATACACATTATCAAAAAATAATATATTTATCACATTTCATAATATATGTCCTCAATGATTATAGTTTTAGAGTGTTAAAATAAATCATACAATTATTAATCTCATATATTATAAAGAAATGAGATTTTTTCTACTACATGATAAGATTATAAATCCAAAAATTTTATTCAACATCACCCAAAAAATTTTCTAATAAGATATAATTCTCAAAATAAAATACCTAACACATTCTCTCACAACATGGTTTAAAGGAAAGATATTAATGAGTCAATATTAAACACACAATATGTTTAAAAATAATATATAAATATTAACATAAGATATGTTATGTATATAATGATATAACAATGAGAATGAATATAATTATTAATGAAAAAAAATTACATTATACAAAAAATGACATGGATTAAATAGCAATCAATATGAAAGGGAACAATATCATAAAAATTTGAAAAAAAAACAGAAAAATATGATTACCATTTTCAATGGATTGCTGCCAACAATATGGTTCTTTTATGGATTTTATTACTCTATTTTCCATCAATGTGGACTATTCCTACTATATAATTCCTTACATAGATTTTTTGGATTCATTAGTGTTGCCCAATGATATACAGTGTGATATAGGAAGAACAATCATAATAAAATATCATATGAATTTGTTGAATATATTTTTAAACAGTAGATCATAAAAATACAATGAATAAAATAATTATATCCTTTTCATGTGTTTTTTATTGAATAATTAATGATTTCATCAACAAGCATGACAACATGAAAACCTGAAAGAGAAATTGTTATCCATAGACCATAAGAATTATTTTGGGTAAATTCCACTCAATGACTATTATTCGAGAATTATAATTTATAAAATATTGGAAATGGATATATGTTTTAGATAATAATTTCCCTACTCATTCATAGTGTTGGGAATCTATGTTAATACTGTTTAATCAATTAATAAATTTTTTTGAATTCCTAGAAGATAATAATTAGATATAAATCATGTATATATTAGAGGACAATATAGGTAGTAAAAATTATTGATTGATCATACCATACATGTGAAAAATAATTTCATATGATATCCAGATAAACACGGTTGAATGGTTCATTTAAATATTACCCTTGATAAAGAATATGATATAGATGAAGAACACCATTATAATAATAAGTAAATTTATATTTAAATTATTCAAATCCCTGTTAATTTTATATCATATTAAAAAGAATATTTAATATAAAATTGATAATAATATATTACAATTATAAAAACCAAAAAATATATAATAATTCTCTTGGAAAATGAAAAAGTTTATGGAAAGAATGTTTCACATAGAAATGTTAATAGGATATTCTATTTTTCAAAATATCTTACATATAGACATTTTAATTATTTAATTTTAATATTATTTAAAAATTCATGGTACTGTAAAATTCCCCTTTTCAAATAATTTTCAAATTGTCATTTAAGAATCATTTAATAATAATTCATGAAAATAATTTTGAAAATAGATCATATTGAATATGAATAAAACATGTTAAAACTATTTAGTAAACCCCCCATCATAAAAATGATTTTTAAAATTTCATTTATAAGAGGATAATATATCAGTGAATTTCCTATAATGTATAATAGTAAATAAATTAGAAAGGAAAAAACATGAATTTGGGAATGAATGAGATCTTTCCTTATGTAAGTAAACATTCCTTTCATGGGTGTATTTTGAATGATAATGTGGTCAACTAAATTTAATTAGATTAATAAAAGTTTTTGGGTAGATAAATGGGAATGGAAATGAAGTACACTTAAATAGAAATGGTAGCATTATAGAGGCTTGTATGATACATGTTATGATGATAATTTAAAACTCATGGAATGAGTAATTGGGTTAGGAAAACATTTGTGAATTGAGTAAAATAATGATAGAATCCATAAAAGTATATAGATCCTAAACATGAACCACATAAACACTGAATAATTTATTTTTTATGATAAAATATAAAATGGAACTATTATAAATCATATATAAGAAAATTTGTCTAGAAATAAATACATTTTTCTGTTTAGGGATTTTTTGATAAAAAACATTATGACATCATAATATTAAAGTTATAAAAATCCTTGAATAAAAGATATCATGTTGTTGATGAAAAAATACCATTATTAGGGATAATATAAGAAATTAAATATTCCATTGACACAATATACACCTTTTAAAATGTTTTTTGTACCTAAAATAACATGCATATCAACGAAATGTGTTTTGATATTAAACCATTACGTTGTTTATTAAATAATATTATACAAACACAAAACATTATAATTACTAATAATATTTTTTATAAAATCCTGAGTAATATACTTGTTCACATATATTTGAATTAATATAATCAATTTATCATTATTTTTTCTCACTTATTATAAAATATCAACTCATGTTAGTTATATGATGTGGTTTGATTTCATTTTTGTGAATCTCATGGAATGTGGACCATAATTATGATTATTCTTGAAACATATTAAGAACTCAAATTATATAAATATTTTTTTAACTATCTAATTTTTAAATCATATAAATTTTTAAATTCAACCATTATTTTTAGTAATTGGAGAAAACGTGTCACTATGTGGTAGAAATAATATTTTTTTACAGATAGTCAATATAATTATTTTCCTCAAAATGTAATGTAGGTATAAATAATATATGATTTACTATTCCAGAGTAATAATCATATTATTAACTTATATATTGATTAATTAAATTCTATTTTGAGTAGTTAATAAATATAATATGTATCATTAATAGATGTGGTCGTCTTCACATAGTCACAAGGTTAAATATATCATTCCTTAATGACTCGAATAAAAGTTGTGTTATATTTAATGATGGTCCATTCTTAATTTTATAATTCACATATTAAAAATAATTATTCCTAAACAACATCCCTGATATCGTCTATATGATTGAATGATGAGAAATGAACTAAATCACATTATAGAGGTAGGGGTACACACAAAGCCAGATTTTAGTATTTTTTTCTCATAGTGGATGCATGATAATGGATATTTTTTTCTATATAAAATAATAAATATTTAGTATTTAAATTATTTTAAATATTTTATGTTAATATAGTTATGGATTATACTAATAATAATTTATAAAGGTAATGAATAAGGAAGCCTCATGTTAGAAAATAATATTTTATATGATACACTTATTCGAAGTCGTAGGATTTACAATATTACAGTTATATAAAGGGGATGGTTTTTTAGAAATTTTTTTTGGGATGATTAAATGGTAATATTTTCATGAAAATAAATTTATTGTTTGTACTGTATTTTAGGAGTGGATGCATCCTTAATTTATAACAAAAAGATAATGGAACAATAAAAGAAAAATAATGTTAAAGGGTATGATTAGATGTTCTTGAATGTGTGGTGAGTTTGGGGTGGTACAGTTATGGGGAAATTTCAAATATAAATTCCCAGAAAAAATTATTCTACTAGTTCTAATGGTCTTGAAATCTTATGAGAATATGATTCAATTCAGATTTATCATTTAAAGTCTAAGTAATTTTTATTAAAATTTTATCATATCAAAATTTTAAAAATATATATAATAAGAACATTCCCAAAAAAATTATGATTTTGAATCCAAATTTTGACACCATTTAATATAATTATTTTTCAAATATAATAAAATATAATTTCAAATTAAACATTGATATCACAAAAAATTATTTTGAAATTAAAATTTAGTTTTTTGAACATAAATTTATATCTAAGAAAAATTATATACGATTAATTACAATTATGGTAAAAATTTAATTATACTTAAAACTAATGGATATTAGACATTATTATAATTTTATGACTGAAATATAAGAAAATATTAATTTATATCTATGATAAATTTTATATAGTTAATTACTATGTAAACCTTGTTAGTGTAAATCCAAAATTAAATGTAATTTATTTTAATTCTCTTTATAAAAATTATATATTTAATTTTTAATAAAAAATATAAATTTAAAGATAAAATAGTTTTACTTAAAAAATTCAGTTTTTACATTATTTCATTTTAATTGTATTATATACATTTTTCATAATATAAATTAGTATAATATTTAATACCATATATAAGTATTATATTTTAAAACAATGTCCTTTGAAAATAGAATTTTTTTAATTTTATAATATCTCACTACATTCTCTTTAGTCCACATGTTGGAAGATATAGAACACAATATAATTTGATAGAATAAAAATATTCTGGATTCCAAAGATGTTATGTTCTCTCCCCCATAAACAAATTAGGAACTCAAAACATTTTTAAAGACACATTAATTAAGGATTTAAAAAATATAGATATAAAGTTTAATAAATTGAAAAATAAATTGCTACACTAATATCATTTTTTGTACTAGAAGAAAAGTTCTCCTCCTCTTTAGAGTAATTCAAAATCAATTTTTTTCCTTTGTTTATATATTCTTCATGTCATCCTATTCTACGCCTAAAATATTTCACAGTTCATTGAGACCTTAACCATTAGGTTTCATCTCATAATTTTAACATAAAGTAAATTTTATTTTTTCCTTTCATAATTATCCTTAAAAAATTTCCATGATACTCAATCCTTTACTTGTTGTGGTAAGAAATTAAACTATGTTAACATTTTTTCATAATTCATGATAAAATACATAGAATTATAATAATATATTTAGTATAAATGATTCCCCCAATAGATTTTTTGTCCGTAGAGTCACCAAATATACCATTAAATCTATTATTATAATTTTTACCCCTTGATCCAACGATTAGTTTAAAATAATTTTCACAAATGAGAATAATTAATTTTTTAATTGTACAAAGGGAAATCTATTTTATTAATACAATCAATAAAAAATAATGTTTATACCATACTTTATGAGATTTCAGATTAAATATATGTTATCCACAGTCATTTTACTCTTATTTTAAATTTTCTTGTTAACATAAATTAAAATAATATGTTCAAATCCTTCATAATGATTTAAAAATTGAATGTGTATTAAAAAGTTTATATCTAATTATGGGGTAAAACTATGTTGAATATAAGGGATCATTAACTATGAACAATATAGATTTACAAGATATACTCAATAAACTTTATTTTATTATTATTAACCATATATGAATCTATTCCAGTTCCATATATACTTGTAGTATCAGGATATAGCTATATTGGTAATATTACACTATAATATTTTCAGTAATATAATTTTCTTATGTTATAATTTACATAGTCTTATAGTGAGATATTTCAATAAATATTTCATTTATTAATCCATAAAAAATCATGATTTATTAATCACATCCAATTAAATTGACTATATATACCATTGAAACTAAGAGAAACCATAAATTATCAACCCTTGATTTCATTACTGAATATTAAATATCCTCCAACAAATAAAATTTCAATATCTGAAGTTGTCTAAACACTTATTTAACAGAAATGTGTAGAACACCAAAACCATTATCTTTAGGAGAATTAAAAACGCACATAAAATACAAAAAATTAATTTAGACACATACATGATCAAAATATTATTCCAATTATTACAAACCAATGACATTTATGATTCAACTTTTACGCACATGGAAAAAATAATAAACTACTAAATCTCAATTATTATAAAAAAATGGAATAATTTTTTTTACAAAATAAGAAGTTAATAAATCTATAATGTTTGTTCGATATCTACGAAGAATTTTCCAATCAAAATAATCTCTTATGATTGAAATTCAAAAAATATTTCTCATAATGTAAGGAAGTGGATTCATAATAATTTTTTAAGATAAAATTTTTTTATGAGTAAATATAATATTAATGAATCAAATGAGTGATATGAAGAATACAATAATATCATAATGATAAGGATCATAAGATTTATTATATTAACATTAACTATATATAATAACTAAAAGGACTATAAATCAACAAAATAGTAGAAAATGTGATCCTAGTAATGTGGGAACAATACATATATGAAATCATATATATATATATATGCCATGGATTATTCATTATGTCATCAATATTATATTCCAAATATTTCAACTAATTCTATTATCTTATTCCCTATATTATACTATAATATATAAAAATATATTATATTTACTCTTTAATCCCTTACAGATATTATAATAAAAAATTACATTACCCAATGAATTTGTTTATCATATGGGTACCCCATCACAATTTAAAAATATAATTGTTTTGAACAAGATATAAATAAACATATCATAAAAATTCATGAAATTAAATGTATTTTATATAAATTTGATGTATATCCCAATGCATTAATTCATGAATTCATCCAATAAGAATGAAATGATAAACCCATTAAATGTATTTGGGAATACAATCTATTTAGGGATTATTCTAGCTAAATCACACTCAAAAAAATTTATCAATTAGATAATATTATCATGATATAGTAAATGGATATATTATTTAGTAAAAAAATTCCCTAATCAATTAATTTATTTAGAAACTTGGTCCAAAACATTTAATTATATTAATGAACATATGGATTCTAAAAAAGGAAATAATTTGACGTAATTATTTCCTATAACAGTGGAAGTATTTTTAATGAATAATCTTGTGATGGATCGTACAATAGTTGTAAAATATAATTTCCTAATATGTCAATATTAAGAAATTGGTTCATATAATATGATAAACACCATTGAACAAGAATTCAACATAGAAGATGAACAATATTAGCGGCATTTTGAATTTTTATTGGAAAATAGAAAAGAACATTAAATTTTTAATGTTTTAACAGATTATTTTTAAAAAAAATAAGAATATGTTTTTACTTTTTGAATTATTGTATTCTTAAAAATTTTGAATCATATAAAACATCAAAGAGATTGGATACCTATGTTTTCACAGAAACCTACAAAAAAGATTAATTTATATTTAAAATGATCCACAAAGAATCATATAAATTATTTATTTTTTAAAATAATTTCCAATACAATTAATAATATTTGAAAAATAACTTTTCAATTATTTTGAATTAAACCTCTTGTAATCATTTTAAAAAATTTCTTTTTATGAAAAATAACTAAAAAATAAAATATGTGGAAAATGTTTAAATACCATTATAAATATTTAGTTGAACCCATATCATAAAAAAACTATAACCGTTCGTTGAGAAGAGATAAATATATATTTGAAGGAAGTTTGAAAATTATAGAAAATAATTTTGATAATTAAAACATGGATACCTAATAAAAGGATTTGGGTGTGTAGGTTAGGATTAACTTCATTAATTATTTAATATTTATAGAGAGGAATGATTCATAGAAAAGAAAAATTTTAATGAAATGGATTAGTTTACACTAAGATAAATGAAATTTAACATATTTTATATAAATTATTATGTGTAAGGTGTCTTTTAATAAAAAATTAATGAATATAATTCCCGACCTACATAAAAAAATATGATTCGGAATAAAATTTATGATTTGACTAAAATAATAATCAAATATTTGGATGGAGGAAGATTATAGAAATGAAGATAAAATTATATTAATAAATTATAATTTTTTGATTACATTCAAATTTGGAAGAATATAAAAAATATATATGTTTATTTCTTCATAAATTAATACATTCCAAAATTATATGAGTTTGAGACCCAAATCCCTTAACTCTTAGGAAGATAGCAATAAAATTCCTTGAAAGAAAGAGAGAACAAAATATAATAAAAAATAAAATTAATATTAATAAATAATTATATTATATTTTTAATATAACTTATATTGATAATTTTAACAAAATTATGGGATTAAAAATATTTCTCAAATAAAGATGTTTTGATATGAAACTCTTATCTTATTTTTGAATGTATTCGGCATGTGATGTTAATATATTTACTAATAAAATGAATGTTCATAACAATAATAATAATAATCTTGTTCATCTATTTTTATCTTATAATGATCCACTACTAAAATTTAAATCCAAATTTATTTAATTGTATATATTTATGTTAGTTACACAAGGTGGTTCAATCAATTTTTTGAGATCTTCATATCATTTTGAACATAGTTAATTTCATTTTTATAATTGATTCAAATAATACATTACATAAATAATATTTTAAATATTATTTTTTAAAAAACAAAAATTAAATTCATCAATGATTGGAAATAATAGAAATGAAAACTCATCACAATGTGGAGGCAGTAATCAAATCATACACATGATGAAACAATTTATTTCCATGAAATTGTATAAATGTTTACTGTAAAATTACTAATCATTTTAGAATCATAATAAGGTTATAAAAATAATATTATTTACTTAATTAAACTTTTATCTCCATCCAGTTTCTGTGGTTTAGAAAAACAAGACACATATTTCTCGTGGGCTATTATTTGCACATATGCATGATTTTCTATTTTATTCCATAAATAATGGAAAAATTAGGGAAATCATAAAATGTTCATATTTAAATATTTTATAATTTCTATAAAAAACAATTTTACAAAAATAAAATATTTCATAAATTCACTAAGAGGGAGTGATGAAAGATGATGTTCACAATGTTGTGGAGGTAGTAGTCTACCCAATAAAAGAGATAATCATATGTTTTTTTACTAGATTCACAAGGAAGAAAATTTATTGACAAATAAGTATATCAGTTATTATGTATATAGTGTTTATTTAATACATAATAATAATTTATATATGTTTGATAATAATATGAAAATTTTAAAAATTCACGACTAATAAAAAGAAAAACAAGAATTAGTGACACACATTTCCCTGAAACAACCCTTGGAAATTAATGTAAAAAAGAATGTTTAGGGCTTCGAAAGGTTATGATTAATATTACACTATTATATGATTAGTAAACTGGAAAATTGCAGACATATGTTTTGAATGTGTGGGTATTTATACAATAAGTGGAAATGGTATCCCTTTATAAGTGAATAAAATGGTCTCTCCATTGAACAGAATGATAATAAAGGTGTAATTATAGATTTTCATGAAGGATAGGTTGATTAGATGAGGTATGGTATATTCTACATACATGTATTAATTTATATCATAGTACATTGTTTCAATAATGTATAAATATCATGTAAAAAATAAATTTTTTCAACATTATATTATACTTTTAAACAGTTAATACTCTAAATACAATACCATTCGTGGTAATTAATTTATTAATTAAAATATAAGATTAATTTTTTAAACAAATTTAATTATTGGGAATCCAAATTAAAACTTTTTAATGTAATTTAAAAAATTAATGTTAGAAGATATGATTTTAAATTAGACACATTTAGAACATAAAATATTACTACTTTTAAATAAAAGTGTATTTTAATAATAAAAGTTTTGTTTAATTAATTTGTTTGATGGTAACATATTTTAGTTTTATTAATTTTTTTTTTAAAAACGATATTTTTTTTAGACAGTGAAATCAATCCATATCATAATTTTATCAAAATAGTAACTAATTAAAATAAAATATATAAAACATATATATATATATATATATATATTAAATTAACCTTTAACATTAGTAATACAAAAATGGTTATGGGTTTTCTATCTTTATGAAACATTTTAATGTGATTAATAGGATTAGTAAATTTCATATTTTATCTTTTAAATGGTTTTTTAAATTCAAGGTCATTCATGAATAAAGATAGTTTCATGGAAATTATAATGATTAAAAATTATAATTTTTAGGGATGTATAAAAAATTATACTAATTGAATTATTATATTATGAGTTACAAGATAATTTTTTTTCATTTAATTTTCTTTAGTGAAAATAAATATTTTACATTTAATTGAAAATAAATAATATAACCAAAAATTTATTTAGTTTAAAAAATAACCTATTAATCATTAATTATATCTAATATTATTTCATTCAAATATAAAAAATTACGGAAATTATAAATTTTATATTTGATATTGATATATTAGTCATTATCATAATAATATTGGAAGGATGATAATTTTATTTTAATAATGAATAAGTAACTATATTTTAGTTTGTCTCAAGGGAGATATCAAACAATATATTATTTCTAGGAAAAATATTTAATTAAATTTCAATATGTTATATTTATGATTATTTTAATATTATTATCAAAAAAAGAATAAATTATTCTAATCACTAAAATATATTGTTTATTATTTTTATTGAATAATTTCCCTAAATTTGGACATAACAACAATTATAATATTTTTGGTAATAGTAAATTCAAATCAATAATTTTTAAAATTTAAAATATAATAATGTTTTGATGAAGTAAAATGTTTTTATAATGTTTTTAGGAAATTGTCTCTAATTAATCACGTGTTTAATTTTTTTTATTGAAATTACAATTATATATTTTTATCATTTATGTAAATGTATTTGAATTTTTTTGAAATGGATATAATGCTATCTAATATAAAATACTATTTTATAAAATATATTAAAATTCATTATGAAATGTTATATTTGAACAAGTGAATGGGGTATGGTATGTAATATTAATCATTTTTCCAATTAAATGCCAATTTTAATTTTATAGCACTATTCATGGTATGTAATGTTTAAAAAAGATTGATATTTTGGTAATATCAAAATGGTTAATACTGGTTAAAACAATCAAAAAAAGGTCAACTGAAAAGCATAAATAGAAATAAATTTTATTAAAGGGGATGTTTTAGACCTATCCAAATCCAATATTAAAAAAATTTATTTTTCATGACACAATAAATTTATGATTAACTTTTATTTATTTTATTTATTATTTAATTCCAAAGGTTCCTTCCCATAACATATAAAAGGGTTCCTTATCTTATAACATACAATGATTGACCCTTCTATATTAAAAAAATACATTCATATTACCACCATATAATCCATTATTACATCATATAAGTCTTTCAATGATCATAATAACTTATATTCAAGGAGAGTCCCAAATATAAAGAAGGGTTCTCTAAGAAGAAGTATAACTATTAACCAAGTACATTCAATTACATATTTCTTCCAACAACATTAATCATTCTATAGACATCATAAAAATTTGAATTATGTATATGAAAATAAAATTTATGTTTTTTTTATTTTTTCCCAACTTTTTTTCACCTTTTATACATAAACTGGGAAATAAAAGTTTCTCTCATGTGTACATGTTGACTACCGCCTCCATGTAGTTATATAATTTATTTTCCATCATTACAATTACCTATTATTTAGAATAATATATATAATCAATATTTTTGATATTTATAATTTTATAAAAAAATTAATGAAAAAATATTATATATCATTCTTTTTTTTCATTTGTGATTGAAAACAACATTCTTTTTTGAAAACAAAATATTTCCTCCAAGATTGGGGTAATTAATATTTACATATATTAATTTGTTTATGATTATGTATATATATATATATGGTATTTAAATGATGATTAAAATTTTGGTCTAAATGGAACCATGATCAATATACAAGGAATGGATTTTTGTAACATAAATATTTATAAAATCCATGAGTTGGCACGTGAAAAATATTTATTTAACTCAATGTTTCTTAATAAAATGGGCAAAAAATATTTTAAGTAGATTAAATAATACATTTTAGGTATAGATATTTATTTTTGTATGTAATTATAATAACATAAAATTTATTATATTGGAGGTTATATTAATTACAAATAATTTCACACATGGGGTGAAGGTTTTACTTTACACTCTCTATTTACAAGGATTATTTATACATAAATATATAATAGTGAAATTATTTAATATTTACCTTCAAAAATAATATATTTCTATTATCGACTTTATATTTATATAAATTTCATACATTCCATTCATTTTCCTCTCTTTACAAACTCATGAGATATAAATGATGTTTATGATTAAAATTCAGATTTGTCTTACTATAAATTTATGAAACCGTTTCATCAAAGTCAATATTTTCAAATAAAAAATTTCTATAATGTATGTACAATTCTAATATTCTAGTTAAAAATTTTCACTTTATCTAATATTAATAAATTTTTATTAAATTTATCTTATTTTCATTTTTTAATGTTTATCTATGTACTTTTTTCATAAAATGTTAATTGAATCATTTTTTACATATATTCCACAAATATAATAAAAAATATATGGAATAATTAAATAGTTTATTCATAATTATCAAATTTACTGGGACCATTCAATTATTTTTTTGAATTAATAATTTTAAAATTTTAATATTTTAATTATTATATTTGAAATGATAATTGTACCTTCCTAATAAATTTTCCATTGATAAATAATAGAAATTTTGTATATGTGTAAATATATTTTGATGATACTTAGGATTCACGTGGGATATTGTTCTATGATACCATCTTTATTCATTCTCTGGATGTTTTATGGTTCTGATGATGAAATATTTATGAATCCCTTTTTATCTTCCATGGCATAGGTTATAATGGAATTATAACTATTTTCATGAATTTTGGTCATATATATAAAATGATTATGATTATGTGATTGGTGAGTCTTTATATATTTCCAATTAATTAGGTAATTATTAATGTTTAATGAGATTATAGAGTACATGGTATGTTTTCACTCGAAAAAATGGTACATGGTTGGTTATCCCAAGGGTAATAAAGGGCATATTATATTTTGTCCCATACATTGAAAAGGAATATGGGTGGTTATCCCATGACAGCATTATGATTAAAGTATTCTTGGGTTGATCTTACATAAAATATCTACGATTATGATTGTTCCAGTATGCCAGTAATTTTTGACATGATATTATAATTATTTTACTCTCCCATTAATTATATTCTCATATTTTTTATTAATTTATTAACAAAACCCTAAATTTATCCTATTAAAGATCATAATGTTGTATGAATTATTGGGTATCATATTAAAATTTTTATATTATGTATCCACAGACTTATTCTCATGTTACACCTAAATGATCAATGATATCTACCTTGTTTAACCCTTCATAGTATCCGAACCCAACCGTTATTATTTTTCCTCTTCCCAATTATATGATTTAATTTTTTTTGTAGTATATTTCTATAAATAGTGATAGTTGTGAAGAAATATCTAGGAAATGATAATGATCTTTTATTTACTATTCCTTTATAAATTAATGTTTCTAATGACATTAATCCATTACAGTTCTAGAATGGATCAAAATGTCATGTAATGAATATTAATTTAATAAGATATAATAATTTCCTACGAAATCAATTGGTATCCATAAAGATATACAGAGTTCATTCAATATGTCATAAATTTGAGTTAAATTATACTTTTTCATAATATAAATTTTATCATGTTCCCTTTAATAGTAGAAAAGTCATATAGAGAAAAATTAAATATCTCAAATAAAAAATCATCATAAAAATGTGATGTTCTGATTTGTGTGAAACGCATATCTGATAATTCGATTAATTTATTGTTTTAATTCAAATAGATCCACTAGACTCATTCCACCATGTGGTATTAAAATTCTATTAACATGGAGATTTATGTCAACGTCAAATTAAATGTAAAAATATAGAATAACAACAGAAAATCATTAGAAAACACAATCAAATATATATTTACCACCGATAAATTTCTAAACATAATGATCTAAATCTTTACAATTATATATGATAGGTACCATTTTCCGATTATGTAATCATATTTTCGTATTCCTAATATGTTATCATAGGTATGAAAAAAATATACTTTAAAACTCAAACACAAAAAAATAATTTAATATAAAATATATTCATCTACAATTTATCATAGTGGAATAATACATAAGATAATCCATAATTGAAACAACACTAATAAATACTATCTATATGAAAACAAAATTGCATAAATCTATTTCATATATAAATATGAAAGGATTACAAAAAATCAATATGTATTTAATTAATATATCAAGAGTTTTTACCAATGGTTATATATCTATATATTGTGAATTTTCTTAAATTTACTCATACATTTATCTATAATAAATCAATATGAATATCAACAATAAAATAAGACACTGGTGTTCTTACATTCTAGAACTAATGTACCTAATGCTACATCATTTGATGATATAATATCAGATGTAGTCATAGAACATGAAGGTACACACATATATATATCATATGTTAATGATAAATTATACCATTAATATTTATATCTTGACACTACTTTTCATAATGGAAAAACTCATTACAATTATAAAATTTCACAGTTCTCTAACCATTATTATCGGGATCATTGATAACTCTTTTGCCTTTACTTGAAAAAATGACCAATTTTACCATTCTGATAACAAATTCCATATCTCCTGAGGCACTCCCTTGAATTATTTTAAACAAATATCTGATAAGGAAAATAAATAACCATTTCCTTCTGATTTCATTGTATATCATTTCCCTATTTCATTCCTCTATGATTGTTTGTTATCCATGTTCTTATGAGAACGAATCACATCAAATAAATACTTCTTATTATTCATATAGAATCAAAATATTTATACAAAACCATTATATAAATAAGTAGTCAAATAACTTTTTAAACATATTTTTTAAGTTGTTTTAAAATATTGGCTATTACATTAATTGAATATGATAAAATTTAGTGTATAAATTTCCAATATATTAAAAAGTTGTTCATAATAAGAAACGGAGTTTTCCTTGTTCAACTATTACTTCATTAGTTTACTATATATCATAATTTGATAAACACGAGGAATATATTTATCATGAATAATATATCTAAATACCATCCAATTCATTGTATCAATTTTATTCTTCTCCTAGTATTCTTTATCACAGACTACTAATGTTCTGCCTTATCATCCAGATGATAAATTAAAATTATGTTCTTAGAATAACTTCAACAACCCAAAACATATAATATTTTCTTATTTAAATTTATCCCTTAATTATCAATAAATTTTTTCAATGATTTCATAAAATTATGTATTGAATTTTTCACATAATGATGTACTTTTGAGATGTTCTTCTACACATATTTTAGTTAGACACATTCATAGGTAAAATAATTTGTAACATGCTTTAATTTACATAACATATCCAAAAATTTATCCACTAGAACATAAATCATTTTTGGGTATATATTTTCAGTGATATTATCCTCTAAATACATTCATACATCATTTACCATGTCTCTTATATGGAAAAAAATATACAATAAACATAGATTTGCTAAAGAAAAATTAAAACCATTAGAGTAATTAAATTATTCATAATCAGAAAAACAATAATAATATCCTTACCAGTGAAATTATCTAAAACCATATTGGAAACCAATTGCAACATCTCAAACATTGCAACTAGTTATTAAATTATTTAAACTGATGATTTTTGCTCCCTATTTATCATATAACATTTCACTTTACTATTTTAATGAATTCTGAAAAACATTCATTATTAGTATAAACAACATTAAACCATTATCCTAAATCCATTTCCATTGTTAAAATTAAAATGGAATATGATACAAGGAATTACATCCTGAAGGAATAAATAGTTTAATATTATGTGTAAACTAGATACATAATGAAGTATTACCTTACTTTTAATGTCATAAAAAACAATATATATTTTCATGAATAACATAATTACCTCTACCATATACTTTAATATTATTCTGTATACACTTCATGAATTTCTAATAATAGAATCAAAATATGGTTCAGATCATATGCAAAATAAGGGTTAGGTATTATGGATTATATAATGAATCAATAAGATTAATCAACAAGGAATGTTAAATAATTGAGCATAAAACCCATTTAAATAATATTAATATCAATATAAGATAAGGTATAATTATTATTTATTGTCAAATAACTACGAAAAATTGTGTTTTAAACCATTAGCTGAGAATTAAATTCTACCACATATAATATAATTTTTCAAATTTCACGAATAATAATAGAAAAATTCGAAATGAACGAAATACTTATATAATGATCATAATATTTCCGAGGTACATGATACCATATCCATCAATTCCTTTACAAAAATTCACTAAAGCATTATAATATCACGACCTTTCAAAATATATGTTACAACATATTGGTTACAAACACATTGGGTTTGGGAAAATGATATTTTCTCATGACAATTATGACACATCGATGTGCTTACATTAACCTATACCCAACCCGTGTCATATATATCTAAGTCAATCCAGGTGTATCAAAATATCTAGATTATTTAGGAAACAATTTCATTATCATTTAATAACTATATAGAGTGATGGATTCATTTTAATAAATATCCCTCATTTAATTAAATTAGTTTCAATGTAAACACCACATGTAATAATTTTATTTGGTTTATGAGATTAACATATCCATCCAAAAAAATATTTACATTTTGGATAAAACTAATGTCCATTTGAAATTGAAAAATCAAATACAACATAATGACTATAAAAATTATCCAATGTAGGGAATGTCAATAATTTCCTTAGTAAAAATAATTTTTAAACAATCCGGATTAAGATTAAAGATTTAATGAACATATATCCATTAGAGTATGAATAATTGGATTTGGTCATTATCAAATATAAATAACATAAAAATATCTTTAAAAACATTCATGAGTAAAATATCCATTTCATTTTGAAAACTTATTTAGTATCATATTCTAAAAAATTCTCCATTAAAATAAATGATGTTCATGATGGTAGGTAATTCCATATATTCTATTAATTTTAAAATTAAAAATCATTTCAAAATTGTAAAAATAATATGAAGGTACCTTTTTCATAAAATGACAAGAATAATACACTGACAACTTTGGTAAATTTAAGTAGGGAATTATTTCTAAAATAACAATGAATTACATCGAGAAAATTTATTAAACTATAATTATTTATTAATATTACCTAAATAAATATTTTTTAAATGATTATAAAATTTATAAAAAAAATAAAAAATATGTATTTTTGAAAAATACAAATTTTATAACTAATGAGATAAATGATGTCAAATTTTATTAAAACATTTTCTCCATAATTATATGTACCAGTGCATTTTATGATGTTTTTCCCATAAAAATATAATCACTGACCATATGAGATAAAAATTAATGGATTTATTAAAAAATTATCAAATAATTTTCTTTAATGTAATTTCATGAATAAACAAAATTGATTAGAATTACATTGTGAAATAAAAGTTAAAATTATCATAACATTGGTGTGAGAATTAGTCAATAAATAGATTATGTGTATCAAAATCAATTACACATAGATAAATTTTAATTAAAATAATATATAATCATTATGAACCAATTAGAAAATCATATAATTTCATAGACACTAATGAGGTAATATAACTAAATGTAACACAATTTAGTTGTAGAATTCTTTACCACTAAGAGTCATTTAATTGAAATACCATGGGATGAAGTAGGTAAAATTAAAGCATGTAATAGTATGAATAATAATTTATTCAGGATTTTACATGTCAATGGAAGACTATATATTCAATAATAATAAAACAAGGTTCATAATAATAGAATATGTCTCAGTGAAATGAAATTGAGACGAAATACCTTACTTTATGATACATTTTAGTTGAACATGAATTGACCTCCTGTATAATTTTATTTATATTTTTATTATCCTACAATATAGAAATTTTAATATTTATAATATCATATATGATCCATTTATAACATCTTATCACCTATTCATTAATCATTTTTCATTACTTTCATTGTTTCGAGTGATAATTGCCTTGTGTTTTCATGTGTGTCTTTTAATGAATGATATAGTTCATTCACGTATTATGTAGTTATATGATCGATATAATAATAATTCTCATGTCCCATCCTCAGGGCCTGTGTCGTGACTACCCCAAGCCTACCTTCCATAGGCCAGGGGCTGGCGACTAGCACCAAGGCGTAATTCCCAGTAAGAAGGGAAGGCATTGCCTTTGTAAAGTAAACAAACACCACAGAGAAAGCAAGCAGAAGTAACCACTATGTAAAAACTAGGTACCACAGTATGTGCTGAAAAGTAAGTGAGCAGAATACAAACCCAAACTGAAAGTAAAGTACAACTGGAAAGAGAAAACAGCTACTTAAAGTAAAGCTGCAGCCTCGAGCCGTCCACTGGAAGTCCCACCTGAACGGTGGGTACAGATAGCCTCCACAGCTCCTCGGGTCCATCCATCCACTCTGTGTACGTCCCACCCAGTGATTCGCCTCTGGGTACCAACCTGCTCCTCGTACCTCAACCACGATCAGTGATATCCGTCGTCTGCAACCAACATAATGTAGTACAGGCATAGTCCATGCAGGGGTGAGTATAAGCTACTCAGTAGGGACCCCGAGACCCCCGAAGGTCTCCCAGAATCCACAAAGGATAATCCAAAAAGGAAAGATACAATCACAAAGTAACATCTGACTCTACTTAGGTATATGCCCATACATATACCTAAGTCATCAATTCTAGTTCGCTCCAACCTCCGAGCGCAAGTTCGATCACATCCACATAGGAAATCACTACCCGATCCACATAGGAAAGCATAACGTAATCCACATAGGAATGCAAGTCAAGATTTTGCTCACACAGGTATAATTCTTCCTCTGATGGTAGAGATGATCAGATTTAGCCACAGATTCATCTATGTTGTCATACCCACAAAGGATCGATATGTACTAACCCCCGCAATGACCCACAAAGGATATGACCCACACAGGATCGATAGGTAACTAACCCCTGCAATGACCCACACAGGATCAAAGCCACACATGATATGTAGACGTTGTCCCACACAGGACCGCTGAGCGGTGACCCACAGAGGATCTGACCCACACAAGATCGCTAGCAGTGATCCACATAGGATCGCTGAGTGTTATAGTCGTCGCTGTCGAATCCACGGAGGATTTCTTGATAGTTGTCATCGTCGTCGTAGTCACAGCCAGCTCTTGCGTTCCCGCACACAGCAAGCTCGTTCGGGAGGGTCCGCTCCATGAGCCGAAGGGCTGATACATCAACTGACACAATGTCCATAGTTGATGTATCCAAAAGTTCTGTATCGTCAACAGGAACTCAACGTCACAGACAGCGCGTCAATCGGACGCCCAGTCTGAGAGTTATTGGCTTTTTCATCCGAGGAGCTCGGTTGGTTTTTATGTCAAAACCAACCCGACCATACGCCACCTACGTCCAAACCTCGAGCGGAGTAATTCAAAAGGTTCGTCTCACTAAGAGTAATCCAACAAAGTCGACAGCACGTCAATCGGACGTCCGGAGCTCAAGTTATAAGCGTTTCCGCTCCAAGGGCCTGGTTGGTTTCGTGTACGAACCAACCCGGTGGAACCCAGAGTTCTCTGAAACCCTACATATAATATACCGAAACGACCGTCTCGATCCATGGATCGCATCTCAATTGAAGGTTCATCGATAGGAGGTTCATAGCTCATGTTATGGGCAACATACTGAAAAATTCCGGTATTAGGGTGTTCAGGCCTGGTCCGACCCAGCCCGATCCCCCCTGGGTCGGCCTGAACCTGGTCGTCCCAACCCGGGTCTAGGTTCGGCCCGCTTGGGCGCTGTGCGGCCCGGCTGGCCTGTCCCGGCCTGGCGGTCTGGCCGGGGGGCTCGGCCCGGCACGCTGGCGCGCTGGTTTTGGCCAAGCAGCCGCGTAAAGGGGGGACCGCCCCCTGGGCGAAACCGCGACCCCGCATGGGGGCCACCCCTTTCCAACGGAGGCGGCTAGTTGTCGTGTACCGCCTCCTCCGGTCCCACGCAGTCGCAGGACTTTTTGCCTGCCGCCGCCTCCTACAGCCGACGCCGCCGTGCCGGCAAGGCGCTTCGGCGGATTGCTCCGCGGACCAACAGACGAGCTCCGGTGGTCGGATCTGCCTGACGTCTTTTCCAACGGACCTCTCGGGACAGACTCTTCACTGCGAAGACCTCACAATGCCTGCGCGGCCTGCTTCATCGTCGCCCACCGATCCGCACACCAAGAATGAAGGGACGGTGGGTTCGGACTTGTTCGTTGGTCCGCACCCACACCGTTAGCGGATTTAAAATTCTTCCGACAAATATTTAAACATATGTCGTGGGTATAAATCACAAAGATTTAATTGAATCAAACCTCTACCTCAAGTGTCGTCGAGTGAGGGTTCATCGCAGAAAATCACGTCGCGGAAGAAGGTGTCATGGAAGCGGGATCATCACGTCGCGGAAGGAGCGTTGCGAAAGAAGTGTCACATAAGAAAGAACGTCACGTCGTGTCTTCAATCTTCGAGGATCCGGCATTCTTTGCGTTCTTTGCGTTCTTCACATTCTTCGCATTTTTCGCGTTTCTCGCGTTCTTCGTCGAGGAGGATGAACTTCAAGAGCCTGAGAATTCTCCCTAGCCTCTGATCACCACCAGTCTAATAAAAATAAGAGTTGTCTAATTTTTTTTTCACAAGCCTTGTGTTGTAAAAATTCAAATACGAAAGAAAGAGTTAAGTGAATTAATTTCAACGCTTAAACCGCCACATTAATGAGGCGTTTCTTAACCAGAATAAAGGCATGGGTTAAATTCATTAATAGGGGGTGCGGGTGCATTATATAGAAGAAAAGAAACGGCGGGGCTTGTGTGGGTCCCACCTCAGTAATATGCTACCATGTGGGTAGGATATGGTGGGTCCCACATCATCCACTTAACTTAAGATAAGGAAAATAAAATAAAAACCTGTTGTATCACTTTTATTTTATTTCA
The DNA here is from genome assembly GCA_963277665.1 of Viscum album. Taxonomy (NCBI): domain Eukaryota; kingdom Viridiplantae; phylum Streptophyta; class Magnoliopsida; order Santalales; family Viscaceae; genus Viscum; species Viscum album. Next base: position 1,842,745,866 of record OY728156.1, read on the forward strand.
AAACATAACCCCATAAATTAAAAACTACACCCGATAAAATGCAACATCCGAAAAGGTGATTCTAATAAATTATCGGTGCTTCAATTCCATCGATGCCCTTGGAATTTGATTCCATGAACCGGTTCAAAAGTTAGATAAACCCGGTTGTTAGTTCACTGAATGTATCCGATCTAAACTTCAGAAAATGATTTTGGGCACACCGGGACTCAGAATCAGGTGTCATCAGAAACTGTGTTCATGTAAAATTTCCATGAAAATTAAGAAAAAATTTCCATGAATTTTACGGGTCTTTATATCACTCAGAGCTCAGGGCTTTACGTCCCCATAAAGATACATCAAAAATTAGGGGAACAAATGTGGGTACTGAGCACACATCTGAGCCCCCCTCTCCCAAGTGCTATCCTGGAGGTTCTCGTGCTTCCATCTGATGCGCACTAGAGAAATCGACCATCCACATAGGACCCGCTCCTATCGATCCTCAATCTCCACTGGGACCTCTGAAAAATTCTCCACATCATATATGTCCATCTCCCCATGTTCAATGATATGTGTCGGGTCGTGCACGTATCTCCTCAGCTAAGATACGTGGAAGACGTCGTGCACCTAGTGCAACTGATGTGGTAGAGCCAGGTGATAAGCCACCTCGCCAATCCTGTTGAGGACCTGGAATGGTCCGATGAAGCATGGAGACAACTTTCCGCCTCAGCCAAATCTCCGTAATCCACGTCGAGGTGATACCCACAACAAGACGTGGTCGACATCCCCGAACTCCAGTGGCCTCCCCCTCTTGTCAGAATAAGACTTCTGCCGACTCTGAGTAGTCCTCATTCTCTCTTGGATGATCTGGTCCTTCTCTGTCATGGCATGGACCATCTCCGGTCCAACAAGTGCTGAATCCCTAGGGTCTGTCCAGCACAGCATTGATCTGCAAGGTCGGTCGTACAACACCTTGTATGGTGCCATCTCGATGGTGGAGTGGTAGTTGTTGTTGTACGCAAACTCCACCAAGGGTAGGTGGTCCTCCCAGCTTCAACCAAAGTCGAGGACACATGCACGGAGCATGTCCATGAGAGTCTGAATTTTCCTCTCCGTGTGACCATCCGTCTGAGGGTGAAAGGTGGTGCTCAGATGTAGCTGCGTCCCAAATTCCTCCTTCAACCCCTTCTAAAGCCGGGAAGTAAATCGATCATCTCGATCGGAGATGATAGGTGATGGCACACCATGAAGCCGCACAATCTCTTTAACGTAGAGACATCCGAAGCTCTCCACTGAGCCCTACTCTCTAATGGGTAATAAGTGAGCTGACATGGTGAGTCGGTCAAAAATCACCCAAATGGAGTCGTGACCTCTGGAAGTGCATGGAAGTCCAGTCATGAAGTCCATAGATATGTCGTCCCACTTCCACTCCGGGACTTCTAAGGGCTGTACCAAGCCAGCTGGTACCTAGTTCTCTGCCTTCACCTACTGGCAGGTGAGGCATTGAGAAACGAACTCTGACACATCCTTCTTCATGCCCGACAACCAGTGATGTCGTTTGAGGTCCTGGTATATCTTCGCCACTATAGGATGTACCGCTAAAGGGGAAGTGTGAAACTCTCTTAGAACCTCCTCCCTTAAAGAAACTAGTACCAAGGTACTTCCTTTGAAAAGGACGTCGTGCTCTCCTCTAAAGGAGAAACCATGAGGTGTCTGTCCTGAGGATATCTTCGCACGCCTCGTCTCATAGTCAGTTTCCCCACGCTGTGCCTCTCTGACCCGATGTAGTAGTGGAGGAGTGACTTTGAGTGACTGAAGAAAGGCTTCTCCATCACTATCCACGAAGGATATTTGAAAATTTGCTAGTTGCTATGTCACCTCCCCAAGTAGCTGAATGCCCGTCCTCCTACTGAGAGCATGAGCTACTACATTCCCCTTTCCAGGAGTATAGACTATCTCAAAGTCATAGTCCTGGAGGAACTCGAGCCATCGATGCTGTCTCCGGTTCAGGTCCTTCTACGACAATATATACCTGAGACTCTGATGGTTAGAATAGACTGTAAAGCGCTCGCCCATCAGATAGTGTCACCACATCTTCAGAGCGAAGACCACTACTGCTAACTCCAGGTCATGGGTAGTGTATTTATGCTCATGTGGCCTCAACTGGCGTGATCCATAAGGGATCACTTCCCGCTCATGCACCAGGACACATCCGAGTCTAGTCCCTGATGCGTTGTAGTAGACTACGTACCCAACTCCCTCCTCCAGTAGCCTCAAGATAGGCGCGCTGGTCAATCTCTGTCTCAGCTCTTGGAAGCTCTGCTGACATCTGTCTAACCACACAAAGGGATTCCACTTCTTCATCAAATCTGAGAGTGGTGCCGCAACTCTGGAGAAGTCTGGCACAAATCTCTGGTAGTATCTAGCTAGTCCCAAGAAACTCCGCACCTCCGTCATTCTCCTGGGTGGCGCCCAAGATAGCACTACCTCGATCTTTGCAGGATCCTCTACAACTCCCGCCTCAAAGATGACGTGTCTTAATAATTGGACCTCACGTATCCAGAACTGACACTTCGAGAGATTAACATAATGCTGGTACTCTCGGAGTGTGTCCAGTACAACACACAAGTGGTAGGCGTGGTCCTCCTCAGTATTCGAGTATATCAAAATGTCGTCGATGAAGACCACGAAAAATCGATCGAGGTATGGCGGAAAGATCCTATTCATGAGGCCCATGAACACTGTGGTAGCATTGGTTACTCTGAAGGGAATAAACAAGAACTCATAGTGGCCAAACCGACATCTGAAGGTCGTCTTCTGCACGTCCTCATCCCGATCTCTAAGCTGATGATAGCCTGACCTGAGGTCTATCTTTGAGAACCACTGTTCTCCCTTGAGTAGATTGAAGAGGTAATCAATCCTTTGTAGCGGATACTTGTTTCTCACTATCACCTGGTTCAGGTGATGATAGTCAACAAAAAGTCGCAAGCTCTGGTCCATCATCTTGGAGAACAATATCGGGAAAGCCTAGGGTGAAACACTGGGTCAGATGAATCCCTTGCCTGAAAGTCCTCCAAATGTACCTGTAGCTCTCGAAGATCAGCGGGAGTCATCCGATATGCTTGGGAGGATATCTAGGTTTTCCCTGGGTAAAAATCAATATAAAAGTCTACCTCTCTGTGAGGAGGTAGTCCTGGAGTGTCATCGGGGAATATGTTCGCATACTAATCCACCACTGTAGGAAAACTAGGACTCTGCATGCCAACTGCTCCTAGGATGAGGCTATCCAACTGATGATTGATGGGTTGTCCTGTCCTCTACGAGAGTCCACCATGTTCTGTGAAGGCTCCCTTCTCACCGGTGAAGCTGAACCTGCTTCTGTATGTGCGAACACACCACACCGAGCACCTAATTCAGTCAATCTGAGCATGGACTTTAGATAACCAATCTATGCACAAGATGACGTCGTAAGGGCTCGACGCCGCTACAAGAAGATCCCAGCCAAATCTATCGCCTCTTAGAGTAAGCTCACAATTCCATAACCAGTGCGTAATCGTCGAGTCTGCTCCCGTAGGAGTCTCTCTCCGTAAGGATCGAGCCAACAGCTCTGTCGGAATCTCCGAGCTCCGAACAAGGGCAGCGACTATGAAAGAATGACTTGCTCCTCTATCTATAATAACTGCATCAAGGGTGGAATAGACACAGATAGTACCTCGAATCATATCGGTCATGCCGTGGTTGTAGGCCTCCGCTGCCTGGAGCTGTGCCTGTCTCTGCTCGCCAGCTCCCTGTGGTCACGATAGATCTCCTGATGGTGGTGGTGGTAGAGCCTCAAAGCGTCGCCTACCACCTGCTGCTCAGCCAGCTCCTCTACCTCACCCGCCTACTCCCTATGGACCACCACGGTCAACCCTCTTCCTCTGCCTGGGTGGCCCCTCAACTGTCTGCTTCTCCTCGGCATGGTGGGTCAGGCAGTCACGAGCCATGTGGCCCTGCCCGCCGCATGCGTAGCACTGTCTGCCTCTCGAAAGACTAGCTCTGCGCTGTGTGCCCTGCACTGCTGAGCCAGTGTCCTGAGGTCATCTTCCTTAGGTTCTGGTCTACCTTGACCCATGATTCATCCGTCGACTGCCTGCTGCAGAAGACTCGACTACTTGTCGCCCTGCGGTAGGTCTCGCTTCTGATGAAGACTCAACAATGAAGCTCTTGATCATGAGGGATCACTCTAATACCCCTTTCTGAGTCGGAATGCAGAGGGAGATCAGCGATGCCCTGATATCATACCCCAATCCCTGCTCAAAGGTCTAGGCCTAGATGAATGGGTCTTGTACCATGTCTGTCGAGTAGCGGGAGAGATCTGTAAATATTACCGAGTATTGGGCAACCGTTATGCTGCCCTGCCGCAGATGAAGAAGCTCCTGGATGCGCACTACACAGAGGGTGGATGGGAAGAACCCTGAGTGGAAGAGGCTCTAAAATTCCGTCCAGAGGAGAGATACATCATCGTGCACTGGGAGCATCAAGCTCCACCATCTTCCTACTGTCGTGTGCAGTAGGCTCGCTGCGAGGATCACCATGAGGTCTGATGGTGTCCTCACTAACCTGAAAACCCGTACAACTGCCCCCATCCAATCCTCGGCTGCCTGGGGGTCCATCTCCCCCCAAAACCTGGGTGGTCGCTGGCGCTAAAACTCGTGCAGTGCACTAAGGCGACGTGCATCGTCATTGTATGGGGCAGGTAGCATCTGTGGCTCGGCGGGTAGAGGTACCGATGGTGCCTCAGTTGTCAAAGGGCCCTATACCGAGGCCTCGTCACTCAGTGGGCTGTCGTCATGCACAACTCTCGGAACCCTAGCTAGCGGCTGTCGTGGGGCCATTCTGAAAAGAAATAGGTGCACCACGGTCAAACAGTATACCTAGTGAACTGACATAAAGTAATCACTAAGAAAAATTGAAACACAAATGCAATCAATGTTTTCATGCATTAATCAAGAAATCAGAAGTCAGGGTCCTTGTGTACGGATACGTCGGCCGCTGAACCAACACTGGACTCCCTGGACTGATAACCACACTCAATACCCTTAACATTATTGCTTCACATAGAAAAAGATCCAAGTCCTGGTTTCTGCGGTAGAACTGAACTCCTCTGATACCAATTTGTCACGACCCGTCCTCGAGGCTCGTGCCGTCACTACCCCAAGCCCCCCTTGCATAGGCCAGGGGCTGGCGACTAGCACCAACGCATAATTCCCAGTAAGAAGGGAAGGAATTGCCTTTGTAAAGTAAACAAACAACACAGAGAAAACAAGCAGAAGTAAGCACTAAGTAAAAACTGATTACAACAGTATGTGCGGAAAAGTAGGTGGGACAGAATACAAACCCAAACTGAAAGTAAAGTACATCGGGAAAGGAAAAAAAACTGAAAGTAAAGCCGCAGCCTTGAGCCATCCACTGGAAGTCCCACCTGAAGGGTGGGTACAGACAGCCTCCACAGCTCCTTGGGTCTAGTCGTCCGCTCCTTGTACGTCCTACCCAGTGATCCACCTTCGGGTACCGACCTACTCATCGTACCTCAACTATGATCATAAATGTCTATTTTCTGCATCCAACCAAATGTAGTGCAGGAATATCCCATGCAGGGGTGAGTATAAGCTACTCAGTAGGGACCCCGAGACCCCCGATGGTCTCCCAGAAACCACAAAGGATAATCCACAAAGAAAAGATACAATCACAAAGTAACATCTGAATCTACATAGGTATATTCCAATACATATACCTAAGTCAAAAATTCTAGTTCGCTCCAACCTCTGAGCCCATGTTCGATCAAATGAACACAGGAAATCACAACCCGATCCACACAGGAAAGCATAACGTTATCCACATAGGAAAGAAAGTCATGATTCAGCTCACACAGTTATACTCCTTCGTATGACAATAGAGATGATCAGATATAGCCACTGATTCATCTAAGCCTTCGGGCACACAAAGGATCGATAGGTACAATCCCTCGCAATGTCCCACAAAAGATCTGACCCAGACATGATCGATAGGTAACTAACCCATGCAATGTCCTACACAGGATCAGACCCACACAAGATCGATAGGCGCTTGCCCACACAGGACCACTGAGCGCTGACCCACACAGGATCTGACCCACACAGGATCGGTAGCATAGATCCATGTAGGATTGCTGAGTGTTGTATTCGTTGCCATCGAATCCACGGAGGATTTCTGCAACAATCGTCATCGTCGTCGCAGTCGCAGCCAGCTCTAGGGTTCCCGCACACAGCAAGCTCGTTCGGGAGGGTCCGCTCCACAAGCCGAAGGGCTGATACATAAACTGACAAAAAGTCTAGAGTTGATGTATCCAAATGTTCCCTATCGTCAACAGGAACTCAACGTCACAGAGGTCACATCAATCGGACGCCTAGGTCTGAATGTTATTGGATTTTTCGTCCCAGGAGGCCGGTTGGTTTTTAAGTCAAAACCAACCCGACCGTACTCCACCTGCATCAAAACTTCAAGCGGGGTCAGCCAAAAGGTCAGTCTCACTATGATAATCCAAAAAAGTCGACGGCACATCAATCGGATGTCCGGGGCTCAAGTTATAAACGTTTCTGCTCTGAGGGCCCGGTGGGTTTCGTGTACGAACCAACCCGGTTGAACCCAATGTTCTCCAAAACCCTGAGTGTAATATACCGAAACAACCATCTCGATCCAAGGATCACATCGCAGTAGACGGTGCATCGATCGGAGGCTCATAGCACAAGTTATGGGCAACAGACCAAAATAGTACGGTATTAAGGGGTTTGGGCCCGGTCCGACCCGTCCCGGTACCCCCTGGGTCGGCCCGAACCGGGATGACCCGACCCGAGTCTGGGTCCGGCCCGCTTGGTCATGGCCCGGACCGGCTGGCGCGGCCCGTCCCGGCCTGGGCGCGGCCAGACCTGGCGGTCCGGTCGGGCGGCTCGGCCCGGTGCGCTGGCGCTGGCCAAGCAGCAGTGCAAAGGGGGGACTGCCCCCCTGGATGAACCCGCAGCCCCGCCTGGGGGACGCCTTTGACAACAGTCGCAGCTATTTTCCACGTACCGCCTCCTCTGGTCCCGCATGGTTGCGGGACTTGCAGCCTGCCGCCGCCTCTTGCTGTCGTGCCGGCGATGCGCGTAGGCGGATTGCTCCGCACACCACCAAATGTGCTCCGGTGGTTGGACCTGCTTGCCGTCTTCCCCAACATCCGTCCTAGGACTGGCTCTTCACTACAAAGACCTCAAAATGCCCTCACGGCCTGCTTCATCGTCTCCCGCCAATCAGCACACCATTAACGAAAGGGACGATGGGTTCGGACTTGTTCGTTGGTCCTCACCCACCGCGTTAGCAGTTTTAAAAGTTTTCTAAAAAATATTTAAAGATATGTGGTGGGTAGAAATAACAATGATTTAATTGAATCAAACCCCTACCTCAAGCGTCGTCGTGCGAGGGTTCATCGCGGAAAAGCATGTTGCGGAAGAAGGCATCGCGGAAGGGGGTATCATCACGTCGCGGAAGGACGGTCGTGGAAGAATCGTCGTGGAAGAAGAAACGTCACGTCGCGCCGTCGATATCCGTGGATCCAGTGTTCTTCGCGTTCTTCGCGTTCTTCATCGAGGAGGAAGAACATGAAGAGCATGAAAATTCTCCCTAGCCTCTCATCACCACCAGTCTAATAAAAATAAGAGTTTTCTTATTTTTATTTCACAAGACTTCTATTTAAAAATTCAAATACGAAAGAAACATTTAAGTGAATTAATTGCAATGCTTAAACTGCAACATTAATGAGGCGTTTCTTAACCAGAATAAATGCATGGGTTGACTTCATTAATAGGGGGTGCAGGTGCGTTACTTAGAAGAAAAGTAACGGTGGGGCTCGTGTGGGCCCCACCTCACAAATATCCTACCAAGTGTGTCGGATATGGTGGTTCCCACATCATCCACTTAACATAAGTAAATCAAAATAAAATAAAAACCGGTTGCACCACTTTTATTTTATTTCTCATCTTATCCCCAAAAAATAAAAACTACACCCGAGAAAACGCAACTTCGGAAAAGGTGTTTCTATGCAATTACCAGCGCTGTGATTCCATCGGTGCCCTTGGAATTCGATACTGAGCACTGGTTCAAATGTTAGAAAAACACGCTCGTTTGTTCACTGAATGTACCCGAGCTAATGTTCGGAAATTGATTCCGGGCACACGGGGCCTCAGAATCAGGTGCCGTCAAAAACTGTGTTCTTCTAAAATTCCCAAGAAAATTAAGAAAAACATTTCTTGAATTTTATGGGTCTTTACAATAATAAACAATAGTATTCATATTTTTAAAACAGTTTCACTTTTAATACCTTCCATGAATTATGGTTATTAGAAAAGATGTATGTTACATTTATAGAGATGGCATGTCATACATACGAATGATTAACTTATATCAATAGGAGTTAAGTAATATTATATCATTATAAAATGAATATAATATCACTAATACCATAATATATTCTTATATATATCATCATTGTTGTGTGATGAGGAAAATATTTTCCCATCGCTACATAAATCAATTTTCCTACACGTAAGCAGATGACATTAGCGTCATTAATTGAGTGAAATATTATGAACTTATATTGATATATAATCATTAAATAATGATAAATATTTTAATTATATAATAATTATTTCATTTAGATCACATACAATCATTAGCATTATCCTTATCATCTTTGATATGATGAGTTGGTGAATGAGGAATCACATGCTTTGCTTGGTGGTAGTCCTTTATACACATGAGCAACATTATTGTATCCCAAATAATTGAACATATTGAAATATGTATTATATAATGAATCATGAAATATTAATATTTTATTAATATTATGTATATAATTTATATCAATCATCTTACCCAACCCTCATATATGGAAATATAAAAACAAATGACATTGTTTTTTGATGTACTAGTCTTCCGTACACACGGATAATGATTTTGTAACCAATTTCAAGGAAGTATAATTTTTTTGGGGAATTAATATATTTTAAAACAAACTAATATATTTAATTTTATTATTTTAAAAAATATTTATGTTTTAAAAAATTGAATTATGTTGAGGAAAAACTATGATAAGGATGCTTATTGAAGCACATTACCATTTTGTCATGTATAATCATTATATTTGGACTAAAGCATTTATCGGTGGGATAGAAACCCAATATAGATATTACGATATGGGGAGTTATGTTTTGATTGGATTTTTTTAGTCCATGTTTGCATCAATGTGGTTTTAATGTGTGATTAAGTGATGATAGTGAGTGAACTTTAATAATCGAGGAGGAGTGTCCTTCTTCTATATACCCAAGAGTATTCACTATTAGAAGTTTTCCCTTACTAGATGTTAATAAAAAATATATAAATAGTGGATTATTGTATTTATTTGGTCCCTAAACATCACAACCACATTATTATAAGTTATTTTTCTATCATACTATATCTTAGTCTTTATGTTTACCCAATTTTACCGTTTGTATATTTCTACATTGGTAACTTGTATCATTTTATTTTACTATGTAATTAATCATTGAATAATTTAATTAAAATAATATTTATTTGATATTTGTTAACATAATATTGTGAATATGTTGTATAATCTGTTAATTTAATAACTTATGTGTGTGTGTGAAGTTTATTTCAATACAAATACATATAATGATCAAAACATAGTTTTAACCACAATTGTGTAATTAAATATATATGTTTCCAGTAATTTTTATGGCCTAGAATTTAGGTTTAATATATTATAAAATATATATAATTATGATTCCAAATATTTAATCAATGTTTTAATATTATACACCTTGAATTGGGAAAATTACATTTAAAATTCACACTATATAGGAGACGAGAATTTTAGTTTTTAAAGAAAATATATACAAATGTATACATTGTTTTTATATCAAAATATAAATTAAAATTTAGTCCATTTAAATACATTTTATTAATTTATATATAACTGATTTAATATTACTATAAAACTAATTCGAAATAAAATTTTACATTATAAAATATTTAAACTGAAATGTATTTTTCTATTAAAATACAATTTTTTCAATATTCATCAAAAAATCAACCATATCAGAGAAATTCAAAACCATAACCCTATGAAAAATGTAATATTTTTGTTCCAAAATTGGGCTTCATATTTTCATAAATTTTTCTAGAAACAACTTCAAACTAGTGTTAAATAATTTTCAAAAACCACGATTAAACAATATTTTATAATAAAAAATTGAAATTTTCTTATCTATTAAATGATTATTATTTTGTTATATATAGATAGCTAATAAATATATATAAAATAAATATCATTATAGGTTATTTAATTCTATTCTTACTAGAAATTATAATGGCTAGACAATAATTTTCACAATAAATAATAATATTAGTAATATATTACGGTTCGGTAAAACCCATCCATACATGAAACACACAGATTTGATGAAACTCATTTTGGGTGTATTTCATGCTAAGCATATTGTTATGTTACAAAAGCTAAATAAAATTTTTCATGTCATAGAAATATTTATAAAAAATTTCTCATTTATTATTTTTTGGTGTTACATTATTCTCATATTAAATAAATTATGTTCTCATAATTCAAACATGATCATAATTATTCTGGGATTGAAATTTAAAAATTTCATTGCTTAAAACCAAAAAAGTAAAATATTTAACCGAAAATAATAATTGTGATATAGAATCTGAGGTAACAGTGTCATATTTAATGACCCATAACTAGTTTTACACTTAAAAGAAATGTTTTGTGGAAGGGAAGTTGTGGACATGGAATAAAAGTGTAAATAATTATAGAGAATGATAGTGGTCATCGATTAGAAGAAGTTATTAAACAGTAAAATGTTAATGTTATGAAGACAACAAGTGGTTAATGATTTATAAAACAACCTGATTCATTAGATGTGAATGAAACAGGATAACATTTATTTTCAGTATACATTTCATATATATGAGGAAATATTTTAGTGGCTTTGATTATAAGGAAGTTTAATTGCTTTATACATTTCAATTTCATATGTAGAATTTCATCCAATTATTGCTCTTAGATAAATTCACAATTTATCATTTTTTACAAGAGATGAATATCCAAAAATTATTTTTTATTCATGGGGCACTAAAATTCACTTTTAACTAATTATAAGATCAATAAAAGAGTATCAAGTGTTTCCATTTATCATTAAATATATTTCAAAAATTATTATTCTTAGAAAAAATTTCCCAATATAATATATTATTTAGTAATACTAAATGGTAACACCAACTGTTAATCTCTAATATTTTCTCCTCATATTATTTCACCAAATACAATTTTGTATGAATCAAGAAATCATAAAGGCCAATGGTTGGTACTAAACGCTTATAAACATTTAATAATATGTCTAATCCCCATGGCCATTTTGGTTGCATTGTGTTTTCAGCTAGCCTAAAAAAAATCATTTTCTAATTACATATTAATAACATTACAATAATATTCCTCGATAAAATAATGAAGTATATATATTAAATTAAATTATTACTATGGTTTTCAATACCACATATTTTTTCATTTCAATGTATAATGATCTCATTTTAATACATCCATAATCTCATTAACCATCAAAATAACCATTAGAAAAAACAATACATTTAATCTAATTATAATATTAGGTGATGGAATTATTCCTAAAATAAAATTTACATTTAAACATATAATATACCAATGGGTTTTTTTTCCATAAATTTCACCCAAAATATTCATAACAATATAATATTACTACTAGAAAAATTATAATATCAGATGTTTATGGATTTTAACATATAATAAACACTAAAATCATATCCCATGATGGTATCTATAACTCATAAGTTAAGGGAGTCATATATTATTTTTTAACAAAATACATATATAGATCCTCAATCTTATACCAAAATACCATTATTAAAAATAGTTTACCATTTAAATCAATAATCCCCATAATAAAATTATTCATCAATTTTATTTTAATATATGACACTCAGTGGTGTGGGGATTAACCTAGGTCATTTACTTTATACATCTATTCAAATCATTCATAATTGTTTGTAATGATACTTTTAATTATTCAAATAATTTCTCCTAGCAGTTTCAAATTATGTGCATAGTAAGTCATATTGTCATGGATGAGGTAATTATTATGTCTATGAAAATATGCCATTTCCCAGGGTTATATCCCCTTGGTACATCTATGTGAGAACCACATCTACATATATTGTCAATAATGAGATGCATTGAAATGAAAAACCATATAATTTATACCATAAAAATGAGAGGTTAATCATCTATACATATTCCCATGGACTATCATTAGGTAATAATCGTTAATCATTTTTTTTCTTAAATCTAGTTCCCATTGATTCATCTAACATTCCATTGATACCATAGTAGAAACCTATAACCTAGTATCCTGGAGTCTATACCTTACAATATTACATTAGCATAAGATATAAAGAATGTCATCCCAAAGAGACTGAATAGTATTCATGTTCATGTAATATCGATACATTATATAGTATAACATATAAATTTAAAATTAAAAATAATACACATTTTATTGTGTATAAAAATTGTTATGATGCATTCATTTCATATTATTCACTATACACTTCATGCATTATTGTGAAAGGAATCAACATCATGGTTCAGATTAATTCTTAGTGAGGATTATGTGTGGTAAAATAAATCACGAATCAATAAAATTAATCAACATGTTAATGAAAATAAATAACCACACATACTATTTAAATTACATCAATATTCTGGTATGATAATTAATAATCAACATGACATGGTAAATAACATATAACCTGTTTAATTGAATAAATTATCATATAATAAAATACATCCATAGAGACTATCATAATGAAAATGACTTACATAATAACATTTAAATTAAAATTTGTAGTAATAGTAATAATAAGACAACATGTTTACCAAAAACATGATTCCATAATCATCTAAATTGTTCATAAGATAGTTTAAAAAAACTATTTTCAAGGCCTTTCGTAGTACAATTTAAAATATACTATTTTTAAACATGTAGGGTTTTTCCAACTGATTTTCCCTCATGTGACTAATGAGGCATAAAGGGGATTTCATTAACATATCATCAACTTGTTTAATATCATTCCAAAAATAACTATATATATACAATAATATATTTTTTTCAATAACACTTTCCCTTATCGTTAAATATCATTGTTGTGTAAATTATACATGTGTATCAATATTTACCAATTAGAAAAATTTATATAAAAGTAATAATTTTATGTAATATAACAATATTGTTATTGAAATAAACATATACATGATAAATAATATTGATGTTAAAGTGATTTTTAATGTCTATATGAAATTTAATACATCATGTAAACATTAATGACTATAAAAAGGAATGGTTGAAGTGAATGTTAATACTTTATGTGGTCAAAATTAAACATAACAATCAAGATGATTATTAACAATAGTATCATCATATAAAAATTAGATTAATATTATTTTTTTTTCACTGAAAAATATAAATACCATAAAAATATAATTACAAACATTATTGAGGAATATATCTTTTTCATTTCTAAAAATATTTTGAAAATATATTTATTTGAAAATTAACATTACAAACATAACCTTAAACAAGTCCCTCGTAAACATTAAAAGTAATATTCAAATAAATTGTGGCCTTGATTGTGGTTAATTCAATTCATTCCATGAAAGTTAAAAATACACTTTTTTAACTTAAAAAATGTATAGGAAGGTTGCTTTGTTAGAAAATGATAAGAAGATTCCTTTAAAATTTTGGAAAAAGAAAAGCATTCATTATTTTGAAAACACGATAACATCTACTTGAAGATGTTTTGTGATGATTAAAAATATTAAAATATACATAAATATAATTTTTTGAACCATTTTAATTTTTTTGATAACATTTTTTAAAACCATTATTTATTTGAAAAAACATTTTCTACCAACGTGAAAAATGTATTTTGGTTTTATTAAAACATTTTATAAATAATTTTTAGTTACCAAATTGTGGGAAAAAAGTATTAAAACATGAAAAAAAAATTCATAATTAACCTCAGGGTAATATAGTTATTGGTTATATTAATAAATTATCATATAATTTCATTTAATAGAAGGAAAATAATAAAAAATATCAATTAAATGTTGATTGCGAAATAAACCCATAAAATTATCATAATATTGACTTGATAGTTAAAAAAAATCAATAGTTTGTACCAAATTTAAATCCTGCTAAAAATGCTTATATACATCATAATATAACAAAAATACACAATAACCCTAATCTTATAATATAAAAGATAATAAATAATGTATATCACCTAATTAAAAGAAATTGAGTTATGAAATTCATTACCGATAAGAATCATTTAAATAAAATTATATCTGATGAAATATTTAATATTTAAAAATAAAATAAAATTCATAAATATTTATTCATGATACTAAATTTCAGAGGTGAATTATATAGACCATATTAATGAAACTATGGGTACAATACTATAGTATGCCTGATAGAAATGAAATTTTTGAAAAAAACACCTTCCATTAAAATCCCATTTGGTTGACCATTATTTAATCACCTCAAATTTTTTTTAATATTTTTATAAACATATTCCATAACAGAATTAAAGTTTATTATAACTTATGTTATACTTTTATACAATTTTATCACATGTTCATTAGTAATATTTCATTATTTTCATTGATTTAGGTGATAATTGCCTTTTTTCTCATTCATGTTTTGCAATGAAAGATATTATTATTAAATATATTATATAATAATTTCATAAAAAAATCATGAAATAATTTTTAAACTTTTCTATAAATTTTACCTCTAAATGAAATCATGATTTTGATTATGAAAAAATGAAGTATAGTATGGTCAATTAGATTGTAGTTTGTACATATGCAAGAGTTAGATTTCCATATTCCAAAGATATTTATTGAAAGGAGGTAGATAATATTTCACCCTTACATAATTATATTAATTTAATGAATATCTTATTATGCACTAATATATATCATCCATGTGTTCTTCTAGAGAAAATATAATCACATCGCTTCGTGAAAGCGGTAGTTTATATGTACATGAACTACATTATTATCTTTCATTGAGTGAAAAATTACGAAATTAAAATGCTATTTTGATTAAAAAAAATGAAAAGAATTTTCTTTATTCTCATAATTATATAATTTTATATTTCATATAATGAATTAATTTTCAATTATCTCCTTCTATGTGAAGAATTATTGAAAGATGAATCACTACACTTCCTGAGGAGGTAGTCTTCTATACACAGAAGATGAATTTTCATATCTCTTGTAGAATATAAGGTAATTATATATATATTTATATGATATATTCAATATAGTGGAATAAATATTCTATGAATTTCATATATATATATATAAATTATATCCATCATCATAAAAAAATATGAGTGGTGGAAATGGAAAAACAAACTAAAACTGTTCGCGAGTCAATAATCCATCGTACACATGAATACTGATTTCACAAACCATATGATGGAAGATGAAATGGTTTTAAATCTTGAACCTTTTATATAAATATTAAAATAAATCATATATAATATTGAGATTATATCATCATGGTTTAATAAAAATTTTAGGAGATGTACAATGATGTTTAATAATGATTCTCATTGGATAATATTAATGATACATCAGGTATACTACATATGTTTGCCGTAATGAACATTTTCTTTGGATTTGTTCCCAATATAAGGATTATAATATAATGGAATTTTATTTTGGAAGTCATTTTGTTAGTTCATTTCTCATTCAATGTGTTTTGATGGTGTGTAAAAGTAAAGGTAGGGATTTCTCTTTTGTAATTGAGTAGGATTGGAATAATTGTGAATACCCGAAAGTATTCACTATTGTCAGGTCTCTCAAAAAAATGTAAATTTGGAATAGATTATTAATGAAGGGGAGGGTTTATGTGTTTGATAAACACATCCTACACAAAAACCACATTTCATTTTTTCATATTCATTTTTATCTGTTACTTTTCTCAGTTTCACAGTTTTAGTTTTTTACCATGGTAACATATACCATTTTATTTATCTCGGAATTATATCTTTTAAGAATAAAAATAAAATTTAAAAGATTTTAGAATTTATAACTTCTCATTCTTATTTTTATATAACTTTAATTATTAAAAGAACCCATATATTTGGGTAATTGTTTTTAAACGAAACACAAGTAATGCACAAAACCATACAATAACATTAATCGTGTTAATTAATTATAATTATTTTCACTAATAATACTAATAAAATAGGTTAAAATTATTATACTATTTAGATTTTTCTGATTTTAAATAAGGAATATAGTTTTTTAAATTAAACTCATATATGTGAAAAAATATTTTTTATAAGTAACCCCGTAGAAGCGATGAAAATACATGTTTATAAGGTGAAAATGTTCCCTATATTACAATGTTTTATATAGAAATTTAATATTAAAATTATTAAAATCAATTAATATTGATAAAATTAAATATAATTGAACTAATTTTACTATAAAAGGAACAAAAATTGTAATTTAGTACTATCAATTATTAAAATGAAAATGAATTTATCAATTATAATTCTCTATTTATTTGTATTCATCAATAAATGAATCTTCTCAGACAAATAACAACAATTATCCCAAATTTACATTCAATATTATTATTTAAAAAATTAATATTATAAATATATATATATTCTCTATATGTTGTAATAACTAATTTTAAATAATGTGTGAAAGAATCATTAAAGTGGCTTTCAGAAAAAAAATTTGGAAAAAATTAATTTTCTTATAAATATTTATTATTCTTTTATGATATATAGAGAGAAAATAAATGTGTTTAAAATATTTATATTTATAATTTAATTAATCCATTTTCTTAAATTTTTTTCCAGTGAATATACAATAATTTACCTATTAAACTGTAATATTACTAATAATTTTTTGTTCTTTAAAAATGAATGTTGAGTGAAAAGAATGATTTCAAATACAATCATTGTTTATTGTAATTCAAGATAATCATATAGTTGTTTTTAATTAGATATATAAAAATAATTTTGTGTCCCATGAACCACTGAATTAATTTTTATCAATTTATAATTTTAGGTTGTTATATGAAATATGAGAACATCTAAATAGATTTCTTTTTTTTTTCACAAATGTAGGTTCATAAATTTAAACACATACATTATTCAAGGAAAACATGCTTCATTTATGAAAAGACATCATAAGTGAAACATTGAACATTCAATAGTTATTTAAATTCTTTAAATCCAATAAAATAAATAAAAAACCTAGGCTGATCAAATAAATCCATTTTAGGACCAAAAATCAGACGTTTCTTTCCAATGAAAAACATAAAATGCATAAGGTTAAATTCCACTATTTATAATAAAAATAATGTCAATAATAACATAATTATAAAATCAATGTCACTAACCATGTCATGTCCCTATCAGAACTGATGCCCGACCCAGTCCATGGTAAGGCATTTAGGGCATTCTTGTTCCCCATGGGATGGCACAAGTGCCTAGTTATCAAAATAAACCTTGGAAACGATTTATCCAAATAAAAAATTTTAAATAAATCAACCAATAATATAAAATAGACCATAGATGAATGTCCCAACCAATCATTTATTTATCAAAAAAATTGAGTTTCATGTTTAAAAATTATACAAAACAAGAGCTACCACTTAATAGGTTGATCATAATCCAATAAAAAAACATCCTCCAAGTGAGATGAAAACGCCGTAAAGCCTTCTCCCCAAAGATGCCCCAAGTAGCCCAATAATAACCTGAACCACTTCTTCTAATCACCATACCTTTACCTATATCTGGCATGACCAAATCTACTAAAACTAATGGGTGTATGTATGGTGTGATTAATTTCCCAATAGGATGGAACCCAGAAAAAATGATTGCACATATAAATATTAAATGATAATGCAGTTTCAAGTGTAATCAAGGAAAATAATTAACTATTTTAAAAATTCTAATTGAAATAGTTGCAATAAAAAATAACACTAAACAGAAGTTTTTTAAGAATAAAATCACATTTACTCCTTAATAAATAAATGAAACATTTACCTCTTTAAAAATAAAAGACATTCACTATTAAAAATAGAACACATTTAAATTCATGCTACCCAAAAGATAGACTGTATTCTGATGGTGGGTGCGATGTAATCCATGAGCCCCAATGTGGGAGAGGCCATATAGGTACACGAAGAAGAAATAATGAGTGGGACCATAGAACATCATGTCTTGGTGAATAAAAGGAATAGTAATCACAATAATATATGTCATCATGCATGATCTACTAGTAGGAAAACACATCCACAACCTAGTGGTCTCCAATACTCATTCAAAGTTAAGTTACAACTGTAACCATCCATCCTATTAAGTGAAATTGGGCCAAATCCACTCCTGTATCACTAGAAAACTAGATTGAGTCTTCCCACCTAGTACCTAGGAATCCCATTTGTGATCAAAATTTCCATTTCCACATGCTCTTTAAATTGAAATGCAAAAAATTGAAGAGTATTATCTATTTTATGTGCCACACTTTCACATACACAAAAACCCATTTGGAAAAATTACTTTTTCTAGAGATTTTCAAAA
This sequence comes from Viscum album, assembly GCA_963277665.1. Taxonomy (NCBI): domain Eukaryota; kingdom Viridiplantae; phylum Streptophyta; class Magnoliopsida; order Santalales; family Viscaceae; genus Viscum; species Viscum album. The sequence goes on from OY728156.1 coordinate 1,842,764,628, forward strand.
ACAAAACCTGCACTAATCTCACAGTCAAATAAATATATGTAAAATTTTTTAAATACCATTCAATAATTATTTAAAAATAGAAATATTTATTATATTTTTTTATCAAAAACGCGATGCATGTCTCTTGATAGAAAAACCCATGTAAATTCTTTTTTGAAGACCAGAGTCATACTAATGCCACCACATGACAAATGGCATAGCTCTTCCACGTACTAATAGACTAACTGCATAATTTTAACAAACACTATAAAGTCAAATATGCAGTACCATCAGAGAAACTTTTCCTTATGTTTCAAAAAATACTAATTGTACACATTAAAACAAATTAAAAATATAATAAATAAATAAAAAATCCACAGAATTAATCAAATAATACATAGATGTGGAACCAACTACCTCGGTGCAGAGAAAGTCTCGCGACATGATGCAAACCCCAATCACACATCGATTTCACTATAAGGGACCTATAACGGACCCAAAGTCAAGGTAGTTAACATATGCATCAAAAATAAACCAAATAAAACCAATCCCTAACTGCTATAATCACCCAAAATAAATGGGCGATCATCTGGGTACTTCGAACCTATGATGAAGTGTCTGAGTTGCCAGCCCGAGGTTAATATAGGGTTTCATGTGTTGTGCAATGCTAGAAAAATGAGAGTAGAAGCCTGTGGGAATTCGGATTAGTAAAAATGATGTGTATGGGGGTCTCGGTCTAACCAAGAAGAGGTTGTGCGGGGCAGAAAAGCGGCGAAAATCCGACCAGGTGTGAGGCAGCAGGGAAGGGTGTCACGGCTCATCGTGGTTTCCATTTCAGAGAGGGAGTGTCACTATAGGATGTGAGGTAGAAGGAGGATGGGGTCGCACTAGATGTTGTGAGGTAGCAGGACCCGCTAGGAGGTAGAGAGGGTTGGTGTGAGGCTGGTACGGTAAGAGCGGTGGGCTTGCTGTAAGAGGTGTAAGAACCGCGGCGTGGCGGGATGAAATACAAAAATGGTGTAGGGTTGGAGGGGGGGGGACGGAGTCCCCACATTACAAGTGGAGGGATGAAATAGAGAGAACTATGCATTCTATTGGGTGAGAGGAAATGAGAGGGAGATGAGAAAATAAAGGAAAAATTGGGGTAAGAATATAATAAAATGAAGGGAAATAAAAAGAAATGATCATATGGAATAAAATAAAATAAAATAAAGCTATGGGAAATAAAAATAAAATAAAACCTAAAAGGATATTGTAAAATAAACTATAAATAATAATGATAAGAATGATAACAACAATAATGATGGTAATCGTAATGATACAGGTAATAATTATTAATTAATCATAAAAATTAATCTCAAATGATCAAATTAATTTTAATATTTTTAGTAATAATGAATGAATCTAAATATCTAATATGAAAATGGTAATATTAACTGTAATAATTATATTTTTTATTTTTTTCAGATAGTTATTTAACCGCCTTCACACTTGGTATTCCTCTTTTCAAACTGGGTAAACCACATGGATTTGCAATTTCCATGCCCGCATGTTGGGAATTTTCATGCCGACACTCATTTATTTGTGAAATAATGGGAGAACACATGTTAGGATCCTCACACATTTTAAAAAAGAAATCATTAATCTGAAAATAAAATTATAATATAAAAAATAAAATTAAAGACATACTGAAATGAAATGCTCGGTCATGAAAATCTCACCACCATGAAAACATTCCTCCCTCAAAAAGTCAGTTCGAAGCTAGATTAGTGAATAGAGATAGGTAATATTGCTCAACCCATATCATTTACTACCAAGTTTCAAGCTCATCATTCAAATGCTACCATAGAATGTGTATCAATGTAATAGTCTTTCCATGAATCACATTCTCTTGAGAACCTACTATATGAACCGGCCGCTCAAAAACTAATATGCCAGGCTCTATCTCTAAATCCCCCCAATTCAACAAATGTGACAGATCGAGATATACCATTTTCATCTAGGATACATGAAGTAAATCATGAATTTACGTCATGTAAGAATAAAAATCTATCATTTAAGCCACCAAGGCAATCCACTCAGTAATCTCTAAAGGCACCACATACATCGATATCTGCTTCCCCTGCATCCCCAAGCGGTAGTGACCCAAACAAGGTGCCACCTTCATGAACACTTGTTCACACACTAAAAAATAATGATCTAATTTATTCTAATAAGTATAATCTTTTTGGAAACTCTGAATTGTGAAAAACCACTATCTAATCTACATGCATTTCTCAGACGTCTCCTGCACAATTCTCACTCCAAAAAGTGAGGTCTCTCCCACCTATTCCCAAAATAAAAAAGGCCGACAAGATAAACCATTGTGTTCCTCAATGTGTTCCATTATAATAGATTATTGGTAACTATTATTATAAGAAAACTCAACCAATCAAAAATGTTTATCCCATGAACCTCTGAAACCAAACACACATGCGTGACAAATGTCCTCGAGAATCTAATTCACCGCTCTATTTGGCCATCCTTATAAGGATGGTATGTCATGATAATCCTAATATATGACCCCAAAGACTTATGTAGTCCTCCCCATAACTAAGAGGTAAATCATGTGTCTATATCAGAAACAACCAATTATAGAACACCATGAAGTCTGGCCTACTCCTAAACAAACAACGGGCCAAGCTCATGCACCTTAATTGTAGCTTTGATCAGAATAAAATGAATTGACTTGGTTAAATGATCAATCACTAAACAGTTAAAATTCCATCACTTAGTTATACATGAAAATCTAACAATGAATTCGATTGAGACCTCATCCCTCTTATATATAGGAATGGGTTATGGATAAATTAGAATATATGGCCTCTGATGCTCTGCTTTCAGCTGATGATATGTGTATCACCTCGATGCAAATTCAGCTATGTCTTATCCCATACCTGGCCACCCGAACATGCAATGAATAATATAATACATCTTGGTAGTACCATGATGGATGACGAACTACGATTCCTGGCTATCCTACATCACCACCTTCCGTCGAGACAAAAGAACCATTGCATGTCCCCGGAATCACAACATCTTATTAGGACACAAATACTAATCAGAAGGAGTCTCCCCGCTATGATGAAAAAACATAGATCACTGACAGAACTCATCCATAGGCTACGCCCAATGAATAAAATCAAGAAGAGCAGGAGTCAATTGAATTATGGACTAGACAGAACCTCTGTTGTTCTCCATTCTCTCCCAGTATATCTAGGAAAAGGGCCCATCAAAGACCACTAATCACTGGACTTCCTCAATGCCTGCACAGGTCCCTTCTTGCTCAATATGTCATCCACCAAATTGACCTTGCCCAAGGTATAGACTATTTCAATTTCAAATCACAATAGATACTAGAAATAGTAGTGGTTCCTTAGATTGATATCATTATGAGAGATAATGTATTCCTTTCATTTATGGTGAGTGTAGACCAGAAAATTTTCCCTAAAGATGTAGTGACACTAATTCTTAATGGAATGCATCACTTCTTCCAACCCTAAGTCAATAGTTAGATTATTTTTCTCATAATTAGGGATCATGATTGAACTATAAGCCACCACATGATTATCTTGTAAGAGTAAAATCCCTAGGACCATACCAAAATCATCACAAAAACCACATATCCCTTCCTAGAGTTTGGTAAGATCAACACAGGTTTGGTGGTCAACCTCTAAATCAAATACTTAATAAATGTCTGGCACTGTGGACTCCATATAAAATTTTCCACATTTGTGTGAGTGCATTCATAGAGGAGGCAATACATGAGATGTCTATAAAAAATGCATGTAATAACCTACCAGTCCAAGAAAACTCGTGATCTAAAACACATTAATTAGTTGTTCCCACAACATAACTACCCCGATCATCTCACGATCCACTGAAACCTCATTTTTTGAGATGGAATGCCCCAAAAACCACACTTCCATAATCCAGAATGTGCACTTACATATTTAGGCATATAAGCAATGATCTCGAAAAGTGCCAAAAAAATCCTCATGTGATTCTCATGTTCCTCCTCAGATTAAAAAAAAACTGGGATGTCATCCACAAATACCAGGAAAAAAGAGTCGAGATGTTGGAGGAATACCCTATTCACGATTACCAGAAAAACCATCAAAGCAATTATCAATCCGAAAGGAATGAACAGATATATGAAGTGACCCTACGTTCACTATAAAGTTGTATTCGAAATGTATGATTCTTTCACCCTGAGTTGGTGGTATCTTGACTACAATTCTGTCTTGGAGGACTACTCTTCTCCAATTTATTTGGTTAAAAAAATCATCAATCAATTGAAAATCGAATTTATTCTATAGTAGTTACCTTGTTAAATTTCTAGTAATGAATTCACATATAGAGGGTTCTACAAGTCTTATTCATGAATAATACTGGGGCAGCCTAAGGAGAGATGCTTAGAAAAATGAATATTTGGATTCCAAATCATTCATTTGTATGTTTAATTCAAAAAAATCGGTGGCAACCATCATATATAATGGAAGAGATGTAGGATGTGTTCTCGACGCCAACTCTTTGGAGAACTCCAAATCCCGCTTTGGGGTAAGCTTGAAAAATCATATAGAAATACTTTTAGAAATACATCCACAATAGAATGTAACCCTCTCTAATAAGTAGAACTATCATTTTCCAGTGTAAGCGATGATAACTGATAAGCATGATTACCCAACTCGGAAAGTGCAAGTCTTGCGCAACCCAACTGAGAATCCCATTCCTCACAAAATACCTTTGGGCTAACTTTATGTTCCATAAAACTAACATGTCAATAATTGCAATCAATAAGCACTTGAATTCAAACCATCTAGTCTATGTCGATGATCACATCTAATAGATCCATATCAGGGACTATGAAATCCCACTATATCTTGAATCCTAACATAGAAAGTACACACAACGTACACCTAAGGCCTTGTTCCCTAATTTTCTCCAACAGTGTAACAAAATCCTTGAAAAAGATTATAGTTTGATTGGTAGGTTCATCAAGATCACAAGACGACCAAATATAAAGGAAAATGACACTCTTTTATCAAATAAAACTGTTGTCATATAAAATGTAATCAGAATTGAACTTTGTGTAGTCGAATGTTCTACATCAGATGTAACTGGTGCCTGATCCGAATCATGCAAATTCTAGTTACCTCTATGAGAATGACTGGATTTACCCTTTTATGGATAATTCGGAAATAAAATCATGTATTACCACCATGATGACCAAACTAAGATCTCGTCGTCCTAGTTGGCTTTGACAGAACTTGTACTCCTCTGGAATCCATAGATTCAGTCCTACTGTTGAAGGGTAGGTCACCCTACAAATGAACATCACCTGTCCCACAACTCCGCATTGTTACCAATGCTTGGGAGAGGAGGGACATTCATACTAGTTGTTTCATGCCTTCCTGTACAGATCGGACACCACAGACCCTGCACTTGATGCCCCATATGATGTCTTGTTGGACAGATGACATGAGCTGCCACTACTCTTCTTCCCATTCACAGGACGCATCCTCTTCTTTTTGGATGAGCATCCACTTCTAACCAATGACACTGATCCCGAAAACTTGTAATTTCAAATATCGGCAATCTCAACCATGAATGCAAGTTCAACCACCTTGACATATGTTCCCAACCTAAACAATAAGACATGAGTGTAAATTTCTTGTAGAAGTCCCTTCCCAAACATAAAAACTTTCCAATATTCATTTGAAATAATCTCAAGCATGTACCCAACTAGATTAGTATTGTGGTTTACATACTCTATCACTGTCTGATCACATTTTGAAAGGTTTATAAACAACTTGGATCTGGTGTAGTACATGAACTCTGTACAGTATTCCTTATTAATGATAGACTTTAAATCCTTTAACTCGTCTGCCACTACTTCCCATCCTGACGAACTTATTCACACAACATGAGACTAGAACCCTCTAGCTGAAATGAGGAACACATTACCCTGACCTCCTTGGCTATTTCAAGGAACTCGAACATATGCTCTATATTTTCAATCCATTCCTCTGGTTCTTGTGGTTCTGAGCTACCTCAGAATGAAGGAGTTTTATTCTTCAAAAAATCCAATGCTTTATCCATATTGGAGCAATAATATTCTCCTTTAGCTGAAATAGGGGAATTAGTAGGGTTCATCGCTTGTCCTAAATCCTGAATAGCTCGAACTACATCTTCTACCAATCTTTGATCAAGCATTATTGGGGAACATTCTATAGTATCCACCCATGGGTGATTGTAAGGAATCTGGGGAGGAATCATACTATAATGAGAAATAGTAAGAAAAATTACATAATTAATACATCATGTATTGACAAAAAAATAGTAAGGAAATCAGTCATCAGTTAACCAAATGTTAAAAAGTAACATCATTTCTATAAAAAATCTTCCATACCTGGTTTCTATGAACATTATGAAGCATGCACGTCTCATATTTAAGAGAAGTCAAAGAAGAATCCCGACACCCCGTGGTGACTCTGGGCCTATCACGATGTGTTCTCACCAGACACCCAACACGAAATCCAAATTCTGAGCCCCAATGGTCCTAACTCTTATCTAACTGGACTCATCCAAAATAAAATAACTCATACTATAAAACAATCATTTGATTAAATTTTTTCATGATCCATGTCGGGTCTCCATTCGAACCAAAGCCTGACCCAGACTCTTGTATGTACCAAAGGGCATTCTTGATCCCCACAGACTGGAAAAAGTTCCTAAGAATCAAAATAATACATGGTAATGACTTACCTGAATAAAAAATTCAAATAGATCAACCAACAATATAAAATAGACCAATGGTAAATGCCCATCCTAAGGTGCCATTAACAAAAAAACAAATAATTGAGTTGCATGTTTAAACAGAAAACCAAACAAGAGTTACCACATAGTATTGTGACCAAAAACCAATTAAACCCCCCCCCCCCCCCCAAGAGAGAGGACACCTACCTGAAGCCATATCTACAACACTGCACTGAGTATCCAGCTCTTTACCTAAACCACCGCTTCCAACCACCTTACCTTTACTTGAAACTGACATGACCCAATCTAGTTACAAACAATAGTGTATATAGAGTGTGAGAAATCTACCAATAGCATACCAATAAGAAAAATCATTTGACATATAAAGATTAAATGGTAATTTAGTTTCAAGTTTAACCATTGAAAATAAAGGACTATTTTATTAATTTTAATGGGAATAGTTTCAAAATAAATAACATTAATGGAAGAGTAGTTTTTAAGAATAAGAAACTATTACTCCTTAATAAATAAACACACATTTACCACTTTAGAAATAAAACAATTATACTTTTAAAAATAGAATCTTTTTGATTTTATCCCATACAGATGTCACACCATAGGCCGACGGTGGGTGTGATGTAATCCGAGGGCACCAAAGTGGGAGTAGACATATAGGTACTAGAAAAAGAATTAATTAGTGGGACCCTAGAACAACTTTTCTCAGAGAATAATGGAATTGGAATAACAATAATATACGTCCACATTCATGATCTAGTAGTAGAGAATAAAATCTTTAACCTTGTGGTCTCTAATCCTCATCCAAATATTAGTAAGTGTTTTAATCATGAAACCATTTATGTGAAACTGGGAATAATTCACTCTCGTATCACTATCACACTAGATGTAGTCTGCCCACCTATTACCTTGGCTTCCCATTAGGGCTCAATATTTCTATGTTCACATGCTTATTAAAGTCAAATGAACCAAACACATTAGTATTATCTATGTTTATCACCACAAATTCCCACACACAAAACCCCATTTGGAGACATTACACATAGGATGTATTTTTCCAAACCCAGCCTGCACTACTCACATAGTCAAATAAATAACTGCCATTTTATTTTAAGACTATACTAAAATTATTTAATACTAGAAAGTTTTATTAAACATTTTTTTTAAAAATCTGATGCATGACTCAAGCACCAAAACCCTAGAAAAATCCATGTTAACAACAAGAATGATTCTAAAGCCACCAAAAAAACAACCCACTGCTCCTGGACATAGTCACATACTAACTAAATATTTTTAATAGTTACAAAAAATTCACAGAAGCACTACAGGCAGAGAAAAGACACTTTATGTTACAAAAAAATACAAATTGCTGGCCTTAAAACTAATTAAAAATAGAACAAATAAATAACCAAATTTAAAAAATTAATTCCATTGTCCTTACATGGGAAACCACCTACCTCGGTATGGGAAATGCCTTGTGACTTGACACAAACTCCCGTTGCATGTAGATTTCACTGGATGTGACATATAATGGACCCAAAAACAAGTTAATTTACATATGTGATAAAAATAAACCCAAAACAACCAAACCCTTACCACAATAATTAGAAAAAATAATAAGGTGATCAAACGAGGTATGTCGCTCCCATAGAGAGGAGTCTAAGAGGCCAGCCTAAGGTCGACGAAGGGTGTTGTGGGTAGCGTGATGTAGGAAATATGAGAGGAGAATGCCATTGAGAATTAGGTTGAGCAATGAAAGGTGTGCGAGGGTCCTGACCAAACCTAGAAGAGGTTTTTGAAGGAAGCAAAGTTGGTCAAAGCTAGTCAGGTGCGAGTGATCATGGTAGGTTGTCAAAGATCATCACAACTGTAGTACAAGAGAGGTAATGGCAGTTTTGTGTGAGAGCCAGATGTAGGAAGTGGTCGTGGTGGGCAGTGTGAAGTAGCAGGGGTGGCCAGGAGGTGGAGTGGGCTTGTACGAGGGTAGTCCGGTGAGGGCGGTGGGCTAGGTGCAAGTGTAGGAAGAAATGTAGTGAGGGGGGAAGAAATTCATCGACGATGTAGGGTTTGAGAGGGGGAAGGGAGTTCTTGTGCAGCAAGATGGGGAGAGATATAGTGAACAATGCATTCTTCTAGTATATGGAAAAGGCTAGGGAGAGGTGAGAAGAAAGGGAAAAAGAGAGGAAATAAAATAAATAAAAAGTTAATGAAAATAAAAATAATGAAATACTGAATAAAATAAAATAAAAATTTAAGAGATTGGAAATAGAAATAAAATAAAACCTCAAAGGAAATTCTAAACTAAACTAAAAATAATATGGATCATAATGATCATAATAATAAGGATGATAATAATAATTATAATGATAATAGTTATTAATTAATCATAAAAATTAATCGCAATTGATATAATTAATCTTAATAAAGTTAATAAAAATAACATAATCTAAATATCAAATATGAAATTGATAATATTAATTATAATTTTTTTAATTTTTGTTTAATTTTTTTTCATTTGGTTAGTTATCCACCCACGCACCGAGGAAGCCACATGTCAAACTAGAAAAACCACACGGCTTCACCCATGCCCTTCCTGTAAGTTGGGAACTGTCAAGATGATGAGGATTTATCAACACGAAAGTGGGAAAACTCATTTCTGGCTCAACCTACAATTCAACAAAGGAATTATTAAAAAGAAAATAAAATAATGAGATAGAAACTAAAAGTAAAAACATACTAAAATGCGATTTTCAGGTATAACAATCAACATCATTAGACAATTATTTTAATAAAAATAATATAATAATTACATTCGAGTGAATCCTAAAAAATGCATCATGGGACAAAATATTCAAAATCATTATTACAATGATGCTTTTATGATAATAACATCAGTGGTTAATTCCAAAAAAAATTCTATTCAAAAAAATCATTACTCAATTCATTATATAGATATATCTGACCCACCAATCATAGTATAAAATTTCTATGTTGTGAATCATTAATAAAACACATAGAGATTTTTAGTTTAATTATAAAATACATTTAATCATTCATATTCACAGTATAGAAAATCAAATGTTGTTATCCCTTTAAAATAAATTGAATGATCATTTTAATAGAAATCGATTTATGAAAAATTCAAAAAATTGGAATTTATTTTTCATTACAAATACCTGAAAAATAAAAAAAATATTAATAAAAATGAATATACATTTTTGTGGGAAAATGAAATATTGAGGTAAATGATAAACACTCCATTTACTCATTTATAGGAAAAAACTAACCTATAAAGAAAATATAAGAAAATATTAATTATAATACACTTTCAATGTATGTCATTGATAAAAAGATTGGATATAATAAATAATTTATTTATAGATATATATATTCTTTAATAAATATTTTCATAAAGGAAAATTAATTCAAATGACAACATATAAACATTTAAAATAATGTCTAAAAAATCCCAAACTACATATTGGGTGTTTTTACATTCATCCTCTACCCTTTAGATTAATTAAATTACACATCTTTTTTACATTATTAATATAATTTTTTATGTTTATTCTCTTATAATTATTTAATATGCTACATATTTTCATGTTTAATTTATTTTGTAGATTGACATAGAACACATTAGTCATAGTAGTGGCCTTAAGATTCTAATATTCCAAATATCATTAGTATATTATTAATGGTAAGTATTATTAGTAATATTTTCCTATAAGATAGATAATTTTCTAGGAAAAATGTTTCTGTTATTCTAAAATAAAAGTAATTTAATAAATAAAAAAATTGTTAATTTTCTATGAATCATCATTGATAAGTTGGTTTTTAATAGTTTAAAATATAAATGATTATTCAGATTTAATTACACAGTAACTTTTTAAATTTATTTCTTTTACAAAGTTTAATAATAAATAATAAACATTGTTTACATTTTTATAAATTATTAATATCATTTTAGGGAACTTATGGTGACATTTCATGGAGAGAACAAAAATTTATTTATTTATGTACATGTTGATTTCGAAAAATGAATTAATTTATTTTAAAAAAATATATCTATATATTAATTTTATTTAAAAAAAATAAAAAAATGTAATTTATCATTATCATATAATATTATAGTTTTTTATGTTTTATTACTAATTCGTGATATGAAATTTCTAATATTATTCCCATTATCATTAAAACCAAACAATCAAATAACAATTTATAATGATGGAATGAGAATGAATAGTATAATTTAAGTAAATAATATTTAATTTATATAAGTGTGCTCAATTAAAATTTATTTTATTAATGTGATTAATCATATTCAAAAAGTGGTATATATAATTTTAAATGAATATAATGACGTTATTACTAAAAATGTGTATTTGAATGGTAGTTTTAGGATCATGATTTTATTGGTGAACATTAATTATTGATATTTTTTATAATTGATAATTTATTTATAAAACCCATCAATAATGTTATAGATATCAATTTAGTGTATTTAATATTTTTTAGAAAAATACATGATGGTTGTTATGAAAAAAAATCATTCTTCTAGGCTATAGAGTATCCAAACAGCATGGGGGTATTTTAATTTATCAATTAATGATAAGAAGTTGTGTTATGATTGATTCCAAAACAGAATTATATTTTACTTTAATAATGATAATTATTTCATTATATTATAAAGATTAAAATATTATAAGGGAAGGCGATGATTGAAAAAAAATTATTGATTGTGATTAAAATAATTAAATTTTCTTTTGATGTATTTTATTTAAAACACCTAAAGAATTTATTTATAATTTATCTTATGAGACATAAATATATATTATGTGGGAATGAATGTTTTAGAAGGATTTATTTAAGAATTTTTGAAAAAAGGTTCTATATGTATGTGAAGACGTAAAGTGGTGAAGGGGTCCTTTAATATATTACAGGTGAGTTATTTTTATAATATATATTTCATAATATTTAAAAGGGTAGTAATTATCATGAAATGAGTATAAAATTTGAACATAATTGATAAATCATATAATGTAGAGTAATAGAAATATTCCATTATCTAATATAATGATATGGGTTTATGAAAGTTTATAACATTATTCCTTAATTCGTTATTCTTATCACATTTAACCAATACCAAGGAGACTAACTTCATCAATGTGTTTTTTATGAAAATAATTTAAATTAAACTTATTAATTTTTTTGAGAATTCTAATTCTAAATTTTAATAAACATTATCATTATTTTTTATCTAGAGATGGTAAAAATTAATATCACTAAATGTATTATTAATACACACAAAATGTTTTTAAATATATTACATTTTAGGAATTGAAATAAACATTTTCCAAAATAATGAAATATATTGATTCACATGAAATTAATTTTTATTAAAATATGTATATTAACTATATTTTATATTCATTGAATTAGAAAAATTGAATGGTATATTTTGTACAAGTAAATAAAATAATAGAATAAAAAATAGATATATTGATGAAAAAATTTCAATATAGTCTCTGAAATCTTGACACAGAATGAAAAATTCAATATATTATTTAGAAATAATTTATTTTACTACTAAAATATATTTCTTATTCATAAAAAAATTCATAAATCATTAATTTATAATAAAATTATGATGATGTCATTAATGATATAGTTTTCTGTAAAAATTGTATTTTCCACTATTCAATAAGTATCAACAATTTTTCAAAAAGAACAGAAAATTCACCCCTAATATATTATTAAGATGAAGGATAAAAAATTTAATTCCTATTTATAAAATTCAAATTTAATATTTTAGAATTTAAATTTAAAATAAAAAAAATTAAATAGAAAAAAAAATTAGGTTAGAAAAAACATTTATCAAAATGAAAAATCATATTCATGACCCTTAAATTAAAAAAATTATTTCTATATTTAAAATATTAATATTAAATATATATAAATAAATTTAAAAGTAATAGAATATAAAATTTATTAGTAGTAAAAATAACTGGTTCATTAATGACATTTTATTATTGTTTGGTTGTGGTGGAAATTTTTAATACAATTTATAATCCAATTATATTGATTTATTTTATGTTTTAAAAAAATTATTTTTATGATATTAGATGAATGGATTTTTTTGATCTATGATATAATTACACATCATGGTTATTTTTGGTGCACAAGCCGAGTCAAACAAGAATATTCCAAGATTAAAGGATTATTATGATGTCGTAAATTAGTAATATTTTTATACTAGTATAGCAGTCATATATTTAATTTTTAATTATAGTAAATTATCAATATTATAATTAATCTCGTGAATATGATTTGAGGGTGAAATATTTAGAATGTATGAAATATAATTTCATTCTTTGATTAGTTTTTAAAGATAATGTATTTTATAATGAATTTTTATCGTTTAAATCATTAGTATAGTAGTCAATTTAAAATGAAAACCCCATATTATTATATTAATGTTCATATTTATCAATTAAAAGTAACCTTATAATAACCAATGAAAGGATTTAATGATAAAAAAATACATCGTCTTAAGTAGGTAGTTTTTAACACATATTCATGGATGGATATTTCATTGTAATTGTATAAGAGAGTGGAGTAAACGAAATACCACTTTTTAATATTAAATTAGTGATTAATATCATATTTAAAGATTAAATTCCAATTTTTTTCTACATTTGTTGGTTAATCAAAATAAAAATTTTATAATTTAGAGGTTGTAGTACTCACATACACTCATTCCATGATTTCATTTTTAATAAATGGGAATAGAAAAGAGACAAATTCAACTAACAGAAATATGATAACATATCTGTAAATTTATATACTATATAAAATTTTTTAATGTTGTTATATTTAATATGAGGAGGAATTAGTGAATATATGAAATATAATAAAAAAATCAAGTGGTTAGAAATTATACAATTCTACATTGATTATCATCATTGTGAAGGGAGTTAAATAATCTATGGATGGAATTTGAAGAGGAAAATAACCATATAAATAATTCTAGATGTTTTTATGATAGGGTTCGGTATAGTTTGGGGAAAAAATTTGTCAGTTTGTGTGAGTGAATGTGACGAGATGATAAATCATTTTATAATTGGAAAGGGATGAAATTTTAATAAAAACCAAAAAAAATATTAATAATTAGAAGAAGCTATGTATGAACATGGATCGAAAATCGAAAAATAATATATATAATATTTGATATTGTTGATAAAATCATTATCGACACATTTCCATGAATTTTGTAAACATGTTTGATGTAATCAAAAGTTAAATTTTTACAATTACAGTTTTACCTTTTAGATGGTATGTATCCTTTACCTAAGTAACATATGTTTATTAATGGAAACAATATCCCATATTATTTAATTTCAAACAATTTATTAATAATTTTTAAAAATTTTCAGCTAATTAAATTTTAAAAAATTATTAAAATTAAGAATAAATTATTTATTATTTAATAAAATACATTCTTTAGGAAAATTATGCATATCTTTTAAGAAATTAAATATTTCTTATTAAATAAGAATCATCATGTTAAATTATAATATTATTCATAAAAGTAATTATTATTCTTAAAAATGAAGTAAAAATATTTCAAATCATATTCATAATCAAATAATAAAAAAAATCATGGCATTCATATATCAGTATATTGCAATATTCACCAAACAATCAATTTTTTATGAAATATCTAAAAAAACATAACATTAGATAAAATTTCATATATCTAAAAATGAATATAATTTTTTGAATTTAAAATATAAATTTAGTAAAATTAATATTTTTATTAATGTATTTAAAATTATAAATATCAATTTATAGAAAACTACATTTTTTTATAATACGTATTGTTTTTCTGATAAAATAAAAATTAAATGTTTTTAACATAATTACTATATTATAAATATATATTGTTTATTTCAATCATAATAAACATATTTACTTGAAATCAAACATGAATTTCTATAAAATATATTTTTTAAAAAAATGTGAATTGATAAAAAATACTATTTGAAAACCATAAATATTCATTATATATATAATTAAAATTTTAAATAAATATAATTTTTATTTAGATAAATAGTTATGATATCTGAGTAGTAATCAAGAATCCTATATTATGGGATTTCAGTTTGAAGTAGATGTTCAGGTAAGATGGATCATGTGTAAATCACAAGGAGCATGAAAATATATTATATAATAATTTTCTAAATCAAATATCTCAACAGTTCATCATGGGAATGGAATAGGGAAAACCCAAGTAATGATTCTTATTCCCCCAACATTTAAAAAATGAATTCAAAAGATGTGTATTATATTTTCAATTCTATTTCTTAATACATCGATTATTAATTTATAAATATTCCTAACTAAATGTATACATTATAATATAGTGGTTATTAATTATAATAATAATAAAAAATATATATACGGTTTTCATTTTAGTTTATCATATTTTGTGAAACATAATACTTAATATTATATTTTTTTAGTAGATTACATAATGAAATATTAGGTTGTCATATTATCCCCCATAACAAAATTGCATCCTCACAATTTTAATAGTTATTTTATAATGAAAATAGCGAAATTTATCTATAAGATGACTTGAAGTTTTTTTCTAATGATATATCAATCACACATATTAGCTTATAATAATTAATTCTCTAATATTATGTTTTTTAGTCATCATTTAATTTAAATCCTCAAAATAAACTGATGTGAAGAAGTATTTTATTTAACCATTAGTGTTATGTAAATCATTATGATTCATTAGACCCTCAAACCTGTATTTAGTGCTCATAGATAGAAAAATTACATACTCAAATTGGCACCAGATGTAAAAGATTGGACATGATAATAAATAAATAAATAAAATAACAAATGTTTATTTCATCTCTTTGATTTTGGGGATTCTTTTTTGTTTATTGAAATTGATAATTAGGGTAAAATAAAAACCAACAAAACACATGTTCTTTGTACCATATATACATTTTTTCAAATATATAAAAAACAACATAATCCATAATTAATTTTTAATTTCTCTGATATATTTTCCACCTGTTATATCCATAAAAACATGTCTTGTATACCAGCATTCTTCATAACATGGTGAAATGGAAGGAAAAAAAGGGTGAACTAAATTTATTAGTAATTGAAAACATATAATTGATGTAATAACAACATAACCAAAGGAAATCTATTATGTCATTATTAGGTAAAAAAATATATAATAATACTAAAACATATAACATGATGTGTCAAAGAAAATAAATTATATCCTTGGAATAAATAATTTTGAGAAGATACTAATCAAATGTATAATATTAGACATCATAATAATACTGTCATATCCTTATTCATTAAATGTTTATTGTCATCAAGGCTATCATTAATAAATTTTGGTGAATTTAGTTTTCATGAAATAAATAATAATCCTTATTTTTCCTATTATAAATTTTTAAATAGATACGGGTTATATAATACACATCCCCACTACTCTCTTTTTTTATGTCCAATTAACTGACCATAGAAGTCAACAAGACATTTCATAACATTCTATGAGGAACCATTTTCTCAATGAATAAATGGAATTATATATAATTAAGAATATATAATATCAGAACATGATGAACATATTTTATATATTAATAATCATCTAGAAATATATTACATTTCCCCTTTCTGAAAGATTCTATCACATTATCCTAACTCATACTGAGGTACAATGTTGACTGTTCATCAATTCATAAAAACATTTCTAGTTATCATAGAAATTTGAATAAATTTTGATAAAAAATGATACACAATTCCCACATGTAAATAAAATAAAAATATTTATAAGTGACCATCATATGATCTGAGTTTTTAAAATGATATTTTCACACTATATAGAGAAATTGGTATAAAATAATTTCAATAAAATAATAACATGATATTAATCTATCCATAAATATGAATTGGATGGTTTCAGTATAACGTTACCCAAGAAATAGGAATAATAATCAAATGTATTATTTGGTAAGAATTTATATTATCATTATATAATATAATAATACGACTTATTTTAATTAAAGAGAATAATGTATCAATACTAAATTAAATAAGTGCAAAGATTGATCATAAGTAAATGAATGAAAATTTAGAGATATAAAATTCTTACTATAGTGGAAAAACCTAATCCATATTCACATGAATATGGGAAAATAATTTCGCAATTAATCCTCATCAAATGAAATTATTATGAGTATAATATATCCATAGTATTTTAATTCACCACAAAAATGTATCATTCTTAACAAATTTTAACATGTCTTATTGAATTAGAATTGAAACAAATAAAAAACCAGTATAGGTTATTTAACACTATAATTAAATCCATATGAAATACATTATTAATAATTTAACTTTTAATTCCATTATTATTATATAATTCCTGATATAATATCTTAAATTTGTAGCATGTAAACATCATAAATGAAATTAGGTTCATAATACCAAACATGTCATAAAGAGAGGAATTTGAAATGAAATCCATTTACTGTTTTCCAAAATATCATATAAATAATTTAACCTCTAGTGTAAAAAATATATATATCATAATCACATAATTCAAAACTATTCTCATATCATTTTTAGTTCATTCATTCTATTAATCAGTAGTCTCTACAAGAATGATTAATAATTTTTACAAAAGATTTTTATGGTCATGATCATTTTAAATAGTTTCACAATAGAGGTGTATGCATTTATTTATCATTAAAATATCACCATTAGTAGATAAAAAATTTCAATATTAGGTATTAATTGTAATTATTTATAATGTTTCAAATTCCATTCATTATCACATTATTCATTATTTATGATGTTATAATTGATAATAAACATTTTTAGGTGAATGGTTTCTATCAAATGTTGTTTTATTAGTTTATTAATATGATAGTAATATAAAAAATATATAAAAAATAATAAATTCTTTTCATACTAATTAATATCATGTTTTTCTAAAAATTACGATCACATTTATTATATATATATATAAATTAATTGTATTCTTATGTTGATTGTAATACCCATTAAAACCTGAACATATCATGATTTAAGGAATAATAAAAAGAAATTTTTTTTAAAATATAACTATAACAGCAGAAATTTATTAATACACAGAGTCTATTAGTGCAATATTTCATAATTTTAAATATTTATGAGATGAAATAATTTAGATGAAAATATTTCAGAATTTTAGTAAATGGTTATCCAACAACTATGCTTTTTTTTAAATAATTAATTATTTGATTGGAATTTTTTTAACATATCATAAACTGGCTTTTAGAATTTTTATACCACAACATCTATGATATCAATAATATCATACTTACCCTTTAATACCATCCTTAGATCCTTCCTAGTAATTTAGTGGAGGAAAACAAAACTAATTATGCCTTATAGGTAGTATTTTTAACAATGTAAGAAGAAAATTTTGGGTTTTCATACCAGATATGGTATACAAAAAAATGATAATTAGGATAATAATGTAACAATAATGCATGTTAATTATTCTAATATCATTATATATGTGTTTTTTAATTTATATTAGGAAGATAAATTAAAAGAAAAACAATGATGATGATAATACTTTTGTTGGGAACAAGAATTTTTCATTGATATCTCCTGTGAAATGCTGACATTATACTATCTATTTGTTATAAGATTCATTATAATTATCAATATTGAAATAATTGGTTAAAAATTTCATGTTTTCAAGGAGAAATTTGAATTTATGTTATACTGTAATTGGAGAAGAAGTTACCCTTTTATAAGTAATGTGAATGCCAGATGTATGAGCAACTGTTACATTTTTAATAATATATGTATATTATTCATGTCTTATTGGAAAAATGGAAATAATATGAGATTAAAATGTGTTTTGGTAAAAACCATCCCAACCCACACCTTTTTATTCAAATTTGGGTGTTTTATGCATTTTCAATAAAAATATTTTCCCTTTTACCCAAACATACTTCTACATTGGTATGTAAATTATAACTATTGGTAATTAATTTTTTTCCAAAATAATTTGATTAAAAATTTTACAAAATCTAATATATATATTTTCAAATATAAAATATTATTAAATAAAAATTTCAAAAGATAAAAATCTATTATTTTAACATAAATACATGTAATCTCATTGAAAGTGTTTGTTTATTAATCAAATCCTTAAGAATTAATTTTATATATAATTGAAAATTATCTCTCATTGTAATTTTAATTTATATTAAATTATTAATAATTAATAAATAATTGGTATGTGTTTTTTAGGGAAATTTAAAAAACATATCTCCCTAGAAAATAATATATTCATTAGGATTACTTAAAATAATATTTTTTACAAAAAGTATCATTTAAATTTGTTATAAAATTTTGTTGATAGGTTTTCAAATTTCAGTAGATTTTTTGAAATGAATAACATTTTTTTATAAAATTAATATTTTCATACATAAATTGTAATATAAATTTATAAGTCATTCATACATAATTGTAATGTCATATAAATTATATGTTTTGTGAAAACCATATATTTCAACAAAATAAAATCTATTTCCAAAAAAAATTCATAATAATTCATTATTGTGGTTAGAAAATAAAAAATAAAGATCATTATTATCAATTAAAATTATTTGAAATTGATAAATTCTATATTTTTAATGAAATCAAAAAATATAATTATAAAACAATGTTATTTGGGAAATAATATTTTAATATATTCACTGTAATTATTCTTGTATAATGTCATTTAACAAATAAGTTACTGTTAACCAATTACTAATATCAACCATAATTTTCATCATTAACTGTAACACCCTATCCTTCCATTGTACACTTCTCTTTAAATAATTCAATAGCTTGTGTTATACGCAATATTGAGTTCTAGGACACCACAACCAGTCAAACTATCCATTATAAATAGTAATTCAAACTTTTGGAATTTAATAATTTTAAATTTTCAAAATGATGTTAATTTTTGGATTTAAAATATCAAAATTATCTTATGGTAAATTATTGGTATTTTTCTAAAGACAATAAATTTTTCTTGAATTGTGAAATACACTATGTTATTCTCTAAAACCGACTTTTTATTTAAATATTTACTTATTTTATATAAATCTATTTTATGTCAAAATAGACACATATACCAATATATTTTCAATTTAATTCATTGGATTCATTTTATAAGAATATTATATATATACAATTTCATTGAACTTTTAACATCTTTAACCAACCTCCAAGGCACATTTGAGAATTTTCCTAAAATGTAACTTCATCGCATCTGTTAATTGAATTTCAAAAATCTTATAGAAAAGGTTGACATCAAAAATTAAAATGTGGTTGAATGGGATGGAAATAAATTTTGGTGAATAATATCTTTTGAATTTTATTTACCATCATCACTAGAAAATAGGTTAATTAATGCTAAAAATTATATTATAGAAAAATATCCTAATTCTATTAGATATGTGTATTTCTATTAAATCAACCATAGGAATAAAACATGATCCTTTTGTTCCACATGGATTATATTAAGATATTTATTATTATATTATTTAAGGAAGAGTTAAAAATGTTAAATTCAATATTTAATAACTAAACAATATTTAATATAGTGTTATTCCTAATATAAATTAGACTATAAATATTAATTATAATGATAAAATGATTACCTAAATAATGGTATTTTATTTAGAATTTTTAGATATTAAATAATTAAATTTATTTATGATGCGATGATGATGCAGTAATTGCCTTATTTTTGAAGGAAAAAATATTGAAATTATAAACAATAATATAATTGTAAATTGATACTTTTGATATATTCCATGAATTTTATAGGTTAATATGTCATGATATGGTTGATTAAATAATTTTTTTTCAAAGTGATAATGTTTTTATAACTTTTACAATAACCAAATTCAAAAATATTGTCCAAATTGACATAAAATAGTTTTTTATAAAATAAGATATTTTTAATTGATATAATTTTTTTAAAACACTAAGATTTGGCCAAAAGACATTGATAAGGTTATATATATCAGTAATGAACCACATGGGGTTCTATGGAATTTTTTTAGTATGTTTATTAACCATTTATTATAAAAATACAAGAATACATGGTAAAAGATAATATATTTTACTAAGAGTGAAATATAATAAATATGGTTAATATGGGGACCTAAAATTGTATAAAACCTATTGGTTGATAGGTTTAAAAACTATACCTGCCATAGCCTCAAAATAAATCCTTTTGGAGCCATTATTAATTGAAAATGATAGTATAAGAAAAATAATATTTCAAGCTTTTCGTAAAGTGACTCCCACCTCTCTTATAAATAGGTACTTCTCCTTCACTCAAAATAAAAAATACAATTCCATTTGTATTAGCTAGCCCCTACTCAAATATCCTCTCAACTACCCTTTGTTCAATCAAGAGGACTTACTTTGATCATAATCTAACCTTAGGAGTGATTTTGATCAAATCAAATAGAAGCACCCAAAGAATTGGTAATAATTTCATCACCACTTCCAATATTAATTTTCTACCACTTATTTCATTGTTTTTTCCATATAGAAATGATAACTATAATAAATTATACTTAATGTGAGGTTATTTTTAATTTGGTATAACCAAATTCATTATTCTTCCCATCCTATGAACGAAAAAGTCACCATATATGCGTACGTATAGTTTACCGTCTCCACATCATGGAGTTGTTTGTTATTCAACACATAATTATTTGTACGGGTATAATAATTTGTATTATTTATGTAAATAATAAATATAACATTTTAATGTTTCATTTTATCAGATATGAAATCCAATTACAAAAAAATTCACCATCAATGGAATGATATCGTTGATCGTGCAGACGTATGTATTACCATCTCAATGAACGTGATCAAATTCATTCCCCATCATAATCATTCAAGAATAATATTTATTTTAGGATTAAAAATAAATTTTAAGAACTAAATATCATTCTTGATTTAAATCTAATACATCATATCAAATCCAAACATGACTTACCTAACAAACCATATTAAGAAAAATGAATTAGTTAACACCTAGTACATTGATACTACTGAAATATTATTAACAAAGTAATATTAGAAGATTGTATATGATTTAATATTTATTTATTTGGTTATATTATAATTTAATTACAATGATTTATCTATTATACAATAGGTTATTATAACCTCGATAATTGAAATGTACAAGGTAAGGGTTAATTTTAAAATTTCTTCATTATAAAAGGTTGTTTATATGTGTGTATTTATTGGGACCTCATTATCACCCACATTCATGTTTCATAAAAATGTATTTCAAAACATTTTTACTCATTCATTGAATATGGTTTAAATTCAATTATTCCCTTTGATTAAAATTTTGTTAAAGTTTTATAAAGGATTCATTCCTTTATTTTCCAACAAAGGTCCTTTTTAAAATTCGTGACAAAATTAAGGAAATAATGTTTTCCTAACTTATATGGTGTGTATGGATTATTTCAAAAATATAACTCCTTTAAAGATTCCCTTACATGTTTATAAGAATATTTTCAAAATAATGGTATTTTTTATATAATTTTGTGAATTTTAAATGGTTTCAAAATAGAAATATATAGTTCTCTAAAATAGTTTTGATTTCATCTATGTCAACATTTTTTTATTGATTTTATACTAGTTTTATGTTGATTTATTATGATACCATCTTCTATAATTTATTTGTTTTGTGATATTTTTTAATTTGAATGTGTTATTTTCATACCATTCATGGTTTATGGTTAATTTATTATCATTTCATATGTTATTTTTTAAATGATTTTTATGTTATGTTTCAAATTTTTCATGTGAGGAATCCATTGGATGTAGTGAGTGACGGGAGGAGCCAACTATAGCACCTCGATGCATCAGTAGGTCTAATGAGACAAACTTGTTCATTTTTATAAGTCCTTAACTAAATCTTATTTTTATTATTGGAACGAGGCCATGAATATGTGGTTATAATGCCTGGAATTATGGATTCCATCATTACGAAATTAGATATTGATATTACTAGTGATTATTTGACTACTGGAATATCCATGAGAATAAGTAAATGGAATTATTTGATTTATATTTTCCATATTATGCTGAAGTTTATGTATAAAAGGATTCTGTTTTAGTGTAATAAATTACCTTAATTGTTTATGATCATTTATGATAGTTTCTAATATATTATTATCCTTATATAGCATTTGAGCTCATCCCATTCTATCTTTTATCATTCCCATGATGCAAAGAAATATATTACGATTAACCTATAGAAATATACTAAGGGATAAGAGTGGTTTCAATGGGGACACAATGATTTTGTTTTTTTATTTCATGACGTAATCCGAAACTTGTGTATGTATCTAGCATGTCCAATGAAAATAAACTAATCATTTATTTCAGAATTGATCTATTGTGATCATGAAAATGTTATGTAATAATGAACTAACTCTAGGAAACTATAGTCAAGGAATTACAGTTGGTATTAGAAGAAGTTTTGTACAATCCTTGGAATCTAGATTTAGAAAAAACACTAATTATAGAACATTACACTAAGTCATACATTGAATATTGTATATATGATCTTCTTAGAATTTTGATAATGTCGATATTTTTTGGGTATTCCATGAATAACATCCATGTCTGTATATGATAAGGTAGAGGAAAGTCTAGTATAGATGTATATTAGAGTGATAACTCTTACATGGAGTTTCGAGTTTGACCCGAGGAATCCCGATACATGACAACATAACTTACTGAATTCTTTTTGACAACACTCATGGGCGATATGCATAGGATAATTTACATTTTCGATAGAAACCATTATACTGAATTTCTGAGTAAATACCTCTGTAAATAATTTTTTATGATTATGGATTATATGCATAAACTATTAAATAAATTTTTTGTATTTAAATAGTTTGGAATTATTTAGTGTGATTGATAAACTAATTTATTTTATTCTATTATTTGGAGATGGAGCCTAATGGAAGGAAGAGAAACTATATGAATTCATGTAATCCATGTATATATATCACTCTTACTCAGGGTAATTATAGTGGCGGTGGTGACACAACAGGTGTTGAACTACTTATAACCATAATGGGACAACTCACTCAGGTTATGAATAATAACCATACCCCTATGGAGAACCCTGATCCACAACAAGGAGGATCAATGTTAGACCCCTTAATACGAATATAGAAACCAACATTTGATTGGACTACAAATCAATTTTTATGTGAGAAATGGATGTGTTTTTTAGAGAAAATACTCCAGGATTTGGGGTGTAGAGAAACAGAAAAATTTATCATATTAGTTAATCTCTTCATTTGAGATGTAGATCAATAGTGGTCATTATTTGAATATATAAAGGAGGTTGAAGAAGTATCAAATATGGACTGTATGGAGTTTAATTAACATTTCTCAGGAAAATGCATCCCTCGTGACCATCAAGCAGATATGGAAAGACAATTTATAAGACTGAGGGAATATGATGATGAAAATGTCATAATTTATGAGGCTAACATTTCAATGTTATCATGGTAAGTAAGAGATTATATAAGTAACCTAATGGGAAGATTGATCAAATATTTGACGGGTTAAATCCATTTCGTTATTGAACATTTGTCTCACAATCTATCTCATCGTACAATGATATTGTCTCATGCCCTATCAATATAGAAAGAAGGATTTCACGATGTCTTAAGACTTTATAAGAAAACAAGAGAAGAAGAGATATCCTGAACACTCTAGAGATAAAAATAAGTGGAAAAAGGGAAAATATGAATTTCTATCCTGCAGTAAATGTTTGAAGAAACAGCCCGGTACTTTCCTGATTGGAATAGGAGTCTATTACAAGTGTTGTGAAAACGACCACCAAGATCATTTTTGAAAGGGATAGATATAGGATATCAATGTTGAATTCTTCAATTGTTGAGAAATGGGGAATTATGAAAATTAAAGTCCTATGTACTAAGGAAACATACCTAAAAATGTCCAAGGGAAAAAGGCCACAATTATGGGAACACCAATACTGTGGTTAAATCTGTGAATGACGTATTGGTAGGTAATTTAATGGTTTCCTCAAATAAAGACAATTCATTACTTGATTTTGAATCATTTCATTGTTTCATATTTTCCTAGTTTTCAATGAAAATTAGACCTTTACAATTTTATTTTACAAGGGATATGTTAGTAAAAACTAAATTGTGAAGTATCATTAAAACATTGTTTTGTGAATTAGTTCCCATTAGGTCATATAAAAGCCCTTTATCATCTGATCTAATTGTCATACCTATTGTTTAATTATATATAATCCTGAGTATGGATTGGATTTTGTTTCATGATGCAAAAATTTATTATAGGAAGCAGGATGTTAAGATTTTTATGGGTGAATATGAGTACCTTAGCATTAGAGCAGAAATGTCACCGTCTAATTACTATCTAGATCAACCCCTAGAAGATCTACTAAATTCAATTATTTGGGGGGAAGAGAATGAGATAACTATAGGTGAGGAAGAAATTGTTCAAATAGAGGATGATCCTATTTTGTAAAAATATGTTGATGTGTTTCCAGAGAATTTACCTTAATATCCTACAGAACAAGAAAATATGTCTTGAATTGATTTCATTCCATGTTCAAGGCCCATATTGGAAGACCCATTATATAATAGTCACTATATAATTAGTAGAACTGAAAAAAAACTAGAGGAATTGAATAATAAAGGATTTATTCACCCTAGTGTTTCTCCATATAGAGCCCCTTTTATTTTTTTTAAGAATAAAAAATGGATATATGAGGTGGTGCATTGACTATAGGGAGATCAATGCTATAACAATAAAGAACAAGTATCCCATATCTTGAATTTATGATTTATTTGAGAAAATTCATAGATATCAATATTTTTCAAAGATTGACCTTCGATCTGGATATTAATAGTTATTTGTGATGAATGAAGACATTCCAAAGATAGCATTTCATACAAGGTATGAGAATTATGAGATTATAGTAATGCATTTTGGATAGACTAATGTACACTTTATCTTCATGGATGTAATGAAAACTGTTTTTAAGGAATACTGTGATGACATTTTAGTGGTATTTATTGACTATATCATGGTATACACCAAAAACTATGATGATCGTGAAAAGAACATGCACACTATTATATATTATCTAAGAAGAAATAAATTATATGGGAAGATTAGAAGATGTGAATTCTGGTTTTAGGATATTCGTACTATTGGACTTATTGTATCTATGTATTGAATCTCTATTGATCCTTCTAAGACAATAGAAATACATGAAAGGCCAGAAACAACAAGTATAACTAAGGTATGATTTTTTTTTTAGAAGGTTATTATCGATTTCTTCAACGATATTTCCCTATTTACTAACAAAATAACCCAGCTCACACATAAATGGGTTAAATATATTTGGACAAAAGAGTGTGAATAATTTTTTGAATAACTGAATAGAAAATTAGTCAGTTCTCATATCTTAACTCTACCATCAAGAAATGATGGATTTTTTATTTGTAGAGATACTTCAATGAAATGAATTGGTTGTGTCCTTATGTAGAATGATAGATATATTTACTATGCATCATGAATGCTTTAAATTATTGAACTAAACTATCCCACTCATGATCTTTATGTAGCAACTGTAATATTTTCTTTGAATATTTAAAGACATTGTCTCTATTGTGAAAATTTCCAGATATATACTAATCACAAGAGTTTTAAGTATATTTTCTTACAGAAAGAACTCAACATGAGAGAATAGGTGATGGATTGAACTACTTAAGGATTATGATTGAACTATACGCTACAACTCGGTGAAGGAAAATAATGTGGAAAATGATTTGAGCAGAAATGATTACAGAGTTTTGAACCAGATTATAGTTTAATGGAATCCAATGTTCATAAATCTAGTAAATATGGATAGGAAAAAATCCTAGAAGGTGAAACATCAATAAAATTTTAAATTGTTTATAGATAATCATTACTAGAAATTATAAAAACATATTAGACTGATGATGAGGAGATTCAAATGTAAAAATAAAGTAGTAAATGATGGGAGATTGATTGACTTCATATATGAAGAAGGTATTTTGAAATTTTGGTTTAGACTTTGTGTTCCTTGAATACCTGATCTAAAAAGAGAATTATCAGATGTTTCTCACAAGTCTAATTTCACTACACACCCATCAAGCACTAAGATGTATATATATTTGAAGGAACATTTTGTGTGGGACAACATAAATATGTAGATTTCTGAATAGGTGTCATGATGTATGTTTTTTTAAAAGTTTAAGGTTGGAAGAAAACACCCTAGAGGAATCATGCATCCTCTTCTCATACATGAGAAGAAATGGGATGATATTACGATGGAATTTTTCGTGGGGTTACGAAAGACTCTTAGATGGAATAATGCATTACGTTCATTGTTGATTATGATAAAAAGTCACCGAAATTTTATTCTGTAATACATTATTTACCACTTGAACGTTTAGAAAGACAAAAAATTAATGATGTTGTAAGAATTCATGGATTACCCATACAGATTGTTTTTTATCATGATCCCATTTTACATCAAGATTTTTTAAATGTGTTCAGAAGTCCCTAGAAACTAGACTTTATTTTTTCTCAGCCTACCACACTCAAACTAATGTAAAATCAGAATGGACCATTCAAACCTTATAAGACTTGTTGAGATCTTGTGCACATGACATTCAGGGTTTGTGGGATCGCAATTTACCTATGGTAGAGTTTTGCTATATCAATAGCTTCCACTCAAGTATTCAAATGGCACCATATGAAGTATTATATAAAAAGAGATGTCAGACACTAACTTTTTGAGATTATGTTTGAGAATGAAAACTCATAGGCCCTGAACATGTTGAGGAAATAATGGAATAAGTGAGGATTATAAAAAAAAAACATAAAATTAGCGCAATATTGTAAAAATAAAAAAATCGATGACTGAAGGATCAATTTGAAATTTCAAGTATGAGATCATGATTTCGCGAATGTATCTCCATGGAAGGGTGTTGGATGATTTGGTAAGAAGGGTAATTTATGACCCAAGAATATCATACCTTTCAAAAATCTAGAACGAATGGGATTTGTAGCTTACAATTTGGAAATTATTCCCTATCTCCCCAATATTCATGATGTGTTCCATATATAATTGATAAGAAAATACGAGCTTGACCCGACACATGTACTCACCTATGATGAAATAGAATTAGAACTTGATCTAACTTATTATGTGGAGCTTTTCATGATTCTTGATACCAAATAACACATGTTGATAAACCAGATGACTCGTCTGGAAAATGTTCTACAGAGAAACCATATAATGTAAGAGGCAATGTTGGAACATGAGGAACATATGACAAAGAAACACATGAATCTTTTTATACCGTAATATTCTATAAATTTCAAGGACAAAATTATATAAAAGTGATAATTATTGTATCACCTCAAACATCTATGGTATACATCTCTTCGAATAATCCAATAACATTCCTTGTGTGCAACGTTGAGTTCTAGAACATCACGACCAATCAAAATAACTGTTATGAATATTAATACCCAATTTTTGAAATTTTATTAATTTTATTTTTCAATATGTAGTTCATTTTTGGAATTTGGAAGATCATAATTATCTTTCAGTGATTATTTGATATTTTTCGGACAATATTCACCTTTTGATGAATAGTGAAATATACTGGGTTATTGTTTAAAACTGACTTTTTATTTAAATAAATATTTATTTTAATTAAATTTATTTTAGAAAAAGATTGCTAAAAAATACCTATATATGATTAATGTAATTAATTGGAGTTGTTTTATAATTAGATTAGATATATAAAATTTTATTGGACTTTTAACATCTTTAACCCACCTTCTATACAGATTCGAAAATTTTCATAAAATGTAATTTTACTACATCAGTGAATTGAATTTCAAAATTTTGGGAGGCATTGTTGACATCAGTATGTAAAATATGGTTGAATTAGATGAATATAATTTTTCTGTGAATAGTTACTTTTGAATTTAATTAACAACATGTAAAAGTAAATATGGTATTCAAGGGTAAAAATAATATTATAATTACCCCACACATGTCCTAATTCTATTGGATAAGTTTTCATTGACCAAATTCCACAATAAAAATAAAATATGATCCTTTTGGTCGTTATGGATTAGATTTAGACAATTATTACCATTTTATATAACAAAGATTTGAATGTATAAAATTGAATGATTAATAACGAAACTATTTTTAATATAGGGTTACACTTAAGAAAAATTAAATTATAAATATTAATTAGAAATTAAATTTTTTTCTCACATAACGGTATTTTATTAATAAATTTTTAACTTAAATTTGTTAATTTAATTTATGACAAAATGATGATGATGTAATATTTACCTTATTATAGAAAGATTACAAAACTAATGTTAGGAATATATATATGTGTGTGTGTGTAAAATAATACTTTTGATGTTTTAAATGAATTTTATAGGTTAATGTGATATTTTATTTTTGATCAAATAAATTTTTTAGGTGATAATGTTTTTATGACTTTCACAAAAACTAGATAATAAATAGTGTAAAATTGACATAAATGTGTTTTTAAACAAATTCTATATTACTAATTGATATAATAATCCAAAAAATCAAAGGATCATACAAAGGACTTGTATAAGGTTATATATATCAATAATAAACCACTTTGGATTGGTATGAATTTTTATAGTATGTTTATTAACCATTTATTATAATAATATAAGAATACATGGTAAAAGTTAAACTATTTAACTAAGAGTTATATCTAAAAGATAATGTTGATAGGGTAACCTAAAACATTATAAAACCTATTAGTTGCAAGGTTTTTTACCCATCCCCACCTTATACTCGAAATAAATCCCTTTGGATCCATTTTAAACCGAATATGATTATATAATAAGAAATGCATTTCAAGCTTTTTCTAATGTTACCCTGGCCTCTCTTATAAAATATCACTTTCCCATATCTTATATTAACACCTCCAAACCCTTTGGCTCTGAAAAACCCTACTAACATATCCTCAAAAGTACCCTCAAATAATCCTAGATGCCATTTATTTATAATAAACAACCTATGGAGCTCTTTTGATCAAATGAATAGGAATCACCCAAGGAAGAGGTAATAATTTCTTCACCTCGTTCAAAGTTCTTTTTTCCACCTCCTCTTTCATTTTGGTTTCCATACCAAAATAAAAAATATAAAACCTTATACTCGCTATGATGTTATTATAAATATGGTACAAACATATTAATTATTCTATTCACCCTACGAATGAAATAGTCTCCATATGTGCGTAAGTATGGATTACCATATCCACGTCATGCTGTAGTTTGTTTTTAAACACATAATTATTTGGATTGGTATAATAATGAGTATAATTGGTGTAAATAATAAATTTAAAATTTTATTTATTATTTATATATGATATATCATCCAATTAAATATGATTTCACTGTCAATAGA
This sequence comes from Viscum album, assembly GCA_963277665.1. Classification (NCBI taxonomy): domain Eukaryota; kingdom Viridiplantae; phylum Streptophyta; class Magnoliopsida; order Santalales; family Viscaceae; genus Viscum; species Viscum album. The sequence goes on from OY728156.1 coordinate 1,842,795,091, forward strand.
ATGATATAATCGCTCGTGTGTACCTACGGATTACCGTCTCCAAAAATGTGATGATATTCATTCTCAATCGTAATCATTCAAGAATAATCTTCATTTTATGAATAAAATAATTTTTAAGAACATAATATCATTTTGGATATGAATCATATACATCGTATCCATAACATACATGACTTACGTTACAAAACATATAAAGGAAATTGAATTAGTTAACAACTAAAAAATTGATACTACTGAAATAACATTAAAAAAGCCATATTAGAAGATCATACATGATATCATATTTATGTATTTGGTTCTTTTATAATTTAATAAAAATTATTTAACTATTATATTGGAGTTTAACTTACCCCCAATCAGGGAAAAACACATGGTAAGGGTTAATTCTACAATCTCTTCAATATAAGTTGGTGTTTATACGTAAGTATCTAATAGGACCTCATTATCATCCACATATGTGTATCTTAAAAATTTAATTTAAAACATTATTAATATTTCCTAGACTATGGGTTAATTTAATTTAAACCATTTTTTAATTTTAATAAAATTTGTATAAAAGAATCATTCATTCATTTTTGAAACAAGGTCCTTTATGATATTTTTGACAAAATTAAGTAAAGAATTTTTTTAACATATACGGCGAGGGAGGCTATTTTCCAATGTTATAACACCTTCAATGCTTCTCTTACAAGCTTATAAGAATATTTAAAAAATAAATTCTTTCTTTTGTAATTAATTTACTTTTAAATGATTTCAAATTAGTAAAATATATTTCTCTCAAATAGTATGGATTTAATTTATGTCGACTTCCATTGATGGATTTAAATTTTGTTGGATGTAGATTTATTATAATAAATTCTTCAATATTGTAGTGACGTTTTTGTGATATGTTTGACTGTCGATGTTTTATTTTTATACCATTCATTTTTTATGGTTAATTTATTAACATTATGTGTGCTAGTTTTAATGATAATGTTTTTGTTATGTGTCAAACTTTTCGAATAAGGTGTAATATCCCAGACCTTCTTTTCAGGTATGTTTATCCTTTTTCTGGAGTTTTTTTATAAAAGATGATTTTTTGAATAAAATTTAAGTACACACCATGTACTTAGATGCCGCACAAGGCCATGTGTTGTCCATGTTCAGGCCATACACAGGGTTAGGTGGGGTGATGTGGAGGCCGATTAAAACGGAGTACAGAAAAGCCTAGTACACACCATGTACACCAATGGTACACACCGTGTACTTTATTTTTTTCATTAAATGCACCAGGGTCACATCATAACCCTAGAACTATCTTCTTCTCTAGCTTCATCGACCAAGAGCGTCTTGTATGGCTGTGAATCTCCTCTGATCCCTCGATCCTCCATCGGTTCTTCGAATTGACCACCGTCGATTGCTTTGGAACTGCAGCGGTATGCTTCTCCTTCTTCTAGAGCATCTTTTTCCAATGCATCATCTTTTATATGTTATCGTGGGTTATAATTTTTGTGTGTTTTCATTGATATATGATGATCTGCGGACATTTAAGACTCATGGTTCAATTATATTGATCTCCTAGAATCAAGTTAGGTGGTTTGTACCGTTCTGTTCAATGTCCTTGAGTATTATGTGAAAATTCCACCAATACCCTTGAAAGAGGTATTGCGTGATTACTATTTTACACATATTGTTTTCCTACCATGATCATATTCTTGTGTAGAGGTAATTTGATTATGTATTATGATAATTTCTATGCTTGGATGTTTTACCCATGCATTGTTCTATTTACAACCATTTGGTATTGTTATGCCTTTCGTCGTTAAACCTGTTTTCCATGCCTTATGACCGTAGGATGGAGAACTGTACCCTGACATGCGTGTTATGTTGTATACTGGTTTTCCCTGTAGTTTTGTAGGATTTATTTGGCCATATAACATTATTCTGCACTAAATTTTATGGGGCTGTGAGAACCTGTTGCTATAGACTATATGGAGATAGACCGAGTGATCTTCCTCATAGAATCTTGGACATTATAAACTATAGAAGATACAATGAGTGAGTTTAACAAAGAGTCTTAGGTATTATATACCACATGACAATAAACCGACTGAGCTTCCTCAGAGAGTCTTGATCATTATAGACTATACGGGGGTAGACCGAGTAAGCTTCCTCGGAGTGTCTTTGTTTTGGTTGAATTTTCGTAAACAATTCCTTGATATATAAGGAATTAACAGAGTGATCTTTCTAAGAGAGTCTGTGATCGACCTAAGGCTATAAGAGGCATTGACCAAGTGAGAATACGTATAGAGTCTCTAGAACTTTGGGCTATAAGAGGAATTGACCGCGTGATCTTCCTCAGAGAGTCCCTGACAACCTTAGACTATAAGAGGAATTGACTGAGCGTGCTTACTCAGAAAGTCTTATATTTTATATGACCAGACCTAAGGGGATATGATCAGTGTACTGACCAGAGGGTTGTTGGTAATTTTTGTATATGACCATATGGGTTTGTTGTGAGTACTTCCCAGAGGGATTCCTGTTTTTGGTTACCTGTAGGTTTTACTAATTCATGTTCACCTATGGGTTGGTTACCATTGTGTATCATATTTTTTACTGGTTACTCTACTATTACCTAGAATATGCTCATTGGCTATTAGGTGTAGATCATCGGGTGGTTGTCTACTGAGATTTAGTCTCACAACCTATTTGGGTTATGCTATTGGTCCCAAATAGATTATATTGTTGTAGGTAGAAACAATGGCAAGTGCCCTTCGACTTCAGGTACTTGATTGCATTGGAGCAGCGGAGCATAGGACAAACCCGAGGCTTGTGATACTGAGGAGTTTCTTATCTGTTTATCCCTTGTACTTTGGTTTTGTATTTTATTCAGCATTGTGAGTTGTTTGGTTGCTTTCCAAGACATATGTATCATGCATCATTTCATATATATGCATGTAATCTGGTTGTTTATTATTTAGTCTTCTGTTGTTTTCTATTGTTGGATATTTATTCCTTCTTCTATTGTATGTGTTGTTTACATCAAGTTTTCACTCTTCTAATGGGGGAATAGTTTCCCCACATTCACACGCAAGTCCCTTGCTGCTAGTTGGCAGCCTCGGGCATTCGGGAAAATGCTCATGAGGCCATGTGACCATCTAGGTATGGGGTACCTTTAGGTGGAATCCATAACCGGGACATTAGAAAGTCGAATCAAAGGAATTATTTTCTGTTGAAATACTGTTTGGAAACTATATCCAAGTATATGAAGTAATATTTACTTGGTAATAAGATGTGACCGATAATATCTATCATGTGTACCGGGAAAATCCATACTACCTCGTTTATTGAAATTTAACTGGTTTGCAATTTTATAGTTGATTTGATTTCATTTTTGGGTGATTCACATGCTTTTTTCATTTGCCATTATTTATATTGTGGTTCTATTTATATCGTAACCCGATGAGATGCATGTATTCCATCTCATGCATCATATAAGGAGTTGTCATAAATCACATGTCATGCATTATTGGTATGCCATCTAAGATGCATTAGCGATTGCATGTTCTTGTGATAGATGTTGTGTTGGTTTTTCTTGTTGTTGTGATATATGCTTTGATAGAATATATGTTGTTTGATAGATAATTTGATTTTATAGTACATTCCTTAAATGGACACCAAACTTTGGTTCTTATGGTGTTATGGGCCCTCATGGATTGGAATTTAGTGGATCTTTTCCCGGATGCCTTGTTATGAATTGTATACGATTCCAAGAATTAATTCACAAGGAGTATGGGCCCTCACGGATCGGAATTTGGAACCCTAACTGTTGTTTTCTTTGTTTTTTGGGATTCAGAGTTGTTTTTGAGCTACTTCAGTGAAACAAAAACCCAGCATACACAACATGTACTTTATTAATATATGCCATGTAGTTTTTAAACCGTGTCACTAACTGTGTTATCAGAAACATGAGGTTCTAAAAAATCTTCATGAACACGCCGTGTATGGTAATTACGCTCTATGTATTAGTGACCGTGTGTCTACCAGTGTGGATAATGACCCAGATGGACAAAACATCGACAAAACATGTTGTGTGTTGTTATCACATGTCTTTCCATGTAACCAATGTACCCAACCATGTCACGAACAACACTGGTCATGGAAAACCTTCAATTATATGTCGTATTCTCAAGGAGCACACCATGTAAGACTGGACCACGTAGCTGGCTGTGTAACTAACAACATGGGTTGTTGAAACCTTGTCTATTCCACGTCGTGCCCTTCATGAACACGCCATGTCATTTTGGATTATGATCACCATGTGGGCTAGACGTGTATGGAGAATAGTTCATGACTAGAGCTCAAGTACACAGCGTGTGTGGGGAAAACACGTCGTGTGGTTGGGTTGTTACTTGAACAACTGTGGAAGAAGTACACACCAATGTGAATGGCTTAAAATAACATGCTGGGTAGTTTTTATGCACACTGTGAATTCATGTTTTGTAAAACATTAATGATTCCTTATCCTGTTCCCCTATTTTACTCTTGTATTATCATTCTTTGATAATCCTACTCTATGATATGATTTTGACCATTTAGAGCTATGCCACAGAGATATCCTCCGGTTGTACATTAGCTACCGGGTGGTTATTAGACACCGGATGTGGCCGACCAGGGACCTCCTGCAGATCCTCCTACTGTGCCAGCCTTGGAACCAGCAGTTATACCAGTTGCAGGTGCTGATTCGCATATTAGGGAATACATTCTGAGGATGATGCAGACCTTCCATGGAGTGCCACCTCCTACCCCGTCAATGGAAGAGTTGACGCGGGTTTCTTAGCAGCAACATCCTCCTAAATTCATAGGGGATGGAGGAACTCAGGATAAAAATTCGAGGCTAGAGTCCAAGCTGAAAATTTTCGAGCATCTAGAGAAGAGGGTAAAGCTCACTACCTATATGCTCTAAGACTCCACCATGAGGTGGGGGAGGTGACCTCATAGTCGGGGAAGTAGTATAGTATGACTTGGGAAGAGTTTCAGTGCATCCTCTATGATTACTTCTACCTGGATACCTTGAGGGATAATATAGCCCAAAAGTTTATGAATCTGGAGTAGGGTACTCTTGCTGTTATGGAGTACTCGTCTTGCTTTACTGAGTTGCAGCGTTTGACACCTATTCTAGGAGGCGATGAGTTGTTCCTTGAGCGGATGTTCTAGGATGTTCTAAGTCATGACATTCGCACGCTGGTGAACATCGTCAGGTTGACTTCAATATCATCTATCATCAACTAGGCGCTGACCTCAGAGCACAATCGAAGGGATTCTGGAGCAGTGTGCCAGGGTAGTTCGACCTCCAAAGCGAGTGTTCCTCCTACTGATAGCAGGATACGCTGTATGGAGTTTGATTAAAGAGATCAGAGTAGGAAAAATGTATATTCGGGCAGCCAGGTAGTATGCTTCCAATGCGGGAGGAACGTGCATACTAGGCCTTAGTTCCAGAGAGTCCAGAGGAGTGCCTCTCTTGCGGTAATATGGTCCATCTTCAGCATTTTATTCACATCCTCACACCAATAACTGGTGGTATTAGTTCTTCTATGACCCCTCGTTCAGGAGATGCATCACCAGTTTCTCACTAGTCTGGGATCTAGAGTTCTTCCGACCATGAAGATTGAGGTGGAGGTCACGTTCATGGTGGTCAGTCACAAAGTTACCACAAACAGCAGAATTGATCAGCTCAGAGTGGTCAGCCAGGGTCGCAGCACCGCAGTACAAGCCCAGCATTGCTTGTGGAGCAGACCCATCAAGAGTAGGATCCCAGACATTCTATAGTTTTATGTATGATCTCAGTAGCCTCATGTTTATCTTCAACTCTTTTCGATACAAGTGCTACTCATAGCTTTATCTATGTTGCTGTCGTGGAGAGCCTTGGGCTCTGCATCTTTTCCTCTACTGAGAATTTGAATCTAGACACACCATTGGGGACTATAGCGGTTAGAGTATGTCAGTGTAGAGAGTTTCCTATTGTGGGAGCAAGGTGTCATTTTTTAGGGGACCTCATTTTCAAAGAGATTAAGAGCTATGATTTCATTCTCAGAATGGACTGGTTAGTTCCCTTTCAAGAAGTTGTCGACTGTTGTCGCCACAAGGTGACTTTCATATCCCTAGTGGGAAAATAATTTCTTCATAGAGGTGAGTGGGATGTCTAGGCATGTCAAGAAGGACCCGAGCATAATGGCCTTGGAGGAGTTACAACCTAGATTTTGAGTCCTTATCTGCATAACCAGGGGAATTCATAGTTATACTATCCTCCAGTGATGGATCGTTTTAGGGGTGTCTTTCCAGAGGACTTTTCAGGTTTTCCTTTGGAGTGTGAGGTAGAGTTTTTTATTGATCTCGTGCTAGGAGTGGTACCAGTGTCCATTCCCCCTTATGGGATGGCTGCACCTGAGTTATAGGAGATCTAGAAGTAGTTGGTGGAGATTGAGGAAAAGTATTTCATCTGACCCAGTAATCCTCCTTAGGGTTCACCTATCATGTTTTCATGAAGGTAGACCATACCATTATACTTTTTGTGGAATATCGGAAGTTGAACCAGTTGACATTCAAGAACTGATATCCCTTGCTAAGGATTGATGATATCTTTGATCATCTTTGAGGTTCCCAAGTGTTCTCGAAGATTGAATTGACATTCAGTTATCATCAGTTGCACATTAGACCTTTTGATATGCCTATTCTATCTTTCTACAGGAGTTCTGGTCTGTAAGAGTATATGGTGTTGTCGTTCGGTCTCACGAATGTGACAAGAATTTTCATGGCACTGATGAAATGATTTTTACATCCTTAACAGTATTCCTTCATGGTGGATTTCGTGGACGACATCTTGGTGTACTCTCACACTAAACACGAACATGATACCCATCTTGAGATCGTTCTGAGTACACTGAGAGAGAATCAGGGTTATGCTAAACTACTGATATTCCACTTTTGGATGGACCAGATTCACTTCGTGGGTCATGTTATCTCAGACACAGAAGTATCCATAGAACTAAAGAAAGTGAGAGCTGTAGTCACCTGGGAGAAGTCGTAGAATTCCTTTGAGTTAAGGAGTTTTCTTGGGCTGACTGGATACTATAGATGCATCATACAACAATTTTCACACTTAGCAGCATCACCGACAGGTCTGACCAAGAAGGGTTAAAAGTTCATATGGTAGAAGTCCTGTGAGTAAACTTTTAAGAGATGAAAGAGTGGTTGATGTCAGCACTGATACTAGTTTTTCATGAGCGGGGAAAGATCTGTACCATTTATTTTGATGCTTCACATATCGGGCTAGGAGCTGTGCTTATGTAGAGAGATGGAGTCGTTGCGTACGGGTCTCGGCAGTTGAAGCCACATGAGAGGAACTACCAAATGCATGATCTAGAGTTGGAAGCCACTATCCATGCCTTATGTTGTTGGAGACATTATCTTTTGGGAGATCATTTTTCGTCTTCACTGACCATAACAGTATCAATTATATCTTCACGGAGTGTTATCTGAATAAGAGACATCGTAGGTGGGTCGAGTGTCTTCAATCCTTCGACATTGAGCTTGCCTATACACCATGAAAGTGCAACAGAGTGGCTAAATCATTGAGAAGGAGAACCCAGATACATGCTGTTCAGGAGGCTAGTAGTGAGTGGAATCTTGTTGCTCTATTCTCTGAGATGCATTTGGAGATGCACAATAGACTGGGGTAGACATTTCTATATTTTGTAGATGTTACCTCTGCACTTTTTGATTGGGTACGAATGAGGTTACTATCAGACTCAGAAGGCCTAGTCTGGTGGGAGAGTGTGTTAGGAGAGGACCCTCTTCCTAGATGGAAAGGGGCAAGGATGAGATCATCTATTTCCAAGGATGCGTATGGGTTCCAACAAACATATGATATGAGATGATGAGAGAATTTCAATTCTCAGTTTGGGCACTTCACCCTGGCATCACCAAGATGTATCTTGATCTACACTGCTAATATTGGTGGACATGTATGAAAAGATATGTTGCTAGTTTTGTCTCGTGGTGTTCCACTTATCAACATGTGAAGGCGAAGAATCAACCACCAGTAGGTCTTTTTCTGCATTTAGACATTCTAAAGTGGTAGTGGAATGATTTTGTGATGGAATTCATGACCGGTTAGTCGAGGTCTCCTCGATGGAATGATGCTATTTGGGTTGTCATCGACAGGATTAAGAAGGTTGGTCACTTCCTGCCGATCAAGGAGACACTCAGTGCTGATGAGCTGGGACATTTGTACATCCGAGAGATTGTTCATCTGCATGGTGATCCAAAAAGCATTGTTTCAGATAGGTATACACATTTTACTTCTTGGTTCTGGCGGGGCCTTTAGAAGGATTTGGGTAAAAAGGTACTTTTGAGTACAACATACCATCCCCAGACAGATGCCCAATCCGAGCGCATGATCAAGGTGCTTTATGATATGCTCCAATATTTCATTTTGGTCTTTGGAAGATATTGGGAGAAGCATATACCACTTGTAATGTTAGCCAACAACAACAGTTTTTGGGTTAATATTCCGATGGCACCATACGTGGCTTTGTACGGTAGGTCATGCCGATCACCCTGGTGTTGGCTGGAGGTAGGAGAGGCGGATTTTTTTGGACCTCCTCTTGATCAGGAGACCTCATAGAATATAGATTTTTTTCGAAACAGGATGGATACGACAAAGTCATGACGAAATTATAATTCTGATCATTGGAGATGGCCTATGGAGTTCGATGATAGGGATTAGGTTTTCCTGCGTGTTGCACTGTGGATGGTACAGAATAGGGTTCACAGACATAGAAATTTTTCTCTCAGGTATGCCGGGTCGTTTGAGTGTTGGAGAGAGTTGGTCTTGTTGCTTATTAGTTGTTGTTACCTCAGAGGTACCGAGCAATTCACGACATCATCAACGTGTCTCAGCTCCAACGTTACTTATCAGACCGGTCTCATTTCTTTCAACCTGATGAGTTTGTGCTCAAAGTGGGTTCATTTATTGAAGAGAATCCTATCTGGATAGTCGAATCGTAGTAAGAATGTTCTCTGTGGCTGGTCTATTCCTCTGGTACGGGTGCTATGACCGCACGAGCGCGTATAAGATGAGACTTGGGAGAGGGACACTGATGTACGATCATAGTGGCCAAAGCTATTTGTGGTTTCTTCTTCCATGCCACTCTAAGGAAATTCATGGATTAATTTCATTAAGGGGGATGTTTGTAAGAACCATACCTTTTTTTAAGTTGTTTTTAACCTTTTTATGGGGTTTTTTTGAGAAAAGGGGAGTTTTTGAAATTTTTTGAGGTATACGTCGTGTACATCATACATACACATCATGTACTTCGAGGCCACGTGAGCCCGTGTGATGGCTATGTTCGGGACACAGACACGTTTGTGGGGGGTGAGGTGGAGGCCGCTTAACGAAGAGTACGAAAAAGCCTAGTACATGTTGTGTAGTCAAAAAGTACATGCTCTGTACATTCATTTTTTTTCATTAAACACACTGGGGTCACATCTAGACCCCAGAACTGTCTTCTTTTCCATCTTTTATGACCGAGAGCATCCCATACATCTACGAATCTCCACCTATACCATGAGCCTCCATCCATTATCCGAATCGACCACCATTGATAGTGTTTGAAGCACATCAGTAAGACCTTTCTTCTTCTAAAGCATCGATTTCCAATTCCTACACTTTTCTATGATATTGTGGGTTAAAAATATTGGGCATTTTCATAAATCTATGAGTTTTTAAAGAGTTCCAAGCCTCATGGTTCAATTATATTGATCTCTTATCATCAAGTTAGGTGGTTTGTTCCTTTCCGTTGAATGTCATTGAGTATTATTTGAAAATTCCACCAATACTGTTGAACAGGGTATTACGTGATTACTATTTTCCCATGTTGTTTAACTTCATTTATTTTATTCTTGTGTAGAGGTAATTTTAATATTTATGAGAATAATTTCTATGCTTGGATGTTTTTCCCATTCCTTGTTCTATTTGCAACCTTTTAGTTTTGTTCTGCCTTTGGCCGTTATACCTGTTTTCCTTGCCTTGTGACTGTAGGATGGAGCATTGTTCCCTAACATGCTTGTTATGTTGTAGAATGGCTAGCCATGTAGAATTATAGGCATACATTGGATATATATCATTATTATGCACTGACTTGCACGGGGCCATGAGAACATGGTGCTATAAACTATCAGGGGATAGACTTAGTGATCTTCCTTAGAGAGTCATGGACATTATAGACTATAGGGGATAGATCGAGTGAGTTTCCTAGAGAGTCTTGGTTATTATAGTCCGTAGGAGGATAGAATGAGTGAGCTTCCTTATAGTGTCATTTTTTTGATTGAATTTCCTTAAACCCTTCTAGTCTATATGAGGATTTGGCCGAGTGATCTTCCTCAGAGAGTCAATTATTGCCCTGAGGCAAAAAGAGGAATTGAATGAGTGATCTTTCATAGAGAGTCTCTAGACCTTGAGTCTATAAGGGGAATTGATTGCGTGATCTTCTTCAGAGAGTCCCATACTAACATTAACTATAAGGGGAATTGACAGAGCATACGCCCTCAGAGAGTCTTATATTTTGTTTGACCAAACCAGAGGGGTTAGGTTGATTGTACTTCCCAGAGAGTTGTTGGTACTTCTTTGGATAGGACCAAAGGGGATGCCTATGAGTACTTCCCAGAGGGATTCCTATCCATTGTTAGCTGTGGGGTTCACTACTGCTTGTTGATCTATGGATTGATTACCATTGTGCATCATCCTATTTACTTGTTACAGTTTACTACTTACAGTACTATTACCTACTATATGCTCACTGACTATTAGGCACAGATCTTCGGGTGGTAGCCTACTGGGATTTAGTCCCACACCATGTTTGGGTTATGATTCTGGGCCCAAACAAATTATATTGATGCAGGTATAGACAAGGGTAAGCGCCCTTCGACTTGAGGTACATGGTTGCATTGGAGCAAAAAATCATGGGACTAAGAAGAGGATTGCGATGCTAAGGAGTTTTTTTATCTATTGTTTCCTTGTACTTTGGTTTTGTATATTATTCATCATTGTGACTTGTATGGCTGCTTTACTAGACATATGTATCATGCATCATTTCATATATATGTGTGTGCTCCATTTTTTTATTATTTTGACTTCCACTATTTTCTTTTTTGGATATTTAATTCTTCCGCTATTGTATGTGTTATTTACTTTCGATGTGTACTTTGACAATGAGGGCATTGTTTCCCTACTAACACACCCAGGGCCCTCTCTGGTAGTCGGAAACCTCTGGCATTCGAGGAAATGTGCTTGAGGCCATGTGACCAATTTGGTATAGGGAACCTCAAGGTGGCTTCTGGGACTGGGACGTTACATAAGGAATGCATTGAAATTAGTATGTGATGGTTGGAGCACACTATATCTCCTCAATGCATCGGTAGGTCTCATTATACAAACTATGGTCTTTCCACAAGGCCTTCAAAAAACTTATTTTTAGTCTTCGCACGAGGCCTTGACTACGTGGTAACGATGTCTGGTATCATGCATTCCATCATGATGAAATTATCTATTGATATTACATGTGATTATTCTACTAGTAGACTATCTATGTGAATATATAAATTGAATTATTTGATTTGTTTTTCCCATATCATGTTGATGTTTATGTTTAAAAGGATTTTGATTTATTTTTATTCCATTCTGTAAATGATTATCATTATTTTGTATGGTTTCTTCTATATTGTTTTCCTTACCAAGCATCTAATCCCACCCCTTTAAATATTTGTTTCCAGGACACGAAGAATTAATTTACAATTTATCTACAGGAATAGGCTATACGATATAAATATATCCAAAGGGGACAGAATTTTGTTTTTTTACATTTCATTATGAAATGTAAAACTTATGAATGTATCTATCACATCCATGGATACTAAACTAATTGGTCTGTTGAGACCTTATCTCTAGTGATCTAGCTAATGATTTGTAATAATTAACTAACTTTGGGTAACTAGGGTTGAGGAATTAAATTAACCATACATTTCTTGAAATAAAAATTCATATTGAATATGTTTTTTGAATAAAATTCTTCTAATATATAACTGATAATATTATTCATTCTAGGTAAACTAGTTGAATTTAATTTAAATTAAAAATGGATTTTTTTAAATATAATTCATAATTCAGTTACTCATATTTTTCCCTCTAATTATATTCCTTGGGTAATAATTGTCATACTAAAATATGAATATCTTAAAAAAATTATCATTGTCTCATTGAAGTTCTTTGTTGTGAATGAAGATAACTATCAAAAAAATTCACTTATATGAAGGAATTATATTGTTAATATCTATGGGTGTGATATTATCTCACTTTAAAATATTTTTTGTTCATAAATTCTTTCATTTAAATTTATATAAGGAACTCATAAATTACCATTCATATATATATTTTCATCAGTTTATTTAGAATGATGAATAAAATTTATCAAATTTAGTTTCATTATGAACATTATAAAGGGAGAAAAACCTTTCCATGTTTCAAAAATACACCGAATAAGTTATTTAGATGATCAAAAATGAATAATATGTTATAGAATACAATGAATATAATTTATATGATAATAATTATATTACCAGATTTTACAAGTCTACATCAATTAGTTTGTAAAGTCTTACAAGACATAGGTAAGTAGAATATCAAGTGTGAAAACACAAAATATGATACATTTGTTTTAGTTTTATAGGATTTTCTTTTTTCATGATTTTAGATGAATATATCTCGTATTGACCCTTGAATAAAGACATTAAAAAGCATAATTTCAAACAAAATTTTTATTAAAGAAATTTATTTTTATATCTTCGGTTTATCCCTTAACATGTTTGAGAATAATGACCTTCATCTTCATACTTATATTGTTTAAATATCCATTTAATGAAATCAACTCCATGTTTATTCCCAAAATTTTAGCACCTAAGAAATAATAAATTTTCATCTATTTTCTTGGCCATGTGGATTTAATGATATTCTATCCTTCCCATTCATATAATGATTCTGATATGAATAATATCTACATTTTTAATAATAATTATTGATATCCATTTTATATAAATATTTTATTTCCCACCAATTCCATTATATTTTTAAGTTTAACATTGGGAAATTATCTCCATTTTTATTAAAAAAAATTAAATATGTTTTTTTAAGATTTATAAATTAATAAATCAAAAAATTAAATATGAGTGATAATAATTATAACATAATTAAATTAAATAACTGTAGGAACATTATACTTCAATATATTTCAATTTATGACCCTATCTTTTCAGTCTATGGATCGTAAAACTGAATTAGTATTATAATGAGTTTGACCAATATCTAAAATAGTGAAACAAAAATCATTTATTGTTCAAACTAGGTTATTTTGAGTTTGATTATATCAATAATATTTTCATATTTCATAACAAAATGATATCAAATGATTGTGAACCTTTTTAAAATATTTTAAAAACAATAATCAAGAAATATATAATCTAAAAAATAGAATTATAAATTCTCAAAATACATTTTTCATTCTGAAAATAACACAGAAATTTATATATATAACATATATATTTACTCATAATAGAATACATATCCCAAATCATATTTAAATATCTAAGACCGTAAAGTATAATAAGATATTTTATCCCTAAAAAAACTACATCTTTAACAATAAAAATGTATTAACCACTTTTTCTTAAGGACACACACCATCAAAAATATATCATAATAAAAAATTGTAATGAACAAAAAAATTATCATCAATCAATATCAAGTCAAAAGAATACCCATATTCTCTATCTATATTCTGTAAAATAAAACCACCAATTATTATCAAAATATCATGATTATATTTATTCTAATCATTATCCATAAGAAAATCTTGTATTCTTCAAGAGTTACCCAAAATAATATAAAATTTTCACAAAATATCATTTAATGATTAATAAAACCATTAAATATATGTATCCATTACATTATTGTATAGCATCTGAAGAATAGTTATGATAATTTTCACATAATCCTCATAAAATTTAGAATATACTAGAATATCAGTGATGAATATCTATTACTAATTGTACCAACGTAGAAAATCAAGAATTAATATCTATTATAATATCATCATCATTACTATAAGTATATGATGAAAACTCATCTTTTCCATTAAAATTTTAATTTACTAATATTTTTAACCATTTACATATTCTCCCTTTATCAGTTATATGACATATTGACTTCCAGAGACATACAGATCTCAGCTTCATCTGAACAGTTCTATTTCAAAAAATACTAAAACAATAACGGTTATGATAATATTCAATAAATGAATATAAAAACACCCATTAATATCTTCCTTACCATATTAATACTTTTTTCCAAATAGTATAATATCATATCAATATATGACACTCATGGTTCAATCTAAGGTTATCCATGGTTCTTCCTATTTGGTTCAATAAAATAATTAGTTAATATTATTATAAAATTATTCAAATTGGTTCAAAAATACAATCTATATGAAAAAAATATATCCCTTCAATAATTTCCATCTTGGTGTGTAGTCTTTGTAATACTCATCACATGTCCAAGGTATGATTGACTCAATTCTCTGCCATCCATTATCTATAGGATTACAACTATGTGCATCCTTTGAGAATCCATATACCCATTAAAATTTAGAGATAAGGATATATTTTTAGAAATAACCACATTAAATCTACATTATAAAATCATCATTATGTTATCTTTAATATAGGCACATTCCTTGTGTTTTCATTTTTGTAATATTATTTTAATTGATAAATTAAATTTTCCTCTTTATCTTAACATTAAAATATATAATTATCCCAAACATTGATTTATATTGATCAACTATAACATTTAACATAATAAATTATTCTCAACAACCATCATAATAAATAAAGTAGTAAAAAAGTTCATTTAATTCCAAATATGAAACAAATGTACCATTTCATGTTATACATTTAAGATAGACTGATACATTACATAATAACATTGATACTAGATATAAAATTATATATATATAAATATCCTTAACAAAAAACCTAAAAAGTATTTTTTTTATCTCATACATTCCAATGTTATTGTAAGTTTTGAGAGATTTATAGAGTTAGTAAAATGCCATAAACTAATAAAACCCATTTTTTTGTATTATGTTTTCATTTTCCAACTATATAGTAAACTACTTTATAAATAACGAATCATTATTATATCCCATAAATTCTATCACATGAGTTATCCTTAAAAAACATTTTTACTATACTTTTTCATATATTTGGGAAATTGAGTCATTAAAATGTGCGATATCATACTCCCAGTAATGGAAAACATTTAATTGAATAATTCTTATTATAAACATGAAAAAATATTATGGTTCGAATATGAATACAACATGAATCTATTATCATCATGAAACATATCACATGTTGTATACATGATTATAAATGAAATCAAATATATAAATAAAATTGGTCTCATTTGGATCAAATGCACAATTTTGGACATAAAACCCAACTATCTAGGCCTTATGCAAAGAAAATTAGTTTTCATCAAGATTAAAACCAATACGTCTTTCTGAATTGTGAATGAATACACCAAATACCCAGAACTATTTTTTTCATGAGAACTTTTGATGAATTTAAGGGATACATAATGTTGATACCCTCCATTAACTTTTTTAATGCATAATTAATTCACTATTGGAGACAACAAGGACATCCATAACCATCCCTATTTAACCCCTTACTAAATAAAATCATGGATATAAAAATAAAGAATATAGAATAAAAACATATGTCCAAATGTAGTTAGTAGTCAATAATCATCAAGATTATCTATAATTTTCCACAATATTTCATAAGGAATAACACGATCTTAAACCACTCAAAGGAATAATGTGGTTGTTTACATAATATAGAGTTAACATTCAAATAATTATCTATATTTGAAAAATAATATATCGAATGCTAATAAATTTAACTATGATAATATAATAAATTATTTATTTGTCACTATCATAAAATATGAAATTTTAATATTATATGTTCAAAAAATATAGTTAAATGGGTATACAAGTATATCAATATAAATATAACATGATCATTTCCATCAAAATAATGATATAGGATGTTTTTATAAGAAAATAACCAATGAACTGCGGAATATTCAATAAAGGGATTACGTTTGATAAATTAAAATCAATAGAAAAAATGATATAATTATATATGAAACAATCAATGGGAATAATATACCCATGTAATATTAAATATGTTCAAATAATGATTATGAATCAATGGATGCCAATTAAAAAACCATAAAACCTCATTGATGGTCAGTCAACTAAAACAAGAGTTATATGAATAAGGGAAAATTATTTTTATATAAATTTACCTCAATTAAAAATAAAATAATAAATTTATATCCATGTAAACTAAATATATATTATAAAAATAATGGTTCTTAAAATGTTACATGCCTCAATAAATTAGATTTTAGAACAAGAAAAAACCATCATAGCTATAATTACACCGTATTCTAAACCACAAGAACTGGAGATCACATAAACTAACATCAAATATCTTTACTAAAATAAAATTCATCATATAATGTCTAAAATATTCAATATTTATATAATATAAATGAAATTTGGATCATAATAACAAACATTTCTCAACTAGTGGGATTAAAGATGAAAATTATTATATTTTTCCTAAATTTCATTAACATCATTAATCTCCTATACAAATACATAGTTAAATAGATCAATTATTTATTAAACATAATCATAATTATTTTCATTCAAACCTTTCATAAATAGTCATTACTAAAATGGATTCTTCTTATTTTCCACATCGGGTGATTATGGACTTGAAATCTTGATGTATTTTTATGATATATGTGTCAATTATAATTAAATTTGTAGTTTTCATCATTACATGATTACTATAGATATTTATAGAGTTGGTTTACATTTATTTATGATGTTTTAAATTTCCAAAAATAGTTTTCTCGTATTTATCAATGAAAATGAAATAAATAAAGAGAATGTTTCATTGATTCCTGACAATCAGTGGGTATATTTTAAATAATAAATAATATATTAATAAAAAATATTTAGAATATCCTAATTAATTTTTAAAAATTTATATCATGTTGTACCTCTAATTATTTTACGATTTTCACTTATAGTATAAATTTATATTACTATTCATGTAGGCGGATAAACCAACCCATACACAATGATTCCCTTATTAAATGACTGATTATAAGTAAATTTTGTTATAATATACTAATAAAAAACATAATGATCTTATTTAGTGTTTATTGGTGTGATATAATTTTTTTATTTATAAATAAAAGAAATTGATATGATAATAAGTCACAATTTGAAAAAAGTATCTTATTAAACATATTTAAAATAATAAAATCAACAATTACCTTATATTTATCATATATCTAAATGTTTTTCTAAACATTTATACCAAAAGATTAATAATTTCATGAAAATCGTATTTTCATTATATACCATTAGTACTAAAAGAAAATGAAACATGTTACATACTATATGTTGTATTATAAAAAAATACATGAAAACCATTTTATTTTGGTTAATAGATGGGGAGTATAAAAAAATGATAATAACTTTAATATTATAACATTGAAGATCATATATGATACTTATATAATTATATTATTGTGGTTATAAAAAACATTAAAAAAGACAATTAAGAATAAGAACAAGGTAGATGATAAAAGTCACCATCGGAGAAGAATTTTCCATGGAATAATCCTCGTAAATGTCGACCCTGTAAAAACTATTTGTGGACACACTATTATTAAAATTTAATAGGGATCTAGGAGGAGAAAAATAACATTGTTTTAGAAAAAAATTAGAATTGGATGTGTCTCTTGTATTAGTGAAGATAAATCCCTTTTATAAGTGATTTTTTGGGAGTGAAAATTAATTTTTTAATAATGTAAGCATACTATTGGATTGTCAAAGGCCAAAAAATAAAGAAATCATAAAGGAAAATGAGTGTTGTAAAAAAGACAACACAGTCCAATTTTTTTTCAAGAATTTAAATGTTTTATGTGTTTTTTTGTTTAAATATTTATCAATTAACCCAAAAATTATTTTACCCTCCTAGTCAATTTATAATAATTATAAATAAAATAAATTTAAAGTGATTTATATTTTGTTTTTTACATTTTATAATACATATAATTTTAAATTTGAAAATCATTTGACCTGCTAAAATATATAATGGTTTAAAATGTTATCTTTAAAATAAATACACTAAATCGTGTAATAATTTTTCAAATGAATTTCATATTTATGAAAAAGATTTATAAATTAGGTAAAATTAAGTTGGATACTAATAATAATAAAATTAATTATACTTATAATATGAAATAATTTTCTCATTTCATTGAATGTTATAAAAAACTAAATATCCATTTAAAATATGTTATTAAATAAATTACCATAAAGTAATTTTGATATATAATTAATATTTTAATTAGTTCCTACAAAGGTTTCAAAATTTGTTATATGTTCACATAATTTTTTTTAATTTAATAATGATTTACGTAATGATCATATTTTATAACACAAATTATTATATTAATTTTTAGTTTAATTTATTTAATGTAAAAATAATACAAATAAAATTTTAATAAAATATTTTTTTTGATCAAACCAATCGATTTTATAAAAAGAATTTTTTTTAATATGTTAATTTTGATTTGACTAAAAAGAAAAAAAATTATATTTATAATAATTTAAAATCCTAAAATCCAAAAATTTTGTTTTTGAATTAAATGACAAAATAAAATTTAAATACTGTTTAATAGGGAAAATTAAATTTTCAAATATTATTTGTAAATTTTTATTATTATTTCATTTAGAACAAATAATCATATTAAATAATTATTGATAACAAATGAAAATATCTATATTCGTATATTTATTGAATTATAAATTCATATTTCATAATAACCACGTTTCTGAAAATTTTCATTATACACACAATAAATGATCGTAATATTAATTTTATGTAATCTAAATCAATTTGATTCCTATTAATTATATGCTTAATTAAATATTATTAATTTATTATATAGGTACTCTTATTCATTTATTCAAATTCAATGGTTTTTTTAATTATTATTGATAAATATTTTTATTAATCTAATCATATAAAGGATTCCATTATGTTCAGCGCTGTGTGTGGAGGAGGCTAAAGAATATATTAAATTATTATTATTTAATAATATATTAATATCTCAAAGTGATAAATACTTATAGTGATGTGTTGTCATAAATATGTTTGAGGTAACTAAATATGATTCACTATTTTTATAATATATACACCACACACATCTATATATTATTCCACCGTGGTGTATCTACATGGTAGTGTGGCTAGAATATTGATGTTGAATGGTAAATTATCTGAAGGTCAATTGTAATCAACATAATGATCATTGAGATCCATTTTTACTCCATTATTAATGATTTTTTGAATATCATACTTAACTTCCCCACCATTCTCCCTCTATATTTTATCATTGACCAACACTTAGGGATTCAATAAATAATCCAAAATCTTATTTCTTTATTATTCTACAAATACCTACCCAAAACACCACGTAGATACCCCCTTTATAATGGTTATTAGTTTAGGGTCACCCTCCAAGTTTTCTCAAATAGAGTATTTATATAAAAAAAATTTATTTAATGGTATTAATTGTTTCTTACACATGTCTCATGGGATTGAGTGCTTTGGGATATTAATAATATTTTTAAAACATACCCCAACCTCAAGGTCATTGGTATGAATAATTTTTTCCTTACCTTTTATGTACTATTTCGCCCATAGTGGGGGTGGTTGTGGCTGGTATATAATACAACTACCAAAGAAATATAGCATTTTACTTCATAAAAAAAGGTCATGCATTGTGCTATTGTGCATTAATGGATAATAATGAACACGTTATTTTTCCAAAATATATTGTTGACATTTTCTTATGATATTTGTAAGGCTTTTTATAGATATTCCCTCCACCACCAACTATTATTCAATAATGTGGGTGTTGTAAAAAAATTGACCATAAAATTTGATAAAGGAGTCAAGTTTGAAATAGTTAATTTGTTTCCTAAAACAGAAATAATTTATCAAACGGGCCCCAACTATGGTATATATAACAATAAAAAAAATTGATATGAAACCATATTAAAAATGTATTTTATATTTTATATAAATGTTGGTTCATGAAGTCTGATAACAATATCACCAACTTAGAGTGGTTATTATTAATATCCCTTATAAACAATCTTGATGTGTAAGATTTATTTATCATCATCCATCAAATTATTTAACTATAAATATGAGCAACCTAATTCCTTGGTTTTATTGGATGTTTATTTTTGTTATACAGACATGAAAAATGTCTATGTTTTCTAAACTTAAGGCATTGGACCATTAGTGGTGAATTTGGATGAATATTTCAGGAAACCATCATTGTATCAAGAAATTCATTTTCTTATTAATCTTTTATTATTTATGACCATATCTTCAAAAATTAAACCATATTCGATTTTCATTGGTACAATTATCATTAATAATTTTATGAAAACATTGTCTTATTAGAGGGTGATTATTCATTATTTCATTATATAAACTATTTTAATTTTCATGATCCCCATCCCTCTCTTCTGGGGAGCGCTCAAGATTTAAATAATTGTTAAATTGATAATAATATTTCATGATGGTTTTTTTGAAAGAACAGCTATATTTTTTATTCGATATATAATTCTAATGGGATGATCAATAGTACATTCTCTAGTTTGTACATTTAACCCATTGTTATCTCGGTCCCCTTTGGGTCCTTCCGCCACTGTTATCGAAATGGATAACCTGAGTGGGGAAATTTTAACTATTAGTGTATTAGCATATTCGGAACCATAAATGGGATTCAATTTTAATTATTATTACTCATTTAAATAATTAAATTATAATATATTTCTTCAGCTTAACTGATACCAATCAAAGCTTTCAAATGTTAGCTTATGTTAGTTTCTCTTAATCATCTTAACCTTATCCCTTAATGTAATTGGGAAATAAATCCACAATAATGGTTAATAATGATAATATGATCAACAAAATAAAACCACCTTGTATTTCAATAGTTGGATTTTAGTTGTATTCCAATTCAATATGCATCAAAATGATGACTGATTCAATTAACAAACAACCCATTTAGAGGTTATTATGCCTAGATGTATTATTATGAAAATTACATCCGCATGATAGTATCATAATCGGGATGTCCTTAAAAAAACTATGTTTTTGGAAAATTAACAATATTTTATGATATCATCCAAAATTATAATCATCACTTTTTTTTCTATCTTTATCTAAAACAAATACCAAAGGTTACTAAAACAATATCAAAAAAAGTTTAATCCTCACATTTGATACAATGTATGTTGATCAAATCTAATAATTTATTTTTTAGAAATCATTTACATCAACAAAAATTCACATTAAAAATAAAATAAACTTCATCTATATTTAGCTATATGATTTCATCAGATACTCTATATATAAAATATATATATTAGCTTTGATTCTTCGAATCTACAATACCTGTCTTGTTCAATAAAAAATACATTAATATCATGCTTTGATAAATGTTGTAAAATAGTAGATCTAGAAATTAATTATTAATAAATAATATTTATTATTGACCTATTAAATAATATCATTATTTTTTGGTTAATGGAATTATAGAAAAAGTACTCCTAATAATGTAATAAACTACATAAAGATCTCAAATAACTTTTATTTTATCACAATCTAAATTAAATAACGTATTCCTTATTGATTCATTAATAGATCCCATAAATTCATCCAGACATATATTCCTTTTAAAAATTTTATTTCCACAACATATCTTCCTAACCTATATAATGGAATCATAATAAATGTGTGAGATCATGTAATAAGTAAGGGAGATGATTATCTGAAAAAATCTTGGAAGAAACATGGTTTACATTTTATATGAGAAATATATTAAAAAAATGATGCTATAATAATATTGAAAATACCAAAATGAAGTATATATTAAATTAACAATAACGTAGATATCAATAATCCTGATCTTATATTCTAAGATCATATAATTATTGAGTATAAACTGACATTTTAATGGTGGTGTTCCAATATGCTATTATATTACGGGAAGATGCATACATGAAAACCCAACTAATTATTTCTCACGAGACTCATTCATGTATTGACAAGAAATATAATATTGGGCTCCACATGTCACATAATTATGTCCAATTTATTATATATTATTTTCCTAACAACCATATATAATCTTACATAAGGGATAGTAAAATGAATTAAAACACCAATATTTGGATAATGAAGAATGTAGACTATAAATACATGAAAATGTGTGTTAGTAGTTCGTAATCATAAATAATTTTAATAAATTGACCCTGATTAAGAGAAGGTAAAACATTTTTATAACCCATTCTAAAAATTAATTTGGATTGTAAACCAAATTATAATATTCTTTACAATAATAATCTATATTGGAATAATAATATATTGATCAAAAATGATTTTATCCTTATCAATAGAATAAAAATATTTTTCATTGACCATAAACAAATTTGAAATATATAATATGTAAACTTGTCACTCTATAGGTAAATTGGAACATGTCTATTTCCAAAATAATAAAATGGGATCATAATCCATCATTAGAAAGAATTTGGATGACATTAAATGTTCATAACCTAAGAAGTGATGCATATTTTTAAAAGGGTTTATGTGGTATGATTTTATATCTAATGAATACAATGGATGATTACCGAATAGCATTATAAAATTACCTAATATTAATAATATGTATAAAATATAT
This sequence comes from Viscum album, assembly GCA_963277665.1. NCBI lineage: Eukaryota > Viridiplantae > Streptophyta > Magnoliopsida > Santalales > Viscaceae > Viscum > Viscum album. The sequence goes on from OY728156.1 coordinate 1,842,818,111, forward strand.
TCAATGAATTATCATAACATAATGAAATATTATTGATATTGTGAAAATCATCGCTAATAGGGAGACAACTCAATCCATAACCCCTTGAATTAGGGAATATGATATTTCTAGTATATCCCACAAAATATATGGATAATGAAAAAATATATCAATGAGTGTTAGACATACCAAGAATAAGAAACATGGGGAGAAAAATGTAATATGTATCAATGAATGAAAATTTTTACCAAGAACACTCATATAGAATTAGATGCACATTTATCAGGAGATCTAGAAAAATTAGGCTTGTAAATACACATAATATACAATGGTTAAAATAAAATACATTATATAATATATAAAATAGTAATTATATACACTATATAGATAATATATTATTCCTAATACAAATCAAGTTTCAATTAAATGAAATTGAGGTGAAAACCCCAATACGTTATTCTATTATCCTAAAAGCATATTAATAATATATATCAGAAAAATAAATATCATAATAAATTAATATAAAACATTAATCATATCAATTTTCATTTTTAATCTTCTTTTTATTGTCATTCTTTATAATACATATTATGATTTCCCATTTTAGGATTTAAATGTGCATGTTTTTAATACTATAATTATAGTAATTTTTTTACATTCATTATTCATCATAATTCCCTTATTAATAGGGCGTTAAGGTATCATTTAGAGAAATTTTATAAAATTTCATATGTTTCAAATTAAATTGAGCAGTTTTTTTGTCTTTATCCTTTAAGATGATATTAATTAAAAGAATTTTTCTGTGATTCCTGAAAATTATATGGTGGGTTATTAATTGATTAATTATATATTAATATAATATCATTAGAGTAAAAAACTACTCAAAAATTAAATTTTTTGATTATTTAATCCCAATAAATAATCTCCCATATTAATTAAGTATATAAATTCATTGAATTTCTTTGGTAGATAGATATACATCAAAACCTGAATAAACAAAGATTTAATGTATGGTTATGTTGTTTTATAGAACATCATTTTATCAAAATATTTATTTTAATTTTTTTAATTTAGTAGTGTGATATATTATATTTTTATTGAGGTATAATAAGTATAAATGGATATAAAAATATCACATAATATGAATATAGATTATCTTCTTAGTATGATTATTTTAAATAATTAAAATAGTGATAGTAGTTTTTTGATCCTATCATTATTAGTATTCATAATTTTTTATTCCAAAACCATAATATTATTATAATCATAATATTACATCATTAAAACTATTGTATGAATCATAAATGATTGGTTTTGATGAAATGGGTTCTTCATTACTCATAGTCCATATAGGTAGCATGTATAAAATTAGACTAATTTCATTTTTCATAACAAATATGATATATGAATAGATAATGATACTATAAATAATATAATAGAATTATAAAATATATATTATGTTGGAACAATTAAAATATTTTTAGTATAATAAAATTTTTTAAATCAAAACTTGATGAAAAGTTAAATGGATGATATTACACACATCATAGACTATAATTATCCTAGTATGTCTCTTAGGAAATGATATTATTATAATAAATAATTAATATAATAATATTTTGAAAATGGTAGATGGTTTTAGGAGCAGTAAAGTGTACTATATTCCTGTCAAATATTCATTGGAATTGTGAGTCATGTTATTGTGGGGATGTTCAAATTTTATAATGGTGGAGAAGGGTTGTTTTGATAGTAAATCATACATTTGTAATAATGTAACTAACTAATTGTTTGTAAATGTCCCAAAAGATGAGAATATTTGTTGATATAGTTACTATAGTACAAAACCCTCTTAAAACTCTTTTTTGGGAATGTTTTCATGATTTGTATATTCTATTATAGTTTTCATCTTTTACCCAATTATAATTTCTACAAAAAGAAGTTAAAATTATGAATATATATTACTATTTATATACATTGAATCTTAATATTTCAAATTTGAAAATTAATTTTCCATTTTATGTTTATAAAAGAAATATTTATTTTAAATTATCCCCTTCAATCACAGAAAAATAGTTTTTAGCAAATGAAATTTTAAACATTAAATTTTTATATAACATAACTTTATCATAGATAATTATTTTTGTGACAAATAATTATTCATTATAAATAAAATAATTTATATGATTATTTAAATGCATGATGAATTCGAATCTCCCTTTAAAATAGACGATTCAATGAAATGATCGAATATATTTTATTAGTTAAATTATGATTTCTATTAGCTCTATAAATATTGGAAATATTCTTTGTAATGTAAAATAATATTCTAAAATGTATATTTTTATTCCAAAAAATAATACATTCTAATATAGATTTTAATATAATAACTATTATATGAAAAAAAAATTGAAATAAAAAATTATAGATTTCATAGAAACTATATTTTTTCAAATAAAAACCATAATTTTTTTGAATGAGGTCAAATATTAATTCTTATTTAATAATGATTCTATTAATTAAAAAATGGATTTCATATTTCTTAATATCCAATTCTATAATTTCAAAAAAAATTCAAAAATAACATTAGATATTAAAAACTAACAGATTTATTAGAAATATATTTTTCCAAAATAAATTATTATTATTCATATTTCATATCACTTATAAATAAAATGGTGTAAACCAATAATTAATATAAAGAATTAATTATTATTAATAATTCTTTATTTGAAAGAGTAGTTCATGCCTATAAATAATATTTTTTTAGAAAAAAATGTTTCTAAACAATAAATTATATTATTTAAAATTGTGTGTAAAATAATTTAATTTAATTAATATTTGGAGTGGTATTAATTTTTATTATAGATAAATTTCATTAGGTTATAACTTATAATAATTTTCAGTAATTCAATGAAAATTTCTTAACTGTCATACTAAAACATTAATAGTTTTTCTAAATATATCATGTTTTTGATTGAGTAATCTATAATGTTTAGATTAGTTTATTAAACATGTTGATTTTGTAATTTCAATCATATATTGTGATATTGGGGAGTTACATTCCTCAACCATAAGTAAATTGGATCTTCATTATCACAATTACCATGTTTTGATAAATATATTCAATGTTTTCTAAATTATATAAATAGAGAAAGATACAGTTTAGATTATGATTTCTATCTAAATATCACTATTATGAATAGGTAATTTTTTTTTCATCCATCGAATTAACTAAACTAATTATTACTATATTTATTCCTATTTATACACATAATATATCTTCTAGTTCTTTGAAAAAAATTGACTGAGTTCTTCATTGAACATTTTTGGAATGAATTAGATTGAATCATTTTCCCCTCATCATCATGGTCAATAAAATTTTAAGGATATCCCATACCTATATTATATAGATACAATTGATAATGAACTATTTTTAATTCATTAATATTAATTTTTTCTAGCTATATTTCTATACTGATAAAATTCCACACAATACCCCTTATCCATTTAAGTTATTCATTATAAAATATTCTGAATTGTATATGAAATATATATTTCAGCAGGTTCCATTTGGAATTATCCATTATTAATACCAATATAATTATCATTATTAACAATAATTATTGGAAAATTTTAATAAATAAACACAATAAATTTTCACTTCATGGTGTCTTTTTTGTTTAAGACAATCTTATAAGATTATAGTGCATTAAAATCAACTCATATCTAACTTAGTTCTATCCATATAAATGCAAGTTTAACATATATCGATTTTAATTTATCCTACACTTTCATAGAGTTGACATATCTGATACTTATTAACATAATAATTATAAAAGATTTAAAAAATTTCCCGGATCATTTATAAAATATTCTAAACCAAATAATAATATAAATTTTTTCTCTGAAAAATCAATCTTATCCTTCTCCAAAAACCTTAATCAATCTGACATAAAATACCCCCATATGAAAATAAATGAATCATATATTCAAAGAAACATTTCAATCCCGAAACCTATGACAATATCAATGACATTAAACTAGATTGATATTTTATATTCACTGAACAAATTACACTATATTTGACAATTAAATGGTTTTAACAACTAATTCATACAACCACACACATGTCATTATATATTCTAATTTTAAAAAACCCAACCCGATTATCCCAAACTGTGTTATTACATAATTAACTAGCTACTAGGTAAAATGGATATCATCCCAAATGAAGAAATCGTTCAATTGTTTTTTTAAATATGATTAATAAATTATTCTTACATTACAATTGAAAATACCAAATACAACACAAGATATTTTTTGAGAACATAATTACTCTCCTACTTTATCCCTACATGTTAACCATAATAAACATCTTTGAATTCTAGTGTGAAATAAATCATAATAATGTGATGATCTTATATTCCGAATGAACGTAATCGTATATTGGATGCTTTGATAAATATTCAATGATGAAATTGGTAAGGGAATATAACTTAAACACATTTCATTTAATCATTTACATGATAATAACATGGAATGAATAAATTGTGAAAAATTATTTCGATATAAATAATCCCATGAAAATAAAACATGACCATGGATTTTCTAATAACAGAATTATAAAATTGAATATCAATAACTAAATTCATTATGATGTAATGAATAATGGAGGATGTCTTAAATATACCATGAGTTCTACATAATATTTTTTAAATGGTTAACTCATAGGCTAAAACATAGTCTAGATTGTCTCATGAGACCTACCAATACATTTAGGGGATATAGTTGGCCCCCCAATTACAAACTTTTGAAAATGAGTTTCTCATATGAAATGGGTGAAACAAAATAAATGTATAAATTCTCATTGAAACTGGTATTAGAATTGTAAATAATTTCCTCAATTAGTAAACATAATCCTAATCAATCTTGTGTAATATGGTGAATGGTATCAAAATAGTGCATCCCCTATCAAAATGATTGTAAGAAATTCATCATAATTTTTCAAATGTTATCATAATAAATCAAAAATAGTGAATCTAATTATTCTGAAAAATATATGTTGACATAGATAATCTAATAAATTCATTGATAAATTCATACAAAAAAATACCACTTTTCACATTGGAATAAAAATTTCTTTATAATATATGAAATTATAAAAGAAAACATTTTAATTCAAAATAACCTATTAATATTGTAAACTATTCTTCAAAAATATAACGTGTTAAAAAGATAAAATAAACTCATCCCAAATATGTTTAGAAAAACATTCCTTTAAAATTTTTAAAATGAATCATTTAAATGAGTATTTTTAAATGAATGTCTATTTAAATAACATATCATTGAAGTTAGTGATAAAAAAATAATCAATTATGTGTATCAATTTTAAATCGATATTAAAAACCAAAAATAAAATATGATAACTGAATAAATTATTTCACATGTACTCATAGAATAACATAATCAATATAGTAGATGTTAAAAAATGAATCATAATTTGGTTATGAAGTACACATACCACATGTTAGATTTCCATATAACACATATAAACCAATTTTTTTGTGGTTTTGAATGTTTTATAAAATTATAAGAGAATATTAATATAGTTTATGATATTATATATTAACCCATTATAATATTTTACAACTATTTAATTAATAACATCTTACTCATTTCACTGTTTTAGGATTTAATTTTTCTGTCTTTTTATTCTTATTTGTCATGAATATACCAGTTCTCCTGCATATGAAGTAGATAAAAAATATTAATTAAAATTTTAATTTCATAAATATCATATTGAGTTATTAAATTCATTTTTAGATCTATTCTGATATTATGAACATAGAAAATGAATCGTATCACTTCGTAATGATGGAAGGTCGTATGTATGAACGAGTTATGGTACAATTTCAAAATAGTATATAGGGAAACATATAAAAAACTTATATAATTATATTCAGGAAATAATTATTATATAAATAATTTATTTTTATAATTATTAAAATCCAAAATAGGGGGTTATGATAAATGAATTACACCACTGTGTGGGGACGGTAAATCATATGTTTGCACGTGTTGTGATTTAGTTTCTTATTGGATGGATAAAAGGTATAATATGGTTCTTTCTTAATAATAATAATAAAATCAAAAATTATATATGATACTCGATATATTAATTTTTTTTTAAAAAAAACTCATTACAAAAACTATAAGAAGAATTAATCTTCAATGAGTTGATAAAGATGATTACCTCTTCTTCTTGATGTCTTTCTTTAGAAATCATATTAATGGAAAAATGGTTGGTCTTTTAATGATGAAAAACATCTAGAAAATATATAATCATGTTAGGAAGAGAAATCGTATGATATTGGTTTCTCTAAATGTATTATTGTTTTGTCAAGATACTAGGGAGGAGGATTCCTTTAATAGTTGAGGTGAACGACACTTACAAAATTTAAAAAATATTAAAATATAAAAATTCAATTATAGAGGCAATGAAAAAAATCCTATTAGTTAATATTTGATAAATTTTTTAGTCTATATATTATCCACATTTGATTTTGATCGGATTTATTTTTTTTTAAATATTTTAATAAAATTTTAATTCTTTATGTTAACATTTTTGTTGAATTTAATAGTATTGATTAAATTTGACTTGAAATACAGCATCATAATGGAGAATGAAAATATCATGATTTATAACATTTTTAATGTCTTATTTAAATCTATAAAACTCATCAACACATTTAAAATTAAAAATTATACCAAAATTAATATTATTAAATTCACTTATTTTATTTTCCTATATATAAAATAAATATTACATTGGAATTTCTTAATAAATCAAAGTAGGGATATAATTTATAAAAATTAAAAAAAGACATATTTATAATGAATTTTTTATTATGACATATAAAGAAATTTATGTTTATTCGTATAACAAATTTTCTCGTATGTAGTCACATAAATGATATTAAAAAACAAAAGAGTGACATTTTGTAACATTCAGGGATGAAAAGAATATATAAGTTATTTTCATGGAAAATTATTCATTAAAAACAAATAATCAGTCATAAAGAGATAATGGTATGATACTCTTAATTCAATAGTTTTTAGAGATATTTTGATTATATTTTTTCCCTTATCTCTTTTGTTTTACCTGTTATCTCTTTTGATAATTACTGTACAATTTAAATATTTTTTTATAAGGTTCAATAATGTTCAATATAATTATAAATTACTAGAAATGTACTATTACAGATTTAGTTATACCTATATAATTCATTTATCCTAATTTAATATTTTTAATATTGTTTAATAATTTCAAAAAATTCTATTTACTATAAAATATTCATAATATCATTTTTGAAGACTATTAATTAAATATAGTTTAATAATATCTATATCAAACATAAAATTAGAACCAAATATTTCATCACATCAATAACATGAAAATGTCATCTAATAAACTCATGGATGACATTAATTACATAAAATTGTACTTATTTTAATATTTGTAATATTAGTGATATTATTATTCATTAAACTGAATAATTACATCATCACCATTTTGTAAGTATTTAAGGAAATTAATTCTATATAAACAACAAAATATAAATTTACATGATGTATAATAATATTTTATACTAAATGATAATATTTATTTTGGAACAATTTATATCAATTAACCAAAATAAAATGTGATATACATAATTGAAAGTCGAGTATGGAATGTTCATTTAACATTGACTGAAATAGTATAACATATTTATTGTCATCTATGAGGCTCTAAGAGGTTATAAATTCATCACATTTATAATTTTTTATGAAACATAATCATACATTGTCACGACCCATCCATCGGGGCCCGTGTCGTGACTAACCCAAGCCTGCCTTCCATAGGCCTGAGGCTGGCGACTAGCAGCAAAAGAATAAATCCCTAAAACTAGGAAGGCATTTCCTTTAAAAATTATAAACACACACAATAGAGTATCTAGAAACAATACAATAAGTAAAACTGTGTACAATAGAAGTGCTAAAAAGTAAAAGGGCCTGAAATACATGACCAACTGTAAAGTACAAGGAAAGAAAGTACAATAGAAGAAAGGTGATACCACTTCTGGATCGTCCTTTAGGAAATCCTACCTAAATGGTTGGTAGATATAGCTTCTAAATCACTCAATGTTCTTCCGTCTCCTCCCTGTACTGTCACTCTGTGTGTTCCACCATTAGGTACTTACCAGTCCTCGTACACTCTGCATTCATCAACGATGTCCATCGTCTGCATCTAACACAATGAGGTGCGGGCATAGCCCGTGAAGGGGTGAGTATGAAGATACACAGTAGTGACCCCGATACCCCCATGGTCTCACAAAATCCAACAAGGATAAACCAAAAAGTATGAAAACCAACAGATAACCAAACATAGGTATATGCCCATTCATATACCTATGTAATTAAGTAATTTGTCTCAATCACATTGTAAAATCAAAAGTTAGTGACTCATCTCAACAAATATTTTTATTCAAATTAAATAAACCAGTGCTTCTGGAGAACTCCTCATCTATCAAGTACATTGGTCATGTCGTGACACCCAGGCACTTCCCACTAACCTAGGACTGCTGAGGTACACCTCCTATCGGTTATTGTGGGTCTGTCAAGCTCACATAGAGGGGCTCTCCATTGTGGGTCTCCTGCTAACTACAAGGGGATCCCCCTAATAGCATGAAGAGGTACTTCTCTTATCAATTAACTTCATTATGCCACCAACTACCAGGAACTCTTCCACCGTGGGTCTTCCGCAACAACCTGGCGCTCTCTATTGGGCTATTCGAATCACTCCGAGTCGAATTAGTCAAGCAGTCATCAGGTCACAGCCACCTACAAGGTCTCCGTACTCCACTCACTCATCTATTGGAGGGTCTGTTCCATGAGCTATAGGTTGATACTCCAATGTTAATGAAGTCCCACATATAAGTAATTCAAAGGTTCTCCTCAACATTGGGTTTTCAACTCTACAGACGGTGCGTCAATCAGACACCCGACCTATGAGTTATATGATTTTTCATCGCGGGGGACCGATTGGATTCATGTATGATGAAAACTAACTGTATCTCAGCATTACCTAGAACTCTAGGGGGTATACTCAACAGGACCGTCATGCTCCATGAAATCCAGTTCCACTGACAGTTCATCAAACGGTTGTATGGTGTCAATGATATGGCCAATGGAAGAAATTGGTTGGTAGTGGGACCGGTTCTGGTCCAACCTTGTCGGACCGACTCAGCCCAACCCTTTCTGGGCCAACATAGTTTGGGTCATCCCCGTTTGACCTGTTGGGTCTTGCCCGACCCATTCAGCTGGCCAGTCTGTATGTTTTGGCCTAGTCCCCTAGGCTCTGCCCAGCGGACTGCGATGGAGGATCTACCCGAAGGTTTCATCATAGGCACTCAGTTTGGAGGCCAGGGCCCGTTTGGATGGCACCATGTGGGGCATGGCTTGGGTGGCTCTACCTATAAGGCTATTCCGGTTTGGATAGAGACGCAGTGAGGGACGTCACGGGCCGGCTTGGGAGCCATGCGCGACCCATTCGACTCGGCCAGGAGCTGGGGTGCGGCCCTAGTAGGTCGGGCGGCAGCCGTGAAGGCTAGGGGGTGGCTTGGGAAGGGCGGCAGAACGCCGGGAAGGCAACACATAGGTTGTACGGGCAGGATATGGGAAAGCCGTGTAGGGCGCGGGCAGGGTACCGAGCAGGCACGCAAGGTGCGGCAGGGCGTCCCAGAGGGCGTCGGGCTGGCCACACAGGGCTCTAGTAGGCCGCGGGCCGACGGTGTTCAGTCGGGAATACCGGTGTGCCACATGTAGAGTGGCCATTTTCATTACCTCCTTTTCACCTTGTTGCCTCTTCTACGAACACCAAAAGAACGAAAAATCAACGGAGGATGTCAGGCCATGTTAGGATGGCCCACATCCTTCGCGTTTAAGGTGGTATAAATTTTTTCATCAAGAAAATAATTTGAACAACAATTAATTACATCATATTGCATCTATTTCAACCATTCGTTGATGAGAAGAATTAAATAAAAGTGTCAACATGCAATAAACCCCTACATGGATTATTGGGCGTAGACTTTGAAGTCACGGGAAGAAGACGTAGTCGGCGTTCGTCGTGTCTACCGCACACTTCAACATATTAGTTCGCATGACAGATGTGGATGTAGCTTCATGTCGGTACGTGTCTAGGGAAGAAGTCAAAGAAGGATCATAATCATCATTCCAAATTGGAAGAATGTGTTCTTCATTCTTTGTTGGGAGGATTCTCTCTTCTCCCAATAGTCCTCCTTCACAAATTCCACCAAAATTCCAAATGAAAATAATAAAATAAATAGTATGTCTATTATTATTTTGGCACAACAATTCAAATTAGAGAATTAATTTAAGAGGCTCCCCCTAATTAATTCATGAGAGTTGGAACGAATTAATTTGGGGAGATTGGCACAAATTAAATGTTAGGGGAGTTGGATCCATTTAGGTGGAGGGGTGGTCAAGGAGATTATCCCCATTTAATGGGGAGTTTAGGAATCAAGAGGCTCTCCCATATTAATGAGGGGGAGTTGAGAGGTTTTCCTCTCCTACCATTAATATGGTTGAAGCCCTGTGTGGTCCCCACCACTTTAATCCTCTCATGGGAGGTATAGTTCTGGTGGGACCCACCACCAAAATCTCTCATGATAGGTTAAGGTGTGGTAGCCCCACCTCCAACCTCAATGTGGATGTTTTAAAAACCACACACCAAATAGAGACTCAAATAAAATTAAATGTAGAAACTCATTATTTTATTATTAATTTTTCTATGAAAACCCAAAAAAATAACATCAATCCTTGATTCACTACTAGTGAAGTGAAAGTATTATTAAGTGAATATATGTGTAACGAGTTCCACAGTGCCATTATATTTCAATTCCGAGCCCTGATTCAGAAGTTATAAAATCTCATTTGTACGTTTACTGAACTTACCCGAAAAAAATATCATAAATTGATTTTGGGCACCCCGGTCCATGAAATCAAGTGCCATAAATTCTCAAAGACTCGTAAAATTACAAATAATTTATGAAAAAAATTCCATGGAATTTTCGAGTCATTATATTCTCCCCACATCAAGGCTTTACGTACCCTTAAGATATAACTCAATATATGGAAACAAGTTGGGGTACTGGGCTTGCATCTGAGCCTCACGCTCCCATGTGCTCTCCTGGAGGTTCCCGTGCTACCAGCATATGTAGACCAGAGGTATCAGCCATCCATGTAGAAACCAATCATGTCAATCCTCAATCTCCACTGGAACCACTATGAATGTCGCCCCATCATCGAAGTTCAACTCTCTATGGTCGATGATATGAGAGGATTCGTGAAGGTATATTCTCAGCTGAGATACATGGAAGACGTCATGCACCCAGTGAAACTAATGTGGAAGATTCAAGTGGAATTACACCTCTCCAACTATTCTGAGGACCTAAAGAGGTCTAGTGAATCTCGGAGATAACTTTACACCTCGGCCAAATATTCGAAGACCTCATCGAGGTGAGACCTGTATAAAGATGTGGTCACCATCCTCGAACTGTAGAGGTCTCCGTCTTCTATCAACATATGAATTAAGCATGCTCTATGTTGTCTTAATCTGCTCTTAGAGGATCTGCACCTTATCCATGGTAGCCTGTACCATCTCTGGTCCCACTAGTGCTGACTCCCCTTGATCTGTCAATCAAAAGGGTATTCAAAAAATCCACCCATACAACGCCTCAAAAGGGGGAATCCCTATGGTAGATTGATAGCTTTTGTTGATGGAAAACTACCCCAAGAGTAAGTGATCCTCCCAGATGTGACCGAAGTTGAGAACATAAGCACACAACATGTCCTCAAGGGTATAAATAGTCCTCTTAGGGTAGCCATCCGTTTGAGGTTGGATGAAGGAGCTCAGTTGAAGTTGCATCCTAAAAGATTCCTAAAAACCCTTCCCAAAATAGGAAGTAAGCGATCGATAAGAAGTGGGCTGACTTGGTGAGTCAGTTGACGATCAACCAAATCGAGTCATGACCCCTGTTTTTAAATGGAAGACCCATCATGAAGTGCATGGATATCCTATCACACTTCCAATCTAGGACTTATAAGGTATGAACCATGCCTTCTGGTACCTAGTGCTCCACCATCATTTTCTAAAACGTGAGGCATCGTGAGACATACTCTACTACTGCCTTTTTCATACCCAGCCACCAGTGTTGTCGTCTGAGGTCATGATACATCTTCACCTCTCTTTGATGTACCACTAAAGGGGATGTGTGGAACTCACTCAAAATTACCTCGTTAAGTGACACCAGTACCATGGTACATCCTCTGAAGAGGATGATGTGCTCCCCACCTTCAAAAAATCCATCAGCTACATGTCCTGTGGATATATCTTCACATCGCATTTCACAGTTAGTGTCTCCACTCTATGCCTCCCTGAATTACTGAATAAGTGGGGGAGTGACTATAAGGGACTGTAGAATGGTTGCTCCATCTCTATCTTTGATGGATATCTATTAATCACCTAGATTCTAAATCTCATTGCATAGAAGTTGTATAACATATCCCATGTTCAGTGCATCTTCTACAACGTTCCCCTTCCCAAGAGTATAGACTATCTCGAAGATATAGACCAGGAGGAATTAAAGCCATCATTGTTGTCTGAGGTTCAGATGCATTTTAGATCAGATATTCCTGAGACTATTGTTATTAGAGTACACGGTAAAACATTTTTCAATATGATAGTGCTGCTACATCTTCAAGGTGAAGACAACTGCTGCTAACTCCATGTCATGGGTAGAGTAGTTCTTCTCTTGTTGTCTCAGCTGACGAGATCCATATGTGATCATTGATCGCTCTTGCATCAGGACACACCCGATTTCGGTCGCTGATGCATCACATTAGACTATGTACCCTATGCCATCTTCAGGAATCCTCAAGATATGGGCACTAGTCAGCCTCTCCATAGCTCTTGAAAGCTCTTCTGGCATCACTCCGACCACATGAAGGGTTACCCCTTCTTTTTCAAGGATGATATTGGTGATACAACTCTAGAGATGTTTGGAACGAATCTTCGGTAGTAACCATCCAAACCTAAGAAACTATGTACCTCTGTAACACTCCTGGGTGGCTCCCAAGAAAGTACCATTCTAATCATCGATAGATCTACTGCAACTGCAGCCTCTGATATGACATGTACCCTGAAGTGAACCTCTCAGATCCAGAACTGGAACTTCAAGAGCTTAACATATAGCTGGTGATATCGTAGTGTGTACTATACTACCCGCAAATGGTAGGCATGCTCTTCCTCAGTAGTCGAGTATATCTGAATTTCGTTGATGAAGACTATGAAAAAGCAATCGAGGTATGGATGGAAGATCCTATTTATGAGTCTCATGAATACTGCTGGAGCATTGGTTATGTCGAAAGGCATAACCAAGAACTTGTAGTGGCCATTCCGACATCTGGAGGTTGTCTTCTGCACATCCTTGTCTCAAACTTTGAGCTGGTGATGTCCTGATCTGAGGTCTATCTTCGAGAATAATCGTCCTCCTTTCAGCTAATCAAAGAGGATGCCAATACTCAAGAGTGGGTACTTGTTTATCATGGTCACCTGGTTCAGGCTATGGTAGTCGACACAAAGCCTCAAGCTCCCATCTTCCTTCTTGTTGATCATATTCGGGGCTAACTAGGGAGAAACATTGGGCCAGATGAATCCATTCCTCTTCAATTCCACTATCTCTACCAGCTGCTCACGAAGCTCATCAAGATCCATCTAATATGATGGAGTAGATATCGCTGACGTTTTGTGGTAAAGGTCATTATAGAAGTCCACCTCTCTGAAGGAGATAGAATTGGGACATCATTAGGGAAAATCCATGTACTGGACCACCACTATAGGATTAGTCGGAATCTCTACATCACATATTCTGAGGGTAAGGCAATCAAACTGATGAGTGATCGGCTTCACTCTCTACTAAGTAAGTCTTTCATGTGTTGGAAAGGCTCTATTCTTTAGGTGAAGGTAAACCTAGTCACATCCATGCGGACACACCAAACATTGCGGCTAGTACAGTTGATATGTGCATAGACTGTAGATAGACTATCCATACACAAGATGATGTCGTAAGGCCTCGAAGACACTATGAGAAGATCACTGCCAAAGCTCTCGCCTCATAGAGTAAGCTCACACTGCTAGCACTAGAGTATAGTCATCGAGTTGGTCCCATATGAGAATCCCACTATAAGGTTCGAGCCAACGCCTCTGTCAGAATATACGAGTTCTAAATGAGGTCAGTGGATATGAAAGAGTGACTGGCACCTGTGTCTATATGAACTCCTGGTATGGTGGAGTAGAAATAGATCGTACCACAAATCATCTCCAGAGTACCATGGTTATAAGCCTCAGCTACCTGGAGATGAGCTCTCACCTATCCACCTGATCCCTGCGGTCGGGGTGGACCACATGTTGGTGGTGTCAGTAACAGCTTGAAAAGTCATCCACCATAAGCTACACGACCAGCTCCTCTTCCACGTCTACCTCATCCATGTGGACCGCCTCGATTGAACCTTTACCTTTGCCTGGGAGGTAGCTTAACTATCTTCTGATCATCTGAATGGTGGGTCAAACATTCATGAGACATGTGACCATGCTCATCACATGATTAACATGATCAACCCCTTTCATGTCTAGCTCTGTCTCCACTGCGGGGGCCTCAGAAAATAGATTCTGAGTCATGCAGTCGTCCGCTTATTGGTATGGTCCTCCTGGATCTCAGCAACATATGTATACTGCCAACTGTAGAAGACTCCATTACATGTCGACTAGTGTTGGGTATTGATACTGTAGACTACTCAGTAAGGAAACTCTCTAGTAAGAGGGATCACCCTAACACACCTACCTACATCGGGATGCTGAGGGAGATCATCGAGGACCTCATCTCTCACCTAAGTCCCTGCTCGAAGGTCTAGGCCATGAAAAACGGGTCTCATCCCATATATGTGGAGTAGCGTGAGAGGTAGGTGATCTTCACTGAGTATCATGCCACAGTCATGCTACCCTTCTATAGATGCAGTAGCTCCTATATCTGCACCACACATAGGGTGTATGGGACAACCTCTACCCGAAACAGGAACTCGAAGTCTACCCAGAGCAGTGTCACCTTGTGATGCACCAAGAGAATTAGGCTACACCATATACATCCTGTTGCATGAAGGATACATACGGAAAGGATCACCAAAATGCCTGCTGGTGTCCCTACTAGTTTGAAGACTCTCCCCACAACCTCCAACCAATCCTTATAGCTTCTTGCGGGTCAGTCTCTCCCCTAAACCTGTGGGGCCTCTGGTGCTAGAACTCATACAGCGCACTCAAACGGTGTGCATCATCTGCTGTTGAGGCTAGTGGCATCAGTGTCCCAATGGGTAGTGGTAAAGCTAGTGCCTCCACTGGAAGAGGGCCCTACATCGAGGCCTCAGTGCTCGATGGGATATATGTTCATACGACACTCGGGGCTCTAACTGGTTGTCAGAGGGGAGGCATCCTAAAAGACACTGATGTGACATGGTCAAATTACTAAACCTGGTGTGACGATCTAGTTGAGATTAATTAAAGAAAATTTGTATAACACAGACGCAATTAGGGTTTTCGTGCACTGAGTTGGAAATAAGAAGTTAGGGTCATGGTGTATGGATATGTCGTCCGATGCACCAAAACTGGACTCTCAGAACTGAAAACCACACTTAGTACCCATAACAATATTTCATCACTGAAAAGAAATATCAAAGTCCAATGTTTTGTGGTATGACCGACTCCGCTGATACCAATTTGTCACGACCTGTCCCCTGGGGCCCCTGTCGTGACTATCCCAAGACCACATTTTGAAGGCCTGGGACATGTGACTTTCCCTAAAGACTTAAATTCCTAAAACTAGGAAGGCATTCCCATTACAAATTATAAACACACACAATAGAGTAGCTGGAAGCAATACACTATATACAATTGTATACAAATGAAGTGCTAAAAATAAAAGGGGTCAGAAATACAATCTCAACTATAAAGTACAAGGAAAACATGTACAACAGATGAATTGTGATAAAGCTGCTGGATCATCCTTCGGGAAATCCTACCTGATAGGTAGGTATAGATATCCTCCACAGCACTCCATATCAGTCTGTCTCTGACATGTTCCTTCACGCCATGTGGTCCACCTCCGGGAACTATCCAGTCCTCATGTACTCAGCCTCAGTCAGCGATGTTTGTCATCTGCATCCAACAAAATGAGGTGTGGGCATAGCCCTTGTAGGGGTGAGTATAAAAATACTCAGAAGGCACCCTGAGATCATAAATTTCTCATAAAATCCAACAAGGATAAAACACAATGCATGAAAATCAACAGATAACCACACTTAGGTATATTCCCATTCATATACCTATTTTATCAAGTAATTCATCTAAATCATGAGGTAAACTCAAAATTTAGTGACTCAGCTCAACCAGGTTTTTTATTCACATTATCAAAACCATGAATACTGGAGAACTCCTCCTTTTTCGAGTACAGGGGGCCTACCACGACACCAAGTCACTTCCCACTATCCTTGGACTGCTGAGGTACTCATCCTGTCGAGTATCATGGGTCTACCACACTCACACAGAGGCACTCCCCAATGTGGGTCTACTGGAAACTATCAAGCGCCCCTTAATAGCCTGCAGAGGTACTCCTCCTGTTGAGTACCATGGGTATGCCGCCAACTAAAAGGTGATCATCCACCTTGGGTCTGCAGCTGCATGCAGGCACTCCCCACTCGGCTATTAGAATCACTCTTAGTCCAATTAGTCAAACAGTCATCAGGTTTATCCAGCTTCTATGTCTCCATACTCCACTGCTTTGTCTCCGGTTGGGTCCTCTCTATTATCTATAGGTCGATACTCCAACTGTCATGAAGTCTCACACAAACGTCTTTCAAAGGATAGCCTCATCAAAAGGGTCTCAATGCTATAGACGACACGTCAATATGATACCCGATCTGTTAGTTATAAAATTTTTAGTCCCAGGGGCCCAGCAGGAATCGTGTATGATCCAAACTGACTATATCTCAACATTAGCTTGAACTCTAGTGAGGTATACTCATTGGGACTGTGGTGCTCCATGAAAAAATGCACCATTAACGGTTCTTCAAATGATCGTCATCTGCTAATGATATGGCCAAAGGAAGAAAAAGGTTGGTAGTGGGCATAGGTTCTGTCCGACTAGGTCTGACCTAGTCGGCACAACCTAGTATAGGACAACCTGGTCTAGGTCAACTCGTTTTGACCTATTGGGTCTGGGCTGGTCCATTGGGCTGGCCAACCTATTAGGATCGGCCCGGACCATGAGGCCCGACCCAGCGAACTATGAGGGTGGTTCGACCCTAAGGTCGCCACGTAGGCAGCTCGGTCCGGAGGCCGGGGCCAGTTCAGCCAGTACCACGTGGGGTGTGGCTCAGGTAGCTCGGCCCGAAAGTTCATGTCGGTTCGGCCAACAACACAATGAGGGATGATGCGGGCTGACTTGGGAGATCGGCGCGGCTCGGCCAACTCGGCCGAGAGTCGGGGTGTGGCCCGTGTGGGCAGGGTGGTGGCTGGGAAGGGTGGGTGGCATCCTGGGCATGCAGGTGCGGCACTAAGAAGTGTGCTTGGGGAACAACAGGGCAGCTAGGAGGCCGTCCGTAGGGAGCGCGGGGCGCGAGCAGGGCATTGGGCTGGCCGCGCTGGGCACCGGTAGGGGGCCGGACACCTAGCAAGGGGCACTGGCAGGGCGCTGTGTAGGCCACGAAGGGCGCGGGCAGGCTGCGAGCTGACGATGTTCGGTATGGATCACTGGTGTGCCATAGGGGTAGCGCGGTACACGGATGACACGGGTTGCGTGACCTTTGACGTTGTTGCCTTTGTCGCCTCGTTGCCACTTCAAAGAACACCATAAGAAAGAAAAATTGACGGAGGATGTTGGACAAGGTTAGGTAGGCCCGTATCCTCCACGTTTAAGGTTCTATCAATTGGTTCATCAAGAAAAAAAAGACAAACAACAATTAATTACATCACTTTTCATTGAATCCTTTCATTCTATGATGAGAAAATAAAAATAAAACCATCATCATGCATTAACCCAGTTTTTGGATTGTCGGGCGTCGACGGTGAAGTCGCAGGAAGAAGACGTAGTCGTCGTTCGTCGTGTCTATCACACACTTCCACTTCTAAGTTCGCAAGAAGGTTGTGGAAGTGACTCTATGTTGGTAGGTGTCTAGAGAAAGAGTTGAAGAAGGATCGTCACCGGCTTTCTTCGTTGAAAGAACGCATTCTTTGTTCTTCGTTGGGAGGAATCTCCATTATCCCAAAAATCCTCCTTCCCAACTTCCACCCAAATGAAAATGAAAATAATAGAATAAAGTGTTTGTCTGTTATTTTGTTGGCACAACAATTAAAATTCGAGAATTAAATTAAGAGGATCACCCTAATTAATTCACAATAGTTGGAACATATTAATTAGGGGATATTGGCACAAATTAAATGTTTGGGGAGTCGGCTCCATTAAGGTGGGGGGGGAAGGTGTTTCTCCCCATTAAATGTGGAGTTGAGGAATCAAGAGGTTCTCCCTCATTAATGAGGGAGAGTTGAGAGGTTTTCAACTCCTCTAATTATTTATGGGGTTAAGCCCCGTGTGTTCCCCACAACAATAATCCTCTCATGGGAGATTTAGTTTGGGTGGGTCCCACCACCATAACCTTTCATGAGAGGTTACAGTGTGGTGGCCCCACCTCCATCCACCATGAGTATGTTTTAACCACCATAATCTAAATGGTGGCTAAATTAAAATAATGTTTATCTATACTTTTTTTATTAATATTTTATTATGAAAACGAAAAAATTAACATCTATCCTCAACTCACTATCATTGAAGTGAAAGTGATATTAAGCGAATAACGGTGTTGCGAATTCAACGATGCGTTCAGATTTCAATTATGAGCACCGACTCAAAAGTTATAAAATCCAGCTCATACGGTTACAGAACATACTCGAACAAAATATCAGAAATAGATCCCAGACACACCAGGCCTCAGAATCAAGCGTCTTAAATTTTCACAGACTTGAAATATTCTCATGTAATTAAGAAAAAAGTTTCTACGGAATTTTGAGGTATTTTAATACATAATATTTGGTCAATGTTTTAGGGTCATTTTATAATCCTTATCTTAGTATTGTTACCCTTAATTACTAGATTTACCCATTACTGTGGTAATGAAAATTACCATGTTTTCAATTCATATAAGTAAAAAATAATATTTTACTTTTTATTATATTTTTACCATCCAGATAAATATATGGAATCATTTTTTAAAATATCGAAACATATATTTTTGAGAATTTAATTTAAAATTAATATTGTAAAACACAAAATAAAATGTTTTCATGAAAAATGAATTTTTATACTAAAAATGTATCTATACAAAAATTAGGCATAACAATGATTAAAATGTAATTAATTATGTTACTGTTATATAATGTGTTACAGAAAAAGGTTTTATTGAAATATATTATTTGAGTAATAATATTTCTCTAATAGCTTACTATTCACACTTCACTAAGTTAGGCTCGAGCAAGACGAAACATTGGCTAATATTATGTTAAATATCATATTATAGTTCTAAGAAACATCATTTTTTATTGTAATTAATTAATGAAATTTGAAAATAACCGCCCCATTATAATGGACGATATGAGAAAGATGATATAAATTATGAAATTATTGTTTAAAAATGTTTATGTTATTATTTGACAATTTATTTACCAATGAATGTAAACCCCCTTATAAATTAAAAACAAATTTTTTTTTTCTGAAACACCATTTAAAAATGGAGTATTAGGCAATATTATTTTCATATGTTGAAACAATCATTACATTCTTTTGTCCAGATGAACTTAACACATTTTTAAGTAGTCATAGTCATTGTACTAGATAACCATGAAATTTTTTCAACAAACCTCCTTTAATAACCTTCCAAACCAAGAAATATATGAATATGGATTATATTTTTCAGTCTTGGCCATTCATTAACAAATTTTGTTTTTGTAGGATCAATAGTTATGAATTTTATTTGATATAATGTCACCAAGGAAAGTCATTTGTTGAAAACAAAAGTCACACTTTCTGAATTTCCGAAATAGTTTCTTTTATTTTATGGTTAGCAAGACAACCCTTAAATGAAATTCATGTTCCTCATTAATTGTCTAATAAATAAAAATATCATCAATGAACACAACCACAAACATATCGAATAAATCAGGGAAAATTATATTCATATGATCCATGAATACAGTAGGCGCATGGGATAAATCTAAAGGCATAACTAAATATTCATAATGGTGATATCTAGTACGAAACATGATCTTCAGAATGTCAGATTCCTTTACATTCAACTGATGTTACCCCGATCTCGAGTTAATATTCAAAAAATATGGAGGTCCCTGGAGCTGATCAAACAAGTGATCGATATGAGGCAAAGGATAATTGTTCTTAACAGTGATGTCATTCAATGATCTATAATCAATGCAAAGTCTCATTGAATTATATTTCATTATAAAAAACAATAAAGGAGCACCACATAGTGATGTTCTAGGTCGAATGAAAAATTTATCAAATAACTCCCGCAATTTCCTCTTTAACTCTAAAAGATTAATTTGATCCATTTGATAAGGGGGTTTTGAAATTGGCTTATCATCAGGAACTAAGTCAACAGTAAATTATACTTCCAGATCAAGTATAATTCTAGGAAACTCATCATGAAAAACATCAAGGTACTGATTCACCACTGGAACATCATTAATCTAAACAGTTCCTTTATTTTCAATAATATGTTCAAGGTAACATTCATTTCCATTTTTACTAGTTTCTCAGCTTCCTGATAGGCTATCAAATACAAGGGTTCATTCTTGTACACAAATTATAAATCATTCTAAAAAGAAACCTCTTTATCTCTACAGTCAATATTAGCATGATGAACAGAAATCCAATCCATTCCCAAAATAACATCAAACTCTACTTGAGGCAAAACCATAAAGTTTTTAGATAGGTTCTTTCCACACACAATGACTGGAATGTTCATATGTTTTATTTTTGTCTCAACATTTCCTCCATGTTTTTTTACTGTAAGTTCTGTGTTCATATCTTGAGATTGAATTCTGAATTTACTAGAATACTTCTTAGAAATTAAATAGTGTGTAGACCCTGAATCAAAAAACACATTGGAAGAATCTGATAAAACAAAAATTGTACATGATACTAATTTATTTGATGGACCAACATCCGCTGAAGTAGTTTCAAAGGATTTAACCACCCATTTATTCATGTAGTGTGTCTGATTTCCTCACTTGATTTCTTATTAGGACACTCATTTGCATAATGACCCATTTCATTACACTAAAAACATCTTACCGATGGATTTTCATTTCCTGCTTGATCATCCTCCTTATAGTTACACTATTACAAATATGGCTTTTATCAGTTCTAAAAATAGTCATTAACAGTGCTAGAAAAAGCGCTGATAATGATGGCAAAGATAAAAGGGTGATCCCCTTTATTAGCTCTCCAAATAGTGCTGATAAAGACCCCTTTTATCACCACTAAAAAAATAGCTAATAAAAGACCCCTTTTATCAGCTCTTTTTTTAGCTCTCATAAAAATTAAAACAATAAAAAAATAAAAAAAATACTTCCAATCTCATGGGATAGTGCTTGTGCCCCCATTTATCAGCGCTTTCCTGCACATCCAACGCCCGCCCGCACCACCAACACCCTTTATCAGCGCTAGCCCTTTAAATCACCTGTGTGTGCGTGCCCTTGCCTCCACCTGGATTTGATCTCGAGACCTCCCCCAAGCGCACCTAAAGCCTTTGCAACTACCCAATATTTATTTGTTCTCATATTCATGATATATCTATTTATTTATATATATATATTTCGTTATATTTATTCGTACAGTAATATATATTTATATTAATATATATAGTTATATTAATATATATATATAGTTATATTAATATATATATATATATAGTTATATTAATATATATATATAGTTATATTAATATATATATAGTTATATCAATATATAGTATTTATATTAATATTCATATATTGGCATTTCAAATAAAATGGATATTAGTTATTATTTAGATAAATCTAATATATTTTATATGTAAATATGATTAATTATTTATTTAAAAAATTTAATTTGTAGGTGTGAATATATAAAAATATATGTACAAAAAGTTATATATTTGATTATAAATAGCAGCACATTATAAAAAATGATACAATTTCAAATACATAATATCAATATGAATGTAATACCTTGGAATAAATTCAGTCCCCACCAAAAAATCAAATAATACCACCTTAAACGAGGCTGAAAATCTGCAAAATGTTAAACAATCTGGGTACCCCAACTAAAAACTCAGTTTTGGAGGCCTTTTGGCCCTCTTTTGGCCTCGAAAAACGCTTGAGCGGGGTGCCCCCGGGTCACAACAACGTAGAGCTCCTCGAAAGCTTCGATTTGATATTTGGTAGAGCTCAAACGGACACCCGGATCGAATGTTATGTCCGTTTGCAGTTTGAGTTGCATTTTCAACATATTTCATATCTTTTTTTTAATGTTTTTTATTCGTCAAATTGTTATTAAATGACTGTTACTCTATAATAATTATCAAATTATTTATGAATAATATTTTTTTAATTTTTTAAGAATCCATTTTAACTAAATATCTTATATATTAGTTATATTAAGTGTAAATTTACATTTATACTTATCTAAAATATATTTAAAAATTATATATAATATTTATATCAATATAACTATGTAACTATATTTATATATTAATATATTTTTTAAATTTTTTTTTTGATGTCGACCCTTTATCAGCGCTATGAAAAAGTGCTGATAAAGGGGGGGCCTTTATTAGTGCTAAAAAAGCTCTGATAAAGGGGTACTTTTATCAGTGATTTTTTGAGTGCTGATAAAGGACCCCCCCCGCATTCTCAGTGCTTTTTCGTTACCGCTGATAAAGGGGTGGCGCTGCCCATGCCCAGTTTTTTGGTAGTGTTACGTGCAATATGGCCAGAATTACCACACCAGAATCACTTTCCAGACATTGATGAACATTCTCCAGGTTGATTTTGTACTACACATCTCACAAGTTGGATATATAATTTTCTTACCTCTAGTCATCATTAATGAATTCTTCCCCTATGCCTACCAACTGGACCTCTTATTCTGTTGTTTTTCAAAGAACACTTGATCATCGGCAAACTCCATCTCCACCTTATTTACACATCGAACAGGTTTTTCATAACTTTTTTACTCATGAGAGGCTAAAACTCATCAATATCATGGCTTTAGTCCTAAGAAAAATTGATTTATCTTACTATCAAGATCTCAGAATAAATTTTGGGCATACCTTCCCAGTTGAGTGAACTTTTATTCATAAGAAAACACCGAGTCATCCCCCTACCTCAACTCTAGGAATTGTTTTTCCATTCTATGATGAACAACCTTTGAAAAATATTTCTCAGGAAACATATGTTTGAATTAATCCCAATCATGTGCATCAATCTCCTATTTATCACAGATATTTTTCACCATCAACAACCACTGATCAGCTTCACCATCAAAACGGTAATTAGCGGGACTATCCTTTTGATGTTCTGAACATCCCATGACATCGAAAATCTTCTCCAGTGCTTTATTCCACCCTTCTACTAGCACCATGTCAGATTATCCTATGAATGATGGGGGGTGTTTCCTCATGAAATGTTCCACTACTAACATGATACTATGTGGTTGATCTAGCTGATCTCATGCATGGATACCACCACCATTTGTAGCCTGATTCAACTGTGCCATCACTGTAACAAACTTTTCAGTTCTGATTCCGACCATCTCAGGTTGCTGATTGGGAGGGTTTTCCTCCTCCTGATGTCATCCTAACATAGCTTCCCTATTTCCTCTATGGAAAACCATTCTGAACACAGAAATATCTTAGGCGAAGAAACATGGTAATCTCAAAATGCTATATCATTTCAATATTACCATAAATTTTTTTATGGACATTTTTATAACAATACTCTAACTTTTAATGTTATCTAAACCGACATATGATACCAACTATAAGGACCTATCCTTATAACATTACATAATCTTGAATTAAATAAATAATTCATATTGAAGATCTTTTTAGGTTTAGAGTTTTAGAGTGTTAGGCCATAACTATTACATTGAAAGATATTACAAAGTGGACACTTCTACTCAGTTTCCATTTTTTTGATAAAATAAAAACTCTTTGAAAAAAAGAGAGTCATATATAGTTCTATGGAATAGGCAGAATGAATTTTCCTTAATCCCATCCTTGATCCTATTCCACTTTATGTCTTGTGAAAAACATTTCAAAAACTTGGGATCTGCATACAAAGCTCAGTAAGGGATACAAAAAGAAGGAAACTGTTATTTTTTCAAAATAAAAATAAAACCATGAATACTTAATCATAAGTAATACTTTTAACTTTTATGAAGAAGTAAATACTCGTCACTGAATAAAACATAATTTATTTCCCTTTTGTAACCAAAAGATTACCATAAAACCCTTATAATTAACACATAACATATAAAGGTATCTTGGGACATAAACATACCTAAATGGAATAACCATACGGTCAACATCCACACATATCACTAAATGGAATAGCCAAAAGGCCGACTTCCATATCCAATGAATGGGAGGTTATAATGTAACCACCAATCCTGGTATTCACGTCATGACCCGTCATTTGGTTTATCACATAACCACCCATCAAATGTCCAAGTACCATTAGAAAATCATAAGCTGTAAAACAAATATAAAGCAAAGAAAACATGTCCACATTTCAAACACAATATATCACTTAAACATATTGACATAACATATCCATAATAAATACCGTTTTCAATACCAAAATAAATAAAATAGTACATGGTATTTATTTTCTTTTGAAAACATTACGACTTATTGAGGAAGCCAAAGATCAAATAATACTTGCGGCGGTGGAAAAGGTCGTTGTCACTAATTTTGTTTCAATAAACATTCCTTATTGTTGTTTAGTAAAAAAATTCATAGAAAAAGATTCCCTCTAAAAATTCATGGGTGTTTATACACCGTATAAACAAAAGTTGTGTATTAAAACAAAATACGCCTCAATGAAAGGAGATTGAGACGAAGTCCTTTACCACGTGTTCGACTTGACTCGATCGTTCATTAATCTCCGGAATAATAAAATAAAGTTAATTTATACATGATTATGAACATTTTCAAGTTGATTATTACTTTTATATCACTTATTACCATGTTATAAACATTGTGTAATAATTTATGTTAATGATGATCATTTTGTCGATATTTGGTACTTGAGTCAAAAATGTACTTCTTATAATTACATGTTGTTCATGTGGTCAAAGGTTCATTATATCCAGAAAGATATTCAGGATTTTTTCATATATATCATATATATCCAGCATATACATGTATTATTAATAGTATATAACATTTAGATGTAAGAAATGAAATGCACCATTCACAAAGACGACAAGCCGTACGTATGCATGAACTCTACTTTAATTTATATTTTTTATTTTAATAGTATTAAAACATAATGATACATGGGTATATTATAATTCCAGGATAATGAAATATATAATATCATTAACTCTAGCCTTTATAAGTCCAACATATGGCATTCACGAGACATGTCACTTTGAGGGGTCGGTAGTCCGCACTTTCTCAAATGAGATTATCTTGTTTACCCGTAATGGAATCCATAAAGGCATGATATAAATTGAAATTACAGAAGAATAAAGAAAGCATAAAGATAATAAATATCATATATAAATACAGTGCCATTATAATTTCCACCATGAGAGGCGGTAGGAGATAATCGAACAATCATCGTTTCATGAGGCGTTAGTTTTCCATCCACAGAAACATTATGTTATTCATCTATTAGATGGAGGTGTGTGTAAGTTTAAATCAAATCCATATCAAAAAATAATCCTAGTATATTGAGGATAATTTTTTTGTTACAATATAATGGAATACAATGATTTTAGGGGTTGGATAAGTGAAACAAAAGAAAACAATTTAAGAGAATCTGTTACATTTAATTTGTGTAACTGCTTTTGGTTTGAACCAAAGGACTTCATGAAGTTCTTTCTGCCTAAGGTAAAGATTCTATGAATATTATAGGGATGTATGAATCTTAATTGGGAAGTGTTGGAAGGAGCCAAAATGGATTAGTGGTGTATGTAATTGTTTATAATTGTTCTCCTTTTATAAGAGAGAGGGGGGGCTCTTTACGAAAGTGTGAAACAATTTTTTTATTATATAATGATATTCGATTTCTAAAGGACCAAATATCATTAGAGTCTAAGATAAGTTGACTCATGGACGAAATAAAATCAGTAAATAAGAATTGGACAAGTTTTGGATAATATTTTAATCCTTATAATCTTATTTATTTAAATCATTTATTAATGGGGTAAATAATGCATCATTATTGTGTCATAAATAATTTAATATATCTGATGTTTAAAAATTATAAAAAAATTACATGATGTAGGAAATATATTTATCTTTCCAATGAATATTTATAGAAAAATATATTACTTATATAAAACCCTATAAAAATTAATTTACTAAAATATTTTTGTTTATGTCATTTTTGCCTTTACATTAAATTAATCAATCAAAAGTGTCATTATATTTAATAAGTGGCTCCATGGGGTCCCAAAATAGACCCAAGGATTACCATTGTCAGCCATTACTCATAAAATTAGTTTATTTACAATTATTAAGGTAATTTTGACTTTTTATAATATTGCTTTTACCCTAAAATACCTTTTTAACCATTATCTTCTGTATATAAAAGTCAAAAGTTAGTATTCACCAAAAATTATTTTTATCTTATTGAAAAAAAATTTAATATCTAATTACAACAATTTATGTCATCATTTTGAAATTAAATTCACATAAGTGGTAAATTTAATTAGAATGAAAAAGGAAGTCTTTTTAACTACTACTAAGGGGTTTCACTATTCATCAAAAATTGATGTTTTAAAAAAAATACAAAAAAATCAGCCTTACCTATATTTGATATTAAAAATTTAAAAATAATTTCTATTTTTCCAAATTCAAAACATTGAAGTGGAATTAATTAATTTAAAATTCATTCACGTTGTTAAAACAAATAGCGTGTTTTTAAGAAACAATAACTATCAAAAGATTGACATTTGTTTATGTCAAATTTCAATGTCAAATTAATTCCAATGAAAAAAATGGGATTAATTGGTGAACATATATTCTAATTAAACTTTAAAACCAATTATAAAGATAATCTAACCCTATAAATAAATTAGCTTAAAAGGCACTTTTGAATTAAAATACAATATTTTCACTATTAATAAATAAAATGAACATTATAAGAAAAATCCCAAAAAAACTATTAAAAGTAACTTTTGATGTCCCCATTATAAAAAAGGATTTTATGTATTAAATTATAATGTATTAAAATGACCAAAACTACATATAATGTGGGTTCTCCCTTAAAAGGTGTTAAATGGATCTTTTAATGTAAATTATGCTTATAATTAGATTCATTAACATTTTAAGCCTCTATCTTTTTATTGTAAAAATGTAAATACATTTAAAAATCATGTATAATATTATTGTAGTTAGATTTGTTCATTTCTGCCAAAACAACGACTAGGAGTTAACTACCATTTTAAATAATAATTTTATATTATTAGTGTGCAACACAAGATTTCAAGGAAACTCATTTTTGTGTATTGGGTACGCTATCGAACATAGAAACCCCTTTAAAGTAAAATTAATATAAAAATCAAATATATAAATAAAAAATAGTGTGTATTATTTCTTTATTTACTCGAGATGCTACACCATAATTTTCCATCCAAAATTCATCAATTTCATCCAACAAACATCCAAGGGTAAAACCACAACACAATGTACTAAAAAAAGAAAAATAGTATATGTAAATACACTAAAACCATCTTAATAAATGTTCATGTTGCTGGAATAATAATGGTTACTTTATTTAAATGAAATTTTAATGATTAAATATGATCAAGAAATGGATTTTTTAGAATTTTTGTGTCATTTGTGATCATTATATTCTATTTTTATTCACTAAGTAAATAGGTTTTACCAAAATCACTATAATTTTTTTAATTGGTCATTATGGTCATAAATTATGTTCACCATAAAATATAATATAAATCATTATGATTTAGAATGTGGAATGCATTTTTCCAAAACTAATCTCACTAATTCAGAAGAGTTTAATTTAAAATAAATTCAACTTACTAAATGAGAGAGAGGATTTTGAATGTTAAATGGTTCAAAATTTTACAATGTTTTTATATCTATGATAAATATGAAAATGATTCCAATGACTAAATTCAAAAAATAAATATGAAATTGAACTAATTTTACATTAATACTAATTCAAAATCTAATTTACATATATAAATTATTAAAATAAAAATGACATTTTCATTTAAAATTTAATATTTTTGACTAGTGATAGAAAAATGAAATATATTAGAAATATAAAAAATCTCACCGTAAAATAATTTTGGTATCCCAATTAATATTATTAATAATTTTTTTTGTATAAATTTTAGGAAAGTGTTAAAATTTAATTTTTAAAATAACTGTTAAAATTATGACAAAAAGTGTAATGATTAAACCCAATATTTATTACACATAATGAAAAATGTAAATTTATTATAAAAGAAACATATTATAAAATTTTGGCTAGTAACATTCCTCCCTCATTAAAATATTATTCAGCTACATTTAATGTATATTACATTCTAAATATATTAGTGTAGTTATTCTTTATAATATCATTTGGTCCCCATATTGCATCGTCAATTCAGTTATTTCATTAATGTAACATAACTAGACGAGTCATATGACTTTTCAATACTATGTCTATAGTGTGAAGAATCTAAATAGATTCTTCTTTGTAAGAGATATCGGGTGAAAAATCTTTTAAATTATAGGATATCACATGCATTAGGTTTGGAATGTACTTCAATTGCACGGATACATGGGACACATCGTGCACTTTTGATATATTTGGCTTCATTAACCATTGAAAATAAATTATTCCAATTCATTAAGGAATATTAAAGGGTTTTTATACATCGGGATCAGAGTCCAATTCATACAGCACCTTCTAATACCATTTCATGGATATACATTTAGAAAATCATGATATCCGAATATTGATTCCTAATATTCATTTTATTATCCTCATAAATATTTTTCCATAATTGATATTATTTATTATGATCTAAAAAAGATTTACCATTTTTTATTTTTCATCATAATGTTTTGTACTTATGAGTTCCCATTCACTAATTTCATTCCCAGATGTTATATAATGATATCTCATTCCTTATAACTATTTATATAGTGAAAATTGAATACATGATTGGAATATGTTATTATAAGAAAAATATACCAAAGATAAATATTAATCCAATACTACATGAATGTAGAGTAATAATGACTTGAAAATCTATTCTATTTTTTTTGATATTTTTCATTCCGATTTTATATCATTTTGATGATGGTATGAAGTGCTTAAAGAATTTTCAGTATCAATATCCTTTTGAAGACACTTCATTAATTTTTATGGAAAATAGGGATCTCAATTATAAATAATTGATATAGTTTAACCATTAATTATAACAACTAAATTTATATATATCATTAATATAATATCACTATCAAAATATTATAATATGTGATGTAAATGTGGATTTTTTAGGCGATGAACAATAACATAAATTTAATTTATCTTAATAGAATTCATTGGAATTATTTTGCAAATTTACATTGTAATTTCATCTATAATCACCAAAATAATGTAAAGTGGTTATATGTATCCACTAGGAAGGCCCCTTTTAACATTAAATTATTAGAAAACAAAAGTTATTAATATATATTATAAAATTTACCACATATTTTTACCACTAAAAAAATTTTCCTTTAAATTATTATACATATTTATTCTACAAAGGTGTACAGATAAATTTATTCAATGAGATTCTTTCCAAAAATCCATTTTTATTTTAGTTATAGATAAAATATATATTATATTTCCAAACATCATAAAATAATCATTACATACCTAATTTTATATATTCCCATGATTCACAGATTTCATATTTTTCAAAACGTAATCATAATCAAATTGAGAATACATTATCTTCACTAATAAATCAGGGGTTATAACCAATTTTAAAATCATTTATGAATACCCATAATTAGAAAATCACATTTCCATACTTACATAATCTATGAACATTTCATCAAACTCATTCCTTATTTGGGTTTGAATTCTATGATATTTATTACTTAATGAATCCTAAACCTTATTTTCATTTCCTGTGTCTTAGTATATTAGGAAATAATAATCCTTCAGTATATCAATCCATAACCATGGGAACATATTTGGATATATACAAGTATATATGTATTTTATGACTTTATTATCCATTTATATGTCACCTCCTTCACCATAGAGGTAACATCTCATTGTCTTCAACATGATGATTACATCTTCAATATCAAGAACCTAGGTAAAGTAAATCTATTCTTCAGTCTTGAGATTCTTTGAAAAATATGAAATATTATTATCGCATCTCATCAGGACACAACCACGTACCTTCTTCGATTCATCATAATATATCAAAAACAAATCACTTATAGATGATAGAATCAGAATTAGAGTGTTGAGAAATCATTTAAAAAGTTTATTAAAATATTAATCACATTCCTATATACACGTAATCACATCCCCTTTATGATTAATCTTTAGTAATGGGTTAGAAAATATGTAAAAAAATCTCAAGGAATATATGACAGAAACATATAAAACAATGAAAATACATTCCATAATAATTTTCATAATTATATTCCATTCATTGGATACATTTACATTTATAATATCAATAGATATTCCCTAATTTAAGAGAGTATAGTTACGAAATGAAATATCTTTAAGCTAAAAATCACACTTAACAAATAATTGATTAACTATTTCTTTATTAGAGTCTCAATAACGAATCTCGTGTGATTCACATGGTCTGATTAGCTTTTTGAATACAATAGAAGATCATTAATGATTAACAAATCAAAACCATCATGATATTCCTTGAATACTATATTCAATATCTCTATAAAAACAGAGGGTGGGTTAGTCAATCAAAATAGTATTTCTGTAAACTCATAATGTCCATTCTTTTTTTTGAAATGTTTAATTCAATATGTTTAAATTATTTATATACGATTTGTGATACCCATGATATTAGTAAATCATTGAAATATATTGGGGTTCATGAAAATTATCCAATAAGTCATCAATTTGTGGTAGATGGTATTTTCGTATCATAATTTCTATGATTTCAGTATACTCCATGAAAAAATCATGGATACATCTTTGTTCATGAAAATGAGAATAGGGGATCCCCCTGGTGAAACTCTATGGAAAATAAAACCCTTATCATAAAAATCCAAATGATATATATTCAATTCCACTAATTCCATAGTTTCTATTTGGTAAAGATTATTTGATATCTTTCTTGAGTCAAGAAATAAATCAATGGAAATATCAACCTCATTATCTAGGGGATGTCCATGTAATACATCGAGAAGTAAATCAATTTAATATTATAGAATATGTACATCCTAAATTTTATTATTACCTTCTTCATCATTAGATATTGGGATCACTTCTTCCCCATGAATCACGTTAATTATACATTAAATTGGTGGATCTAGATATTAATCATTTTATCAGTTACCTACACAAAATATAAGTAATTATAAGTATTTGACAAAATTATTTATGTCATTCTTGTTATAATTATTTTTTTGTATCTAATTTTGATATTTATTTGAAACAAGTTATTATATCCACGTCAACCATAGGTATACAAAAAAGGATTGAAAAATAATTCATGTTTATGTTTCATAATATAGATTTCTTGACACATACATTACTAAATGATACATAACATAGAAGTTTTAAAAAATAACAAACATAAAAAATTAAAAGATAAATCTATTATTTTATTCAAAAAATGGGTAAATATAATGGACTGTGAGGATATAATATAAAAAAAATCTAATTGGGGGGTTTGGAATAATGTACCTACCACAATATTATTAGGTAATTCCAATATAGTTGTTGTGACAAAAAAATCATTTCCTTCTTTAATTTCACTTTTTTGTAGAAGATTCCCTTGATTCCTGGGGAATTAATTTTCATAGTACCCTATATCACTACTATCGAGTCACTAAATAAATGACTTTTCCTTCTTCCCCTTTCACTCATAAACATTATGATCATATTCTCTACACTGATAACAAAATCCCATGCCTTCTATGAATTTCCCAGGGTGATTATTACCACAGTTCTCAGATGATGGAATTTTTTCCATCATCATATTTAACAAATTCCCATTATCATGGTATTTTTATTGACACTTATTCTCTTTATTCTAATTCAATATATTTATTCTAGAAAATGCATTTCATCTTTTGAAATCACATAAAAATATTAAAATATATGATGAAAATAATTTGGAGTTATCATGGATTTCCCTTGGTATAGCTAGTTATTAACGACACTTTGTTCAAGATTTATAATGGCTATATTATCCTATTACTTCATTGAAAAAGAAAAATGTTCCATTTCAATGGGATGAGTAATGACAGAAATTCTTTCAATATCTTAATGTTCACCTTACATTAGCACCAAACATGGTTTTATTGGAATTTAGAAAAGGGTATGTATTTTATTTTGATGTGTTAGGATTAGGATTGGGATGTGTTCTCAGGTAGTGAGATCATGTTTTTTCCTATGGATCAAGGAAATTAATGTTTCATGAGAAGAAAGACCCAAAAATGATTTATATTTAGCTATCATAGTCCATGTTAAATTTCATCCCCATAGATTGAATCCATTACTCAAAAATAATCACATTAGTATTACTAATAAATAATGGGGGATATTATCTAATAAATATATCTATTATAGGATTATATCATTTATAATAGTGTTCCCTATACAGGAAATCTTATTTTTGATATGTTGATTAATTTTTCCAAATATAACAATAATATTCATCATTAAAATTCAAGCTATAATGGTTCCTTCATTTCGAAAATCTATATATTGTTCATGATTAAAGATATCATAATTATTTCAAGGTACCATTTATGAATAATTCAATATTCTATATTATCTCATAAAAATAATAATTTTTATATATTATATATAATCCAAATATGGTGTAAAACATATCAGGAATTAAATTTTAAGAAATTTTAATATGAAAATTATATACATCAGTTTCTTTAGGGAAATCATTACATAAAAATCATCCATATATTGTTATAAATAATATGTGGTTATATATATCATATCACTCAGGAATGTCAGACAAGGTGAGGACTATGTCCCATTTTCATGTAATGGGGAATTTTCAAGTCATGCTCGAGGTGCCTTTTTCAAATTTATAATCCCTAGCTAACTCAATTCCATAACTGTGTAAACATTTAGTATCATTAGATGGATAAATTTTTAGGTTGACCCACATAATAACTCTCATTCCAAAACATTAGGATTTTATTTTACTCTTATCCTAAAACTCTACGACATTTTTATATTCCCTAATTTATGTTTTCTTAAATCGGGTTCCAATGGTTTATACTAAACATTCTATGATACTTTATATAATGACTAATACCCCATTATCCTAGAGTAGTGAATTATTTTATTAATTTGGATGAGATACCCGATAAAATCCCCACCTATAAATTTGTTTAGTTGTTTTGGAAAACATGTATCATACATGATAACAATTTTATAATGAGAAAGTAAAATAATGTAAAAAAAGTATAATATCAACCACCATGAAACTCATTATATAATTTAACATCAGATAATAGGGAATGGAATAAAATTATGGGTGATATGACAAGATAATTAAGGTTTATGTGTAGTGGAATAAATAATAAATCTTGAAGAATAATCAACAAGGAATATAAATTAACTCAATAAAAATTCCATTTATGTAACATGTCTACATTAATAGATATAAAAAAAATAATAATAAAAGTAAAATTAATGAACAGACATCACTCTTGAATAACCTGAATGTTTAAATTATTGAGTAATACAAAATATTTCAAAGTAAATAACTCAAAACACATTCCATTTAATAAAATATTGATAATTAAATACATGAAGAGATAATTTCAAAGTAAAAATTTCATGGATGATAATTACTAAATAATAAATAGAGGCAATTCTTAATTATCATCTATTATGTTTCCCTGGGACATTATACCTTTACCATCATGATCTACTCTTAAGAAAGTAAAAAAAATACTTCGTAAAAACACATTAGATTTGGCCAAATGGGTAATATCATGGGACTACAGATGCATCATGGGGATTACATTAACTGATCGCTAATCCATTTATTGAATTTCCAAATAGTTCCCCATATATTTTATAATCATTTTTATTCAAAAATAATATTTACTATCATTATGTTTCAATATTTATTAAAGGATACAAATTTGTCAATATTTTCCTAATTAATCAAATAACATTAATATTAAATATCATATGTTAAAATGATGAACGATATAAGAAATAATCATATAAATTATAAACGAATTTGAATTTCTGAGATAAATTTAACGAAATATGAGAAATTATTATTATAAGGTATTTTTTTATGAAAATATTAAAAAAACAAAATAAAATGATATTTCATAATTAATTTTAACACTTTGTAATTTTCAAGACACACCCCCTTGGAAGAAATAATTTAAATATAATTATATGATAAAATGAATAATGAATTATTCCTGAAATTACATGTTAATGGGAAATTATATACAGTAAATAAAATTTAATTAGTATACAATGATGAATAATTTTTGATGCGATGTAAATTATGATGAAATCACCTACATCATACATTATTTTTATTGAACATGGTTTAACAACCTATATAGTGGGTTTAAATATAAAAATAACTTATAAAAGCTAATTATTAACATAAAAAATATCGTATAATATCCTATAATTATATTATATCACTTGTCCATTAATAATCATTCATTATTTTCACTAATTCATGTGTTAAATTATGTGTAGTATTATGCATGGTTTTTCATTAATGATCCATTTATATCACGTACTATAGAGTTTAAAAATTTAATGAATAATAATCCAAATATAATTATTATACATATAAATTAATTATCCCTGTAAAATGAATCATTTGTGATGATTATGTAAAATGATATATGTAATGATCATGGAGACGGTATGTCATACGTATGCATGAGTAACGTTTCCATTTTACACTATTCATTATGGAAATGAGGTCCCTAATATTTTAATATTCTAGGATATTAAAAATATCTTTAATAACATATTATATAATAATATATTTCATCAGTGTGTTTTGGTGATAAAAATAGTGTCTCATCACTTCGTGAAGTTGGAAATCCATATGTACATTAACGATGTCATGATATTTACATGAGTGAAATGGAAGTAAAA
Source organism: Viscum album (assembly GCA_963277665.1). Lineage (NCBI taxonomy): Eukaryota > Viridiplantae > Streptophyta > Magnoliopsida > Santalales > Viscaceae > Viscum > Viscum album. The sequence goes on from OY728156.1 coordinate 1,842,853,893, forward strand.
AAATGATATATATTATATTTATAGAATGACAAATATTTCACTAATGTTATAATAATTTCATTAATATCATATATAGTAATTCAATTTTTATTTATCACCTACCATGTGGATTATTAGTAAAAGTCCAATTAAATCGCTTTGTGAGGTGGTAGACCACAATACCTAGGAGGGACAATATCTTGTCACATATATAATGGAAGATAAATATAAATATATATGATATAATTTCAAAATAGGTATAAATATTATATTTATATAATGTTTATTTTATATATATATCATTATACCCAATATTTAGAGGATGAAATGAAAAAATGAGTGACATCACTTCATGAGAATGTCGCCCACCATACAAATGAGAAATGATTTTAGAACCAATTTGATGGATTTTGTTTTTTAAGTGGAAGACATATTATCAAAAAATAACAGTATACTAATTTCTGAGGTTATTTTATCATTATTTTTTAATAAAATTAATGTCTGTTTATAATGAAGTAAAATAATAACACTCAATGACGTATATTACCTAGATCCAGGTATCCTCTATAGGTTTGCACTCAATCCTTTCTAGGGTGTATTTCTGATAATGTTAATTATTCTAGGATAATGGAATGTAATTTGGGATTTTATTTTGACATGTATTTTCTGAAAAAAAATATGTTTGAATGTGTAAAGTGGAGAGGAGAGGGGGATGCCTTTTAAAAATGGGGAAAGTGGGAATTTTTTTTTTTAAAGAGTGATTTCCATCCCAATTTGTTCATGTAAATTGTCACCAATAATGTTACCTTTTTTAAATATAGGGGAAGAGGAATATATATTCCCCATAAATTGGTTTGAGAAATTTTTGGTTCTTTTTTACACCTTATATTCTATGATTAGAATATATGTACACTAGTTTTAACATAATCACTATAATATATGTTATTTGTTTTTACCAATCATTGTGATAATTTTTTTAAAATAATTAGATCATATTATGTTTATGATTATTTATATGGGTTCCATTTTTTAAAATTCATCACTGAAAAGATTCATCACATTATTTAATATCTACCAAACATGTTGAGGGGGATGGGTTTAATAATGAAAATGGTCAAAAGATAACAATGTTTTTATATTTAAATTCAGCATTAAAATTATTAAAATTAACTAAATTGGATCATTAAATGTAATATTTAAATAATATATCATTCAAATAAACTATGTTTATAATTTATCCTTATTAATTATTTTAACTTTGTTTGAAAGATTCAATTAAAATTCAGTATTTTTCACCATTCATAAAAAAATTTATGTTATCAAAAAAACCACAAATTTCACTGTATGATAATTTTGGTACCCAATTTTAGAAATGATTTTTAATTTTTTTTATCAATTTTCATGATTTTATTAAAAATAATCTTAAATAAAGTGTGAAAATGGTAATAAATAATATTTTTAAACATATTTTATCTCACAATATATCCAAAAAATTAAATTTTTTATAAAAAAACAATGATGTAATATTTCGGGGTGTTACTATTTATGAGTATTTAGAAACTTTTATTAAGAGTGACATCCCATTATTGAATAGATTTGGTCCTTTACAAAAATAAAAATCTTACATGTTTATAAATAGGCTCCCCTCCCCTCGTTGATTCACACCTATATACCAATTTAGAAAATTAAACCTAAATAATATTAACCATCCACCATCCTTAGACATTTAATAGTTGTGTTGGTATTCCATGTATACTAAATCTATGGTCATTAATAATGTATAATTTTTTTCAATGTAAAGGATATTGTCTTCTAAGAACCTTTTTTTATTCTTCTTTATTTATAATAATTTTTACTTTTACAAGTCATATATGATAGCTATAGAATATCCAATATACTAATATGTTATTATTTTTACTTCATATCATTAATCAATCACATTCTCCTTAAAATGGGATACAAACCAATCACTCATGTATATGTAGATCTACCACCTTTATATCTGAATTAATTTCTTCTTATCACCAAATCCCATGGATTGACATAATTCTGAAAATAATGAGCATATATGATATATATTATATGATATTAATTCATTAAAAATAATATATCAAACCCTTACTTACCCAATTATCCATTAATGTAATGATATTATCACCCATGTATACCTAGAGATAACTATCTTGAAAAAGTGATGTGATTCATTTTCCATTTCCAACTTCAAAAAATATTTCTAAAAGTATTATAATGAATAAAATAAATATTTATAACATTTAACAAATTCTAAATATTCATAAATATTTCCCATTAAAATGAAAAAAAAACTTCTACGGTAAAACATTCAAGAGAAAATGATGTAGTTAACACATGAAACAATGGTAAAAAAAGAATTCTTATTAATTAATTGGTGATAATATGTTATATAAAGATAACATATGATACAATGAGTATTAATATGGTTTAGTTATGAATTAATATCTTGTATAAATCCATTATATAGGAGGATAAAACACATTCAACTAGATGTAATTGTGATGTATGAGAGTTTGTCTCATTTTCCTTTCATCATTGAATACTTTAATTTTATGCACCGAATTTATTTTTTTATATGTTATAAACATACAAATTTAATTTTTATATGTTGAATAATACAAAATTTATTTTATTATCTGATTAAATTAATTTTTTTTCATCCTAGGTTATTTAACTAGAAAGTTACAAAGTGGTAACTATTTCATAACTCAATTTTTATCCACTAGGATATATTACATATTCATTGTAAGAGATTTAATATTATTATGAGTATTGTGTCCCTTTATATTTTTATTACAAAAATTTTCATGTGGATTTGAATTTTAAACTCATAATCAATCCATTTATTAATTCACATATTAATAGAGTGATCTTTGTAAGAGATTGAGCCTCAATTATGACTTCAGTGAGACACATTTGGTTATATGGAACAATTTATTTATATTATGTTTATATAAATCCACTTTGAAATTTTTTATCATTATTATCTTTATATTAATGTAATGTAATATTTTCGTGTTAATACTATAATGGGGGTTATGATTCTTAATATACAACATATGTATTTATTATTTAATTATTTCATAATTATTCTGGATTTTTTATGTTTATGTTATCACTAATGGAATTATTTGATATTTCCATATGGAAACATATAAATTTTATTATCCATTGGTTATTAATGAGACATTAATTTAATAGTACAATTTTCCACTCACAATAACTAAATTTTTTTGATATTATGTCAATAAAATCCAACAATATTTTTATTTTCATTTGAAAAATAGTTTTTATTTCTGAATATTTTCACTATGGAATTCCTTGTCAATCTATTTATGTATATATTCTGTATTCATTGACATTCCCTCAAATCCATCACATTATTTTAATCATTTTATATTAAATTTAAAATAAAAATAAATTTTTTTTGTTGATATTATTATTGATTATATTAGAAATATTTGTTATATATAGAGACTTTCATTGATATGAGTTTAATTAAATTTGGAAATATTGATATTTCCTATTCTTTATTCATGGAAGAAATTTTTTAATAAGGTGTATTGTTTTTTAATTAAGTTAATCATTGTATATACGAGTAATAAATTATTCATGTAGTGATGGTTGGCCCCAAGAAATTTCTTTCCCCTCAATGCATTGACATGTATCCAATGAAAAATTAGTAATCCATCATTAAATGAATTTTGGTGCATACCAACATGTAGTTTATTGTATCTTGGCACCGAGACATGATGTAATTGAAATTGCGATGTCTCTAATAATGAAATATATTATTAATCATTTATTTACTTGATAATTTTATAATATTTTCCATGAGATTACTACATTAATATTATCCATAATTATCCTTTATGATCCTGTCATTATATAAATGTTATTATTTTATCATCTTATATTATCTCTATATTATTGTTAATGCTCATGTTATATTTTGAATATAATATTTTTTTACTTATATACCCTTCAGTATCATTTATTCTATACTGATTTGTGATAGCATTCCACATAAGTATCCCTTTTTAGAATTTTTAATCACCCATATATAGTTTCTTTTCCACATGATATAAAGAATGAATCTATAAATGTTTTTAGGGAAGTATATTATTCATTCTTATAATTTATTTATGTTTTATGTTTTAAATTTGAATTTTAAAATCATGTATATATCTAGTTTACCTTATATAAAAACACAATTTTTATAATATTATGTAATGCCCTGCATATAAAATATGTTAATAATGTACACAATAATTGTGAGATACTGGGTGTAGGGTAATTACATTTATGAATGGTGGTACTTATTAATAACTATGTCGGGGATGATATATATATATAATTGAGTTTTTTATTTATCCATGATTATAATTAAACAAAATATATTTTGTTCTCTTATGGATCATAATGTTATGAATTGAATATTCATATAATAATATATTATGAATATTGATAAAATGTAAGGGTTTCTATAATTGCTATCAGAGAAATTTCTAGTTAGCATTGGAAATTGTGGGATCAAATTTTAGTTTTATATGAAATCGTATAATTCTGGGTTAATTATACGTTTGAAAAACCTAGTTTTTTATACTTGGTGGAAAATTTGTTTAATTGAATTAAACTAATATTATTCATAAACCTATTTTTAATTTAATTAATAATAGTACAAGGCCATGGTTAAGATAGAAAGTGTATAATTTTTTGTACGATACAATATGTATTCTAAAAGTTGTATTTGAAATTAATTGGATTCAAATTAAAAATAATATTTTATTAGAGTAATAATTATATAGTACATAACCAGAATGGTTTTGATAAATAGAGTAAAAAAAGTGTATAATTCTATCATAATGATTTCAGAGCCATACAATGTAAATTAATTCATCCTTATAATATAAATCATTATTACAGTGATTGTAATCACATAACAAACAATATATAAATTAATATATAAAATCATTTAGATATGAATAATATTTAGTGAAAATATGAAACTAATAAATGAATAAATTTTTTTAAACCCAAAGTGAATGGTATCCAATAACCTTGGATAAAGGTCCATTACTTTATAATTTCAAGAATATATTTCTTACAAAAACAAGGTTAATCCCTCACTATGATTATCAGCATATGTCTTCCTGATTATCCCCAACATTGCACAATAAATAAGGTGCTTCTCACCACTATCTTCCTAGCCACAGAATCCAAAGATCCTAATAAAATTGGCATAGTTGTCTTCAAATCCATGAAATCTCTAGATCATAATAAAAAAATACTCTTCACATGAAGAAAAAAGAACTATTGACTATTACATGTATGTACAAGAATAAGATCAATAATTATAAAATTGAAGTATTTATGAAGTAAAACATTCGTTATATCTATTTGAGATTATTTACATTTAGTATAAATATCATTTACCATGTTCGTATTATCTTTTATATACATGAATTTGGCTCATCTATCATCTTGGAATCTAACAGTTATATGTTCACCTTAAATATCAAAGGGGCATGGACACCTAGAAATCCAAATGTTATCTTATTAATACAATAATGATATTATATTTTAATTCATATTGAAACAGAATACAAAACTTCTTTTTGATGTTATGGTTTTTACCTCATAATGAAATAGTTTTGTATATACAAAAAACTAGATGTAAAAGGGACGGATGTCTTTTTATATGAGATTCAATATGATTTATTTCATTACAAAAATATTGTCTATATGAAAACTGGACAGTCCATATTATAAAATTTGTATTATGATTTTGTGATAGAAATAGTGTCTGGGCTCATTATGATAATCCTGGAATGTATCATTTCTTCAAAACTCACGAGTATGATTATTATCGTATACAAATAAATAATCATATTGATAAATATGTTTAGAAGAATTTATGGTAAAAAATTTTCTAATTAAATTTTTATACTACATTTATTACAATGATGTATGTAATTTTTTATTTAATAAAGTGCTTGTGATTTCCATTAAAAAATAATAGAGAAGTCAAAAAATTATTTTTGACAATAAAATCTCCCCCTTATAGGAAAACACAAACTACATTTCTATGATATAAAATTACAATGTACAACTTGATTTCAAAATAGATCATAAAAAATATTGTTTTTTAAGATAATACTTTAACTTATCTTCCATTTAGTTTTAATACTCTTCTAAAATGGCATTTAATATGAATCACTCCCCCTTGATATAAGAAAATCCATATAGATTGTATTATATTTAAAAAAATATTCCCCCTTACTGAAATCATTCTCCTCTTATTATTATCATTCACCTATTAACCAACGCTCAAATGCATTCTACCTCATTATAAATCATTTTTCCTCTTATGATTAATATAAATGGAAAGTAAAATACATCTAATACATGAAAATGTCTATAGATAAAAAATATAAGAACAAAACGAATATTATCATAAAAATTTAATGAAATATCATTCACCCAAAATATTCTAAAAGCATTAAATCACCCAAATAATAGATGACAAAAAAATTTCATTCTACTCTTTAAAACAAATACAAAATGATTTTAAAACAAATCATTTCTTCAAGTACTTCATTTTCTTCTTTAAGAAGTTTATGGTGTTTGTATTCAACATTCTGAATTCATTTATATCATCCATCATCTTATAATTTAATTTCATCTAAAGAAAAATAAATTTCACTCTGATTTTCAAAAAACAAATCATGGGAATGAATATTTCCCCCCTGTGATTGTTACTTTTCTTCCAAATATGAAACTAGATTTCATAACACATGAATCTCTAATTCTATAATTCAACAATATCATTTATAAAGGCGTTTATATTTTTCCAATTGATTATCATAAAATTTTAAAACATAAACATTGAGATTTATTATTGAATTACATTCAATTTCATTTCATGATCATTGATTTCTTTTGGTGGGACATCATTTGGTTTTCTAAAATCTATTTCCTTTTGAGTTGTATCACTAATATTTTTGGAATTAAATTACACTTAATTTGAATGTCTTAAAATATAATTTTTTTAATCATTATGGAAATTGATACGATCATTAGCATTATAAGACCACATATCTACATTGTTGAAATATTTTATATGATATATATAAATATATTCAAACACATCGATGTAATGCTCAAGATTAATAAGTATTTATCATAAAATATAGTTTGAGTTTGATCTTTTATTTTGGTTACTCATAACCAGATCAATTTTCCCATATATATTTGAGATATATAAAATTTAATTTTTAATTATAATTAGTTTATACGAATGAATTTCTCTTCTCATATTCCATGAGTAATTTGTGTCAAAAATCCACTATATAATTTTGTAATTTTCATAATATTAATTTTTATTATCTTGCTAGTATTCCATCGGATTGAGATTTTCCTTCCTAAACAACTTCATATTCAATATCATCATCATTATTTTCTTAATCATCCCATTATTGATTTTCTTTTTCTTATTTCCTCCCTCTTCTTTTCTTTAATCCTATTTTTTTATTTTCTCATCTTCATATAGATAATCAAAAGTATATTTCATATCACTATCTATTTATTATTACAAGAATTATTTTTTAGCATCCTTTAGTGAAACTATTCATTACCGAATGTTTTTTATTCCCTGTGACTTGGAAAGGTGCAGTGATTGTTTCTTCTTAAATTTCTTCCATAATAGTAATTCAAGTAGTCGACTTTTCAAAAAAATAAAAAAATATATCATTATATAAAACATCATATTTTCTCTTTTTTATCATATTTTTCTTCTATTTTCCTTTGAAATAATCTTGATTATGATTTTTTTCTGATAAATGTTTTGTTGGAATAAAACCATGATATGTGTCTCTTTCTATACTTTTAGAATGATCTTTTCAAAATTAGATGTCATTTCCATCAATTAATTTCTTTTTCCTCATTGGATTTAAATATAATTTAGACATAGATTTACTTTCTTTATTAGAAACAATCAGCACTAATTATTATTGAATACCTCAACTTCCTTAAACTATTTCTTTGGAAGCTTTATCTTATGCATCATTATCAACCTTATTTTTTCTGCATTAAAATTAAATTTCATTCACTTTATCATATCATCAATAATATAAGGAAAATTCGAATTTATAGGAAGTAATTTGAGAGGAATATTATAGAATTTTGTACTCTCTAAAATGAATTTGGTCAAAACCTCTAGAAACATAATCAGCTGAGACTAGATAACACGAGAATTAAAATTTTAGGTGGTTTCAAAAATGTAACCAATAAATTTATCATTCTCATATTTACCCAAAATATTGAATGAACACATCTATAACCTTATGAGTTTCACTGTCCCCTTTTTTTGGAATTATTAATTGCTGCATCTAGTGTTCTAGAATGTGCCTTCCAATAGAAAGAGGAGATGTTTTTCATTTCTGTTCATGGAAATAAAAAAGCGATGGTTAGACTCTAATTTTAACAAAAAAATTCATTTATTTTGGAAACTTTTTAGAAGGAAATAAACCAACACCCCGTGATGGAAGTACTATGAAGATTCCATTTTGATTTTCTGAAATGATTATCTCAATCTCATAAAAAGAAAATATTACTTTTTAATCATCATCAACCTTTTCCATACTATAAAACTAGTAAACATAATCTGGAGGATTATGATATTTATTAGTGTTTTTTAATTCTTCAAAAATGGAATCCCATCCTTAAATCATAAAAATTATTTTCAAGGAAGAATCAAACATATCTTTGAAGTCTCTGGTTACTATCCATTTTCAGAATAATTTATTCCTTGATAAATATTTTGGTAGAATTGATATTGGGGATGTAATTCTTGATTCAAACATGAGTACAATTAAATATTTTCATTGAGAAAATCTATCAGACTGAGCTACATGAATGGAGTTATATGTTAAGTTAAAAAATGAGGTAATTTAATGTGGGATATGGTGGGGGACCCCTTATATAGGAAAAAAATATGAACATTGATATCCTATAGCGCTGATTAGATAAAAAAATCAAACTCTTTAAAAAAATGAACGCTTCAGTTTTTTATTTAAATAAAAAATATCAAGATGATTTACTATATTAATTATTAATCCAATAATGTTTTAAAACTAAATGAAAATAACTAAAATATGAAAAATTATAATTTAAAAAAAATTATTGTATGAAATCACACCATTCGGAGTATTTGGATATAACTATTTGTTTTGATATATTTTTCTATGAAAATATTATGTACAATAACTATTTTTATATTACAAAAACTAATGATAACAACAAAATAAAAAATGATATAATTTTTAGTATGAAAAAATATCTAAGAAAGAATATTTTTTAGGTTAAAATATAGGATTTTGGATTATAACGAGTACGAAAATTTCTGACTAAAAAATTTTCTGATTCAAAAAATATCAATGTATGATAATTTTGGAGTATAAAAAATATCATGATGATCATTTCTGAGTATGTAAATTTCTAGGTACAAAATTTTTTGAGTATGAAAATTTTTGCATATAATTAATTTTAGTATGACGTATTTCTTGAGTATGAAGTACAAAAAAATTAATAAATGAAAAAGAAAAAATTTCAATCTTATGTAATTAACCAAAGAAAAACGGAGTATATATACCTAAAGATATGGTTTAAACAATAAGTATATAAGAATTATTACTCTACATTGTTCATACTATCTATAATTTAATGTATTAAAATCTATTAGTTGGTAATGATCCTGTAAATATATCAGCAAATAGTTCTATCTTTTTGGGGAATTGAAAAATGAAATCAAATTTTTGTGTGTGATACCTATGAAACTGATTCTTAAAATCTATGTTTCATATGAGTGAGATTTGTAATGGGTATTTATCTAAATATATATAAAACTAGATTTATCACATTTTATTTGTTTTTTAGTAAAAATTATTTTCACATACATAGCTTATTTTATAATTATTATTATTTTAATTTTAATTTCCATTAATGCTTTGTTTTGGGGTTTTCCAATGGTTTTATGGAGAATAGGTGAGTTTTCGTGAATTGGGTCAAATAGTGAGCCTAATTCCAGATTTAAAAATAAATTTTGTTTCTTTTATAAATTATACAATTTTTAATATTTTCACTCATTCCAACTCATAAATGTCTCCCCTGATATATTAACACTAAAATTAAAATTTGGAGCCTTTGGAAATCCCTATCCAAGGTTTAGTTGGGTTTTTATTTAAGAGATTGGGCCTGCCCAGATGCCCATACCAATTTTTAAAAATTAATGTTATTTATTTAATAACGTATTCAATTTTTAGGTATTTTTCGGTGCTTCCAAGCCTCATATGTGGCCCTAACACCCAGCCGCTCCCCCAGCCTCTTTAACCCCTCTTTGGAGCTCTTAGGATCACGATTTAGGAATGGACATCGTAGGGTTTCTAAAATCGTGCAGATTTGATGAGGTATTTTCATTCAATCATAACTCTCTCAATTCATAGTCTTTTCCCTCCATTCCAATCTATAAATGACCTAATACGTCTTGTGCGAATATCCCCTAAGTTTTGACCATTTTCAATTTCAGATATTGGTGTTTTGGGGAGATTTATTCTAGATTTCTCAAGTAAGTTTGTCTATTTCTTTTCCCCTTTCAAATTGATTAGGGTTTCATTCTATTTTTTAGGGTTTCCTCCCTTTTTATTGAAGTGAAAAAAGACCATTGGGTAGGGGATCGAACCTAAGGTTTAACCTTGGGTTTTCTTGGACCAATTTTCTATTTTTAGGTTTGATCCACCCTTCTTGAGGTGCGGCGGTGGTGCGTTTGTGTTTTCGTAGAAAGGATTCAATGGTTTCATTTGATTTGGTAGGTGATTCCAATGTTGATGCAATCTTTGTGTATTAGCATGATGTATTTATCATATTTCTAGATTTATATAATTTCATTATTGCTGCAAAAATTGGTTATAATGATGTTTCTATTGCAATTGAATTTAAAATGCCAATTTGGTGTGAAATTGGGGGTTTTCCAAAGAAGTGTTTTGTCTGTTTATTTGGGGATTCCCTATAAATACTTAGTTGTTTTTATTGATATGTAATAAGGCATAAAATACTGTTTATAATGTTTATCCCCTTTGGTTATTGCTGCAAAAATTGGTTTTAATTGTGTTTGTAATGAAAGTGAAGTTTTGGTTCCACTTTTGTGTGAAAATGAAGGTTTCACAAAGATAACACTTATTTTTTTAACATGGGGATGCCCAAAAATTGATTTGTTGTTTTAATTGAATTTTTTTGGGCATCCTTTACTGTTTTGGTAACTTACAAGTGGTAACATCATGCACAAGTGGGTTTCTTAAGGGGTTTTGTGTGTAAAACAACACGGGATTTTGAGAAATCGATTTATCCAAATTCAAAGAGTTTGTTGTGTGTTTTTAGTGGTATAAAATAATATAGATAATGTATTTGGTATATTTGACCATTAGTGGTGTTTTAGATTAAAATGGATATGTGTTAAATCGTGATATTGTTTGAGCACAATGGATGAAGCCCGGTTACCTAGGTGGGGCAGATTTGTACTAGTACGGCTAGTGGACCAGACGGGTTTTGTCCCTATTTCACATAGCATTTGGATAAAGACAACTCTAACTAAACTATGTGGATGATGATTAGGGACCACTAGGTTATGGGTATGTTTCCTTCTAGTGGCTCGTGAACGGGAACAAATTTTACTATGGTTACATTACACCGAGTTACGAGGTAAATGGGGCCTGAAACTATCTAGTGCCTAGGGATGTTCCCGGTTTTGTTTCTCATTGGATTTGTGGTATTTTCCTTTGTATTTGTGTGTCTTTGGAATTATATTTAATTTGATAATATTTCTATTAAAATGTGTTAACATTCTTAAATTTTTATCTTGAAAAATGTTTTCAATTTAAAGTAGCTTTTCTTGGAATTTGTCACCGCATTTCATTGCATATTAAAACTGCTTGCTTTTTCACCTTGTATTGAATTCACCTTGGAATAATTGGGCTGTATCCTATTGGGCTTAGGCTCACACCCTACTTACACCCCTTGGGTGTAAGTAGACATTATTATTATTTTTGACTCAGGTAAAGGAAAGTCCAAGGGCGATGGCGGTTCTGGGTGTTAGTCCCCATCGTTGGGGCAGAGTTGTGGAGACGACTTGTAGGTGATGACCCCCTTGTCGTGTGGAGTACTTGGGGATGTATTCCTATATTAATTTTTTGTATTTGACCATATTTTATTATATTTAATCCAATGTATTTATTTCTGGTTTTTTAATTAAGACTTGTTTGGCTATAAATTTCATAATTTTTTTTATGGATTATTGTTAAGGTTTTATGCTTTCATATTCGGGTAAATCGTTCCCAAAACAAGATAAATGATACCCAGGAACTTGTGCCAGCTCGTGGGGATAGGGAAAGCCCTTTGGGCATTGTCACGGGCTAGTTCTGGTGCTGGTTTTGGCCGCGACCAGATTCGGTTCGTGACAAAATGGTATCAGAGCAGGTTCAGGTTAACTCTTTGGGTCATGTTATTTGGGGAAGAGTCAGGATATTATGGAGTTGTGATTGTAGGGAATTGGTATTCTAGTTATGGGTAGTGTTCCTGATCACCACACCTCATGAAAGGATTCATGTTTCTGGAGGAAGTTGGGATTTATCTAAGTCCTTTGGTTTTCTTGTTTTAATTATGGTTAGGGGAAATTAAAAGAGAGTTGGGTTAATGGTCTCAGTGAGCTCGCAGGTCCTGGCAAGCCATGTGGAGCTGGGGATCTTCCCTAGAACACTCTTTGTGATGGTGAAGTGATTGGGGTATGGTCTCCAACCATATGTCCATGTCACCCACTAAAACTAGTTTCCTCTCGCATTGTCTTGTGTTCCATAATTTTGAAATCTTCGAACTTTGGTTTTAAAGTGACTTTGTTTTAAGAAGTGTAAAGTTTTTGTGAAATCATTTTCAAATAAATATGGAATGGTTAGATTTATGAAATGGTGGAACTAAATTTTAAGAATTATACTCAAATGGAAACTGTTGTGCTTATACCTCTTTTTAAAAGTAGAAACTATACTGAATTTGGTTTTGAAAAAGTGTTTCTAATAGAGTTTTATAAACAATAAAAGGGTGTTTTAATGGGATGAGATGTTTTGAAATTGATGTGAATATCTGGAAATTGAGTTCTTGTCTAAATGTATGTGTCATTCTTAAAATTTTAGTAATATTTGAATTGGGATTTTGATCTCCTGGATAGCATTTAAAAAAAAGGATGTGTTGGTTGATCATTTTGGTTTTGAAAAGTGGAAATAATATTTGTTTTAACCTTTGGTATTTCCATGAGTAACCACATGCATGGGGTTATATGTAATGATGTATGGTTGATGCATGACTTGATGAGTGCCAGGATGGATATGAGGAGGGTGCCCGGTGTGGCACAAAAACATGCATGTGTGAGGCCCATGGGGTACCATTGGTGGATATGCTTACTACTAAAATGTTTGTTTTCAAAGAAATAGTTATAAAGATAAACATGATGTATTGATGAATAGTTTGGTATAGTTTTTATTATGGGTGTTTGATAATGTTGATGTTGTGGGATGTTTTGAGTCCAAGAACCCCTCCCGTTTGAACTGTGTTTTGGGTTTGAGTTTGGTCGGTGAGCTGTGTTGTAGGGACGGTTAGTGGTCTCTTTTGAAAAATGTTTTGGGACGACTTTGTGGTGGTTCCCTTCATGTGTTTGGATCTGGATTGTGGTATATCGTGACCAATAGACCATTTTGGTTGGGTCGTTTGGTTTAATCGTTGGATAAGGTATGCCCCATTAATGGTTAGTGCACAACTAAAGTGCAACCCAGATTGTTTTGCCTTTTGAAGACCCTACAGTGGATCAATATAAGGAATATTTTTCTTGATATTTTTAGATTGAGTCTTCAACCTTTCCTTTCTTTGATTTTTAGATCCCCTTGTACAAGAGAGTGCTCATGGAAGGTTGATAGAGACCTTAGTTTCTTATGTTTCTTGATATGTCGAAGGTGGATGTGTTCTAGGGTTGTAAGTGTGGATGAGTGTCTCTATGGTTTCTAAGAGGACCTTTGTGTTCTTCAAAGTTTCATGGATGCATTAATTCATGTTAAACCACCGGTGTGGGAAATATGGTCATGATAGGATATTGTGGCCACTTTCTAGAATTTTTTATTGTTTGGGGATGTTATATAAGGTCCCTCTCCATGAATTGTTTATATCAGTCGCAATGGTCATGTTCGGTGATGCCTTATGATGTCATGTGCTCGATTGACCATAGAGGTGAATGTCGTGAAATCCTATGAGAGTCCCTGTTATGTTGGGCGAATTTCTCCCTTGGAAAAACTTCAAAATCTTCCATTTTAGACGAAGGTGAGTGTTGGTGTTCCATACTTCTATTGTTTCTCACATAAAGAAACTAGATTTGATGTGTGTGTATCTTCTTATCCCTTGTTTCAATGAAATATCGGGATTGGGTTAACTGAGTTTGGAATGTGTTATGTCTGGAAAACATATCTGGGATTGCGTTGTAGTTGTTGGTTTCATTGAAAGAAGAATTATCGTTCATGGGGTTTCCAAAGCCTAACTACGAGGCCAAAGATGCTTCAATCATTTGAGCTCTAGCCATAGGTCTCGGAGAGAAGCTGGCTCGTAGTCAGGGGAAATCACAGGGTCATTTAAACCCTTGTACAAAGTCATTTCCTCAGTATGAAACTGAGGAAGATTTTAAACCTATGGTGTCATAATCATTCTTATGTTGTCCATGTTCGGTGGAAATAGGTGGAGGGTCGTGTGCCCATGTCATCACCCAATGTTATTCTCTCCCCCTTTTGGTTTCCACTGAGTCTTTAGAGAAAGGTTTGATGTTGGTCTACACTATTTTTGATCACAGTTTTCACTTGGATAATAGTGACCATGCCCCAGAAAACCATGAGGAAAGAAGGATCCCAACTATTAGTGTATGGCTTCCCAAACCGTGCAAACTAACCATGTGGTCGCCCCAACTCTTTAAATTATGGGGTCTTTCTTTACCGGCTAGCACTGTTTGGTTAAGATGGTTGGTTCTTATGGTGGAGAGACCCACTATGAGTCTTATATAATTTCTTTTGTATATTTATAATGGAAGAATATACTTTGTACTAGTGAGTCCATTTTGGCCTCCCCCTGTTAGTCTTCTGATTCTGTCTCGAAAAAAAATATTGGTTGTCTCTTATGGTGGGGAGCGTATTTGGGTCCCCCCATACTAGTAACATAGATTTTTTCACGTTCTTGGCTTGGTGTAGATAGTCTCTTTCAGAGCTATCTAGCTACCAACATCTTTCTTGAGTAAACATTGGGACTGGAGAGTGCACAATGGTTTAGTTAATATAAGGTAAATGTAACATTGTTTGAAGTTGTTGTTCATTTGGGTGAGTTGCTTGAGTCTTGTTCGGATAGTGTTTGAGGAGTTTTATATTGGGATAAACTATGAATGTGCTTGATTGTTTCAAGAAAGTGGTGTAAGTTAGGTTTGTGAGAGTATACCTTCGTTCATTGATCACTGGAGGTGTTTTGGACTCTGGGGAAGAAACCTTGCAAGGGAGTACTTCTTGGTTTCTCAGTTGGGTTTGGTTGTTGTTTTGGTCTTGCTGTGACTTTACGGGGCGGAAGGTTTTTATGGTGGGGATAATTGTCACATAAATAGATCATTTTAAATTTATTTTTATTTTAATGTCCATTAATGCTTTGTTTTGGGGGTTTCCAATGGTTTTATGGAGAATAGGTGAGTTTTCGTGAATTGGGCCAAACCATGAGCCCAATTCCACATTTAAAAATAAATTTTTTTTCTTTTATAAATTATTCATTTTTTAATATTTTTCACTCATTCTAACTCCTAAATGTCCTCCCCTGATATATTAACACTACATGTAAAATTTGGAGCCATTGGAAATCCCTAACCAATGTTTAGTTGGTTTTTTATTTAAGGGATTGGTCCTGCCTGGAAGCCCATATCCAGTTTTAAAAATTAATTTTATTTATTTAATAACATATTCAATGTTAATTATTTTTAGGTGCTTCCAAGTCTCATATGCGGCACTTACACCCAGCCTCTCCCCCAGCCTCTTTAACCCCTCTTTGGAGCTCTTAGGATCGAGATTTAGGGACGAACATCTTAGGGTTTCTAAAATCATGCAGATTTGATAAGTTATGTTCATTCAATCATAACTCTCTCAATTAATACTATTTTTACTCCATTAAAATTCCTAAATTACCTAATAATTCTTGTTCTAACATCCCCTGTGTTTTGGCCGTTTTCAATTTCAGATACTGGAGTTTTGGAGAGATTCTTTCTAGATTTCTCAAGTAAGTTTGTCCATTTCTTTTCCCCTTTCAAATAGATTAGGGTTTCATTCTATTTTTTTTAGGGTTTCCTCCCTTTTTATTGAAGTGAAAAATGACCAGTGGGTAGGGGTTCGAACTTAAGGTTTAACCATGGGTTTTCTTGGTCAAATTTTCTTTTTTAGGTTTGATATACCCTTCTTGAGGTGCGGCGGTGGTGCGTTTGTGTTTTTGCACAATGGATTCAATGGTTTCATTTGATTTGGTAGGTGATTCCAATGTTGATGCAATATTTTTGTATTAAAAAGATGTATTTATAATATTTTCAGATTTATATAATTTTATTATTGCTGCAAAAATTGGTTCTAATGATGTTTGTATTGCAAATGAATTTAAAATGCCAATTTGGTATGAAATTTGGGGTTTTCCAAAGAAGTGTTTTGTTTGTTTATTTGGGTATACCCTATAATTACATAGTTGTTTTTATTGATATGTAATAAGTCATAAAATAGTCTTTATAATGTTTATCCCCTTTGGTTATTGCTGCAAAAATTAGTTTTAATTGTGTTTCTAAAGAAAGTGATGTTTTGGTTCCACTTTTGTGTGAAAATGAAGGTTTTACAAAGAAAACACTTCTTGTTTAACATGGGGATGCTCAAAAATTGATTTTTTATTTTAATTGAAATTTATTGGGCTGGATTTACTGTTTTGGTAACTTACAAGTGTTAACATCGTGTACAAGTGGGTTTCTTAAGGGGTTTTGTGTGAAAAACAACACGAGATTTTGAGAAATCGATTTATTTAAATTCAATGAGTTTGTTGTGTGTTTTTAGTGGTATAAAATAAGATAGCTACTTTATTTGGTATATGTGACCAATAGTGGTATTGTAGATAAAAATGGATATGTGTTAAATCCTGATAATGTTTGAGCACAAAGGGGGAAGCCCAGGTACCTAGGTGGGGCGGATTTGTACTAGTACGGCTAGTGGACCGGATAGGTTTTGTCCCTATTTCACTTAACATATGGATATCGACAACTCTAACAAAACTATGTGGATGATCATTGGGGACCACTAGGTTATGGGTATCTTCCATACTAGTGGCTCTAGCACGGGACCAGATTTTACTATGGTTACATTACACCGAGGTACGAGGTACATGGGGCCCGAGACTATCTAGTGGCTAGGGGTGTTCTCGGTTTTGTTGCTCATTGGTTTTGTGGTTTTTGGCCTTGTATTTGGGTGTCTTTGGAATTATATTTAATTTGATAAAATTTCTATTCAAATGTGTTATCATTCTGAAATTTTTATCTTGAAAATTGTTTTCAATTTAAGGTAGCCTTTCTTGGAATTTGTCGTCGCTTTTTATTGCATATTAAAACTGCTTGCTTTTTCACCTTTTATTGCATTCACCTTGGAATCATTGGATGGTAACCTATTGGTCTTAGGCTCACACCCTACTTACACCCCTTGGGTGTATGTTGACTTTATTATTATTTTTGACTCAGGTAAAGGAAAGGCCAAGGGTGGTGGCGGTTCTGGGTGTTAGTCCCCATCGTTTGGGCAGAGTTGTGGAGACGACTTGCGGGTGATGACCCCCTTGTCGTGTGGAGTCCTTGGGGTTGTCTTCCTAATTTAATTTTTTTTGTTTTTGAACCTATTTTATTGTATTTAATCCAATGTATTAGTTCTGGTTTTTTTATTAAGACTTGTTTGGCTATAAATTTCAGAATTTATATTATGGATTATTGTTAAGATTTTATGCTTTCATATTCAGGTAAATTGTTCCCAAACCAAGAAAAATGATACTCGGGCACTTGTGCCAGCCCGTGGGGATAGGGAACGCCCTTCGGGCCTTGTCACGGGCTGGGTCTGGTGCTGGTTTTGTCCGTGAACTGATTCAGTTCGTGACAATTATTCTATAATCAGTGTGTGTGTGTTCCATCCACAACACTTATACACAAAAACATTCACTGAATCGTATTCATCTTCTATAGTAGAATTCTCGAATGCGTGTTGTTTTTTATAAGACTATGAAACTATTAAATAACATAATTAATGGAATGTTTTGGATGTAAATATTCAATCTATTCTACAATCACCAATGTTATCATCTACGATACCTTTTAAATAAAAATATTTTCTAGAAGAGTAAAATATTAATAAATCCATATTTCAATTAAAATAATGAAAAATAATTTTTAATGAATTTAAATTGTATTACTTTTAATTTACATGATATCTAGAACATAATAATACTGAAAATATAGTGTTTTGATGAATAAATATTATGTATAACAAACAACCTGTTAAACTGCTAATAGTTTTTCCATTTACCTATTGTCTAGCATCATCATATACAAGAGTATTTGAGGTATCTAATAGAGTAATTATACTATTAGTATTATCATTTACAAAATTTTTATGAATATATTTAATATACTTATCTTTGGATATATAAGTCTCTTATACTATAACAGAAAATTTAAGAACATGAAGCAATATTTAATCACCCATCATACTAATTTTGAAATCAGATTTCATATGATCTGAAAAAGAATATTTTATATATTTTTTAATTGATATGAATATAATTTCATCAATATAGATATGAACAATCAAAATATTTTTGTTTTCAATCTTTATGAAAAGGGTTAGATAACATGTTCCTATAATATTTTTTGTAATAAACATTCTGGTTAATCTATCTTTATATGATTTATGGGATTATTTAAGTCTATATAGAGAATCTCTAAGTTTAAATACATATCAATGGTGCTTTTAATCTCCAAAAAATAAGGTCTGTTAAATAAAAACATCCCCTTGAGCATATCCATGAAGAAAATTACACTTCACACACATTTGAAAAAGATTGAAATTAGTGAATGCTGAAAAGGATAATAGAATTCAAAAACATTTCAGTATTGATAATGAAGCATACCTTACAACATAATATATTAATTCTTTTTTATTTTAACCATTAGTAACTAGTATTTAATTACTTCAAATAATGATTCTATTTTCATCAAATAAATTTAAAAAACAATTTTTCTCAAATTAAATGGGTTTTTAGTACATACATCCATGGTCCAACCATTGTTCATTTTGAATTCATTTAGTTTAACATGAATTGATTTAATCTTATCTTCATCACAAAAAGAATCTCTGGTAATTTTAGGTAAAAATTTTCTACTAAATGCTAGCTGTTGTGTGACGTTTTTAGAGAACTTATTGTCTTTACTTCTTGATTTAAATCTCCAAAGATTTTACCATTAGGATGATTCTTATGAAATAGCTTGTCTTGGGGGTTTTAAATCATGATCATCAATATTGGGTACATAGTAATATAGATTGAGTACTTGAGAATAAATTTCTTGACTATTATACTTATTAGAAGAATCATCTATCAAAGGGTGATAATTAGTTATAGAATAAAAATCAGAATAAGTGCGTTGGGATTTTTTAAAAACAAAATGTTTGAATAAATAAGATTTAACATTAATTTTTTCCTTAATAGTAAATGATTTTTATTGATAACTCTATATGTCTTAGATATTATGTAATAGACTATGGTTATACCTGATCATATTTGAGTGTGAATTTATTAAAATTATCTTTAATATTTGAAATGAATACTTTTTATCCAAATACTGTTATGTATGATACCTTTGGTATTCATCCTATCCATAACTCATAAGGTGTACTGTTTGAAAATTGTATAATTAAAACTCAATTTATTCTATATCATTCGTTACTTATAGATTCAACCTAAACGAGTTTATTAATTTAGTATTCATTCAATATGGTTCTTGTTATGTCCTAATGAATTTATTTTCTTCTTTTGAAGACAACATTTTTCTTGGGAGCTATAGAAGCTGAAAATCAATGAGTATTGTCTATCCTAGTACACAAAAGTTTCAAAATCATAATTTATGAATTCTACACCATGTACACTATGTACAATTATGATTAAATAATTTTTTATAATTTTTATCTTTTTCTAAAAAGGATTTAAAAAAACAATAGACTGTAGATTTGATTGCAATAAAGTGGACACATTTATTTGTTTTGTAATCATTAACAAAAAATTACGTAGTACCATCCAATAATACAATTAATTTCTTGTATGAAAAAATATGTCCATGTCCACTTCATATAAATCATCATATGTTGGGACTTCACTAATTTATTTGAATACTCACTTATGTTCCTTTAAATTTTGATAAGGGTCACAAACTTTGGTCAAATAAAACCTATGTTCCAGTAGATCACTAACAAATCCATTCTATAAAAAATTTAATAACTTTTTAATGTTATAGTGTCATAGCCTTATATTCCATTACCACGATTGATACTCCATTTCACTATGTAAAGGTAATTCTTATCTCATATGGTCTTATAAAATATGGGTATAAACATTTCCATGTAGATGGGTAGAAATAACTAATTAATCCATTGAATTGTGTACTACACATTTAACATTCCTAAAATTCAAAATGTATCCTTCATCATCAAATAAAACCATTTACTAATAAATCATATTAAATCCATGGTTTTATGAGAATAATAGTGTTTCATATACCAATAATCATTTCATGGACATTGTCTCTTAAGGCTGCTCTTCCTCCTTCCATTTCAAAAATATTTTTAAAGTAGTATTTTTTACTAGACTTATTCTGTGGACATATACTATTATTGATGAATATGAATTATTGTTGTTGGTACATCAATTTTTGTACTAAAAATAAATCTATTATAGTCTTTAAACACAAAAATTCATAGATCCAGAAATACTATAATAAATAATTTTATGAATCCACATATGTTTTTAAAAATGGGGTTTATGGATATCCAAATATTTAATTTTATTTAAGGAACAATTTTCATTACAATCACCTCCACATTATCAATTTTTTCTATAGGGGTCATTTTCAGGATTAAAATAATTGTAACTAAATGTACCAATAATCCATGTATTATATGATGAGATCAAATTTTATGGATTTTAATTATTATTTGTATCAAAAACCTAATTTATTAATGTTTTATACAATTATAACGTTCACTTCAACATTCATATAGATCTCTTGGATTCCCACTTTAGAAAGAAGTGTATAACACAAATGTGATTAGATGAAGTTAAAGAAATAAAACTAATGGGATCTTTTTTTATGAAATTGAACAAAAATTACAACCATTTAATATTATAATACTATAGCATAGTTTCTAGAATCAATAGTGAAATATATAATTAAAATTTCATTAGAATGTATTTATTCAAATTAATCTAGTGTTTATGGTCATAAGATTTGAAAAGAATGGATAACTAAGACTTATGTATAATATTCTATTTGAAATTATTGAAACATTATGTATGGTAAATTATATATTGGTTCTTACACCAATACACTCTCTTGATCATTATGTGTTGAATGTATCTTATAATGGAAAGTATATACCTAATCCGTTACATGTATTGCGTTCTTAGGTTTTATCATTGTGGCATGATCATACGAAGAAAATTTTTGAAACCATGGTTTTTCATAGGAGGAAAAGTGTCATATTATCTATTTTTTGTCAGTTCACACTAGTTTAATTGAAGGATATTAAATGTTATGTGATCTTATTATGAAGGAAGATTTAGTTATAATGGTGGAACATTTTCAAGGTTATTACAACATTTAGGGGTACCAAATTTCGAGGATGGAGAAATTTTCTTTTGGAAAAGGAAATATTTTCACACAAGTTTTTTTTAGTAAGATAAATTGGAATTATAGGGTTTTGAAAAATTTATTTTTCTTCTACAAAACTATAAATTGTTTCCAATGAAAGTGGTGTGTGCATGAATAGATATTTCTCCAACATCAGAGTTTCATTTAAGCCTGAAATATAGAATGAGTTTTTCTAAAAAACTGAGACATAAAAATAATGATTTTTGGACAACTGAAATGTAGTGTGGAAGCGTGATTTCATGGAATAGAGTTAAACATTGAATCATCACCATCAATAAATAGTCAGGTACCTCTATTATAGAGCCTAGTTATCTCAACGAATATATAGAACCTCTACATCGCAAAATTGTATCAAAAAACATATTTGTGTGCATTAGTGTTGTTAAAAAACATAACATGTACAATTTGAGGATATGTAAGCTTCCCACCAGAGAATATGATAGTGAATTGGAAATTGGTAATGAAATGTGAAACAATATCATAAAAGAGAAAGAGTTTCCTTCATATGGAGGAGATGAAATCATGATTAAGAGTTATACACAGGTGAAAATTTTTCATAATATGGAATGAGATGTAGGAAAATAATTTTATGAACATCAGGTGTGATTGATATTTCCATAAAAATGAATCCAGTAAAGTCTATACTGAATTAATATTACTATTCTAATATAGGACAAAAAATAAGAACCCAATCAATTGAAGTGTCATTCTAGTTGATAAACTGAGTAAGGCATATCCTAAAAAATTGAGATAGGGGGAATCGATTGTAGTGTCAAGTGGTATATGGTGTGATATCACTAAAA
This sequence comes from Viscum album, assembly GCA_963277665.1. NCBI lineage: Eukaryota > Viridiplantae > Streptophyta > Magnoliopsida > Santalales > Viscaceae > Viscum > Viscum album. The sequence goes on from OY728156.1 coordinate 1,842,876,795, forward strand.
TTGTGGTAACAATAGTGGGAATGGTATGAAGTGAACTTTATTTAACAATATTAATATGTAATAACTATTTAATTTTATTGGATTTTGGTACAACCGAAAAATTATTGTCTCATTCTCCATAGACTATACAAAAATAGTGAACCAATTAAAAATTGTTTTGTTGTGTTTCTATTTATACATTTATGTGGTTAATAGTTTCACGAATCCATTAGATAGGTTTTATTTGCTCCGACCATATGGTATACGAAATATATTTTATAGTATATGTTGACACTCAAAATCACTCCTCCCCTCTTAGGGTGTTCTAGGTTCCTACATGTGGAATCCGAGTGACATGTTATAGGGGTTAAATCTATAAACTGTTTTTCATTTCAATGGGAATTTAGATAATGTTTGAATATTTATTTTCATTTATTTATTAATTGTCCATATATGTAATATTAGGATTATATATCATTTTTATCTCTTGTGATGGATATTCTTTTTTACATACATCAACTAATTTTGGTTACTGATGTGAAAATAAATTTTATGACTAAAATAATGAGAAAAAATATTAATATAAATAAACAATATTAGAAAGAATTTTTATAGATTTATTAGATCAAAAATAACTAATGGTTATGAGTTTTTAATAATACCAAGTACATGTGGGAGAAACTAGAGAATATATATGAATATCATAATAATGTGGATGGAGAAACACCTCATCTTTTTCACAAAAAGATCGATGATATGAAAAAAAAACCATATAAAAATTATAGTTAAATTTTTAACCAATTTATTTACATTTTTTGAGAAATATAAGGACACAATGAAGTTGTTTTGGATATTTACATTGAAAGGAAATTTATGAGAAGTAATCAAACAATGTATAGTCCAAAATCATCATCCCATGAGAAAATTTGTCTTTCTATGTTTTCCTTTAATGATAATATGAAATGTTTATTAGCATATTAAATTATATTCAAACCATAAGAAAAATAAATATTATAAATTAGTGAAATAATTCTAAAATAAAGTTGAAAAATAAAATTTTAAATTTAATTGTTTGTGGATATGATGTGTAGGATAAATTTATTTTTAGTGTAGCTTGAAAATTCAAGAATGGAAAATAGAGATTTGATATAAGTCTTCCTTTAGATTGTTTTCAGTGTTGTAATGTTCTAAAAAATAATGTTCTATGAGCAATGAAATTTGATGATGTAAAGAGAAATTTTGTTATAAATTTTATGTCTCAGAGGAGGTTCTAGAAAAAGGGATACATAAAATTAGTAATGAAATTCTTGAGAAAGTGTTTGGTCTATAAAGAGGAACAAGGAAAAAAGAAAAATCCGGAGGATATAGAACTGGAGTTTAAATATGTTGGTGAAGATTTAATTATGTATATAGAAGAAAAGGATGAACATATGAAAGATGTAGAAGCTCAGTAAAATTGAGTTATAGATCTCATTTTGGAACCCTATAGGTTTGTTAATGATAATGACATTTGACAAATGAATAAAGGAATATGAAAGATTTATTTACAGAGTAAAAAGAGTATGTGGATCAACTTGAAGTATATAATTATCGTTTGTAAGGACATTCATATGAATAATAAAAAATTATTTAATGATCATATGAGGATATTATGTTTAAACTAAATAACAAATGGTGGGAAAAAATTCAATGAAAAAAAAATTATAATTCTTTTAAATGGATAATATAATTTAATTCCTTGAATATGAATTCAATTCATTATAGAGTAAAAAAGAAACTGAATAAAAATCCATTGAAAAGGAGAATAAAATATTTTTTGGAAGGTTTATATATGGATATATATTCGACAAATTTAAAAAAGGTTCTTAATGTATAGAGAATGACTTTAATGATCAAAGTGATAATGTTATTGGATAGATGAATTGGATTTGATATAGAAACATCAATTTCATCAAATGGACTGAGTTAATGAAATGGGTTGTAGAATGATGGACATGTCACCAAGGCACTTGATGTCATAATAGTGATTGTTTTGTAACAAATAGTGATGATAGATAATGATAATCCTCTATTATCCCTAGAAGATCTCTAGTAAAATACTAATAAAAAATAAGAGAAATATTTGGGAATAGAAGAAATAATACAATTCAATTTTTTAAATGCCAATTCTATTATTTTATAGAAAATATCATGTATTACTATAATGATTCCAGGATCTATCAAATTAATCAAGCACCTGGATGTCATCAAAAGAGACAATGACTAAATCCTCAATCATATGGATGAATTAATTTCTATGGATATTGATTTCATTATTCATCTTTATCTATAAATCATCATTTTTGTTAGAGAAAAGGTGGGAATAGTTACTACAAAACTACAAGACAAGTCAATATTTGTTAAATAAAAATATTCACATATGAAAAATAGTGTTCTCCATTATATGAAGTGAATGAGTAGGATTCAAACATGCATTTCTAGAATAGATATGATATATTATCATCTTACACCACTCAATTTGGTATCTCAAGGAAGGATATTAAAATGAATATGAAATCTATACTGGAAGAAATATCTCTCAAGGTGGAAATGAATATTATCACCTTGATTGTAAACTATAGATTCTTGTCCAACATGATTGGAAAATATTTTTTCAAAAAAGGAAATCAATTGGTTGATGGAAGGGTGATATTCAAGAATGATGGTGCTTTAATGATCAAAAAGAGTTAAAATATGGAATTATAAAATAAAGTGATGAAGATAAAAATAATTCTCAAAATGGGAATATTCTATCAAAATATCCTATGTTTGATTCAAATATACAACTCTAGACTAACAGTGATAGAAAATCAGAAAATATGAACCATCAATGGGATGAAATGTAATTGTTTCGGGAAACGATGAATGGAAAATATAAAGTTATACCCATATAATAGTAAGGATAACACTTTATTTAACATTTGAAGGGAATAAAAATTATGGCCATATAGGTTGGCTCATATTAGTCATTAGATAATGGAAATAATATCGGTGAAAAATTTTACTGTTATAATTTCAAATATAAATCATAGTGGGAAAAAGTCAATTGATTTATGAAAATATGGGATGATGTTATAAAAGTCATATCAGCTGAAGAAAAAAGGGCATGAAATTTACTCGATCATGTTCAGACACATGTCTTTGGTCCAATGAATGTGGATCGAACATTTCGAGTGTGGTACATCATTAATGTTACTGATGAATATAGTATAATGGAATATGTGTAGTTTATGTAGTGTAAACAAGATGTGTCTGATTGGGTGAAGTTATACATTTTAAGAGTCAATAATGAATTTAGACTCACAATTAAGATATTATAATCCAAAAATGGAATATAATTTACATACGTGGAATTTTAAAAATTATTTCGAAAAACATCGGATCAATAATTATGCAGCTTTAGTGAGAAAACCTTATCAAAATTGGATGGTTTAATGTAGAAATAAATGGGATTATAATATGGACAAAAGCCAGATCATTGATTATCTTTTTCAATGTCATTTCTATAATGAACTTGTTCATGTTACATTATCCACTAACTACTGAAAAATACTATTTATAATACAATACATAACAAAATATACGATATGAATGTATAAAATCATTTTCTAATGAATTTTTAAAATTTTGGAATCAAATGTTTCATCTAAAATAAATAAGGTGATCAAGGCATGTATGATGATGGTGTGGATGAGGGAATATTCCATCAACACTCAATAAATAGAAAATAATTAAAATCATACAACAATCTGCTCAATTTTTTATAAAAATAATGATTTCAATATAATTGATGTTAAAAAATTTAATAACTCAACGAAATAATATGTTGATATGAATGAAGATAAAGAAGAAATTTTAAGAAAGATGAATTCAAATATTGAAATTATGGACGGCCTTCCAAATATTCAAGGTCACAAAATACTGATGAATCAGAAGTAGATTAAGAATGGGAAACCATTGTTGATTTCACTATATCATAACCTCATAGAATGAATATAAGTGTATAATTTTATCGATCCAAAATCTTTTTGTACATAACTACATCTATATAGATAACTATAATGAGGAAATAATCACATTATACTCCACTATCAAAAGTGGAACGAACATAATTTATAGATGAAATGAATGTCGATTCATCCATGAAGCACATGAATGAAAAAATAAATCATATAGAAAAAAATATGTGAATATTTTAAGAATCCATATAATTGTAAAGTGATTGGAACAAAGTGAATAATTGAACACAAATTTAATGATTTGGGAAATGTGTTCAGAAACAATGAGCACATGGTGTGTCAAGTATATGAATATATTAAAGGCATTTAAGTTTATGATATGTTTGCTCTTGTATCTTGATAAGATGTTAATTAGACCATCATAGGCTGGTAAATTCCATGAGGGAACAGTGTTTTTTAGATGCAAGTCGAAATGTAATTTATAAAAGTATTTAATGGATAAGAAGTCTACAATGAAAAATTATTGATATTTTTTATTTGATATTATGGAAAAAATATTTTTAGATTAATGAAGCCTGTTCATGGTCTAATAAGGCACTTAAATAATGATATTCTAGATTGGATTCAAATTTTATGAAACTATAAATTAAAAAATAAGGTTTTGATCATAACCTCAATGTGGTGAATTCTCTAGGAGAACAATTTTTGGTTTTTTATTTATCGATTATATTATATTTCTGAGAAGAAATCATTGATAGGTGTATGAATTTTATAATAACATAGAATTTTAAAATAAAGAGGCCTTGAATTGAAAAATAACTTTTCTTTTGGGTCTAAATGTTATTTAAATGAATAAATACACCATCATTTCTCAACGAAAATTAGGCAAGATAGATTCTAATGATATTCAGAATTCATGAATCCAAACAAGTGTCGACTCCTATTGATGAAGGGAAATATATTAGATTGTATGAGGATGTGAATTACTTGTATCCCAACAAATATAAGATGATCAATAGAATATTAATATTCAATTCTATGAAAAGGCTACATCTCTCATTACAACATGTTTTGAATACCATGACAAATAGAATCCAAAAGAATAAAATATTTTAATATACAAAATAATCATGATATATATTCATGTTAATCCTATATAAGAGTATACATTACATTATGGAGAGAAAATTCATTATCATTGTATTTTATGCTAACTGGGTTGCAGATGTGGTGGATCAAATTCCCCCAATGGAAGGGTGAATTATTGAGTGGAAAAATGTGTGAGCTTAATTGGAATGAAATAATAAATCACTTCTCTAATTATGGATAAATAAAAGTATATATCTATGAAAAATTAATGATCTAAACTATTATATATGATGAAAAGATAGAATTATATTAAAAATTACATGAAATAACCATTAGTGATTCATTATGAAATGAAAAGAATAATAAATCTAAAAAAAATATGGTTCACCACCATCATACCATATATATATATATTTGATATAACTTCATTAATTGAAAATTTGAACAAGGTGTGATTTAAATGTGGAAGGTTGGAACATGTGATCAAGTTGAAGACCCCATCACCAATCCTTTTGTGAAACCAATATTCAATAAAATATGATTTAAAAAAGGTTTTTGTCTCCCTTTAATTGTCTGAGGATTTAATAATTTGTCACATCCCCATTTATTAACAATATTAATAAATTTTTATATGTGATTCAGGACTCTAGGGGAGTTATTATTTTGGTGGATTTTGTTTCAAGCACAATAATTTCAAAAAGTATTTTTTGGGGTTAATTGGCTATGTTGGAATTAGGTTAAATTAATGGAATCATAGGATTTTAGGTTTAGACGGTGGTCTCTTAATGCAATAAAATCACTTTTTCCACACTTTTTTAATACATCAAGATTTATCACGTAGACTTAAAGTAATGAATTAGTTTCTTAATGACATATATAGTTTTCGATTCATCGTGGTGATTAATGAAATATATATAAATATTTATAACAAATCAAAATGGGGATATTGTTTAAAAAAATAACATTTGGAAAATGATTTTCTTTTTTTTGTTAACCCTCACTAAGATGATATGATGAGTTTAAAATAAAAGTGTTATTATGATGTATGTCTCTTTATTTTCAATTGTGGAATAATTTTGTAGTGTTTTTAAAATTATTAGGGTCCTATATTTTGGATGATAGACAATGATTATTTTAGAAATGGAAATATTTTTACAGAAATAAATTTTTTTGTGAAAATGGGTAATAAATGCTTCTATATTTTAACAAAAAAGAATATTTGGGTCCATATAATCAAAAATTGGCTTATGAAAGTGTTGCACATGAGATAAAAAGATGAAAAACAATTTGAGTTTCACAGTCTCATGAAATAAACAATGTGTTTCACACAAAAGGAATTGAAAACGGATGAATTTTAACAAACCCGAAACATGAAAATGAGGGGGTATCATACCATATAGTTTCACATAGTGGAGGAATCATATATAAATAGTAATGTGCATCTATTATAGAACTGAACTCTCCCAATAAGGATCTGGATCCTTAAAAAATTGGAATATTTTCATGCAATGGTGTTGTGTAAATAAATTTCATATACATCAGAGTTGTGTGTATCAGATTTCCTCACATATGTGTTCAAGACATCAAATTTGTGATAATAATTTGAAACATACTTTTAAGGAAATTTATATTTGATGAAACATCATATGTAGCGTGAATGTAAAAAGGATAATGAAAGGGAAAGAGAATCATGCATGTTCATGATTTTTGAACAACTGAATAAATTTAACAAAAGTGAAAATGTTTCATGAATGTGTAAGAGTTTCATGCCAATAAGATTTTGAATAGCAGGTTTGATTTATTACTATATAAAAGAGTATAAATTAAAAACTATGGTGTCGGTAGAGTATGAATATAATAAAAGTTCAAATTATTTATTCCCAATTTATTATTGGTCCAAAATATAGATAAATTGATTATGAAATAAACCACATTTGTGATCATGTGGGTGGAGGGTCAATGGAAATGATCTGCTGGTGATAGTGAGTTATTGATGGAAATTTTATAAAGAGAGAGGGAATGATATAAATTGAACATGTATGATCAATTATAATCCAAATTAACTATTAATTCTTATTAGATACAGGAATGATAAAAAACACTATGATTTTCTCCATGGATTATCCCATAGAGGCGACAAAAGTAAAAACAAATTTCTTGGGTTTCTGTTTCTACATTTTTTTGATTGATAATCACATGAATCAGATAGATAATTTTAACATTTTATAACCAAATTTGTGACCAAATCAATCTTTTTTAGTGAAATATTTGACACCATGATTTAACTCTCCACTCTTATGGTGTTATAGGGTCCAAAAAAATTATAAATATTGAAACATGGAGATTATGTGATATGAAAATATATTACCCACCCGCTTAAATATCTATTGGTTAATCAGAACATTGAATAAGCTACTTTATAAATAATGGATATGATAAAGGAAATATATATTCATATGCTTTTATCAGAATAATAGAATTTTTGTGAATAAATTAATTTTAATATCGGTATAATCTAACACATATACATTTAATGATATTTTTTTAATAACTAAATTTTATTCAATAAATATAATTCATTAGATGAATCATTGAAATAAAATAAACCCCTATATACGATTGAAATATAAATATTTAATATGACAGTTATATCTACGAAATTAGATATTTGTCTATGAATATGAATAAAAATATTATGAAAAATATATTTTATTATTCATGTATAGATTTAATTATTTTGTTGTATATTTATTATTAATAAAAAAATCATTTGAATTTATACATGATTTATTATAAAATGTTTTACGACATGAAATGTGTATTTATCTTAATAACATAAATTAATTAATATTAGTAAATTATTGTAAATAAATTTACATATTATATATTAAAAATTATTTATCTGTAATTTAATATTTATTAGGGGTGGGACAAGAATAAATTCATTTTAATCTGTATAAATTAATTTTACTAAATAAATATTCTTCTTTCCCTTTGAGGAAGTAATTTAAAATTAATTCATTATCTTTTAAAAATATGATAATGTATTTATTTCTATATTTAGAATCATGTTCATATATGTTAAATTGTGGTTGTTAATGTTTTTTCATTATAGAAAATTACAATTTTAAAATTTTCACTCATCAGTAATGGTGAAAGGGAAATATCTAGGTCAAAACATTGAGATAATCCATTAAAATTCTTTTAACATTTTCCATTATACAAATATATTATTTTATGTTGAAATTTCACATCCATGTCACACATGGTTCAATTTTTCATTGTTTATGATATTTTTATATTTTAATTAAAATTGATAAATAAAACATGTCGCCCTCTTAAAATCATTTACTCTAAATATTTTTTATCAGGATTAAAATACTATATATTCAAAATTAAATTTAATTTTAAAATATGAAGTTTATTTATCATGGTAATTTATTTGTAATTTTAATTGATTGAATTATTACCTTAAATACTTGGCCAACTTTATAAACATGTTTAATCAATTAATAGAAAAATGAAATAAATTATTTTATTCATGTTAAAAGAAAAAAACAAGGGTTAGTTATTATGTTCCATGAATTATAAAAATAAATATAACATATATGGAATGATTGATATGTTTATCATCAAATTACTTTTCATTAATGTTTACATCAATTTCAAATTAACTTAATACTATCAAATATAAAATTAATAATATTTTATGATATATAATAATTTTTTATTTTTTTATAATCATTACAATCAATCAAGAGGATACACAGGATGTGACATTGTATAATTTTTTGTCCCATTGAAATTAATGAGATAATTTTTTTATATATATCAATATTTGTAACCCATTAATATAAAAAATATTCATTATCACGGTTGAGATTAAATTGGTTTATGAAGGGGTTAAACAAAAACATAGGTAAAAAATGACACAAAAACATTAATATACTTCATTATATGATGATATATATATATCATATCATCCTTTTCATAAATTATTTTCAAATTTTAATTCATTTTGTTTCAGAATAACAAAAATATATTTCAATCATATTTTGTAATTCTTTTCTTGTCATTTTTCTCTCTTTTAAAAGGGCATCCATTTTATCTTTTATATAAACCAAATTGACTCATGTAGATCAACTAAACCATAGAAATATCTCTTATAATTATAAATATTTACAATTTATATTTCTTTTCACATTGAAATAACAATATATGGGTCCTTAAAATAAATTTAAATTAGTTATCAAGAAGAATATGTAATTTTAAGAACTCGTTTATTTCAATTTAATTCTTCCTATACCACCTCTATATCATTTTAATTTATAATAAAATAATAAATTTAATGTAATTAAATCACATAAATATTATTATTATCATGAAACCACCATTACAAAATGTATAATACAAATATTGGGGGGTGAATGTAATGAACATGCAAATGTGTCAACAAGAAACATAAAAAAGGGAAAAAATCATTATTCATCAATAAAATTAATGTATATATATTATAATTTGCTTTATTTTTATTCATTGTATTTATAAAATTATTATAATTAAATTTTAATAACTTATATACTTTATATATTTTTTATACATAGGTAAATGATAATATCAGTAATGAATATGTACAAAAAACTAATTCATTAAAAATTTGATTATTATAAAAAAATTGTTTACATGGAAGGTAACAAGGATGTATTTAAATATTATATAAGATATAAATTTTGTAGCAATAAATATATAATTCTGAATTATTATTTTCCTATTCTCAAAATATCCAAATAATGGTGATAATAAAATTCATGTGTATGTATGGACTACAATTTCATTAAATAATGAAAAATAATTTACATTCCCTAAATTAACAGAATGTTATATAATATTTAATAACTGAATATATATGATATATATTTCATAATTTAGATTGTATATATTTATGAATCTTGATTAATGTGTAAGGAAAATAATTTCAATACAAATTATCATGAATAATAGTAAATTTTACATTTAAAAGCGATGATTTAAAAAATGAATAATTAATTAATTGGTATTGAATGGTTTTTAGTTGACAATATATGATATTATAAATACTTAAATTAACATGGTATAGATTTTTAATAAATTTAAATCAATTACACTGGGGGTTAGGCCAGCATTGAAGAAAGTCAATATTTTGGATTATAATTTATTTTTCAATCTCAATTTAAAAAGATTACATTAGGAATTGATTTCAAATTCAATTAAATTGTATGATCCACTCCTAAAAATCCATACAATTTTATTATCTATGGTTATTTCTTTAGAATTCATGATTTTCATTCATTCTCATTAATTCATAAACACAACAAAATAAATGATCATTTTAGGGAAACCATACATTATATTCTTCTTCAATCAAAAATATTTTCCCTTTACATCCATATTTGTTTTAAATATTGTATATCATGAATTTATTATTCACCTATGACTTTTAAAATTCATTTGTACCCATTTTTTTTAAAAAAAATCTATAAATTTAATATTATTTAAATTTTCAAAATGACAACATTTTACTTTTTACAATAAAATTCGGTGAATTCATTATTTTAATGTACACAACATGAATTGAATTTCACGCAATCTTGACCATTAAAATATTTGAATCTCCCGTTAAATTTTTATAATGTCATTTTCAAAAAAAAATCAAGAAATTTTATTAATTTTTTACATATTAAATATGATATTTCAAAATGAATGTGTACATTTTTATTAAAATATTATAGTGATTTTGAAAAAACAAAATTTCATATGTGATGTCATCATTTGATGAAATAGTTGTTTTAATGGGGATATGATCAAATGATGAAATTAATATTCTATATCGAGATATTTTATATTAAGGATGATGAATTTTTTTTGAGACCCATATACCTTTAATTTGGTTATAATGTATTAACTGTTCTGAGGATGTTTCTGTAGATACATGAATGGATTATTCATTATGTGATGGTTGGACCTAAAATTATATAGAACACCAATGAAAACGGTAATGTTTAATTTTATATGAGGTGAAATGGTACATGGGAGGTTATCTTACTCCTTATTTAAGTATATGGGGAATTAGAACAACATTAATATATTATAAATGTCTTTTTGGATAACAATGAGAAACATTTTATATTACTATGAATATACCATACATTATGAAAATCTTTTATTACATGACAGTGTGATATCATTATAATATTATAAATCAAATTTTTTCATCCCATTATGATTTTTGTATAATTAACTACTAAGAATTATTAAATGATCCTTGTTTATTACCTATCAATTAATGGATTTTATTTCCAAATATTAATCTCAGGCTTTCATTCATGTTATTCTCATGTTTTGTTTAAATCGTAATTAATATCTCCCTTAATTCCATTTATTGAGCTTTTGAGAACACACATTATTATGTTTTCTTTTTCATGTGATTCGGAGAAAATATTTATGTATGATGTGTCTAGAAAGGTTTATACTTATGATGAACTAAGTTTGATATGATTTTGATGTTTTATAGTCCATTAATTTTGGTATCAATGTTTCTAATGAAACAAAACCTTTAAATTTTTTATGTGAAAAATAATGATATGTAATGTATATTCATATAATAATATGTGATATATTTTTATTATAAATAATAATTATATAGTGAATAATAGAACATTAAATTATTAATAAAATAAATTAAATACAAGACGTGTAATGGGGATACATACATTGGTAGAAAATTCACCATATAAAGGAAACGTGGCGCATAAAATGTATTATTTCTCAAAGAATATTAGTTGAGACAGGGGAATTGAACATAGATTAAGTAACACAATAATCACAACCCCTAGGATCAGTGGTAATATTATTGATCATATGATTCCATGATGAAAATATGAATCATTATTAAAAATATCAAATTGTATGTATGTACAACACATAAGTGAAATTTGATTCATTATACCTACCAAGTATCAAAGAGATTTATTTGAGAAGAAAACTATTACCACTTATCCATAATTAAATGAAATTAAGTTAACAACAATAATAAAAACCATGTCAATATTAATAACATAATTTCATATATTATTAATATCTATTTTAATATTTATTCATCAATAATGGTCATTCTTTACATGAATTCATTCAATATTCCCCATTGATTGTTTAAATTATTGATCACATCCCCAAAATTCAAAATTGGATTGTCCATAATAATTATTTTTCAAAATTTAGTTATTATAAGTTCATTGAGATTCCATCTAGTGATCATTTTTAATTATTTAACATAATAAAAATTCCATTCATTCATGTTTTAGTAATTATTCAACAATATTAAACATTTAATAAATATTAATAAGTGACTCTAAAAATTCAAAGGGTGTTAATAAAATTATCTACTTCAATGTTAATATAAATTAATTAGAATTATAAACATATTTATTTAGAAATTTATTTTCTATTTTTCCAAAACTTATATTCCCATAGGCCTACATGATATAAATAAGTAGAATTATTCATGTATGTGGTTAATCAATCTGAAATAAAAACATAACCTGACTAAATTAATATTGATTAGTATTTTTGTAATAATTGAATTATAATGGAATCCTAATGATCATATTTAGTGTTTTTTTGATTTGATATATCATATATTTATTGAATTTGATTATTAATTAATGGACATTAAAATATTACACATTATTTATAAAATATTATACTATTAATAAAAATATTTTAAATAAATAGAATAATCATGATTGATTTGTTATCATAGAATAATAGTTTTTCCAATTTATCATTCAAAAATCATAATTCCATCATAAAAAATTGCCTCATTAGATAAAATCAATGAATTTTCAATTATGGTTAGTGATTAAAACTAAATTTCGTTGATTGTGGTGGTGGTAGCCCACATGTGCACAGATTCTTCAATATTTTTATTAATGGATGGGATGTATGAATAGATTATGAAAATACAATTTAAAAATTATTAATAAAATATAAAACCAAATGTAATGTCACTTAATTATTATTAGTAGAATACATTAGAATGTTGACAAATAATAATAAAATAGATGTATTTGATAGTACTTATGCAAGGAAAATGAATTTTGAATATATTTCTAATTAAAAATGATGTACATGTGTTAACTAATTTTGAACATAAGTATTTTGAGATGTTAAAGGGTTCTAAAAGGGACAACTATATAATTTAGGAGGTTAATCATTATGGGGATGTGAATCCTAAAGCAATATGGATGTAACTCTATTATATGTCAGTAAAAGTGTTTTTTGGGGATTGACCATCTAATTTATACAAATTTATGTTTATTATTCAAGTGTAAAATGCAAAAAATGACAAAATAGTCCATTAATGTGATTTTTGAGTTTAAATTTACCACTGAAACTCATTTTTAGATGAATATTAGTGTTTTAGAGAATTTTTTTAACAATTTACATTTTATGTAATTATGTTTAACATTGGTAGTGAATGTATAACCATAGTAATTAATATTAAATACAATGATTATGACTATGACATAAATATATATATATATATATATATATGTTTTTATATTTATAAATGATTTAATAAAATTTAATTTTTAATGCTGTGAAATTTTAATTTTAATAGAAATATACTTAGTAATATTAAAATAGTTTATGAAAAATATCATTTTTAAAAATTGTATTTACAAACAAAATAAAATTATATTACATTGAAATTTAATTAATTATATTTAATTATTATATGTAAAAATATTATAAATTTAATGTATTATAAAACAAAATATCTTAATAAAATACTTGATTCATGTAGATGAATTTTTTATTATAAAATGTTACATTTTTGTAGGTTCTAAAATTGTATAAAATATGATTTATAACATCAAAGAATATATTAAAAATATTAATTATATTAAATTGATTAATATTTATTGATGTGTTTTTTTATCTTATATATCATTTTTAAATAATTATAATTTCATAAAAATCACAACATTCATGAAAATAAATTTTTGCAACTATAAAGTATCATGTTTAAAAAATGCTAAAAAATTAATACTAACTCAATCTTTATATGAGAAATTTAATAAAATATTAATTTTTATTATTTTAATATTCCATAATATAGATTTTTAATATTATAATAAAAAAATTAAATATAATGAAAACCCATTTGATTGTAATATGAAATTTACAAATTTTTAAAAAAAATTCACAAGACATATCATTTTACAAACAAAAGATGTTAGACAATTAATAATATAAATAACAGTTTTTTTTATTAATCATATGTTTCTTGAAATATAAATTTTTATAATATATTAATGAAATTTATTATAACTACAGTATTATAATCAATTAAATATCATATTATTCTTTTTACGTAATCTAATAGATTTTAGTAATATTAAATGTTGTCTTTATATGATTTATTAATATATTTTTCATTGTTTTTTCTCCAAATTAATTATTTATAATACAATAATTATTATTAAAAAATAATACTCAAACATTTATATATTATGTAAATATATCATAGATTGGTTTAAAATTGGTTTCCCATATAGAGAAATCCACAAAACACAATGAATTATTTATTGGGTATCATTTATTAATATATTTGGGTTTATAAAATTCATATAAACATTTACCCATTATTCCTATGTATTATATCATATTTGAATGATCTCCAATGATGAACTCTGTCTCATGCCGCTGAAAATGGATTTATAATAAATGTTTGACCTCTAATGCCTTATAAGGTAAAAAAATATAAATCTATTACCCCTGAGAGTTTATAAGAATATTTTAAATAATATTTCATTGAGAAATTATTTATTATACGAACATGGAATTATAAAATGAGTTCATATGGAATAATAAGAGAATATTAATCTCTTTTAATCAACCACTTAAAATGTAGTAATGATGGTGAAATAGTGAGACTTAAATCATGTTCAATAGAGGATATAATTATAGTAAATAATAGGTTTGTGTGTCCAATATAAGAAAAGAATTATAGTATTGTTAACCAGGAATCACTAACCTTTTCTCAAAATTTGATAGTCATAATAACATTTCACTACTATGGATTAGACGTCACAACGAGTTTCCCATAATATATCATGCATTAAATGTTGTTTCTCAATTTGGATCACAAGTCATTACTCATTAAAACATTGTTTTATGAGATATATATTTTTAACTAATGAATGAGATGTTTGTCTATGGTCTAGCCATTATGAAATTATTTATTGTACACATGTGTGACATAAGAAAATATCTATCCATTACATAAATAAACCCCAAGAATAAGAATGGATTTCTTAATAAATTTATAATTTTATCTCTTTAATAAATAAATATCCAAGATAAATTGATACCATACTAAATAAGGAACATTTTTATCATCCTTAAATATATCATAGATTTTTTTATAAAATATAAAATTGTAGAGAATAATCCCCTTTATAGATAAAATGTTAAATTTAAGTAAAAATATAAAATAGATAGAAAATATTTTCTTTAATAATAAATTATGAATATTACATTAATTTTTACATATAATTATTTACAAATAATTACTTATATCATTTATTGAATATCAAATCATGGTCTTGAAATAAATATTCATTTAAGTGAAATCAACACTTAAGAGGATGAGAACTATTCAAAAAAATTAATTTTTTGATAATTAAAATCTATTATGGAAATATATTTGAATTAACCACATACCTTACATAGATATATAAAATTAAATGTCAAATATTAATTGATATCATTTACTATTTGTGGAATTAATGTAAAATGATAAAAATAAACTATAAAACATAATGAATGATATTTGAGATACCAAATTCCCATATAGATCAATCTTTGTTTGAATCTGATGATCATGGAAGGGAGTTACAAAAATAATACATTAAATATCATAAAATATAAAATTATAATCCAAACATAAAAAATATAGAAATTAATAAATATTTTAAAATTAAATACATATTATAAAAATATTTATCTCTACGGACGAAAAATAGAGACATGTAACCCCTACAGATAAATAATTTTTTATTTAAAAACAAATGACATAATTAATAAAAATATGGAAATGAACACTGTTGAATATAGTTTAATCACTATCAAAATGTTATATGATGTTTTCTTTTAACCATTAAAAATAATATGAGGTTTGAATAGAAAAAAATTCATAAGCATTTAAAATTCAAGACAATGAACCCTATCCCGTGATAGTGTCTCCCATGGAAAAAATAAAACCTTCAGTATGAAAAAAATAAATAAACATAACATTGTAATTTTGGACTATCTATCAAATAATCAATGTAATTAAAATTAATAGATATCATATACATTTAAATTAGTCAGTTTTTTACCAATTTTATCTCATCTAGTGGATATTGTTTTCGCCATTTTAAATAGCTTTATCATATTAGTTATGGGATTTTATCATATTAACAATTAAATCATTCTATGATAATTATATTAATAATAGTAATTTAATTATATATATCTAATATGGTTTAATTTCGTTTTTGGTTTAATAATTTATCATTGATGATTAAATAATAAATTATCAGTCTGTATTCATATTCTTAGCAAATGATATATGGTTTATTAATTAATGATATAAATACTGATTTATCATTTCTAAAACCAAAACCAAATCATTGTATAAATATTTATATCATACTGTAACACTAATTATATTTTCACAATCATCCATGGAATAATTTGATATAATTCTTGGAGTATGTTTTCAAACAAACATATAAATGAAAATACTATAATTAATGGTTGATTATGTGGTGTTTTAATTATAATATATTTATTCTAGTAAAAAATTATATCATTTATTTTTTATTAGTTTTATATATTATAAAGATAATTATTAATGATAACTAATAATTTGTATAGTATAACTAGACAGATTAAATAAATTTTTTATATATCTTAGTTCACTTGTTTAAATTAATTAATTTTATAAGTATTGTTTATCATTCATATAAATAATAAGTAATTAAATTTCAAATTCCAAAACCTTATTCAAATCCAATAAGTAGTGTTAATATTTAATACAAATTTATGGAGCCATATTTTAATGGATGTAATAAAAAAATATTATGTTATTACATGGATGCAGTCATCCACATGTATTTATGGATGGTGATTTTGATTTCCTAGAATGATATATAAAATTAACATGGAACATCATTTCATTGTCATAAATAAGCCATCCATAAAATAATTATACATTAAATTACCTTTTAAATATCCCTGTTAAGTGGTGATGTAAAACACATGTTATATATTGGTGGTGGGTTTTAACACATTCGCAACATTCATGTTTCTATTTTTCATAATGGAAAACAGTAAATGCTATTAATGATTTTATGAAAATTATAACAGCCTATATGTATACTATTGGTATATATTTTATAATTTTAATAAAATTTTAATGTATCTTAAGGAATTATATATTGACATAATGAAATATAATAAATGAGAATATTTTTAGAAATTATATCATGTTGCTAAAATTATGTCCATTGCGATGGGGGTAACCCTTTTGGGGATGGTATTTTGATAATAAAATAACCAATTTTTAGTGTCGAATTTTTTTTAGTATATGGTTGGATATAATTTGGGCCGATCATAAGGATTTTTGATGTAGGGGGTATAAGGAATGGATATCTTCTTTTATAAGTAACAATGATAATTTTTTTAAAAAAGTCACTTAAATATTTAATAATATTAAATAAAACTAAAATAAAGAGGCTCCATAAAAGAGTAACAATGTATAGGATATAATAAATGGCCATTATTATCCTTTAAAAAACATCCAAACAAATTTTTTTTCACATTTTCTACTTATTTAATCTTATATTTTAATTTTACCATTTTAGATCTTACATCAATAAATTGTTTTCACGTATTAAAATAACCATTATTGTCCAAAAATAGTGTGTATTATATAATTTGGAACTATGAATTTAAAATTGGAAAATCATTTAACATGAATCAAATTCTACAATTGATTATATATAATATAAATATAATCAATTCTTAAATTAATATTATAAATTAAAATAGAATATTATTATTTAATTTTTAAAATAGTAAATATAATTCTGTAAACTTGAATCAATATTACAATATTTATAATATACCTCATAAAATTTATTTTTATCTAAAAAAGTTTTCAAACATTTCCAAAAAAAATTATAAAAAATAATTAATTAATGGGCAGAAAATTGGTTAAAAAATATATTGAAGTATTTTCCTAAAAATAAATTTTTTTAGTAAAATCCCAAACATTAAAATTAAGATATCATTTAAAAATTATAAATAACAGGTTTGAACTCTCAAGTTCTAATTCTAGATTATAAAAATTTTATTTTTAATAAAAATTTAAAAAATTAGATAATATGTTTTATTGGAAAATTATTTTTAATATATTAACAATTTAATTTCATATAATGTAGTAATTACTATATTGTTAAACTATTATTCATAAAATAATTTTTTTTATTATTTTTATTCAATAATAGTAAACATAGTACCTTGAAATAAAATTATGATTTCTAGGAAATTCATTTTTAAATATAAAAATAAATGAGAACAAATGACAGTTCCAAAGGTATAAAAATTGATGATATATATATATACATTTTGATATACTTCTATCTTATTCTTACATTACCTCATATGATCTATGTTTAAATCCTTATCATTATATATTCCCTTATTACAGTTTTAGGTGGCGGTTCTGAAAAATGCATCTTGTTGAAATCTCATTATAAAGGATCATCTCACATATATCATTTTTCTCAACCCATAATTTCTCCAATGTAATGTAGTCTTTGACTAGGAAAAGCCCAAGTGATGATACCACAGTCCCATGATAATAAAAATTGGGTTTTCAATGAATAAATCCAATTCAAAAATCAATTTCATTCAATTATCATTTATTATTTACTAATGTGGTTACATTAATATATACATGTTTATTTATTGGAAATTAACACTCATATTTAATATTCAGTATAAATGATCGTTTTTTGTTTTTTTGATATAGTGTGTGAGACATAATAATAATAAATTTTTTATTTAAGGAAAATAAATATTTAAGAATTATTTAATTACTATAGTTTACATGTGGACATGTTGGACCTCCAATAATTTATTATAGAATAAATAAAAACTTTACAAATTAAAAAAAGTAGGGGACAAGAACGTTCCAACAAATGAAATTAATTAATTTATATGAATTGTGTGTGGGAAATATTATAACTAAAAACCTAAACCATGTGCTAATGAATATATTGCAACACATCAAGGTTTTTGACAAATAAATTAAAATTCCAGAAAATTTGTTTTAAGTAGATATCTACAACTAATATTTAAAAAAAATTAATTCTTTTGTGTTTTGAAATTCAAAAAATGGTTATCTACAATTATGATATTTATGTTACTTGGAATCCAGTGGAACCAAATTGATTTTTTATTTAACAGTAACCAACCCTTATGAATAGAAATATAAAATTTAATATGCCCCTAATGAATATTTAATTTCATTATTATTTTATTTTCTAAAGGATATAAGATAATGGGATGTCAAATAAAATTTCACGGTGTTAAAAAATTAGTTATAGATTTTATATTGTTATTTTTAAAAAATTATGATTTATTTGAAAAATTAAATTAATAATATTTAGCAATTATTTTTTAAAATTGAGTTTTTATACACTTCTACACGTCAAATAATGCCTAGGGTAATTTTTTTTGGATTTTTCTGAAACAGTTGAAATTTCGATGAGTTGTAAAAATATAGCGTTGAGTTTCAGTGTGTTTATTGATAGAATTAATGATGTAATCGTGATGTAAAAATTCTATTCAATTTTTTACAAAAGATTAATATTTTTGTTGTCACATGTGGAAAATGCCATGTGAAAATACAATTGCAATGCACATGGTTTTGGAAATACCACTAATGTGGTGTCCCTTAGAAATTAATATAATATTCATTCACATTGGCTATAAATACCAAAAATATTCCTTCATTATATTAATTCTAAGTTCCTCTTCATCATACATTCATCATATGTAAAATTTCTGAATATTATAACCTAGATAAATACATCAATGAAAAGGTTTAGTATAATGCCCATCTAGAAAAGCTAGGGAATCAGTTTACTTGTGTTGTCAATAAGAACGAGATAAAAACATAATGACAGAATAAACAAAAGAATAATCATATCATAACCAAATTAATATGAATCATAACTTTCATTTTTGGAAAAAACATTTCATTTGTACATTCATGAACATATCACCAATGTACAACGCTGAGGTTTAATAAAAATTTCCAATGTTATTCTCCATGTTATTGTGAAACATGTCATCTGTAGAGATAAATTCATTCCCTAATGCATTGCAGTGCTATCAGGGAGAACAATTACAATGTATTTTTTTTTGTGATCCGCATATATCATAAGCAAACATTTCATAAATAACCAAAGGAGAATAAATTAAATGGGTTTCATTTCAAGATCGAGACGTTTTAAAAGTTCATAAAAAATAAGATCATTATTTCATTTATAATCCATGTAAAGATATTGAGGGTTATATGTATGTAAATTATAGATTTAAATATATCATATTTATTTATTTATGAACACCCATATAAACGAAATATGTCTGAGTATTCACATAATTAAGACAATAGAGTTTCTTGGGAGAAAGAGATAGAAATTCTGAAGCGAAATTTCTACAGCATAACGACTATATAACATGGTTCTATGAAACATTAAAAAGAGATGGGAAAATTGTAACACACTCATAAATAATTCATAATAAAATGTGCGTACATAATAAAAAAATGGTATGGATATTTTAATAACATACCACATGAAAATGAAACATGAAGGAAAAGAGAAGATGTGATTTCTTTTACGAAAAATTTGGCAATAAAACGGGGTCACTTAAAAATTTTAGAAAAAACATTGATGAGAGAGGAAAGGTCCTTTAAACAACTAGACATGAAATAGAGAATAATAATAACATATATGAACTTACGGTCAACATAATGATATGGAAACTTGAAGACACAATATAACGTAAGTCATTTCTTAAAAAGAGGTGGTTGAAAGGATCCCTTGCCTTGAAGAGTAACAATGAGAGCTTGAATTTCAAGACCATTGGAGGCTTAAGGGTACATTGGTAGGATTATAGAGAGTGTGGGGAAGATTTTTTATGAACATAAAAAGCTTCAAGTGAAGAGTAAATGGGAGGTTGGGTGGGTTTATATTAGAAATGAGAGAGAATTGTTTATTATATATATTTGGGACACCTCACATTAAACTAAACAAAAACACAATCCATACCATGGTTTTTGCCCATGGTTTCTAAAAAATGAGATTACAAAATAATATTTTATATTTTCAATGGCCTAACATATTAAATAAATTGGGTTGATTATGTGGAGGTGGGTCACAGTCTTGATGAAAATAATTTAAAAAGACAAAATGTTATATAAGTCTTGGAGGGTCCACTAAAGCTTTTTAAAATATGTCAAAATAATCCAAAATCACATTATATTAATATTAAAACATGTATTTTTTGAAAATACTATTTATTGTATTTTATTACATCAATTTTGGGTCATTATGATGTCATAAAACACATTATATAATTATAGGGTATTTAATTTTAACCAAAAATCAGATTATCTTTGAAAATTATGAAAACTTCAACGTTGGATAATTTCGACGTCCTAATTCTAGAAAAAAATATTAATTTTATCTAAATAATTTTCTATATATGACAATTTTTACTTCTAATATAAAAACAGAAATTAATCAAAAATTCATTTTGTTTGAAAAAAGTAGCTTTCAAACCTTAATAGAAATTACAATTTCTTTCAGAAAATTATACGATCATTAAAATTTAATAATAATTAATTTAATAAAAAAAAAATATTTTATTATAATATTATTTATTTGAAAAATTCATTTATTCATCAAAATAGACTTCTCAGTTGCAAAAATACAATTTGTGCTTTAAAAACTATTTAAAAATTAACAATAATAAAATGAAAGTACATTCATTATTATATTAAAAAAATGTACATAATAACAATCCTTGTGACTTGGTAAATAACCCCTTAAAACACCCACATAAGACATTAGTGTAAGGTGCACGATGGTGACAAAATCTTGGGGTGCCATAGGTAAAATCGCTCGATTGGTAATTTCTATCAACTTCCATTTCTACCATAAGTGGTTCCGCTAGAGAATAAAATATTCAATCTCTGCTTGGGATTGGTCAAGAGTGAAGCCCAAAGAAACAAAATCCTTTCTGAGATCTGATAAATGGGATTCATACATGGAAAGTCCTCTAGATTAGGCAATCGCTTCATTTTTCTGAGTAAATATAATTTTTTATGGCCCTAAGTTTATAATAATCATGTGATCTCTGATCAACGACTATATTAGAAATGGTCCTATTTCATAAAGGTATTTTAAAACTGAAATAACATACTACAAATAATTTCATATGTTGTCTATCAATTTCACATATTTAATTCGATGAAGTGGGATTTTCAGAAAAAAAAAGTTTGGGCCGTTATAATCTTCCCCCAGTAAGAAATTTTAACCCCCGAAATTTGAACTCGTACCCTAAAAAGAAAAAAAGGTGTGGGTACTTCTAATTCATAGACTCCTCCGATTTTCATATGGCTTCTTCGCATTTGTGGTTACATTACAATAACTTAACAAGGTTGGTAGTCTAGTTGCATGATCCTTGTCTCTATGATCCAATATCTCCACTAGTTTTTCCTCATACGAGAGTTCATGTTCTAGTTGTACCACCTCTAGATTTAGTACATGTGAAGGGTTAAGTATTTACTTCCACAAGTGAGATACATGGAAAACATCATGAACTTGTGCATGATTTTTTGGAAGTGATAGCCTATAGGACACTGATCCCACACGATAATGGATTTCATTGGGGATAATGTACCTATAGTTGAGCTTTAATTTATTCCCAAACCTCATGACTCCCTTACTAGGTGATATCTATTGAAATACTTTTTCACTGACATCAAACTCCAAGTCCATTCAACAGTTGTCAATATAGCACTTTTTTTGACTCTGAGTAGCCTTAATGTGTCGTTGGATGGCGTGGACTTTTTTTTCATATCGTGTACAAGATCAGGCCCTAAAATATTTCTCTCACTAGCTTTATCCCAACAAGTATGAGTTTTACATTTCTTCCGATATATATCATCGTAGGGTTCCATTTGAATTATCGAGTAGATGTTGTTTTTTAAGAGAACTCAATTAAAGGGAGATGTTGATCCCGTCTACATTTAAATTCTGTTGTTCATGTTCTCTGTATTTCCACAAATATTTGAATAGTCCTTTCAGATTGTCCATCTGTTTAGGGATGATTGGTCATACAGAAATTCAACTCAAATCATAGATATTGTTGAGGACATATCCAGAATTTTGATTGAACCATTAATAATGACCAGATACGATAGAAAGTGGAACTCAATGCATCGTTACCACTTCCATCATGTAAATCCTGGAATGTTTATCAAGAGAAAAATCTTCCCCAATGGAGATGAAATGGTCAGTCTTGGTTAGACGGTCCAAAAGAACTGATATCATGTTGTGTCCTTTGGAATTTTTTCGGAGACCAGGGATGAAGTCAATAGTGATATTTTCCAACTTCCATGCTAGTATAGTTAGTGGTTGCAATACCCCTTTAGGAAGTTGTCACTCTGCCTACACATTCTGAAATACCAGGCACCTTGAAATGTATTCAGCAATCTCCCTTTTCATATTATCCCACAAATAAAGATCATGAAGGTCCATAAAGATTTTTGTTCTCCCATGATGTAAAGAGGAAGTAGAGCTATGAGCTTCATCCATCAACTCCTTCTTTATTTCCAGAATAGATTGAAGACATAGTCATGTATGAAATTTTCCTACACCTTCTTGATCAATATTAAACTCAGGTATCTTCCAATCCTTCACAACCTCAAATTTCATAAATAACAATGGATCTTATTTCTGAGAAGTTGTAATCTTCTCTATTAATGAATGTTGAGAAACCATTTGGTTTAAGGTTGATGATTTCCCTTCCTTTATAATTTCCGTTTCCAAATTTACTAGGACATAGATCAATAGATCATTCTGAATCCTCATCATTGAATGAACAGTTGGGTCTTTCCTTCTTAATGCACCAACAACATTATCTGCTCTTACGGGATGATAATGAATTGAATAATCATAGTAATTATGAAGTTCCAAACATCTCTTTTGTCTCATATAATATTTCTTATTGTGTGATAATATACATCAAATATTTATGATATGTGTGTTTTTCACATTTCTATCCATAAAGACAGTGCCTCCATATATTTAAAGAAAAAAACAACTGTAGCTTACTCCAGATCATGAATAGGATAGTTCGTCTCATGAGTCATCATCTATCCAGATGCATAAGAAATAAATTTTTCATTTTGCATGATGACACTCCCAATCCTTTTCAGATATGAATCACTAAAAATAATGAATTTTTCTCCACATGAGGGAAGAGTTAACATGGGTGTAGAAACCAATCTCTTATTCAGCTCTTGGAATCTTTTCTCACATTTCCATGCACAGATGATCTTGACCCCTTTTCAATTTAACAAGCTTAATGGATTATAAAGTCATGAAATGTTTTTCACAATCCTCCTATAATATCCCGCTAAACCAAGAGAACTACTAATAAAGGTTATTTATATAGGGTGAGGCCACTCCCCTACAAATTTTTTCTTTTCAGGGTAAATTTTGATTCTTTCATTGGTAACAATGTTCCCCAAGAAAGAAACATGTTGTAAATTGAAATCAATGTTTCTAAAAATTTGAAGCCTGAACCAACTTTCTTCACATCAATTCACCATCATGCCATATGATATTGTTCGTGAATTTCCCAACAACCATCTTATTCATTACGGTTCACTTTCGTCATACATGACATTAAACTATGTATGTCCCATCTTCTTAGCTATATGATGTTAAACTATACAATTCCCCATTGTCCTTATGCAAGACAATAAACTGCATAGCACTTTTCCATGCATATACCCTTAAAATATTTAGAATTTTTTCCTTTATGACAATAAAAATGCAACAATACCTGATAACCTCACTCGAGAGGAATCATCATTAACATGGTCTCAAACCATTTCATGTTTCAAGAGCTGCATGCATCTTGATTCCCATCCTCATGGGATGCATAAGAATGCTCGATAATTCCTCGACTCCAAGCCCGTGCCTCTGTGCCTAACAAAAAACACCACTTTCGGACCCCTGGATGAAATTTCCCCCTGGGAGCACATGGTGTGATGTGAAACTCCCTGGCATTTATTCGCATCAGATTTATAACAAATGAACAATGTTTCTTCCTCCTTATAGTCTGAGTTCTATGATACTAAACTAATATCTTCCATGATCTCATCCTGCATGACGTTAAATTGTATTTCAATAACTATGTGAGGCTTGATTCTCATCCTAATGAGATACATCTTGACATATAGAATTTCCATTCAGGACCCAGACGCAACATTATACAAATAATATTCATGATCTCTATAACCCTTTTCATTACATCTGGTCACAAAATGGCTAATACCTGTGAGTTCTTATTCCTTAATATGCGTCCTGTGCCCTTAGGTGGGGTCACATAAGTTGTCTACATAATGGACCTATCTTCCAAAAGAGCTATTATTAGACTATGGAGCTCATTCCATAGTCATCCCGGCATAATTCAACATCTATAATAGGTTTTTCATGTAATGGAAACTTAATTCTTAGGAGAAGCATGTTTTGTCCCTTTTTGTCTTAACGACGATATGTAGGGATCTAAAAAAACTACCATCCTTAACATATTTGTTCCATACTATTTCCATGATCTGAAAATATTATTTTGTATAATGTTTCTATCCCTAGTTTTAGTCATTTAATTTAAAACCATTGATAACTTTTTTCTTATTTTTGGGTCAGACCTTTGTAAAAGTCACAATACTCTAATTCTTTGACAATTTTGATTGGAAATATCCTCTCCATGTTCATGTACTTTTCTCCATAATGAAAACACTGTGATTTGGGAAATTTTAATCCCAATAAAAAATTCTTTGGCTTTTAGCAATATAAAGGCAAATTTCTGATTGTTCATTTGCTTGACTATGCAGCATGTTCCCTTAGGTGGCTTTGAATAAGCTGTCTACATAATGGACCAGTTAGCCAATGATGATACTATTTGACAATGCAGGTTATTCCCCCATTGGCCCTGCATAATTCATCCCCCATAATTGGTTAGTCAAATAGTGGTAACTTAATTCATAGAAAATTATTCATCTAATGCATATTATCTATTTTCCCCTATCATTCCACATAATCAAAATTTATCATGTCATAGATTACAATTGACCACTCCATAAATGAATATTGTAATATGTTTCAAAATAAATTAACCAGAATTGAGTTAATATCATCCATATTGTCAAAGATATTGGACATTAAATATTATCCTTTTTATAGTCTAACATGAATGACTTTAAACTGCCTATAACAAAAGACATAGTACTTATTAAATTACGAACCTATAAAGTGTATTATAAATAAAGGTCATGTCCCAGCTCGCTAGACATGCATGTTGTATGATTTAAGAAATATTGGTCAATTAAAGATAATGTTTGTGTGGTATTTATATAACCCTAGTAAAAATAAAACTATGTTTACCAGGACCATTCTATTAGGTAAAAATAAAGAGAAATAAACATGATTGAGGATGAACTATTTTTCATTGATGAACAAGATTAGAAGAACATCAACAGACTGGAGTCTGTTCACTTTTTTTTATAGAAATTTTAGAAGACTTTCAACATGAATTCAAATATGATTCACAGAATCCCGAGATTTATCAGTAGCCACTTGATGTTCATTTACCCAAAAGGCTTCACACACTTCAGCTCGATTAAGTGCTTCTTTGGCATCTTTGGTTTCTCTTTTACCATCCGATTGGACTTCCTTCAAATGAATTATGAAGCTGGTCAAGATCCCCAGTAACAACATCTAACTCTTGCTGAAGGTGAAACTGCTAGAAAATTATATTCATGATCTTTTTCATCAGTTCTATCGGCTTTGAACCATGATCAGACTTAGCTCGGGACATTGCAACATGAAATTCACTGATATTGATCAACAATCATGCTCTGATCAGGTATTGACAACAATTTTCTCTTTCTCCCTCCATCAAATGACTTGTTTTACTGAGACATGGATTTCTTGATATCTAAAACGGCCAAGTCCCAGCATGATGAACATGGATGAATGCCTTGGAATTTTCGATGTCATCACTTCAAGAGGCACCTCAGATATTATATTCCATATATTTTTCCATGCCTTGAGACGTGAGAATTGGAGCGCCTTTTGTACCTCTAGGTCTGATTCAGCATCGCTATCACATGGAGGAACATAGTCTGGGATTAATGCACTTAAAGAAGTTCGATGTTCTTCTCCTTCATATTTTTTATTAATCCTTTTAAATCCATTAATATAATTTTATAAAAATTACAAAATTATTTAAGTACATGTCAGACATTTTGATGTTATTCATTACTTGAGTCCAAAAGGACATTGGTATGATTTCAATTTTCGATTTTGTAATTAGTCTCTCATTTAAAGTGTAATATTAATGTTGTAATAATAATTTATGGTCATAATTTATACATTTTAATTAACCCAATATTTATGGTTAGGAAATACGAAGTATGTTATGATCTTGGAGACAGTGGGATGTATGTACGCGTGAGTAACATTTTTGTTTTTCAATGATCAATAAAGAAAGATGGTAAATGTCATTTTTATTTCCAGATTAAAATTAATATACATAATTTCATATTAACAATTTATATATATGAATATATATATCATCCATGTGAGGTGATGATGAAAAATGAAACACGTCTCCTCGTAGATGTGATAGTTCACATATAAGCCCAAATAATGTTATCATTATTCTATTAATGGAATGGTATGAAAATTAATGATATATTATTTTTTAATAATGATAAATATTATATTATTTTCATATATATACATTAATTTCGTATTTTTAACTATTCATCACATTGATTTATGGAAACGGGTTTATATTGCTTCGTGATATGGTATTCCGCCGTACACATGAATGATTAATTATTTTCCAGTTTTATGAAAGTGGAGGTTGATTTTAGTGATGATATGTAAATAATAACATATTATTATATTTTAAATACTATATTTTTTCAACATGGTTGAAGAATATTTTAAGGACATTTTTGAAGAAATAAAATAGAAACATTTGATTGAAATAGTACATCATTATAGAATGATATCCTTTTTAAAAGAGGATAATACCTCTAAATGTGGTGTTATACCTAAAAAAGAGATTAAGAATATATGGATGTATTGTAGGATAAGATTTTAGATTATCATCTCTAATCCAAATATGTTACTTTTATGAATAATATAAGATAAAATAAAGCCCTTTAGAAGTGAGTAGATGATGAGTTTTGGAATTTCTATAAATATTAAATTAGTATAAATAAATTTTATATTTAAAATGAATCAAATAAATTTTATTTAAAATATAGGATTATTATGCAAAGAATAAAATTAATAAAATGAAATTTAGACATTTTTTTACAATTTTTTAATCCTTATCATTTGGATTTATCATATATTTAATACCTTTAACTATTTCCCATATATCATGTAATTTATAAATTGAGGTTTAATATAGTTAAAATTAAATTGAAAATTAACTAAAAATAGATAGTCTATTGAATTTAAATAATCATACCAATAATTTCAACATTGTTTACTATTTTATAATTTTATACCATTTTACTTTTTTTTGTTTTTAAATATCATCAATGTAAATTTTAACACTAATCATTACATGACATTTTAAAAATATCACAACAATTGTATGATCTATAAATATTTACCGTAAAATATCACTGATATCCTATAGAAGTCAATTAAATTAATTTATGACATTATTTATCTAAATTAATATTTATTTCAATATTTTTTATATCATTTATTTAATATTTTCATTAATTAAATAATCACGACTTCTTTATTATGTAAACCATTAAGGTAGTTATTTTTTAGTAAAAAATATAAAAACTACAACGATGAAGAAAAAAATTCAACTTTTTAAATAAAGAATACTATATTATATCTTTTTAATAGACCAATATTAAAAAAGGTATAGCTATTAAAACATAATTATGACATCATTCACTTTTCATTATGATAAAATACTATAAAAGATTTGAAGTGAAACATGTTTCTTCATGAGGTCATACAATCAGAAAAATGATTTTTTGGTAAAAATTAACTCATATAATAATATTATTTAAATATATAGTGTTGTTTTCTAATATTTATGATATGATTTTTACCCTTATTTACCTGATTTACCCTTAACCATGTTAATAAAAATATAAAATTTAAAAATAACAATATCCCAAAATAATGAACATATTAACTAAATTTTGTCCATTTGTTTCCAAATATGGAATCCATTTTTTCAACATCAATTCACAAAATATTTTTATTTAATTAAAATAAAATCCCGGAGATGAGACAAAACAATGATCATTTAATAAAAATGTTTAGAATATTGAAATTCTATTATATCCAAATTCAATGTGAAGTTTATTAAAAAGAAATAAATTTGATTGCATAATATAAAATGTTTATTATTATACTTTAACACCAATTTAATAATCTATTTTAACAAAATTAATTATTTATAATAAAAGTATTATTGCAATTAAAAATTATTTTCTCTCACTATTCATTAAACATAAAACATATCAAAAATTACCAAATATTAAATAATGTAAATTTTAAAAATATTATCCCGAATAAGAGCTTATTATTTAAAATGTATTTTATAAACGTTTCAAAAACTATATATAAAATCTTTTCCCTACTGTGGATTAGATGTCACAACCAGTTTCCCATAATAGATCATGCATTGAAAGTTATTTCCCAATTTGGATCACAAATCAATACTAATTTAATCATTTCATTATGAGATATATATTATTAACTAATGAAGGAGATGTTTTTTTAAGGTATATCCACTTTGAAATTTTTGATTGTACACATCTGTGATATATGGAAATATCTAACCATCACATAAATAAACCTAAAGAATAATAAAGGATTTCTCAATAAATTTAGAAAATTTTATATTTAATAAATAAATCAACAAGATAAATTGATACCATATTAAATAATCCACATTGGGATATTCCTTAAATAAATCATATATTTTTTATAAAATATAAAATCATAGAGAATAGACCCCATTATAGATAAAAATTAAAATTGAAGTAAAACAAAAAATAGATAGAAAATATTTTCATTAAATATTAATTTTTAATATTAAATTAAAGGTTTCATAATAATAATTAAAAATAATTAATTATAACATTTTTGGAATAATAAATCATGGGATTGAAATAAAAATTCATTTTAGTGAAATAAACAACTCAGAGGATGAGAAGCATTCAAAACAAAATATAATATTTTGATAATGAAAATCTATTATTGAAATATATTTGAATTAACCACATAAATAACATAGATATAGAAAATTAGATATCATATATAAATGGATATCATTTACTATATGTGGAATTAATTGTCAATTATATAAATAAACTATAAAACACATTGAATAAAATTTTACTTACCAAATTGTCATATAGATCAAGGACTGTTTAAAATCCGAAGATCATGGAATGGAGTTACAAAAATAATCCATTAAATTCATGAAATATAATATTATAATACATATGTTAACAAATAGTGAAATGAATAAATATTTTAAAATAATATACATATTATAAAAATGCATGTCTCCAAGGACAGAAAATTTAGACATATAATCCCAACAGATACATAATTTTTTATTTAAAAATAAATGAAATAATTAAAAAGGAATATATAAATGAACACCATCGAGTTTAATGTAATCACTATGAAAATGTTATATTATGTTTTATTTTAACCATTAAAAATAATATGAGGTTTAAATGGAAAACGTATCTTAAGCATTTAAAATTCAAGACAAAGAACCATATCCCTTGATTGTGTCTCTTATGAAAAAAAAATATAACCTCTAGTATGAAAAAAATTAAAAAAACATAACAATGTAATTCAGGACTATCTATAAAATAATCTATGTAATTAAAATTAATATTTTTCATATACATTTAAATTAGTCAGTTTTTTACAATTTTATCTCATCTCGTGTATATAGTTTTCTGAATTTCCAATAGCTTTATCATATTAGTTGTGGAATTTTATCAAATTAAAAATTAAATCATTTCATAATAATTAAATTAATAATAGTAATTTAATTATATATATATATATTATATTGTTTAATTTCTTTTTTTGATTAATTCATTATCATTGAAGATTAAATAAGAAATTATCAGTCTTTATTAAACATCTTAACAAATGATATAATGTTTATTAATTAATGATATAAATATTGATGTATCCATTATAAAACCAAAACCAAATCATTGTATAAATATTTATATCTT
The DNA here is from genome assembly GCA_963277665.1 of Viscum album. Lineage (NCBI taxonomy): Eukaryota > Viridiplantae > Streptophyta > Magnoliopsida > Santalales > Viscaceae > Viscum > Viscum album. The sequence goes on from OY728156.1 coordinate 1,842,908,586, forward strand.
ACTATAACAATAATTATATTTTCACAATCATCCATGGTATAATTTGATATCATTCTTTGAGTAGGTTGTCAAACTGACATATAAATGAACATATCATATTTAATGGTGGATTATGTGGTGATTTAATTTTAATATAGTTATACCAGTAATAAATTATATCATTTAGTTTTTTTAGTTTGATATATTATAAAAATAATGAATAATTATAATAACTAATTGGTATATTATAACTGGATAGATTGAATAAATTTTATATCTGTCATAGTTCACTTGTTTGAAATAATTACTTTTATAAGTATTGTTTATCATTCATATAAATAATAATTATTTAAATTTATAATTCCAAAACCTTATTCATATCATAAAAGTAGTGTTAATCATTAAAACCCGTTTATTGAGCCATCTATTGATGTTTTTAATAAAAAAAATATTATTTCTTTCCATGGATGCAGTCATCCACATGTACGCATGGATGTTGATTTTTTTCCTAGAATGATAGTTAATATTAATATGGTACATCTTTTCATAATAATAAATAAGTCCTCCATAAAATAATTATACATTAAATTACCTTTTAAACAAACCCTGTTAAGTGGTGAAGTAAAAAAAACTTATATGTTGGTGGTGGGTTTTAACACATACGAAACATTCATGTTTCTATTTTTGATAATGGAAAATATAAAATGTTATTAATGCTTTTATGCAAATTATAATAGTATATAAGTATTCTATTGGTATATATTTTATAATTTTAGTAAATTTTAATGTAATTTTATGAATTATATGTTGACATAATGAAATATAATAAAAGAAAATGTTGTTAGAAATTATATCATGTTGCTAAAATTATGTCTTTTGTAAAGGGGGTAAACCTTTTGGGGATTGTATTTTGAGAATAAAATAACCGATTTATGGTGTCAAATTGATTTTAGTATATGGTTGGATATAATTTGAACCGATCATAAGGATTTTTGATGTAGGGGGTATCAGGAATGGATATCTACTTTTATAAGTAAACAATGATGTGTTTTTAAATAAATGCACATACTTATTTAATATTAGTAAAGAAAACTAAAATCAAGAGGCTCCATAAAAGTGTAATAATGTATAAGATATAATAAAAGGCAATTAATGGCCTTTAAAAAATATCAAAATGATTTTTTTGCACATTTTCTACTTATTTTATCTTGTATTTTAGTTTTGCCATTTTAGATTTTACTTCAATAAATAGTTTTCACCTATTAAAATAACCATTAGTGTCTAAAAATAGTGTGTATTATGTAATTTAGAACTATGAATTAAAAATTGTAAATACATTTAACTTGATTCAAATTCTAAAATTGAATATATATAATATAAATATAATCAATTAATAATTTAAGATTATAAATTTAAATATAATATTATTATGTAATTTTTAAAATTGTAAATATAATTATATAAATTTGAATTAATATTTTAATATTTATAATATAACTCATAAAATTTCTTTTTATCTAAAAATTTTTCCACAAATTTTTAATAAAATCCTTATAAAAAATAATTTATTAACAGGCATAATATTGGCAACAAAATATATTAATGTATTTACCTAAATATCAATTTTTTTAAAAAAAAATCACTAAAATTAAAATTAAGATATCATTTAAATAGTTATAAATAAAATTTTATAACTCTTAAATTCAAATTATAGAATTTAAAATTGTTATTTTTAATAAAATTTCACAATTTTTTTAGAAAATAGGTTTTATTGGAAAATTATTTTTAATATATTAACTATTGTATTTCATATAAGTTAGTAATTAATTTTGAGATAAACTGTTATTCATAAAAGTTGTTTTTTATTATTTTAATTCAATCATTATAAACACAGTACCTTGAAATAAAATTATGATTTCTAAAAAATTAATTTGTAAGTATAAAGTTATATGAGAACAGATGTCCATTACAAAGGTATAAAATTTGGTGATATATATATATACACATTTTGTTGTACTACTAACTTAATATTACATTAAATCATATAATCTATGTTTAAATCTCTATCATTATATATTATCTTATTATTGTTTTATGTGGTGGTTCTTAAAAATGGATCTTGTCGAAATCTCTATATGATGGAATAACTCACATATATCATTTTTCTCAACCAATAATTTCTCCAGTCCAATGTAGTCTATGACTAGGAAAAACCCAAGTGATTATACCTCACTCTCATGATAATAAAAATGGGGTTTCAAATGAATAAATCAAATTTAAAATTCTATTTTATTCAATTATCATTAATTATTGACTAATATGGTTACTTTAATATATACAAGTTTATTTATTGTAAATTAACAATCATTTTTAATATTTAGTATAAATGAGGGGTTTTCTCGATATAATTTGTGAATCATAATAATAATAATAAAATATTTATTGAAGGCTGATAAAGATATATGTATCATTTCATTACAATAGTTTACATGTGGGGATGTTAGACCTCCAACAATTTATTGTAGAAGAAATAAAAATGTCACAAATTAAAAAAATTGGGGACAAGAAGGTTCCACCAAATGAAATTCATTTATTTATATGAACTATGTGTGGGAAATATTAGAACAAATAATCTAAGACAGGGGATAATGAATATATTTTAACACCCCAAGGTTTTTAAAAAATAAATTGAAATTCCTGAAACTTTGTTTTAAGTAGATATTTATATCTAATCTTTTTATATAATAATAAAGCTTTTATGTTTTAAATTTCAAAAAATTTCATCTACAATTATGATCTGTAAGATACATGGATTCCAATGGAACCGACAAAAGATTATAGTGTATAGTATCCAACCATTATGAATAGAAATATGAAAATTAATATGACACTAATGAATAGTAAATTGAATTATTATTTTATTTTCTTAAGGATATAAGATAATTTGATGTCCAATAATTTTTCAAGGTGCTAAGAAAATATTTATAGATTTTATATTGTTATTTTTGAAGAAATTGTGATTTTATTGAAAAAATAAATTAATAATATTTAGAAATTATTTATGAAAATTTTTGTTCTTTATATATTTCTACATGTCAAATAATGAATAGGGTGAATTTTTTGGATTTTTTAGAAACTATTGAATTTTCAGGGAATATTAAAAATATAGCATTGAGTTTCAGTGTGTTTATTAACATAATTAATGATGTAATTATGATGTAATAATTCTGGTCAAATTGTGTATAGAAGAATAATATTTTTGTTGTCCCAAGTGGCTAATACTATGTGAAAATACATCGGGAATGCCCATGGTTTTGGAAATACAACTAATGTGGTGTTCCTTGGAAATTAATATAATATTACTTCACATTGGCTGTAAATAACAAAAAATTCCTTCATTCTATTCATTAAAAATTCATATTCATCATAGATTCATCATATGTACAATTTATGCATATTATAACATAGAGACCTACATCAAAGGAAAGGGTGAGCAGAAGGCCTAGTGAGGAAAGCAAGGTAATCAGTTTTCTTGTGTTATCAATAAGAACATGATAAAAACATTAAGACATGAGAAACAGAATTATATTCATATCATAATCAAATGAATATGAATCATAACTTACATATTTGGCTAAAACATTTTATTCAAACATTCATGAACATATCACCAAGGTACAACCGTGAGGTTCCATGAAAATTACCAAAGTTATTCACCAAGTTATTGTGAAACTTTTCAATTCTAGAGATAAATTCTTTCCCCAATGCATTGAAGCACTATCAGGGAGAACCCTTAATATGAATTTATTTTCATGTGATCCACAGAGATAATAATAATACATTTTATAAATAACCCACAGAGAATAAAGATATGGGTTTCATTTTCAAATTGTGATGTTTTAGAAGTTCTTATAAAAATAAGATCATTATATCATTTATAACCCATGTAGATAGATTAAGGGTTATATTAATGTCAATTACAAATATAAATATATCATATTTATTTATTTATGTACTCCCATAGATACTAAATAGGTCTAGGTATTCACATAAATAAGACAATAAAATTTTTAGTGAGAAAGAGATAGAAATTTTGAGGCGAAATTTCTACAACATAACGACTATAGAACATGGTTCTAGGAAACATTGAAATGAGAGGGGAAAAGGGTCACACACTCATAAATAATTCATAATACAATGTGGGTGAATAATAAAATAACGTTATGGATATTTTAATGACATACCACATGAAAAGTTAACATGAAGGAAAAGAGAAGATGTGATTTATTTTAAGGGAAACATGGCAGCCTAACGACGCCACATAAAAATTTAGAAAAAAAATTGATGAGAGAGGAAAGGGCCACTAAATAACTAGACATGAAATGGACCATAATGATGACATATATGATCATACCCTCATCATAAAGATATGGAAACTAGAATACACGACATAAAAGAAGGCATGCCTTAAAAAGAGATGGGTGAAAGGATCCCTTACATTGAAGAGTAACATTGAGAGCTTGAATTTCGAGACCTTTGGAGGATTAAGGGCACATTGGGAAGATTATAGAGGGAGGGGGAAGAGTTTTTATGAACGTAAAAATCTTTTAGTGAAGAGTAAATGGGATCTTGGTTGGGGTTATATCGGAAACGAGAGAGAATTGTTTATTATTTATATTGGGGACACCTCACATTAAACTAAACAAAACCACAATTTAGACCTTGGTTTATTCCCATGGTTTCTGAATAATGGGATTGAGAATAATTATTTTATATGTTCAATGGATGAGCTTCATAAAAGAATTGGGTTGTTTATGTGGATATTAGTCACAATTATAAGGAAAATAATATAAACTGACAAAATGATATATATGTCAGGGAGGGTCCACTAATGCTTTTTAAAATAAATAAAACAAATGAAAAAAATATAGAAACATTTATTTGAAGAACATACAGTTTATAGTATTTTATTACATCACTATTGGGTCAGTATGATGTCATAAAACACCTTATATATTTATAGGGTATTTAATTTTTACCCAATAAATTGATTGTCTCAGAAAATTATGAAAAATTCAACATTGGATAATTTTGACATCCCAATTCCATAAAAAATATTCCTTTAATGTAATTTTTTTTCAAAATATTATAATTTTTACTTCTAAAATAAAAACCAAAATTAATCGAAAATACATTCGATCTGACATAAATGGCTTTCAAACCTTAATAATAATTACAATTTCATTCATAAAATTATTTGATCCTTTATATTTAAAAAACATTAATTTAATAAAAATAATAATATTTCCTAAATATTATTTATTTAAATAATTCATTTATTCATCAAAATATACTTCTTATTTGTAAAAATAAAATTTGTGCTTAAAAAACTATTTACAAAATATCAATAATAAAACTAAATTACATTCATTATTAAATAAAAAAACAATTTACATAATCATAGAACTAGGTTCATGATACACAACCCCTTAAAAACCCCACATAAGACATTAGGGTAATGTGCACGATGGGGACAGACTCTTGTGGTCCCTCGGGTAAAATAGCTCGAGTGGTAATTTCTATCATCTTCCATTTCTCCCATAGGCGGTTACACTAGTGCATAACATATTAAATCTCAACTTGGTCTTGGACAAGAGTGATGCTAAAGGTCAAAACCTACTTTTCGAGATCTGATAACTGGGCTTCATACGAGGCAAGTCTACTAGATGAGTCCATCACTTCCTTTGTCTATGTAAATAGAATTTTTTAATGCCATATATTTATAATAATAATTTGATCATTGATAAATGGAAATATTAGCAATGGTCCTAATTCATAATGGTATTTTAAAATTAAAAAAAACATAAAAAAAGTTCATATGTTGTATAACTATTTAACATATTTAATTCGATCAAGTGGGATTTTTAGTAAAAAAATGTTTGGACCATTATAATCTCCCCCCGTAAGAAATATCAACCATGAAATTTGAACTCATACACTAAAAAGAAAAAAGGTGTGGGTACTTCTGCCTCAAAGTCTCCTCTAGTTCCCATATGGCTTCTTCGCATTTTTGTTTTATTTAAAACACCACAACTAGGTTGGTAGTCTATTTTCATAGATACTTGTCTCTATGAGCCTAGATCTCCACCCATTTCACCTCATAAGAGAGGCCATGTTCTAGTTGTTCCATGGCTAGATTTAGTAAATTTGAAGGGTAAGGTATGTACTTTCTCAAGAGGGATACATGGAAAATGTCATGAACATGTGCATGATCTAGTGGAATTGAAAGTGGATAGTCCACCGATCCCATGCGATCATTGATTTCATAGGGACCAATGTACCTACGGTTGAGATTTCCTTTCTTATCAAACCTCATAACTCTCTACCAAGGTGATATACACAGAAATACTTTGTCACCAACATCAAACTACAAGTCCTTTCAATGGTTGTTGGTATAGCTCTTTTTCCAAATCTGAGTTGCCTTAATATGTCATTGGATGGTGTGGACTTTTTATGTCATCTCTTGTACAAGATCAGTCCCAAGAAGCTTTATCTCACCAGCATCATGCCAAAAAGTATGAGTTCCACTTTTCTTCTCATATAGAGCATCATAGGGTGCTATATGAATTATCGAGATGAAGTGGTTTTGTAAGAGATATTGTAACACCCTGAAATTTTATGAGAAATATTTTTTTTGTTTATTATGTTATACGAAACACCAAAATAATCTTTCACAACACACAATACTGACTTGGCTTGCATTACACGCAATCACGACCTTCCTCGATAGCGTGTGTATTACGCAATACCGGGTTTCACTAAACAGCAGTATATTATTATAGACTAGCCGTTATGAATAGTATTAACTACATTTTGAATTTTATAACATTATTATTCATCTTACACCTTTTCTAGAAATGGTAAGAGAACAAAATAAATTATTTGAGTATAATAAGTAATTTTAAAAAAATACAGTTTTTCCACCTTTTGATGGAGAACCCACATTAAATCTACTTTTCAACATGTTTATAAGTTCAATTTGACAAAATAAAATTCTTCTTTGTAAAAAAGATATAAAAATTTACTTTGGATAAATTTTTGATATTTTTCTGATAATTTTCATATTTTGATGAATAGTAAAAATACGCTAAATTTTAAATTAAAACAACTTTTTTTTCATTAAGATAATTTATATGGTTAAATTATAATATTTAATGGTTTCAAAGTATAAATAGAATAGATATTTTTTTTAATATAATATATGTCATTAGCATTAATTTCACATTGAATTCATTGGAAAAAACATTTCAATCTTTAGCAATGTTTTATCTTCTAAAACCCGTTTTCTTATCAATGAGATTAATTTTAAATTAATTACTACAAATAATGTTTTTTTACTGATGAAAAATGGATTCCATATTTGGAATCTGTGGGTCCAAATTATGTTAATAGGCTACTTTTTATTTTTGGGCATTATGAATAGTCACTACGGAAAATTTTATTTACCATAGTTAAAGGTAAATCGAGTAATTACGGGTAAATATAAGATTATAGAATTTCCCTAACACCTGCCATGATCCTATTGGATGACTAAAAGTTGACCCATATTAGCTAAGGGTCGGATTATATTCATTTAATGGACTTTTGTCCATGAAAATAATTTAATTATTATTAAAACCAAAGGAAGTTACAACATGTCACTTTCATAAATCTTATGAGTATAATAAATTTAATTTACTGATAAACCTAATTAAACATCAAACATGAATAGTCTCCAGAAATCTATTACAATTATCTAAATCATATGAATTTATTTCTAATTTTAATGGATTAAATTATTATCATTAATTATGACACAATAGTGATGATGAAATTATTTTTTAAATTAAAATATCTAATAAATGGTTTTAAAAATATTAAAATAAATATTAGATGAACTATTTAATGTTATCCAATAATTTTCTAGATACTTATGACATTTTATGAATCTAACAAATCTTTAATTTCAATCATATCTTCTGTATATATTTTATTTAAATTCAAATGAATGAATAGTGTCAATATTGACACTATTGTTATTTTATAAAAATAACATATTATAAAAATGTATAAAAATCACAAAAATATTTAAAAAATGTAAATTAACATTTATATGTTCTAAAATTTTATAAAGTGTCAAATTATGGAAAATTCACAACACATATGTAATTATTTATAATTTAAAATTTAGAATATTATTACCACAAATAAAATTAAATTTATAAATAAGGATAAATCAAGTAGATAATTTTTAAAATAAATTCCTAAAATTTATAAAATTTATTGTTTGATGAGATTAAATCCCTATATAATCTAATCTTCAGATATCATTCATTTTGGAAGTTTTTATGTGGGGTTGGGATTTAATATGAACTAATATTTCTTATATTTTCAAAGGTGCCCCTCTCCTCCCTTATAAAAGGGCACCTCCTCCCTTTCCCCTTCACACAAATTTGAGCCTTAAAAATCGGCCAAACCTGGACCATTTCACTTCCAAACATCCTTATAATTACTTTAGAGGTCCTGTTCTTATTCAAATAACAATTTTAGTTCCTTAAGAGGAGGTCTCAAGGAGGCGCTTCAAAGAAGAGGTAATGTCCGTTATAGATTGTGTCAACTTCATTTTTTCTTTTACTTCTTCTTCTTTAGTTGTTTCATTATGAAGTAATAACATCAGTATCAATCATATACTGATATGTTTTTATAAGTATTAAACAACCCTATTTCACCATCTATCCATCCTATGGAAAACGAAATCACCGTGCGTGCGTACGTACGGAATACCGTCTCCACGCCGTGGTGTAATTTATTTTCCACCATAACATTACTTGGATGGGTATAATGGTGTAAAAAATAAATATATATGATTATTGTAAATTAATATTTATTCTGAAATATCATACATACACTCCAATACAATTCCACAATCATGGGAACGATATCATCGCTCATGCGTACGTACGGAATACCGTCTCCACGATGTGATGCGACTCATTCTACATGATATTAATTGCATAATAATTATATAAATGAATTTAATGAATTAATATGATATATATTACAGTAATACCATTCTGTAAATGATATATCTATATCCTATAATGAGTAATAATAATTTATTCGACGAAACACACATAAGAACAAAAAGCAATAATCACCCAAATAACAAGTAGCAATGAAATACTAATAACAAAAAGCTAATAATATGACCATGTATGATATCATAAAAATAAGTTTGATTCTAGAATAAGTCAATAAAATTATTTAAATCATCATATAAGAGGTTCAGACACTTACGAAGCATATCGGACCTAAGGTAAGGGAAAAGCTCACAATCTCATTTTTATACGAGATTGTTTATACATCAGAATTTACTTGGGAATATTTATCATCAAAATCCAGGATTCCTCAATATGTAATATTATTTCCATCCACCTAAAATTTTTTAAATCCAATTTTACCCTTTTGTGAGTTTTTAGTAAAAGATATGAAAGAAATCTTTTGTCGTTTTTCGTACGAGGTACTTTTACTTTTTTGGCCAAAGTAGGGGAAGAATGTTTTTTTAACTCATACGACATGAATAAATTTTTAAAAAATTATTTCCAAGAAGCTTACTTTATAAGTTTCCATGTTTATTTTTAATCAACTTAATATAGTTTAAAATTGAATGACACGTTAAGAAAGGAAAATTTTTTTGAAGTAGAATGTATATTTTCCTAAAGAATGGAGTTCAAGTGTTTTATCAAAATTATTTTCCATCTAAGATAATATAGGGTTCTGTTTCTATACCTATTTTTTAAAATTTATTTGATTATGTTATGATGGAATTATTTTTATTATGTCCTTTTACCTTACATGGATTATGTTATGATGGCATGATGTTTAAGATTCCCATTTTTATTGCATGGGTTATGCTATGATGTATAGTTTATGATTTTGTGGAACACATATGAATGGTATCATTATGAGATGGGTGGGACCTATATCTCCCTCCAATGAATTGGGTAACGATTTATATCTAATGAGATAGACATGGCTAGAATGGAAGGTTAATCCAATTCAGTTAAACACGACTGAAACGAGGAGTGAACTCAGTTCAGAAATGGACTTTGTCTGCTAAGATAGTCTTGGAAATGAGTCTTTAATACTAAGAAAGGATTCTCTATGATTATATGTGTATGCCACAACGTTTCATGTTTTATGTTATTATTATTGGAATTACATTAAACTTCTATGATTTATCCCATGTTATGATCTCTTTTGCAGGATAAGATTTTCAAAATGTTATGTTCTTATAAATATGATATGGTTGATATATCTTTTTTTTACCCATACTGTGCATTTGAGCTCACCCTTTTGTATTTTTTCTTTTCCCCATGTCAGGAAGAAGGATATTAAGTATGATATGCCAAAACGGGACTCTAGATATTATGAAATAAATGGGAGACAACGTAGATGATTTATGAACTAGTTGTTTATGCTTGCCAGTTTATAATGACACTATACCTATACGGTCCTTTCATGGTTTTGTTATATGTTTTAAAAATTATGCTTCAATTTTGAATTAATAACCATGTATGTAAATTATGGGTTGTTATAGTTGGTATCAGAAGAAAGGTATATTCATCCTATGGAAACTAAGATGTGAAAGCCTTAGTAAGAAACCTAAGGATATGTCTAAGAATAAAACACAATCTTAGTGTTTTAGAAATTTCCATGAACAACCTATGATAAGACCTTAAGTGTGAAATTTTATTCATGATTATGTGGTTTTCCTATTATAGTTATTGTTTCTCACACTACCCTTCTTGGTTTTAGTAAATGGAAGGAACGCGAAGGAACTGTGGTAATGCTGAATGTGATGGGAAATGCAATGATTGTCCCCCTGAGCAACCAAACGTTATGGGAGCTGGAATGAAAAATCTTGTAGCCATGCTCACACAACATTATCAAGCTATGAATCATGCAGGACTTCCAAATGAGCAAAGGAAAGAGTAACATTCAATTGAATCCTTCATGAGGCAGCGTCCACCTTCATTCAGTGGGACTTCTAATCCATTAGTGCCTGAACAATGGATCGGTACCACTGAAAAAATATTTTCAGTTTTTCAATGTTCTGAACATGATAAAGTCATATTAGTAGTGTATCGTTTGGAACGTGATGCTGATCAATGGTGGAATCTAATTAAGAATACGAGAAAAAGGGATGAAATTGAGTCCATGTAATGGGATGAGTTCAAGAACTTATTTTTCTATAAGTATTTCCCTTCTATTCTTCGAACAAAGATGGAGAAGGAGTTTCTTGAACTAAAGAAAAACGATGATGAATCTGTTGGTACCTACGAATCAAATTTTACAATACATTCAAGGTACGCTTCTGGAATTATTATCCAACCTGAGAGTAAGATCGATCGATTCTTTAGTGGCTTAAAACCAATTCTTAGAAGGGAATTATCCATATGGGACATCAATAGCTATGAGGTAATTGTTCGATGTGCTCTCATGGATGAAATGTAGATTGGTGTAACCCATCCGTCACATGGGTTTGATAAGAAGAGGAAAATATAATTCAATGGAAAATCTAAAGACCACACTGAAAATAAGATGAGTTTTCCATTATGCTCAATGTGTGGAAAGAAAATATGGTGGAAATTGTCTTAAGGGTACAAGAAAATGATATATGTGTGGAAAAAGAAGGTCATCGGGAAATTAAATGTCGATATAATGGGAAGAAGATGTCTACTGATGCAAACAAAGGAAGAGATGCACAGAATGAACCTACTACACTTCAATGTTCCAAGTGCAAGGAGATGGGTGATTATGCTAATCAATGCCCAAATCCAAGGGTTGATGATGATGTTCGACGTCAATAAACTCTTAAGGTCAAAGACAATGTAAAGTCACATGCAATTACTATCTGTGATGTGGAGTACGACAACGAAGTGATGATAGGTACACATACCATCCACTCTAAAGTAGAAAACGTTTTATTTGATTCTGGATCCACCCACTCTTTTATTTCTGAAGAGTTTTATAAGGGTATCAATGTATTATCTCATCAATTAGATGTTGAGTTAGCTGTGACAACCCCTAATGGCACAACAGTTGCATCAAATGTTTACAATTCTTCTTCGATTGAAGTTTGTGGGAATGTGTTTCATGCAAATATTATGATCATTCCTATAGTGGAATTTGATGTGATTTTTGGCATGAATTGGCTTTCGCTATATGGAGCTCATATCAATATTCAATGAAGGGAAGACACATTTTATTTTCCAGATCAATCTATGATTGTCTATTGATGCAACGATGAACATAACCTTCGAGTGGAAATTTCTTCCATCTTATAGGTCTTGATTCCACTAAATGAAGGTTATTTGTCTCAAATGGTTTGACAGAAAATCATGATTAATAATATTCCCACTGTACGGGAATTTGATGATGTCCTTCCGGAGGAATTTCCAGGTCGTCCACCAAATAGTGAAGTTTAGTTTTCAATAGAACTCATACCGGGTGCTTTTCCTATTTCAATGACACCTTATAGAATGGCCAAAATTGATTTGTATGAATTGAAGAAGCAACTCCAAGAGAATCTTGATAAAGGATTCATATGGCCTAGTGCGTCACCATGGGGAGCACCTGTTCTGTTTGTTATGAAGAAAGATGGATCAATGAGACTCTGCATTGATTATCAAGAACTTAACAAGATCACTATCAAGAACAAATATCCTCTACCACACATTGATAACATATTTGACCAACTACGTTGAGCTCAATAATTTTCCAAGATTGATCATCATTTAGGGTATCATCAATTAAGGGTCAACAGGGAGGATATACCAAATACGGCTTTCCGTACAAGGTATGGACACTATAAATTTATAGTGATGCCATTTGGTGTTACTAATGCCCCTATTATCTGCATGGATATGATGAATATAGTCTTTGGAGACTATCATGATCATTTTGTGTTAGTCATTATAGATGATATTCTTGTCTATTCAAATGGAAAGGAAGAACATGAAGATCACATGAGAATTGTATTAAAGACCTTAATAAAGGAGAAGCATTATGCCAAATTTTCCAAGTGTTAATTTTGGCTTAAAAAAGTTGCATTTTTGGGTCACATAATCTCAAAATAGGGGTTATCTTTGGATCCAGCAAAAATAGTGGTTATCAAAAGATGGTCGAGACCAATAGCAGTAACTGTGATCCGAAGATTTCTTGGTTTGGATGGATATTAACGACGTTTTGTGAATGATTTTTCAAGGTTATCTAACACACTCACCACGTTGACTCGGAATGGAGTTATGTTTGTTTGGATAGAGGAATGTGAAGAGAATTTCAAGGATTTGAAAAGAAGGCCATCCAGTGCACCTGTACTCACACTTCCTTGTAGTGGAGAATGGTTTGTGATCTATAGAGATGCATCCAAGAAGGGACTGGGGTGTGTTCTCATGAAAAATGATATGGTCATAGCTTATGCCTCATGACAGTTGAAAATATATGAGCAAAATTACCCAACTCATGATTTGGAGTTAGTTGCGGTAATCATTGCATTAATGATTTGGAGGCATTACCCTTATGTAGAAAGGTGTGATATTTATATTGATCATAAAAATTAAAAGTATATTTTCACACAAAAGGAGCTGAATATGCGCCAAATAAGATGGTTGGAGCTGATTAAGGATTACAACTGCTAAATTCATTACCACCCTAGGAAAGAAGATAAGGTAGCAGACGCATTAAGTCGACAAGGCCATGCTATCTTATCCATGATAATGATCACAAAATATCCAATATTTAGGGATTTACAAAGGATGGATCTTTTATTTATAATGGAAAGGGAAAAATACTATCTTTCTCAAATGAATGTTCAACCATCTATACACGTGAATATTAAAGAGGCACAGAAAAAAAATGTAGAGTTACAAAAGAAGGTGAGAAATGTTACAGAATTCAACCTTGATTGTGATGGGATAATAAGGTTCCGGAATCAGGTTAGTGTTTCTCCCATCCCATAATTAATGAAGGGGATACTGGACGAGGCTCATAGTTCTTCATTTTTTATTCATCCTGGAAGTACAAAGATGTATAGGGACCTGAAAGAGTACTTCTGGTGGGATGGCATGAAAAGAGATGTTGCTGAATATGTCTGTTGATGCTTTGTTTGTCAGAAAGATAAAGCTGAGAGACAAAAGTCTAAGAGAATGTTACAACCATTACCAATACCAGAATGGAAATGGGAAAACATCACTATGGACTTTGTCACTAGACTTCCGAAAACATCCAAAGGCAATAATGCTATCTGGGTTATAGTTGATTGTCTTACGAAGTCGGCACTCTTCATTGCTATTAGAGAAGATTTTTCCCTTGATCAGCATGCCAGGATATATGTAAAGGAAGTGGTAATATTGAATGTAGTAACACTTTTTATTATATCTGATCGGGATCCGAGGATTACCTCAACGTTTTGGCGAAGTCTTCAGCATACTCTGGATACAGAGTTGAGTTTCAGCACTGCTTATCATCCTCTGACAGACGGTCAGTCTGAGAGAACAATTCAAACTCCAGATGACATGTTGAGAGCTTTCTCCATGGATTTCAAAGGTGGTTGGGATCAACACCTACTTTTGGTGTAATTTTATTATAATAATAGCTTTTACTCTAGTATTCAGATGGCTATTTATGAAGACCTCTATTGAAAGAAATACAGAACTCCAACTTGTTGGGTTGAAGTTGGGGAAAGATAGCTATTATGACCTAATCTTGTTGATGAGATGGCAGAAAAGGTCATATCTATTCGACAACACATAAGAGCAGCTCAGCATCGACAAAAAAGTTATGCTGACTACTGAAGAAAAGACCTAGAGTTTGAAGTGGGTGATAATGTGTTCTTACGAATATCTCCCTCGAAGAGGGTCATGAGATTTGGAAAGAAGGTAATGTTGATCCCTAGATATATCGGTACTTTTAAAATTCTAGATCGTATTGGGAAGGTTGCTTACCAATTGGTGCTTCCACAGAATCTATCTCAAGTACACGATGTGATCGAAGTATCTCTCCTGAGAAAGTACATACCTGATCCTTCACATGTACACAGATCAGATGTTGTACCACTGGAGCACGATCTTTCTTATGAAGAACAACCGATAGTGATTCTAGATCATAGAAAAAATTTCCTACAGAACAAGACCACTTACTTGGTGAATGTTTTATTGAGGAACCACCAATTAGAAGAAGCTACATGGGAACTTGAGGATATGATGAGGGAGAGGAATCCCCATTTGTTTGTAATGAAGTGAAAAATTTTGAGGGTGAAATTCATTTTATGGGTGGTAGAATGTAACACCATGAAATTTTATGAGAAATACTTTTTTTATTACTTATGTTATACGCAACACCAATGGAATCTTTCACAACACACAATACTGACTTGGCTTGCATTACACACTATCTCAACCTTCCTCAATAGCGTGTGTAGTACGCAATACCGAGTTTCACTAATCAATGATATATTATTATGAACTAGCCTTTATGAATAGTATTAACTACATTTTGAATTTTATAACATTATTTACACATTTTCTAGAACATGGTAGGAGAACAAAATAAATTTTTCGGGTAAAATAAGTATTTTTAAAAAAATGCAGTTTTGCCACCTTTTGATGGCGCACCCACATTAAATCTAGTTTTGACATGTTTATAAGATCAATTCGAAAAAATAAAATTCTTATTTGGAATCAGGATATAAAAATTTACTTTGGATAATTTTTTGATATTTTTCTGATAACTATCATATTTTTATGAATAGTAAAAATATGCTAATTATAAATTAAAAACAACTTATTTCATTTAGATAATTTATATGCATAAATTATAATATTTAATTGTTTTAAAGTATAAATAGAATATATTTTTAATATTTAATATAATATATGTCATTATCATTAATTTCACATTGAATTCATAGGAAAAACATGTCAATCATTGGAAATGTTTTAACTTCTAACACCCGTTTTCTTAACAACGGGATTAATTTTAAATTAATTACTGCAACTTATGTGTCTTGAATTTTGAAAAATGGATTACATATTTGGAATCAGTGGGTCCAAATTATGTTAACAGGCCACTTTTTATTTTTGGGCATTATGAATAGTAACTACGGTAAATTTTATTTACCATAGTTAAAGGTAAATCGGGTAATTAATGGTAAATATAAGATTATAAAATTACCATAACACCATTCAAAATCCTATTGGATGACTAAATGTTGACCCATATCACCTAAGCGTCGATATGATTCATTTAGATGACTTTTTTCCATGAAAATAATTTAATTATTATTAAAACCAAAGAAATTGACAACATGTCACTTTCTTAAATCTTATTAGTATAATAATTATAATTTAGTGATAAACTTATTGAATCATCAAACATGAATAGTATTCAGAAAGATAATTCAATTATTTACATCATATGTATTTATTTAGTATTTTTAGGGATTAAATATTTACCATTAATTATGTAACAATATTGATGTTGAAATTATTTTATTAATTAAAATAACAAATAAGTGGTTTTAAAAATATGAAAATAAATATTATATGAACTATTTAATGTGATAATTTATTTTTATAGATACATATTACATTTTTTGAATCTAATAAAGCTTTTATTTCGAACATATTTTCTGTATATATTTTATTTAAATTCAAATAAATGACTAGTGTCAAAATTGACACTATTGTTATTTTATAAAAATAACATATAATAAAATTGTTTAAAAATCACAAAAAAATTAGAAATTAAAAATTAAAATTTATATGGTCTACAATGTCATAAAGTTTGAAATTATGGAAAATTCACGACACATATGTAAATATTTATAATTAAAAATTTAGAATATTATTACCAGAAATAAAATTAAATTGATAAATAAGGATAAATCAAGTTGAAAATGTTTAAAATAAATTCCTAACATGTCTAAATTTTATTTCTTGATGATATTACAACATTATATCATCTAATATTTGGATATGAGTCATTTTTTAAGTTTTTATGTGGGTTCGGATTTAATATAAACTAATATTTCTTATATTTCAAAAGGTGCCCCTCTCCTCCCTTATAAAAGGGCACCTCCTCCATCCCCTACTCACACCAATTTTAGCCTTCAAACTCAGCCAAACCCTGCCCATTTCACCTCCCCACTTCCATAGAATCATCCTAGCAGTCCAGATATTCTTCAAAGACCAATTTTAGTGCCCTAATAGGACGTCTTAAGGAGGTGCTTCAAAGAAGAGGTAATGGCTGTTACCGATTCTTTCAACTTTATTTCTTCTTCTACTTATTATTATTTTATTTTCCAATTATGAAGTAATAACATAAGTATCAATCATATACTGATATTTTATTATAAGTATGAAACAACACAATTTCACCTTCTATCCATCCAACGAAAAATGAAATCACCGTGCGTGCGTACGTACGAAATACCGTCTCCACAACGTAGTGTAATCTATTTTCCACCATCAACTTACTTGGATGGGTATAATGGTGTAAATAATGACTATATATGATTATTGTAAAGTGATATTGATTCTAAAATAGTTTACATACACTCCAATACAATTCCACATTCATGGGAACAATATCATTGCTCGTGCGTACGTACGGAATACTATCTCCACGATGTGATGTGACTCGTTCTACAAGATCTTCATTGCATAATGATTATATAAATGAATTTAATGAATGAATATGATATATATTACACTAATACCATTCTTTAAATCATATATCTATATCCTATAAAGTGTAATAAGAATTTATTCGACAAAACACGCATAAGAACAATAAGCAATAAACACCCGAATAACAAGTATCAATGAAATATTACTAATAAGAAGCTAAGAATATGACCATATATGATATCATAAAAATACGTATGATTCTGGAATTATTAAATTACATTATTTAAATCATTATACAAGAGTTTCGTACACTAACGAAGCAAATTAGACCTATGGTAAGGGAAAATCTCACAATCTCATTTTTATCCGAGTTTGTTTATAATTCAGAATTTACTGGTGAATATTTATCATCCACATCCATGTTTCTTCAATATAGAATTTTATTTCCATCCACCTACAATAGTTTAAATCCAATTTCACCCTTTGGTGAGTTTATAGTAAAAGATATGAAAGGAATATTTTTTCGTTTTTCGTACGAGGTACTCTTTGACTATTCCGGCCAATGTATAGGAAGAATGTTTTTTTAACTTTTATGCAATGAATGGATTTTAAAAAAATTATTTCCAAGAAGCTTCCTATACAAGTTTTCAAGTTTATTTTTAATCAACTTCTTTTAGTTTAAAATTGTATGACATGTTAAGAAAAGAAAAAAATTTAAAGTAGAATGTATATTTTCCTCAAGAAAGGATTTCAAGTGTTTAACCAAAATTATATTCCATATAAGATAATATAGGGATCTATTTCTATCCATATTTTTTACATTTATTTGATTATGTTATGATGGAATTATTTTTATGATGTCCTTTTACCTTATACGGATTATGTTATGATGGCATGATGTTTAAGATTTACATTTTTATTACATGGGTTATGTAATGATGTATGCTTTATGATTTTGTGGCACACATGAGAATGGTATAATTATGAGATGGGTGGGACCTATTTATCCCTCCAATTAATTGCGTAATGATTTATATCTCATGAGATAGAAATGGCTAGAATGGTAGGTGAATCCGGTTCAGTTAAACATGACTGAAATGAGGAGTGAACTCGGTTCAAAAATGGAATTTGTCCGCTAAGATAGTCTTGGCAATGAGTCTTGACTACTAAGAAAAGATTCTCTATGATTATGTCTGTATGCCACAAAGTTTCATGTTTTATTTTATGATTATTGGAATTACATTTCACTTTTATGATTTATCCCATGTTATGATCTCTTTTTTGGGATAACATTTTCAAAATGTTATGTTCTTTGAAATATTATATGATTGATATTTCTTTTGTTTACCCTTACTGAGCATTTGAGGTCGTCCTTTTGTATGTTTTCTTTTCCCCATGTCAGAATGAAGGATATTAAGTAGGATATTCCAAAAAGAGACTCTATATTTGATGAAATCAATGGGAGACAATGTAAATTATTTATGAACCTTTTGTTTATGTTTCCATGTTTCTAAAGACACTATACCTATAAGGTCCTTTAATGGTTTTGTTATATGTTTTCATAATTATGATTCAATTTTGATGTAATAACCATGTATGTAAAGTATGGGTCGTTATAGATCTCAACTAAGGGGATATGTTGATCTCGTCCACCTTTAAATTACATTGTGCATTTCCTCAGTATTTCCTCAAGTGTTTGAATAGTCATTTCGGATTGTATATCATTTTAGGGATGATAGGCCGTACTTAATTGTAATTCAAATATTATAGCTTATTGATGACTTATCAAGAATTTTGATTTAACCTTGGATAATGATCAGATATGAGAGAAAGTGGAACTCAATGGAGCCTTACCACTTACTTCAGGTAAATCCTGGAATATTTATCAAGATAAAAATCTTCCCGAATAGAGATTAAATGGTCAGTCATAGTTAGATGGTCCACAACAAATGATATAATGTTTTTTCGATTGGATGTTTTTGGGATACCAGTGACGAAGTCCATAGTGATATTTTCCCACTTCCATGCTAGTATGGGTAGTGGTTGCAATACCCCTTTAAGAACTTGTCACTCTACCTTCACTTTCTAAAATACCAGGCACCTTGATGTGTAGTTAGCAACATCCATTATCGTATTATCCCACAAATAATGATAATGAAGGTCCCTAGACATTTTTTTTCTCCCAGGATATAAAGAGAAAGAAGAGCTATGAGCTTCATCTATCAGCTCCTACTTTGTTTCTGGAATAGATGGAACACATAGTCTTGTACAAAATTTCAGTACACCTTCTTGATCAATATTGAACTCAGGAATCCTTCAATCCTTCATAAGCTCAAACATAATCTGTAACAAAGGATCTTCTTTCTAAGATTTCATAATCTTGTCTATTAATGATGGTTGAGAAATCATCGGGATTAGGGTTTATGATTTCCCATCCCTTATAATTCCCATGGCCAACTTTACTAGGTCATTGATCAATGGATCATTGTTAATCCTCATCATGGAAATAACAACTAGGTCATTCCTGCTTAATGCATCAGCAACATTGTTTGCTCTTCTGGGATGATAATGAATTGAATAATCATAGTATTTAAGAAGTTCCAGCCATCTCATTTGTCTCATGTTCTATTCCATTTGTGTGAAAATATACTTCAAAAATTAATGGTTTGTGTATATATCACATTTCCCTCCATAAAGATAGTTCCTCCATATATTTAAATCAAAACTGACTGCAGCTAGTCCAGATCATGTGTAGGATAGTTCTTCTCATGATTATTCAATTATTGAAATTCATAAGAAATGATTTCTTAATTTTTCATGATGATGCACCCAATCCTGTTTAGAGATGCATCACTAAAAATTAAGAATCATTCTCTACATGAGGGCAGAGTTAACATGGATGCAGTAACAAATATCTTCTACATCTCATGGAATAATTTCTAACATTTCCATGTCCAGAATAACTTGACCCCTTTTTGAGATAACATACTTAATGGATTATAAAGTTATGATATTTTTTTCACAATCCTATTATAATATACTGCTAAACCAAGAGAACTACTAATAATGGTTATGTTTGTAGGTTGATGACACTCCTCTACAATTTTTTTCTTTTCAGGGTCAATTGTGATTCCTTCATTGGTAACGATTTTCCCTAAGAAAGAAACATGTTGTAAACAGAAATATTAGTTTCTAAAAATTCCAGGTATAAAACCACTTTCTTCACATCAATTCAACTTCATCCCATATGATAATGATTCATGAAGCCCTCAAAAACCATCTTATTCATATCGATTCAATTTCATCCTACATGACATTAAACTATGTATGTCCCATCACACTAGATATATTATGTTAAACTATACAGTTCCCCATTGTCTTTGCTGCACGACATTAAACTACATAGCACGGGTCCATGAATATACCCTTAAACTATTTATACTTTTGTCTTTTATGATAATAAAATAACACCAATCCCGGATAACCTCACATGAGAGGAATCATCATTAACATGGTCTCTAACCTTTTCATGTTTCAAGAACTACGTGCAAAATGATTCTCAACTTCATGGGATACGTAGGAATTCTCGAGCATTCCTCGAGTCCAGCCTCGTTCCTTTGGGCCTAACCTTAAATGCCACCTTCGTTCCCTTGGCTAAACAGTCCCCCTGGGAGCACAAGGTGTGATGTGAAACACCCTGGACTTTATTCACATCAGATTTATAAAAAATTAATGATGTGTCTTCCACACTATGGCATGTGATCTCTGACCATAAACAATCATCTTCCATGCTCTCGTCATGCATGACATTAAACTGTATTTCAATAACTATGTTTGGGTTGATTCTAATCCTAATGAGATATGTAGTGACATCCATAATATCAAATATAGACCCATATGAATCATTATAAAAATAGAATTCAGGATCTCCATATCTCTTTTCTTGACATCTGGTCACAAATTGTCTGATACCTGTGAGGTCGTTTTCATGACTATGCAGCACGTGCCCATAGGTGGTGTTGCATAAGCTGTCTACATAAGGGAACTATCATAAAAAAGTGAAAATATTTAACTATACAGCTCATGACCTAGTTTCCCTTTAATAATTCAACCTCCATAGTAGGATAGTTAAGAAATGGTAACTTCATTCTTAGGAGAAGCATATTTTGTCCCTATTAGTCTTAACGATGATATATAAGGATATAAAAAACAACCATCATTTACATATTTTTTCCTTACACTTTTCCATGATCTGAAAATATTAGTTTCTATAATGCTTCTATCTCTGGTTCTAGTCATTTAATTTTAAATAATAGGTACCTTTTTTACAACATTTGGGTCAGACCTTCATAGAAGTCACAATCCTCCAATTCTTTGAAAATTCTGATTGGAAATATCCTCTCCTTGTTCAAGTACCTTTCTCCATAAAGAAGAATCTGTGATTTGGAAAATTCGAATCCACATAAAATAGTATTTTGATTTTAGAAATATAATGTCAAATTTCTGGGAGTTCTTTTTCCTGACTATGAAGCAAGTGCCCTTAGGTGGCCTTGCAAAAGTTGCCTACATAACAGACCAGTTAGCCAAAAGATGCTACTATTTGACTATGTAGATTATGCCCCTGTTGGCCCTGCATAATTCATCCCCCATAATGGGTTAGTCAAGTTGTTGTAACATCATTCATAGAAAAGACTTCCTCTAATTCCTATTATCTCTTTTCCCCTATCATTCCCCAGATTCAAAATTTCTCAAGTCATTGTTTAAAACTTCCCCCTCCATACATTAATATGGTAGTATGTTTCAAAATAAATTATCAATAATTGAGTCAATATCATCCATATGGTCAAAGATATTCGACCTTAAATATTAGCATATTTATAGTCAAACATGCATGACTTTTAACTGGTAATAATAAAAAGGCATGGTACTTATTAAATTGGGAACCAATAAACTGTAATATGAACTAATGTCATGTCCCATCTCACTAGACATACATTATTTATGATCCTATCCATATTGAGCAATTAAAGATAATGATTGTGGGGTTTTTTATATAACCCTATAATAAATCAAACTATGTTTACCAGGACCATTGGCTTATGTAAAAATAAAGAGAAATTTTCATTATTGAGGATGAACTATTTTTTATTGATGAAGAAGATTAGAAGAACATCCTCAGACTAGAGTCTCTTATCTTTTCATTTAGAAATTATAGATGACTTTCAACACGACTTCTCATATGTTTCACAGAATCTAGAGCTTCATCAATAGCCAGTTGAAGTTCATTTACCCGGCCAGCTTCACTCACTTCAGCATGATGAATTGCTTCTTTGTCATATTTGATGGATCTTATACCATCCGATTAGACATTATCAAATGAATTATGAAGCTGGTCAATGTACCCAGTAACAAAATCTAACTCTTGTTGAAGGTGCAAGTACTGGAGAATCATCAACTTGATCTTTTTCGTCAGTTCCATCCGCTTTGCAGCATGATCAGCCACAGATCGGGACACGATAACTAGAAATTCACTGATATTGATTAGAAATCTTGCTCTAATCAGGTCATGACAACACCTTCTCTATTACTCCGTCATTCAAACGACTTGTTTCACTACAACGTGGATTTCTTGATATTCAAATTTTCTATGTCCCAACATGATGAATAGGGATGAATGTCTTGGAATTTTCGATGGAAGATAATCAAGAGGAACCTCATATATTATCTTCCATATATTTTACCATGCCTTAAGATGTGAGAATTGGAAATACTTTTGAACCTCTGGGTCTAATTCAGCATCGATAGCACATGGAGGAAAATCATCTTGGATTAATTAACATAAGGTAGTGCCCTATTCTACTCCATACCTGACCCTGGTTGCATCACCTTTTTCTACTATTTGGGCTGAGACTGAGGCTTCACCTCCAGATCTATCCATTGAAGTTGACATCCATATTGGTCAATTAAAAGTATGGATAGTTACAAAGGGTTGTAAAAGTTTATTGATTTTCCTACAGATTAAGTAAGCTAAAAATATCATCATCATTTACCTAAGAGTTAATCAGCAACTTGTAAAGACTCCCCCCCATATTTCCTAGCTTAAACAGGATTTTCATGATGGGTTTTAGGAGGGTCTTCCATGTTATGTTCCACATGAGCCAGTGCTTCTACAATAATAGGGTTTACATCAATTTCTACACTCCTTTCAAGCATTGTTGGTTCCCCAGTTTCTTTAGATGGAACTGAAATTTTTTAACCAAATATGGATAGTAGAGTAATCATGAGATGATTAAAAGGTCAAATGATAAAAATCACATCTAGTTGATTCTATAACTAGATCTCAAAACCCTCTAAATCACATGGTAATTTGACATGTTTTAAAATTTCATCAAAGGAAATGCCACGTTTCATCATTTTATCCTATAATGTCTCAAATCCTATGTTATTCTCACTAGTTTGAGCACTCGGCATGTATTATTTGTGATTATCAAATGGAAATATCTGAACCCGAATAACATCTTTATAGAGAGTTGTGGGGTTAGCTGCAGTGGTTGCCAAATGTTTTGGTGCATGTTTTGAACCTAAAACACCATAGAATAGAATTTAGTTGTTGTATCATATGATGTTCTTTGAATTATTGATAATTTACCAGAAGTTTTTTCTCTCTTGGCCTCAAAAACATGAGCGGTGATGGAAACAAACAGTGACTCATCTTCTCTAAGAATTTCATCAGGAAAATCTGTTTGAGTAGGAACTTGTGGCTATTATCTAACACCCTCGGTTGTAATCCGAGGATGGTAAATATTTTCCCTTAAAGGGGAAACATATTAAGCCCCTAAAATCCCGAGATGTTTGAGCACTTTTTCATAAGTTAAGATTCATGACTACTAGAAAGACATACCATTATTAATATAACATTTTACAGTGGTTTCCTTTCTTCGATGATTTTGCATCATGGCCTTTTCGGTGGACTGATATCATCATCTTTGAAAACATGTATCTAAGACAACAATCCCCTTTCAAACTCTTCATCCATGGCTTGCTAGCATAGAGATACTCTTCCCGGATCATGAGGTGATTTAGTGGATCCATGATCGGTGCCACCAGGGCTATACCACTGGGAAGGGATTTCAGCGGTTCTTTCCATTACAAGCTGCAGGATGAATAAGATTATTTCCTTAAATAAAAAATCTTTGATTAAATTAAAAGATAAAAGTAAATAGAAATAAGAGAAAAATGAAAGCTTACATTTTCAAGATCCACATAATCATGCCACTCTTTATCTAATTATTTACCAATCCACTCAATGGTACCATGGTCCATCATTTCCTTCACCTATTTGGTGACAAGAAATGACTTATAAGTGGCATATATGAGGGTTTCAAGTTCTTTTATGTAAACCCTCACTTTATTTGGGTTGTCCTCATAACAGATGTCAGTGGAAGCCCAGATATTCCCCACTCCAGGGATATGAAACCCTTCGCATAAGTCTATCCAGGTGGTTTCATCATCAAAATATAAACTCTGCCATGTCTGGATAGCTTCTGGTCATAAATATTCAGAATGTGCAATAGAATGATGTGGGGAGGGTCCAACAATCTGGGACATCAACATCTTCCCAGTTCATGCAATCGCATATAACGAATAATACAATGAAACTTATTGCACTATAAAATAATGTCGAATAAATTTCCTCACTGATATAACTTACCATGTGTCGATGGAGTAGGTCTCTTGATCTAGATGGTGTATTATATTTGGCACGAGGCCTCTTTGACGCATTTCGTGCCTCATCATCCCCGTCATGGGAATCCGGTGAATCATCCCTAAGTGAGGAACTAGTTGAATCATCTCCAAGTGAGGAAGAATCACTATCGAAATGAAAATCTTCTTTCCTAACAGTTCTCTTCTTTTTCCCCACCTGAGGGACCAGATGATTCAGTAGCCCTTCAGTGTATAATGCTACCCAGGTCTTGGTATACCATGTAGTCAATTTACATGCCACTAAAACCGCTGCTAGATCAATTATTTCCCCAGCCTTCTCCATAGATATCAGCAACCATAGTTGACAAGCAACCATCAGATACTACAATAACCTGACATGCACCAGAGGGGGTACGATAATTTGATGTAGAAATTTTAAATGACGTGTTAACTTGTATGGAGTAGAGGCCTCGCATATGATTTTTATGTTAATATTTTTTTATAGTGTACAATCTTTACATGCCAGCATATATACCCTTAACTCCGGAGTGGATGTTCTATCATTAAAAAATCACTATGTTGGCAGATTTCCATAAGGAAAGAAGAGAAACTCCTTGAACATGATCTTCCATATTTTGAAATACTATTCATAGATCTATAAGGGAGAAATTTAATAAAATATCTGAATAGAAGACCGAAAAGAACTTCCAGGAACCTTTACCCCTCTTTGTACATCTTATGACATAAAGTGAGTGGCGGTCCATCCCCCTAAAACACAGAATGGTCCAACTATTCATAGAGGATACATACCCATATAAACATGATGTATGATCCTATGAATCATTTCCAAAACTGGGGTGGCCAACCCAACCATCTTCCTTTCAGCCAGCTTGGCTGCAACGACAAAGGACCATGGCCTCACGCCTCCTTCCGAATCCTGAACTGGTAAAAGGTAAACACTATGCCACAAAGGCCAAAAGCATGTCATATGGATCTTGGATGGAATTTTACGGTTCAGTTCATTCCACAACATATCAAACTCTCCTGCTTCCAAAAATGGCCAAAATTTTCCCAGAGCGCCCCTCTTTGAATCTCTAGGGAAACTAGTATGACGATTGAAGGAAGGTCCGTCCTCATTATTCTTAAAAAGAAACATGTCCATCCACTCCTGTTGATGGATATGTTTTTTTGGAGTGGGTTTTCATGGTGTTGGTATTCTTAAGCTTGTGGAAAATTTTCATTAACTCTCGAGCCAAAGCTGGAGTCTTCTATGAATCATTTCCAAGTCACCTTGCAGGGGATGAATTCATCATACATATATACTAAAATTGGAGCCCTTGTAATCTTATAGAAATATCAGAAACTGATTCCTAATTCTACATGAGTTAGATGGAAATAATTCATTTCCAGTCTCCAACGACTAATTAACTCCAGCAGAAATTTGTCATTTCTGTAGACATATGTCTACTCACCCCAGATGACTTCATATATTTCAGCTTCTTTCAGATCATCAACAAACTCTGCATAGGTTTTCCGCACACAATATTCCCACATACATGTCATCATCACACCTCCTCCAAGAAATAAATACCAACTCTTTTTTCATCACTTAGATTGGTCCATATGATAATTTAAGAAAATAGTGGGATAGAAATGATGTTGTTGCACAGGCCTGTGAGGTTTCAGATCATGAGCACATGGGATATGATGTATTATGAATTCCTTCTCCACTATTCCAGTATTAGTAAATGATCCTGCAATTGAGACATTTTACGAAGAGAAATTTTTGTATATATGAAACCAAGAATGAGGAATATAATTCATTGACTATGGAACGATGAATCCTTGCAGATTACCATGTCCATATAAAGGCATGTAGATGCTCTGTGGGAAATTGGAATGATATTTCATCAAGTATATATCCAAATACAAGAGAGTTCTGTCACAAAAATCATAATAATCATTGTTGACCATGTTCATCATGTCATTTATTCTCCTACTAGCCAACTCATCTGCAGATCCAATTCTTCTGGGAGCCATTGAATCTTCACAATGATCAAACAGATGAACCATAAGTATGTTTGGTTTGTGAAATCTTGTTGAAGGAAATAAAAAAAATGGAAAAGTTATTAAGGCCCACAATTCCCAACATGGCATGCAAGTCGATCGGGTCACACATGTTTTGATGCCCTAGTCATGATGTGCAAACCAAATACCCTTGGCAGAAGCACGAAAAATATCCAGAAGATCAATGACTCGAAACCGAAGTACCTGTTTGACAAGAGATTGAGTTTCAGGAAGTTGAATGAGTTCGTGAGGGAGTGAGCCTATATATGTAGGCGATCCATACCACCTTCACTCTATATATGCATGCCACAGCATCTGCGCACTGAAGAAGCAAGCCACAGACCCTTGGTTCTCTGGCTTTATCTCAGAGCCGGATCCTCTTTCCTTTTTAGATGCAACTCTGAGGGGGGGATTTTGTTGATGGTTTTTTCTATCACAGAGTTCCACGAATGGAAAAGGGGAATAACTTAAGCCCAAATAGGTTAAACCTTTGAAAAACATCAAAAATTAACAAAGGAATGGACTATGAAATCATTTGAATGGTGTCACGCATGTTTCATTTATGATGCACAAGTCCCATTCACGCTACCTATGTGTCGCGTAAGTAACTTGCACAACATATCTATTCTCTCTCCCAAGGTTCCCAGTTGCCTATAAATATCCTCTGGGGTCCCCCCATTTCAATGGATGAATTTTCCAAAACTCATTGTAATGATCCGGTCACCCAAGTCTTCAACTTAACTCTTCTGAAACCATCTATGGAACCTTTTTACCCAGAATGGAAGACTTGAAGGAGTAGGATAAGGCCAATGTGTTTAAGATGCATCAACACATGTGTGCCAAAGTGTCTAGACCTCATTAAAAGTGGAAACACTTACACACTTACCTACCCTTGCAATGAAACTTACGCGCCTCCCTTTAAGAAACATCTTAGGATAATAAAAAATTCTCGAGTTAAGTCTTGTCCAAGTATTACCCTATAGATTCTTCATCGCCCAGATGATCCCATGATGCACAAGTACACTTTTGTGTCCATGACTTGTGTGCTAAATGATATGTGTGGCCATACTTGTGTTCCAACATTATTAGTGCGCTTCTCTCCCGTTCACTTCTCCTCTTCATGATATTATCCCTCGAACACATTTTCAAATCCATCTTTGGCATGGTTCCTTTGTTATATTCCATATCTGATATGAATTCCATGAGAACCTCCCCCAAAAACTCATGATATAAAAGCTTTATGTCACCACAATTAGAGGTTTCCTATATAGCCTCATCCGTTAAGATGAGAATATATTTTGATTTGTGGTCTCCTCTCAGGAGTAAGCCCCATGTGACAAGTCCTGTTATCCTGGGCCTCCTTCTCAAGAGTAAGCCCCAGTCATAGTTTCCTTAAACATTGGGAATGCTCATCAGGAGTAAGACCCAATATTAATTTCATTTGATTTTGGATTCCTTTCAGGAATAGAAACCAATCATAAGTCCCTATTAATTTGGGATTCCTTTTCAAGAGTATGAACCGGGATAAAACTCCAAATCTTCATTATGTACAAATACGTTTATGGACCCTGCTCTTGGGCTTCTTTCCTAAGTGCTAGTCTTCATCTACTTGGGTTGTCACACATATCTAATCCCCACATCATTTTTCATAACTACATCTTTTGTGACACCGTCGTCATGTTTTTTGATACCTCTTGTTTCTCACACCGAGCATGACTCACATGAGCTTAGAGTGTAAAAATAATAACGATATCTCCTTTTGGGCCATTATCAATGCATGAACCACATATTACTTTACTGGAACTATCGATACATTGATCTAAGCATTAAAATTTTAGTACGTAGGAATCTTTTATAAGGTTCAATCCCATCATTCATTAATTTTTTTATGTCCCATATGATGTTAAACTATATCCTTATTATCAAACTACGTGGGTTCTAATTCCTTTTAAACAAGGATTTTTAGGTAGCCCATCTGCAGGTACAATCCTAACTCTAGAATAATCCAGCTCTTTCTTTTTGACACTAAAACTCTTGTGCCCCACTGAGTAGCTTTAAAACCAGTATGATTATATAAATTACCAAGAGATTTATATATACTGTATTGAAGAATACCATTGACTAAGAATCTATAATACATACAGATGATTATCCATAAATGAAGAACCTCAAATACATATAAATGATTCTCTAAATCCAATACATATAATTTATTGATTGTAAAATTTAAATGAAAAATAATTTTCATACATGGTGAATGAATAAGAATTCATTAACATTACATAAATCTATAAAAGAGTTCTGGAGTAAGTAATAATTCCCCCCAAAATTGTGTGATAAGCCTGACCTTCCATCCTCCGAACGAATGCAAATTCTTTAGTTTTTTTGAAATCTTGTTGAAGGAAAAAAAAGGAAAAGTAATTAAGGCGTGAAAGTCCCAACATGGTGCGCATGTCAATCTGGTCGCGTATGTTTTGTCACCCTAGTAATGACACGGAAGTCAAATACCTTCTGAAGAAGTGCTAAAAAAATCTAGACGACTGAAGAACAAAAACAGAAGCACCTGTGTGACGAGAACTCAAGTTTCCTGATGTTGAATGAGTTCATGTGGAAGTGAGCCTGTATATATAAGTTGTCCAGACCACCTATGCACCATACATGCATGCCCCAGCATCTACACACTGAACGTGTGCACCACAGACCCTTGGTTCTCCAGAGATACCTCAGAGCCATATCCTCTTTCTGTTATGGATCCAACTATGAGGGTGGACTTTTGTTGATTCTCTTTTCCGTCACAGAGTCCAACAAATGGAAAAGGGGAATATCGTAAGAACAAAGAGGTTAACCCTTTTAATAACATCAAAAATTGACAAAGGCAAGGACTATGAACCCATTTGGAGTGAGTCTCATAAGTTTTCTACATGCCACGAGGGTCACTTGCGATCCCCCTATGGGTCACGCAACTCACTTGCATGCCCTATCTTTTCTTTCACCAAGGAGCCTAGTGACCATAAATAGCCCATGTGGGACACCCATTTCAAAGGACTAATTTTACAGAACTCATGTTCAAGCTCTTGTCACCCAAGTATTCAACATAACTCTACCAGAAGCTTATAAGGTAACTTGTTACCTAGAATGGAAGAATTGAAGGAGTAGGATACGTCATAAGTGTTTATTATTCATCAACACTTGCACTATTAAGTGTCTAATCCTCCTTATATGTGGAAACCCTTGCACAATGCCCTACCTTTTCAATGATACTTTTGCGCCTCCCTTTTGGAAACATATTAAGATAATACTAAAGGCTTGATTTAAGTCTTTCCCAATTTTTACACTATAGATTCATTGTCACCCAGGTGAACCCATTCCAAGCAAGTACACTTGCATGGCCAAGACTAGCATGCCAAATGATTTGTGCGGTCATACATGTGTGCCATTTTTATTTCTGGTCCTCTCTTTCGTTCACCCCTCCTCTTCATGATATTATACCTCAAACACCATTTCAAAGCCATTTAGGGCATGGTTCCGTTATTAGCTTCTAAATATGAATATAATTCTGTGAGAACCTCTCCCAAGAAATCGAGACCTAAAAGGTTTATGTCACTAGGGATAGTGAATTCCTATATTTCTTCATCCTTTATTATGAGAATATCTTTTGATTTTGGGCCTCCTTCTCAAGAGTAAGCCACTAGTTACATGTCCCCTTAACCTAGGCCTCCTTCTCAACAGCAATCCACAGTCATAGTTTCCCTAAACATTGGCCATCCTCCTTAGGAATAATCCCAAATCCTAATTTATTTTGATTTTGGCATCCTTCTCATGAATAAAACCAAATTACAAGCCCCTCTTGATTTGGGATTCCTTTTTAGGAGTAACCCCCAGATAAAACTCTAAATCCCAATAAAGTACAAATACCTTTATGGACCCTTGTCTTGGGATTCTTTCTTATGTCCTGGTCTTCGTCTACTTTGGTCGTCGTACATAGATAAGCCCCACATAATTTCTCATAACAACGTATTTTGTGGAACCATCATCATATTTATTGATAAATTTTATTTCTCACTCCGAGCATGCCTCACATGAGCTTAGAGTGTAAAAATATTTAGGACATCTCTTTTTGGGCCATTAACCATGCATAAACCCCATATTTCTTTACTCAATCTATGTGGACTTTGATCTCTGTCTTACAAGTATAGTACGTACGAATATTTTATAAGGTTCAAGATCATATTTAATTAAATCTTTTCTATCCCATATGTCATTAGAAAATATAGTTCTAATCGAACTATGTGGTTTCTGGTTCCTTTTTAACAAGGATAAGTAGGTAGCCCATACATGGGTACGACCCCAACTCTGAAATAATCCATGTCAGTCTGAATGACCCTAAACTTCAATTTCCCCATAGAGAGGATTTAAAACTAGTATGGCTATCCTAATTATAAAGAGATTTCTATATAATGTATTGAAGAATACCATTTAATAAGAATCTCTAATACATACAGATGATTCTCCATCAATGAAGAACCTCAAATTCATATAATAGATTCTCTAAATCCAATACATATCTATCATTGATAGCTATATCTAATGTAAACTCATTTTCATACATAGGTAATTCATAAGGATTCATGAAAATAACGTAAAACTATAAGAGAGTCCTAGAGTAGGTAATAATTCCCCCCAAAAAGGACTGTTTAGCCTGACCTCCAATACCCTCGACCAATGCAAATTTTTAAGCCTCATGGGTTCATAACTAATGAGCAACTACCTTTTGAAAGTAGGTCTAAATAGATATAGAACCATTGGATGTTTTTGGTTCTACGAATAAACCCATTCGAAACCCATTGGAAAGTTTGAACCTTAAATAAACTAGGTCAAACCCATTCCCAGAAGATAATGTACGACACTAAAAATAATTTGAAATAGGACATTATATTCGATTGTATATTTGAGACGCAATAATGAATATAGTTGATAAACGAAATATATTTCATCAAATATCTCAATGTACCCACAACCATGAATATAAATTAATATTAATATAGTATACCTATATAATATAGAATTTATATTAAAGGGTATGAGTATGAATAATATAATTATGAAAATTATCTCATTTACACATATATATAAAAAATTGTAATTTATTTGTTACGAAATAATATAATAATCATATAAAGGAAAATAAGTGTTTTTAGAAAAAATTATATTTTTTAAGAGGCGATTTGGGAACACATTGAACAAATACATTAAAATTAATTATAATCAAATTTAAAAAATATATTTTAAAAAACTGAAATAATTTTTCATTTCCAAATATTTAAATTATTATGGGGTAAATTATAATTATTTTTTGGTAAAAAAATTCAATGAAATGTGATAATGTAATGTTTTTTTAATAAAAATGTTATTTCCTATTAATTAATAATAATATTTAGAAATATTTTTATATTATAATATGATTTGAAGTTAAAAAATTATATATTATTCATAATTAATCAACATATCTAGTTTCCAAAAAATATATAATTTTTTTAATATAAATTTATTTTATTGTTTAGAAATAGGATTATTTCGGAGAATTTTTTATCGGTGTAATGTTTCTCAATTTTATATAATTTAAACAATAAGAAATAAGGGTTAATTTAAATAAAATTAATATTATATATATGGTAATATTAATTTATATAATGATTCTTACTGGTCATGGAAAAAATAATAAATCATATATTTTTAATGAAAAACTAAATTTTTTAAAAATTAAATATTCTTCACGTCTCCGAATTTAATTTTAAATTATTAGTTTTCACTTATGGAATTTAATATAGAAAATGGATTTATTATTATGAATCATAATAATTTATGTTATCTAATATGATCAACAATATTATTTTCATAATAAATTCCTAAAACAAGTCATCATATTTTAAGTCGTAAAGGAAAGAAGTTATCTTAGGTGAAACTAGAATGATAAGGGTTAAAATGAAATAAATAATTTTCTAAAATATATATTATCTGAATATTTTGCTCTTATAATGTATAATAATCTTATATTTTTCATTTTGGATACTTGTGTCAACAGGTGAATGTGTGTTTCAAATATTATTCTCACATGATACTAGTGTGCCCCTAGCCTTACTGGAAGTAGCCTACCCTTATCTTCTCTTATTCACACCATAATACCATTTTTAGTTACATTTAATCCAAAATAAGGTACATAATTACCTCCACACGTATTAAATTCCATTTTATTAGTAAAAATATATCATTTTAAAGCTTTTGGATCTGCTAAAAGAATGTTAATGGAAGAAGTTGTAACGTTCCTAACCAAGAATTTTAATTTTGTATCTAATTCCACCCCTTAAATATATTTTCAAACATTGATGATATAATAAAAAAATTTTACCCCATACAAATATATATTGTTATGATAATTTAATCACCAAATTATATATCATCTTCCTTCAAATGTGTATCAAGGTCATCATTCATGTTTACGGAGGATTATAAACTCACGAGTCAGTGCAATTCATTTTTTCACATCAAATTTAAAGGATTGTTATAAAGTTTTATAAAAACTATATTTAGTTTAGTTGTAATATAATTATACGTGATGAATTCATTTATAAGATATAACACCTTAAATTACACTATTGGGTGCATACAATAACATTTCAGATATTTAGAACTATCTATTACCTTATGATGCGATGTCATTTGGTTTTCACAAATGCTTTACACGATGTGTTATAATGATATTTTTGGTTAATATATGTGTTATAAATGTAATTTTAATGATATTTATGACATTTTTTTTTCTAAAAATACAGTGTTTCATTTTATCATTCCATTCCACTGACTAAAATAAAATTATAACATCATTCATGGATATGTGTGGAATCCTGCCTCCTGGAAGAGATGTCAGTATTTTTTAATCACCAAATCACATGGATTATAAATATTTGTACTTTTAATTAAATAATTGGATATTTATGTTTTTATTGTATATATATATATATATTATACCACTAAACTTCCTTCCATAATTATTTTTGAAATATTCAAATTTTACTAATGTGTACATACAGCCTACCACCCCCATGATATTAATAGAGTTCATTAATCATAACCATTATTCGTGGTTGATTTTAAAATTATTGTTTGAATATATAAATGATGAGTATTTTATGAATATGAATCTAGATATTTTGAAAATAATATCTTTTAAAACATGGACAACACAAAAAATATTTTTTGAAATAATTAATAGAGAATCATCAAAACACACGATGAAGACTAAACTGAATATTATATTAAATAACTAAAGAAAAAATATAAACAAAATTATATAATAATAAGTATTTAGAGATTTAATGTTTACATATTATATCAAACAATTTATACAATCAATTTTGTTGTAGATAAGTTGATAAATGGAACATTATGTCTCAAGGAATGGGACTTCATCTCAATTTTCCATCATTATAGCATATTTTAATAGTATACAACAAATTTATGTCATAATATATATATAATTAACCTTTTATATGAAATATCACAAATAAATAAAATATCATTCTATTTTAATTATAAATATTTATTATTTCAACAAAGTAGATTTCAATAGATTGATACCAATGGGTAGATGATTTACAAACTCGGCATTTTTCAATGGGTTATACTACTACTTCATTTTATATGATATTATATGATTATGTGTGTAATGAAATTTTATTATAATTTTTTATTTCATTTTTTAATAGTGAATTTACATTAAATATACATCATTTATTCATTGATTATAAAATTATATGTTATGTCATTTGTAATGGTTAATCATCTCAAATTATATTTCATTAAGACATAAGTTTATTATATGCCTCAATATTCACAAGTGAGTTATAAAAATTTAGTACAACATGTTATATCATGAATATATCTATTATGGTAGTTTTAATTTTTTTATTTTATGCTATTATTTCATTGGGATCATGATTGATGTGTTTCCAATGTGGAAGACGTTTAATATTAGATCTTTTTTTCATTCCGTCTTACTTATGGTGAATGATCATTTAGGGGAAATAATATGATAATATTTTTTTAAAACACATATATTTTCTAATATTTTTTTATGTAATGTTTTTTCAAATTTTTAACAACTATTTCCCTCATTATTTATTAAATAAATTTCATAAAAGTCAATTTTATATTATATTTATATTTTATCATCAATAATATTAAGAATTATTCTCATCCATATAAATTTTTTTCTGAAATGTTTTATAAATAATCTATTATAGACATAAATTAATTACTATATATATTTTTCATGGTAATTTTACTTATATAATAATTTTAAATGAGGTAATATCTTAATATATTACTAAGGATTTACTAATGACTACCCATCATAAGATATTTTAAAAAGATTTTTTATTTTCTACATTTACAACATAAAGAATATTTTCATATTCTCATGATGATTATTTTAATTTTATATTCAATTAATGTTTTAAAAGGTGATTTTCAATAACATAGAATTTTACTATATTTAGTAAAAAATATAAAAAAAATATTTTCCATGGGAAATGTGTCTTTTTTCCATGAATACTTTTAAATATATTTTAATGGTATTTCTATTGATAAATGAAAAAACCATTGTTAGTAAGTACATTACACTATATATATATTGAATTAACACCTTAATTGTTATTTCATTGGATATATTATGTGATTAATATTTTACCTACTTTTTTCCAGTTGTGAGTAATTCAATGAAATAATAATAATTATTGTTATGTTGAAAAAGAAATGACTCTAAATGTCTTATTCTTTAATGATGAAGGTACATTATTTATGATCACAGGTAATCCCTATAATTATTAATGATGGATACAATCAAATAGTGCTATGTGATATTGATATATATTATATGAATTGTTTTCCCATATAACAATGGGTGAGCCCGATTTAGCGTATACTATGTATGCACCCAAATTGCACTATGTGAGCATGATATACCCAATATAATTTAGGCACAAAAATATATCTTACTGATACTGATTCATATTATATGATGGGTGTGACCATATAAAAAATGAATGCATTTGGTAGTGTTTCTATTCAAAGGAAATAAAGAGGGGTTTACCAGAGGATTTCTCTTATTAATTTAACAATACATGAGTAATTTATGACACGAGATTAAAGTGGGTCATGATGATGATTTTCCTCAATACCAAGATATTTTACATAATATTTTTTTGTGGGTATTATATTTTTTCATTTGTCATGAATAATATCACTTGGATCATGATTATAGATTCTCATGACTCTTTATATTTTTAATGATTTATTCATTCCTTCAGGATTGATGATCCTAAGATTTTTCAATATAAATATTCTTATGTTATGCCCCTTAAATTTGAATATTTCTTAATAAATTTTTTTATTTCTTATCAATGCTGTTGAAATTCAATTTTAAATTGTTTTGTTTACTGTTACTGATTATTTGAATTAATTAATTTTATTTTTGATTTTCCCAATGTTTGTAGAATGATTTTTTAAAGAATTATTATAGAATGGATTAAAATGTGATGTTATTTTTAAGATATATTGAATAATTAAAATTCAATATGAAAATATTGTCATAGTGGGAGATGATATTGATCTTTATGATTTTTTTCTGTAAATCTAGTTTTATCAATGTATGTATTCATTATCAAGAAATGTATTCCTAAAAGGTAATTAGGTATGTAAGTGAATTTTTTTCCTTTTGATGTTGAATGTTTTTGAATGAAATAATGGAATCAGCTTCATCTGTATTAATGCATGAAATGTAAAGATACTTTTTTATCACTAGATTCAAGTGTGTGGGTTCATTGAAAATATATTCTATCTTAAAAGAATAATCTCTTAGAAAAACCCATCAACATCATAAATCCATGTTAGTGTAATGAATGATCCCCATTGGCACCCTCTAGTCCATAACCCTTTCCCAATCACCTCATATATACATTCCATTCAATTATAACATTTCCATGTAATATTCTTCCATACTGAGATGTTTTTATCTTAGGTAACATAATATATTTTCCATCAAATAATTCAGTACTTATTATATAATATGGACACATTGATCCTAAATTTTATATCCATTTTACAAAATTTTCAAATGATTTTAAAAATATTTTTTATATCAAATAATGTAATCTATTACAAAATCTATTTTTGGTTAATATTAACTCATTTAAAAAATATAATGTATCAGATTATAAAATATAATAAATATTTTCAATTGAATATTAAAATATTAGAATTGATATTTTCTCAATAATAGATTTTGAATGTTTTCTAAGACATACTTATATAGTAATAATATCATAAAAGGTATAATAACAATATATTCCACTATTAACAAAAAATTAATTTTGTTAAATAATATAAAGAAATCATTCTAAACCAATTTTGAAATTTTAAACCCAATAATTATTATCATAGATAATTATTGTAATAAATATGAGAAATGTATTTTCAAATTAAAATAAAAAATGAACTGCAATATTATTTACTAAAATATATTGTAATAAAAATTACATTTTTTCATTACTATATCATATCAATATAATATTTAAATGATGATAATACATTGCTCTAAGAATAATGATGTATTAAATGTGTTTAGATTAATATATTACAATAAAACATATAATATTTTTAAAAAGTTGGCTTTGGAGATAATTATTACTTTTATATTAAATATTATATGAAATATACAATAAAATTTAATTATTTATATTAAAAAATTAAATAATTCTAATCAAATTCTAATAAATTTTTTTAATAATATATATAAATCATGTCTTACATTAATAATAATAGAATTAAAATTTATATGCTACACTAAAATATATATAATTTAAATAATTTTATAACATATTTTTATTTTATTGGGGGAAATATTATTAAATATTTACTACATATCAAAAAACAACTTTTGTATACACATTTAAAAAAATGTGGAATAAATATATTTTCAATGACCATATTTGCGATGACCACATTTTCAATTCCCATATTTTCAATTACTGGGTTTCATTTATATAAATATATTACTTTTTTAGAAATATACTATTCAAATTTGAATTTATATAGTTTTAAATTTAAATACCCTAACGTGACTTTCCCTTTTACATTATTATTTATCATTTTAATTTATTATATTTTTCTGGTAAAATTTTATTTTATTCTATATGATATTCATGTTATAATGATGTTAATTTGCTGTATTTATTTTTCTATTTTTTATTTTCTTCATTTTAAATGATGTTATCATCCATGATGTTTAAAACAAAATTTTATGATCATTTATTAGAGCATTTTACTATTAATGATTTATGTGTTTTGGTCTTAATTTTTATATGTCCCGACTCGTCTCCTAATTAATTTCATTTCCACATGAAAAATAGAATAGATTAATTTATTATTATAGTCATACATTTTATGGAAGCAATATAAATCCAAAAAACAAAAAATTAAAAAACCCTACCAAAAAATTAATTAATTACAATCAATTTTATTGGTCACAGACCTACTTAAATATATAATGGAAAACAAATTATAGATATAAGGAATGGTATAATTTCTAGAGAGATATAATCCTTATAATGATATGAAATATATATATTTCAAAATCATTATAACTAATAAAAATGCATTTAATACTGATATAATTATACTTTATCAATGCTAAAAAAATGAATACTACCAAAGAATAATTAAAATCCCAATGCATTTATCAGTGCTTGTAAAAGTGCTTATAGATGAAAACATTTATTAGAGATTATATTTTTTACTCAAAAAGATTCTTATTGTAGTGTGTTATAATAGCACATTTTAGAACCCAAAATAGGGCATACTACTATGTGATATATCAGAATATTGCAGCACTACAAAAACACTAGAAATTTGAAAAATAAGGTAAAAATAAATTATTTAAATGAAATAAAATATACATTACTAATATAAAAAAAATTAATATTATAGAGGAAATTAATAAATATTTATAATAGAACAAAACACCCTACCCACTAAAAACACACCTTTATAAGAAAAAAATATTATATCAGAAATAATAAAAACCAATAAATTAAACAAAAAGTGTTAATATCGAACTAAATATTGATTCATATTAGAGAAATTTTTTATAAGATTTAGTTGTGGTTCATTCATTTACATCACCTTTTTTTATTTGTATTCAAGAATTTTCTATGTAAAATTTATATTATTATTTATATAATAAAATTTATACATAAACTAATTAATGATTTGTAGATAGAATGTTAATGAAAAAATATTGTCTTATTTTCTCAGGTTTAGTGATGTGATGTACATTTGAAACTAAAATGACACTTATATATTGAAAATATGATATTAGAGACATACTGGTCACACCATGCATCATGTTAACACGTGGATTACTCATACACATCTAATATGACTAATGGATAATATTCATAATGTATCTCCCCAATCTAAATTATTTTTCATGATTTTTATTGTATCAATTTTATTTTTTTACTAAAATTTCATTTTAAACAGCAAACAAAAAACTTTGAGTTATACTCATCACATAATATTTTGGTTTGATATGATAAGAATTACTACATGTCAGAAATTACTTATGAATAATTTTCCTAAATAATTAATTAAGTAAAATTGTGTTTGCATTTCCTTATGTGAGTTAATCTTTTTCAAAATAAATATTAGTTCAAACTAATAACATACATTATGAGTTATATTATGAACATATTTAATCTTATTATGTTTCACATGATTCATACAAATCATGAATTACATATGGATAATTTTTATTGTGTATAAAATAAATATGAATGTGTTTTATTAGTTTCGAGTATGTCTCTTTTCTCTTTTACTATAATGATTGTCAATTTTAAATAAAAAGTTGCAGTAGGAGTCATACTACTCACAATGATCATCATTTTTTTGTGGATTATTTATAAATTTCCCAAATGAAAAATGGATCATATTCTTAATGTTTCAAGTCATTCTGAAATTTTTTCTTGGTTTTTAGTAAATATTATTATTGATAAAATTCCACTCTAAACTATAAACACACTCAATGAGTCAAACTCATCACATATTTTGTCATAATTTTATAAGATCAATTCGTACACATTAATAAAGACCAAAAAATAATTTTCCCTCACTATTAAGATAATATAAGAATATTTCCATATTTTTTGTGCTTAAAACTTTTTATCTAAAAATTTCAGTTTTAAACTTCTAAATGAAAATTTGATTCACTCATGGCACAACATATATCATATTGAGGTTATAATGATTCATATAGATCAAAAACTACTTCTGGATCATTTTATGAATGTGTCAAAACAATAAAAACGTGTTTTCTCAATATTGAGTATATTAGTTGTATTTTATAGTAAATTTCGGTGAATTTTATATACAAGGACTCACATGGAGTCATATCAGCCATATTTCACATCCTATGGATGTGTGTATGATTACTACATATTCCAATTTAATTATGGATCAATTTCTGAATGTATCCAAAACCTGAATGATTTTTATCAGTATTGTGTATGTTATATTTTTTTTGTAAAATGTCATTTCAAACTGTAAACACACACTTTGATTCACCTCGGTCACATCATGTACCTTTTTTGTTATAATCATTTAGACAAGTCAAATATGACTGAAGAATATTTTTCATAAATTATCAAAACAATCTGAGTCAATTTTCATAATTCTCTATGGGTGACACTTTTTAAACTATAATATTAATATTAATCTGATAAAAGACAAATTTATACATTCATGGGACATAATTTAATGACATAAACATAAACATCACATAATATTATGTTTTAATCAATAATACAATTTAATTAACATTGAGGATCTTATCAGGAATACAGTTTTTTATAATTATGTTATAATTTGGAAATAACATCCCACATTTATACAATGTGGATATTAATAAAACAAATATCAATTTTTTCAATAATATGTATCTTTTAAAAAAATCATGATTTCATTTTTATGAATAATCCTTACAACATCCAATATTTCTTCCAAAAATCTCTAAAAAACCTTTATGCCCTATGAAAATAAATTAAAACATTGGATGATAAAACAATTACTAAGGGGAAAATGAATGAAAGATATTTTTAGTCAATAAATACTTATAATCCCAAGAAAATATTTTATTAACGATATAATCATCACCAATAATACATAAAATCATTATATTAACACATGGAATCATAGGTTTCCTGTAAAACACAACAGAAAACATAAATCATTATGGTAACTTCTTCCATATTTTCTATATCACTATTATAGTTACTATATATTTCAAAAATGAATAGGTTTTAACCATTATACATACATTTGGAATAACCATCACTGAATATTAAATTAATCTCATAAGGGAAACCTTCCTAGTTTACTCCATCCCATTATCCAATACATTAGATATCTATATCAGGATCACTCACACTCATTTTATAATATGACCACCAATATAATTTTATACCAATTACCATTACATAATATTACGACAAAAATCATGTATAAATTAAAAATTTCTTATCCACTTTTAAATCACATTTCATTTTTTACATATCCATTCACTCATAAATAAAAAATCAATATTTGAAAATATAAATTAAAAAAAAAATAAAGTATCAATTAAAATGCTATAGAGGCATCAATGTTATAAATACCATTTATTCATTATATGTAGAAAAATAAAATTTTGATTTATTAACAATTGGTGAATGAGCAACTTATAAAGAGTATTTAAAAGAAATTCACTTACATTGAGTCAGATATGTCACAAATAATTTTTCACATATTAAAAAATATAAATTAGATATTAAATAAATTTAATTTCAACCTTCATATTTTTTATTAATCTGTTTATATCCACTATTATTATTTTATAAAAATTACATAATTATTTAAGTACATGTCAAACATTTTGAAGATATTCATTACTTGAGTCCAAAATGACATTAATATGATATTAATTGTCGATTTTTTAATTAGTCTATCATCCAAAGAGTAATATAAAAGATGTAATAATAATTTTTGGTCATAATTTATAAATTTTAATCAAACCATTATTTATTGTTAATAAATATGATGTACGTTATGATCTTATAGATAGTAGGTTGTATGTACGCATGAGTAACATTTTCATTTTTCAATGATCAAAAAAGAAAGAACGTAAATGTCATTTTTATTTCCAGAATAATCTTAATGTACTTAATATCATATTAATAATTTATATATAGATAGATATATGAATATATATAACATCTATGTGATGTGCTGATTAAAAATAGAACACGTCTCCCCGTAGATGTTATAGTTCACACATAAGCCCGAATGATGTTATCATTTTTTAATTAGTTGAATGGTAAGAACAATAATGATATATTATTATTTAATAATGATAAATATTATAGTAATTTCATATATATACATTAATTTCATAATTATAAAAATTCATCAGATCGATTTATGGAAACAAGTTTATATTGCTTTCTGATTTGGTATTTTGTCGTACACATGAAAGGTTAATTATATTCCAATTTTATGAATGTGGAGGTTGATTTTAGTGATGATATTTAAAATGAAAAATTTTAATATATTGTAAATACTTGAATTTTCTGAACATGGTTGAATAATATTTTATCGATGTTGATAAAGAAATAAAATAGAAACATTTGATTGAAATAGTACATCATTATTTTACGATCTTTCTTTCGTACCACAATAATACCTCTAAGTGTGGTGTTATACCTAAAAAAGTGATTAAGAATATTGGGATGTATTTTAGGATAAGATTTTAGAATATCTTCTCAAATCCAAATTTTTTTTGTATGAATAGTATTTTAGAATATCTACCCTTTTATAACAGTGGAGATGAGGAGTTTTTGAATATCAATAAATATTATATTTGTATAAATAAAATTTATATTTAAAATGGATAAAATAAATTTTATTTAAAATATAAGATTTTTATGCATAGAAATAAA
Organism: Viscum album; assembly: GCA_963277665.1. NCBI lineage: Eukaryota > Viridiplantae > Streptophyta > Magnoliopsida > Santalales > Viscaceae > Viscum > Viscum album. The sequence goes on from OY728156.1 coordinate 1,842,952,153, forward strand.
TTAATAATATGAAATTTAAGAATATTTTTACAATTTAATAATCCTTATATTAGGGATTTAACATTTATTTAATACCCTTAATTGTTTACCATATATCATGTAATTTATAAATTGAGGGTTAATATGGTTATAATTAAATTTATAAACAACTACAAATGGATAGTTTATGAAATTTAAATAATCATACCAATAATTTCAATAATGTTTAGTATTTTATAATTTTATACCATTTAATAAAAAATTATTTTCGTTTTATATATCATTAAGGTTAATTTAAACAATATTCATTACCTAACTTTTTAAAAATATCACCACAATTGTATAAACATTAAAAATTTATTCTAAAATATCACTAACATCATAAAAAAGTCAATTAAATTAATTTTGGACATTAATTATCTCAAATAATATTTATTTGAATATTTTTCATATCATTTATTTAATATTTCTATTAATTAAATAATTACTTTGTCGTCATTCTCTAAACCCTTAAGATAGTTATTTTTAGTAAAAAATAAAAAAATCAATATTTTAAATAATACACACACGCCAATCATTTTTTTTCCATTTTCATAAACCGGTTAGAGGGAAACAGTACCCCAACCCGGTTTGAGGAAAACCGGAAACGTCACATACATTCCAGAGTCAAACCAGATTCAGCAGAATTCAAATCCAAAATTCAAACATAAACCGGATTCAACAAACACCACGTGCCCCGCCTCGAGCCATGAGCCATCATCACACGTCAGTGCTCGAGCCGCGCAGTCGCCTCGAACTGCGCGACCAATCTTGTTGCCGGCTGGAAACGCCGGACTGACCATCGCTCATCACACGGCCTCGCCGGTGAGCAACACTAGTGACAGACGAACCACCGTCCATGCCACCAACTTCATCACGCCCACCAGAGAAACAGCAGGGAACCGCATCAATCGGGACGAAGGTGAGCTTCACCAATGTCCGACAACAACACCATCACCCGTGGTCAAGAGCGAACTGCTGCGGAAGACGCTGACGCACACCAAGAGGGGTCCAGAGCACTCCGAAGAGTATGCTGAACCGGTCATACACCCGTAGATCCAACCAGGAGCACCGTCAAGCATAACCACTGTAGCTGATAGCCTACGACCATCGAGATACATTACCATCTCTGGCCAGAAGCACCAGAGACAAACCAGAAAATAAAAATCCCATATTCAAAGAAAGAAAGCACAAACCATTATTTAACAAAATATTTATATTTAACTAACATAAAACCCCATATATGAGACAAAACAATGAGATTTTAAGTAAAAATGTCCAGAATACTGAAATTCTATTATAACCAAAGCCAATGTGAATTTGATTGCAACGAAATAAATTTGATTGAATAATATTAAATGTTTATAATTATATTTTAAAACCAATTTAGAAATATATTTTAACAATATTTATTATTTAGTATAAAAGTATTATAGCAATTAAAATTCTTTATTTCTCACAATTCATTATGACATAAAACATATAAAAAATACCAAAAATTTAAAAGTATAAATTTTGAAAATATTATCACAAATATGAATTATATTATATAAAATATTTTTTATAAAATTTTCAAAAAATATATATAAAACAATTTCACCATCAAATGTCTACAAAACATTCTTTTTATAAAAATGCATCTTTTGTGAGTAAAAAATTGATTTGTTTGAATATCATGTATATAAAACTCATTGAATTAATATAACATTTTTTATTTATAAATTTATTAAATTACATTAATATAATCCAATAATGAGTGTATTTATATTTAGAGGTATAAAATACACTTCTGGACATTTTAATTTTTTCTCCAAAAATCATTTTCTTCATTTTGAAAAGGATTTTTTTCATTTAAATGTATTTTTAAAAATAATTAATTTTTTATACATGTTTATTCAAAATTTTAAAATTTTAGTTAATAATAATCATTCTATCTTTTGAATGGCTTTGTTATAATGGTAATATTTAAATAACAATATTTATTTTCTTATTTTAGCTTTATGTGGCGTATTTTGTACACCATGTAATAGTGTCTCTCAATTTATTAAACATGGGATGTTAAATAGTCCCACATTATATAAATAGAATCCTTGAAATATGAACTAGGTCTCAGTAACAAGGCTCTAACTATTCAAAGTACCTTTACTAAATTCTCACATCATAAAAATGATTAATAAGAATCAACTTTAAAATTATAAAAAGATATATACGGTCACCTAAGACATTTCTAGAGACATAAATAATTCTTAAATGGATGAATTTATATTTATCTTTTAATGAATCATTAATAAAAATCAAATTTCTCAGTACAACAGAATACATTTCTTCAAAAATAATATTAATTTATATAATGTGAAATTACTTCAATATCCAAAATTCAACAATGTCTCCCAAAGATAAATTTATATCTTTCCACAAAAAACTATATATAAAACACAACAAAAAATTCTAAACAAATATTGAATCCCAAGAAATTAGCATTCGATCACTCAATATATATAGTTAAATATTACGAATTTTAAAAAAATAATATCAATTACAAGTGAATTCTTATTTAAAAAGTTATTTCCTCTAAAAATATCATTGATTTTCTATCCCATTACCTAAATTACTAAAATCACTATACATCCACATAAAAAAACCAATATTCATCAAAAATATATTTTAAACCGTACCCTTAATATAAAATCCCATAAATTTAATTTTCCTAATTCTTATTGAATTCCTAAAATAGTATATTTATTTCCAAAGAATATTAATCACTTAACCAACAAATCAAATTAAAATCACATTATTTAATATTCAATGCAACATATGTTCTAAAAATAAACTCTACATTTATCATTATTATATTTTAAATAAATAAAAGCAATTTTATACTAACCATCACATCACATAATCTCTTGGTTGGTGACTCACCTTGTTTCCCTATAGTTTTCAGTTCAATTCTAATAGAATTTTTTTGATGTAATAGGTTATAACATTGATAGTGGGTTGTCATTTTTATAAAGATACATTTATATAATAAATAAACAATATTTTTTAAATGGGATAAACATCATTCAAAATAAATTTAATATCTTTTAACATCATATTTTTTTCATAACATTCATTTAAAAAAATTAATATCACAGAAATTCCAAAAAATATAGTATCACATAAAATATAAATGATACCAATAACATTACTACATTTTCATCCACAATTAATGAATTATTAATCAAATATAATTTTTTATATCATAAAAGTATAGTTTATAGATACCTCAAACATTTATCCAAACCCAAATATTATGTCCTAAAATATCACGTAAATAACACTGTATTATATTTCTAAACATAATCACAACATATTTCTTTTAATATAAGAATGATATGGACTATGTCATTAGGATTTATCAATTTCACTTAGAAAATTATTATAACCATAAATCCTGATATCATTTTCTTAGAAAATGCAATTTATTTCCTCTTAATCAGTCTTTAGATATTATAAATTTTCAGAATAGATATAGTGAAGTCTGAAGTTGTATTAACCTTAATGAATAACAGAGTTGAGTCAATAACATGATATAAAATATGATAAATAAAAATATCCATATATATTTTTGATAAATTAAAATATGATTAATAGAGCCAATAGTATCTTATATGTAATTTTTATTCTCAAAATACATTCAGGATCATTTGAAGATTTCATTCCCATGATAGTTGTGATCAAATAATTTCTATGTGATAAGAATGTTAGATGAGATCCTTCTACTTCCACCATCATAAAATTACATAATCTTTAGAATGATAAAAATTAAGATATGAAATGAATTATTTCATGTTAAAATAAATAAAATACCAATAGAGTTTCTATAATACATTAATGTTAAGATAGTTTATAACTATTTTGATTACCCTTCTATTTACAAAATCAATACATATAATTAATGACCTCCAAATTTCATAACAGAATTCCAATGAATGGATTCTATGAAACTGATCTTATGAATAATCATAAAAATTTTAACCAATGATGATATTCATATCTCTTTATTAAAAACACAATTCCTAATGTGTACAAAGTTATCCGTTGAAGCCAACAATAAGTAATCGACCTTAAACATCAAATAATCATTCAGTTTTCCAATAATTTACTTTCTATCACATTGAGATTCAATAGAAGTCTAGTTTTTTGGATAATTATATCAAAATTCATACATAACATTCCAAATACATATATTGGGGATAATTCTAAACATGTATCCAATTATACTATAATATAAAAACATTAAAAATAAATGTGATATCTTTTTCATGACAAATAATCATAAGGTTAATCATTACGTCCTATTTTATCTTAGTTATCCTTATATCCTATGAAAAAAATTTATACATGTTATGAGAACCAAAATATCAGAAAGGTAAATAAAAATAATCAATGAATCTATTAGTATATTATTTCATATAAAGCCATGAAACCATTTTCACAATGTAATTATTTTCACCCCATAAAAAAATCTCTTTATATTAACCCATAAAAACATATTTTTCAGGTAAAACACAATAAATAACATATTTCATAATGGTAAAAGTTGCAATTATTTATACAAAACACAAACATTAACTTTATATCTCAAGGCTACATAGTTTGTAACATTCAAAGGAATATTTAGAATAACCATTGTAGAATATTCCCATAATCTATTAAGACAAAACATATTGGGTAACTCTATATCGTTACACAATGTATTGGAGATATATATGGACCTCACCCAACCACATTTTATCATAGAACAACATATACTAATAAATAATTCACAATACCTATAACATGATAAAAACCCAAAAATCATGCTTATAATAAAAAAAATCTTTATTAAAATTAAATTTAATTTATATAAACTCAAATACTCATAAATTAAAAAGGAATATTTCAATATAAAATTTTAAACAATTAATGACAGAATTAAAAAATTATGGTAACCTAAATGTGATATATTTTTTAAATTCTATTTATGTAAAATTACATTCCAATAGACATTTCTAAAAATAGTTCAAATAGTATAACTAAAAAAGGTTTTTAAATTAATTTCTTAAAGTTAGATTCTGAAATGTATCATACAATTTTTCACATCCTAAAATAATAAAAATAGGTTAATTATAATATTTATATATAACTTTTTAAAATTTTATTATTACTTATATATTACTTACTATCATATTATATAAATTACGTAATTAATTTTGTTCATTACAGATGTTTTGATGATTGTAGAGACCCGAAGCTTGACTTACATGGACATTACATTACTTTTGCCGAATACTTAGTACATAACAAAAACACACACACAAGGACCGTAATAGTTTAGTGTCTTTGGAAACTCGGAATATAATCTTCTAATTGTGGTGAAAGATCTTCAACATCTCCCATAATGATATTCTTTATTTTTATACCTAAAACCTTTCTTTATATCATGGGGAAAAGAATACATAAAATGGTGAGCTCAAATGATCAGTAAGGGTAAACAAAAGAAATATCAATCACATCATATACATATGAACATAGCTTTTGGAAATCTTAACTGGAAAAAAAGAGAGCTCATAATATCATAACATGGGATAAATCATAGAAGTGAAATGTAATCCCAATAATCATAACATAAAACATGAAACTTTGTGGCATACACACATAATCATAGAGAATCATTTCTTGTTAGTCAAGACTCATTTCCAAGACTATCTTAGTGGACAAAGTCCCTTTCTGAATCGAGTCACCCTCGTTTCAGTCCTGTTTCACTGAACCGGTATAACCTACCATTCCAGCCATGTCTATCTCATGAGATATAAAATCTTTACCCAATGAATTGGAGGGAGATATAGGTCCCACCCAACTCAAAATGATACCATTCTTATGTGTGCCACAAAATCATAAACCATACATCATAGCATAACCCATGTAATAAAAATGGGATTCTTAAACAACATGACATCATAAAACAATTCATATAATATAAAGGATTTCATAAAAATAATTCCATCATAACATAATCAAATCAATGTAATAATAGGGATAATAACAGAACCCTTTATTATCTTAGATGGAAAATAATTTTGATAAAACACTTGAACTCCATTCTTGAGGAAAATATCCTTTCTTCTTCAAAAACATTTTTCCTTTCTTAACATGTAATACAACTTTAAACTAAAATAAGTTGATTAAAAATAAACATTAAAACTTTTAAAGGATGCTTCTTGTAAATAATGTTTTAAAAATCCATTCATGCTGTATAAGTTAAAAAAACATTCTTCTCGTACTTTTGTCGGAAAAGTCAAAAAAGTACCTCGTACGAAAAATGACAAAAGATTCCTTTCATATCCTTTACTAAAAATTTATCGAAGGGTAAAATTGAATATAAACTATTGTATAAGGATATAAATATTACATATTGAGGAAACATGGATGTGGATGATAAAATACACCCCAGTAAATGCCAAAGTATAAACAATCTCGGATAAAAATGAGATTGTGATATTTCCCTTACCTTAGGCCTGACTTACTTTGTAAGTGTCCCAACCTCCTGTATAATGATTTAAATCAGTTTATTGAATTATTCCAGAATCATATTCATTGTTATTATATCATATATGGTCCATTTATGACTTTATATTACCCGTTCTTTTGTAAATTCATGTTAAAGTAGCGTTTTGGGTAAAATCGTCTCATTTGTCGTTCGTGTTTTTAACTTGTAATTATTCATATGATTACTTAGATCATGATTACTTAATTCCAGAATATAAAACATGATTTATATATATATATTCAGAATATACATATATAATAAATCAGTAAATGGAAAGAAATACACCGTTCATGGAGACGGTAGTCCGTACGTACGCATGAACGCTGTTTTCGTTTCCTTATTGAATTGAATGGAATTAAGTAGATGACATACATATAAATATAAATAATTCCAGTATAATTATTATGTCATATATTTCATTAGTACTTATTATATATACTTTATAATCATTCATGAATGGTTAATCATTGATAATGAATCTCATCGCGTTGTGGAGACGGTAGTCCGTACGTACGCACGAGCGATGATATCGTTCCCATGGTCGTGGAATTGTGTTGAAGTGTATGTATACTATTTCAGTATCAATATCACTCTATAATAATCATATATAGTTACTCCTTACACCATTATACCCATCCAATTAAGGTGGTGGCGGAAAATAGATTACACCACGGCGTGGAGACGGTATTCCGTACGTACGCACGCGCGGTGATTTCCTTTTTCCGTAGGATGGATAGAAGGTTAATTATAGTTGTTTAATATTTATAATAACATATCAGTATATATGAAATACTGATTTTATTACTTTATCATGAAACAACTAAAGAAGAAGACGTTAAAGAAGAATGAAATTGAAAAAGATCGGTAATGGATATTACCTCTTCGTTGAAACGCCTCTTTGAATCCTCCACTTAGGGAACTAAGATTGGTCTTTGAAGAAGACCAGGACCTCTAGGATTATTCTAGGGAAGTGGAGAAGGGATTTTTTCTGGGGTTGGCCGAGCTTGAGAGCTCAAATTGGTGTGAGGAGGAGGGGGAGGAGGTGCCCTTTTATAAGGGAGGAGAGGGGCACCTTAGGAATATCTCAAAATATTATTTTATATTAAAGTCAAAATCGGTTTATAATGGATCCAAAGGGTCTTATTTAGAATCTAAAGTGGGGATGGGTAGAAATACTATCAACCAATAGGATTTAGACAAGTTTAGGGTATTATTTTAACCTTATCAATTAGATTTCACTCTAAGTTAAATAATTTAACTTTTACCGTGTCTTTTTGTTTTCTTTCACTATATGGTTAATACACTTACTATAACATGCTTAACGAACCCCAAATTGTTTATTATTAATATATATATCTTTATCTAAGTCATTTGGCCGAACCATAGATTTTTAGGAATAAAATAACAATTAATAATATAATATTTGATTTAAAAACTATTTAGTGTCAATTTTGGCACTATTTGATATATGATTTTTGTGAAAGTCATAACAGAATTATATGTTCGAACCAAGTTGATTAAATCAACAATAATATATCACAGTAACCTAGAAAATTATTGGAATTCATAAAAAGTCTCAAATTAAATTTATTTTGGTATTTATAACATCAATTATGTCAATATTTTATTAATAAGATAATTACAGCATCATCTTTGTGTCATAAATAAATAAAATTATTTGATCTATAAAAATTACAAATAAAATACCATTATGTATTAAATCATTTTATCTTTCTAATTAATATTCATAGTCTAATTTATCTTATGTATAACCCCATATTAAAAATGTTTTAGTAAATAAACTTTGATTTTAACTCTTTTAACTCTTCTTTGAATTAAATAATAATAAATGTCCTAATCTAATCTAAGTGGGCCTAAATGATAATATTTTACACTTAAGGTTGTTTTTGGTCAATATAAAATTGTCTAATAGGATTAGTACATGTGTTAGGGTAATATTAATATCATTTTTACCCTTAATTACCCTATTTACTTTTAACCGTGGTAAATAAAAGAAAAAAGTTACTATTCACCAAAAATTATTTTCATCTCATTGAACCAAATTTTACTTACTGACATCAACCGTGTCTCTCAGATTTTTGAAATTCCATTCACAGAAGTGTTAAAATTAAGATTTATGAAGAAATTAATTTTTTTAACTACCACTTAGTAGTTTCACTATTCATCAAAAATTTATGTTTTTCAGAACAATGCCAAAATTTCATCCTAAGCTTTATTTCATATTCCGAATTCAAAAATGAAGGCTATTTTACCAAATTCATATCATAGAAGTTGCATTAATTAATTTTATAATTAAATCCCGCTGTTAAAACAAGTAGCTTGTTTTTAAGAAACAATATCTATCAAAAGACTGACACTTGTTTATGTCTGGTATAAATGTGAAATTACATCCAATGACCAACATTGTATTAAATTGTAAAAATATATTCTAAATATAATTTAAAACCACTCAAATTAATAATTTATCACTATTAATTATTTTGATTAAAAAAAGTTGTTTTTATTTATAATTTAGTAATTTTCACTATTCATCAGAATATGAAAGTTATCCGAAAAGTACCAAAATTTCACCTTAAGCTAAATTCGATACTCCGAATCCAAAAATGAAGTCCATTTTGAGAGCTAAAATTTCTAAAATTTTAAAATGTGTTTATTACTATTCATAACGGCTAGTTATAATAATATTTTAATAGCATATCGTTGTTCAGTAAAACTCGGTATTGCGTACTACACGCGCTATCGAGGAAGGTCGCGATTGCGTGTAATGCAAGGCAAGTCAAGGATGTGTGTTGTGAAAGCTCCTTTTGGTGTAGCGTACAACACAAGACATTAATAAAACTAAAAAAAGAATATTTTTCATAAAATCTTGGGCTGTTACATTCTACCCCCCTTAAAATGAATTTCGCCCTCGAAATTCGTCGGGGTTATAAATGGTTTACTATTAGAAAGATTCTTTAATAGAAACCCACATCGTAAAAAGAAGAATACCAAAACATGGATTTAAAAACTAAAGTATGAAATGTAACCATTACCCAAATAAACTAATCACTGGGTTTCCACATAGGTGAAAATATGGATATGGAAGAAAAATCTAACCATCATGTTCTGATGGAGAGTGGTAGAGAACATGGCTATGGAAAATACAACAATCACAAATCCATAAATTTGTGACGATCTAAGGTACCATCTGATTAATCAGATATAAGAGCACTAAGACAACATTTTTGGTTTTCAGGATTGTTTCCCTAAAGTAGAAGAATTTGAATTAGAATAAATACTTACTTTATTTTGGTACAATCTCACTGTTGTTCGTGCCTTGAACAATTTCCACTTCATCTCTTAAATAAATGAAGTTGAATTTGTTATTCGTGAAGTGTTAGCAGATCATGTGATAGAATGACGGGTCATTCCATCTGTCTGAAAAGGTTAGCAAAATTTATATACATAAGTCGATCTATAGTGAGATTAATCATATATGGTTCCTAAAATGAACTTATACTTCATATATCATACTGCATAATATAATAAAACTAGTTTCTACTAAACAGGGACTTCCTGTAGGCCAGTGGTAGGCGATAAAGGCCAGTCGCACTTCGGTTGTGGGTTCGATTCCCACAGTCTTGTCCGACGCGATGGGTTGTCGCCCGTCCTGCAGGTTGTCCTTTTTCTAAAACTATATTACTATAACATCCCATCAATAATATCGAAAAAAAATTCTATCCTTAAACAATACTAACTTATTTCCAACATAATTCATTCCAATCTTTAGGCTTATCCATAATACTGCAGTCCACTCTAATAACATAGTGAAAACGATTACCAGAGATTTAACACCATTGTCGATCCCCATATATCATAAGATATGTTTTGTTGGTCACATTCCAAACATTCAAAGGCCTTAATAATGTATTCTCTTGAATACCCATTGAACCATAGTGAAAACATGAATGCAGTTAAAAGTTAACACTTTTCACTTACCAAAATCCAAAAACTCTATATACTCAAACCATAATATAACCTTCTCCTTATGTCAGTCATGAGCTCATGAATACTATCAAACTTTTAATTTTCGAATATCATCTACATTCCAAAAATATCTGAATAACCTTTCATGGATACTAGTAACATTAATCATACACTTTCAAAACTCAAGGAAAGACAATAGTGTAACAATCCATAGATGTCTCTTTATTCCATAGTACCATGAGATTACTTATAAAACATTACACATGATAAACATGTAATCATTCCACTACATTCTTAAACCATTAACAGAGCTTCAACAATTCTTTCTTCTCACATATCATTTGTAGTCTCTTCATCATCATCCACATAAATACTACCCATACGACCATACTGATTCCCTTCATGAGTCATTCCCTTAGGACATTGGTTTTCATAATTACCATACATTCCACATTTAAAACACTTAACCATTTTTGATGTCGTAGCAATACCGTTATCCTCATCCATGGTGTTAACTGAACCTTTTCCTTTGCACTTACGTGCTTTGTGTCCTTATTTTCCACACCCAAAGCATCTTCTTGTTCTCTTGAAACATTCTCATTGATGCCTCTTCCCACATGATTTACATAGGGGAAATTGAACTTTCTTTCCTCTATGATCATCATGAAACTCCATCCTTCTCTTATTAGCCGAGTCAGGAAACTTACCAAATTTTACTTTATTGATCATATTATGAGATTGATGATTCGGCATAATAATGATATTTGGACTTCCAAATCCCATTTCATTATGAAGAATATCATTACATTGTCCATCATGTCCTCCATTATCATGAATCATCTTGTTTCCAACCATTTTCTAAAACCCAAAAAAGAATAGTGTGAGAGGCAGAAATCATGATAGGGAAAATAACATAATAAAGGTGGAGTATCCTCAATATCTAACATCTTAGGTTAAATTCTATGATCTTTACCGTAGTTCTAGGACTGTATCCTATACGTATACTTATCTTTAGAGACATCCTTAGACATACCTTATAAATATCTCTAGGGATCTCACTAAAGTTCTCGCATCCTAGTTTCCAAAGTATGACTAAACCTTTTCTCTGATACCAATTGTAGCGGTCTGGAATTACTTCCAGTGGACTATAGTTGATACCTATCAGGGCACTCCATGGGCGGCTACACCCCCTGGGCGGGACACACCACCATCCCCAGTGGCAGCCATTTCCTCATGAAGCCCTTGGGCGGAGAGCCATGCTTCGTCCAACTCTCACATGTGAGAGTTCCCAAGGATCATATACATTCCTACCTCCTTTTCCTCTGATACCAACTGTAGAGACCCGAAGCTTGACTTACATGGACATTACATTACTTTTGCGGAATACTTAGTACATAACAAAAACACACACACAAGGACCGTAATAGTTTAGTGTCTTTGGAAACTCGGAATATAATCTTCTAATCGTGGCGAAAGATCTTCAACATCTCCCATAAAGATCTTATTCTTTTTTATACCTAAAACCTTTCTTTATATCCTGGGGAAAAGAAAACATAAAATGGTGAGCTCAAATGCTCAGTAAGGGTAAACAAAAGAAATATCAATCACATCATATAATAAGAACTTAGCTTTTGGAAATCTTAACCGGAAAAAAAGAGAGCTCATAATATCATAACATGGGATAAATCATAGAAGTGAAATGTAATCCCAATAATCAGAACATAAAACATGAAACTTTGTGGCATACATACATAATCATAGAGAATCATTTCTTGTTAGTCAAGACTCATTGCCAAGACTATCTTAGTGGACAAAGTCCCTTTCTGAATCGAGTCACCCTCGTTTCAGTCCTGTTTCACTGAACCGGTATAACCTACCATTCCAGCCATGTCTATCTCATGAGATATAAAATTTTTACCCAATGCATTGGAGGGAGATATAGGTCCCACCCATCTCATAATGATACCATTCTTATGTGTGACACAAAATCATAAACCATACATCATAGCATAACCCATGTAATAAAAATGGGATTCTTAAACAACATGACATCATAAAACAATTCATATAAGATAAAGGATTTCATAAAAATAATTCCATCATAACATAATCAAATAAATGTAATAATAGGGATAAAAACAGAACCCTTTATTATCTTAGATGGAAAATAATTTTGATAAAACACTTGAACTCCATTCTTGAAGAAAATATCATTTCTTCTTAAAAAACATTTTTCCTTTCTTAACATGTCATACAACTTTAAACTAAAAGAAGTTGATTAAAAATAAACTTGAAAACATGTAAAGTAAGCTTCTTGTAAATAATGTTTTAAAAATCCATTGATTCCGTATAAGATAAAAAAAACATTCTTCTCGTACTTTTGTCGGAAAAGTCAAAAAAGTACCTCGTACGAAAAACGAAAAAAGATTCCTTTCATATCCTTTACTAAATATTTACCGAAGGGTAAAATTGAATATAAAATATTTTATAAGGATATAAATTTTATATATTGAGGTAACATGGATGTGGATGATAAAATACACCCCAGTAAATGCCAAAGTATAAACAATCTCGGATAAAAATGAGATTGTGATATTTCCCTTACCTTAGGTCTGACTTGCTTTGTAAGTGTCCCAACCTCTTGTATAATGATTTAAATCATGTTATTGACTTATTCCCGAATCACATTCATTGTTATTATATCATATATGGTCCATTTATGACTTTACATTACCCGTTCTTTTGTAAATTCATGTTAAAATAGTGTTTTGGGTAAAATCATCTCATTTGTCGTTCGTGTTTTTAACTTGTAATTATTCATATGAATACTTAGATCATGATTACTTAATTCCAGAATATAAAACATGATTTATATATATATATTCAGAATATACATATATAATAAATCAGTAAATGGAAAGAAATACACCGTTCATGGAGATGGTAGTCCGTACGTACGCATGAACGCTGTTTTCGTTTCCTTCTTGAATTGAATGGAATTAAGTAGATGACATACATATAAATATAAATAAATCCAGTATCATTATTATGTCATATATTTTATTAGTACTTATTATATATACTTTATAATCATTCATGAATGGTTAATCATTGAGATTGAATCTCATCGTGTCGTGGAGACGGTTGTCCGTACGTACGCACGAGCGATGATATCGTTCCCATGGTTGTGGAATTGTGTTTAAGTGTATGTATACTATTTAAGTATCAATATAACTCTATAATAATCATATATAGTTACTCCTTACACCATTATACCCATCCAATTAAGGTGGTGGTGGAAAATAGATTACACCACGGCGTGGAGACGGTATTCCGTACGTTCGCACGTGCGGTGATTTCCTTTTCCGTAGGATGGATAGAAGGTTAATCATAGTTGTTTCATATTTATAATAACATATCAGTATATAATAAATATTGATGTTATTAATTTATCATGAAACAAATAATGAAGAAGAAGTTAAAGAAGAAAGAAATTGAAAAAGATCGGTAATGGATATTACCTCTTCTTTGAAACGCCTCTTTGAATCCTCCACTTATGGAACTATGATTGGTCTTTGAAGAAGACCAGGACCTCTAAGATTATTATAGGAAAGTTTAGAAGGGATTTTGGTAGGGGTTGGCCGAGCTTGAGTGCTCAAATTGGTGTGAGGAGGAGGGGGAGGAGGTGCCCTTTTATAAGGGAGGAGAGGGGCACCTTAGGAATATCTCAAAATATTCTTTTATATTAAAGTCAAAACTGGTTTATAATGGTTCCAAAGGGTCTTATTTAGAAGCTAAAGTGGGGATGGGTCGAAATCCTATCAACCAATAGGATTTAGACATGTTTAGGGTATTATTTTAACCTTATCAATTAGATTTAACTCTAAGTTAAATAATTTAACTTTTACCGTGTCTTTTTGTTTTCTTTCTCTATATGGTTAATACAGTTACTATAACATGCCAAACGAACCCCAAATTGTTTATTATTAATATATATATCCTTATCTAAGTCATTTTGCCGAACCTTAGATTTTTAAAAATAAAATAACAATTAATAATATAATATTTTATTTAAAAACTATTTAGTGTCAATTTTGACACTATTTGATATATGATTTTTGTGAAAGTCATAACAGAATTATATGTTAGAACCAAGTTGATTAAATCAACACTAATATATCATAGTAACCTATAAAATTAGTGTAATTCATAAAAAGGATCAAATTAAAATTATTTTGGTATTTATAACATCAATTATGTCAATATTTCATTAATAAGATAATTAAAGCATCATCTTTGTGTCATAAATAAATTATATTATTTGATCTCCAAAAATTACAAATAAAATACCATTATGTAGGAAAGCATTTTAGATTTCTAATGAATATTTATAGTAGAATTTATATTATGTATAACCTCATATTAAAAATGTTTTAGTAAATAAACGTTGATTTTAACTCTTTTTACTCTTCTTTGAATTAAATAATAATAAATGTCCTAATCTAATCCAAGTGGGCCTAAATTATAATATTTTACACATAAGGTTGTTTTTGGTCGAGATACACTTGTGAAATTGGATTAGGACATGTGTTAGGGTAATATTAATATCATTTTTACCCTTAATTACCATATTTACTTTTAACCGTGGTAAATAAAAGTAAAAAGTTACTATTCACCAAAAAAAATTTCATCTTATTGAACCTCATTTTACTTACTAACATCAACTGTGTCTCTCGGATTTTTGAAATTCCATTCACAGAAGCAGTAAAATTATGATTTATAAAGAAATTAATTTTTTTAACTACCACTTAGTAGTTTCACTATTCATCAAAAATTGATGTTTTTCAGAACAATGCCAAAATTTCATCATAAGCTATATTTCATATTCCGAATTCAAAAATGAAGTCTATTTTACCAAATTCACATCATAGAAGTTGCATTAATTAATTTTATAATTAAATCCCGCTGTTAAAACAAATAGTGTGTTTTTAAGAAACAATATCTATCAAAAGACTGACACTTGTTTATGTCTGGTTTAAATGTGAAATTATATCCAATGACCAACATTGTATTAAATTGTAAAAATATATATTCTAAATATACTTTAAAACCACTCAAATTAATAATTTATCACTATTAATTATTTTGATTAAAAAATATTGTTTTTAATTATAATTTAGTAATTTTCACTATTCATCAGAATATGAAAGTTATCCGAAAAGTACCAAAATTTCACCTTAAGCTAAATTCGATAATCCGAATCCATAAATGAAGTCCATTTTGAGAGTTAAAATTTCTATAATTTTAAAAGGTGGTTATTACTATTCATAACGGCTAGTTATAATAATATTTTAATACCATATCGTTGTTTAGTGAAACTCGGTATTGCGTAATACACACGCTATCGAGGAAGGTCGCGATTGCGTGTAATGCAAGGAAAGTCAAGGATGTCTGTTGTGAAAACTCATTTTGGTGTAGCGTACAACACAAGACATTAATAAAATTAAAAAAAGAATATTTTTCATAAAATCTTGGGCTGTTACAATGATATTGAGAACAAGAGTCCAAAATGACATTGGTAAGATGTTGATAGTAAAAGTGGAAATTACACCATCATCTCTAGAATAATATTCTTGATATAATAGTTATTTTTATAAATAAATTATATATTTAAATAAAACTGATAGTTATATTTTTCTAAAAATGATCTATATAATAATCATGGAGACTGTTAGTCATACATATACATGCATAACATTTCCATTTTTCAATTACTAATTTTCAAAGAAGATAAGTATAATATTACCATTAAATAATTATCATAATATCATTAATATCATATTAAAATTTTTATTATTATATATATATTATCAATGTGATGTGGTGATAATAAATGATTTCATCTATTCATGGTGGTGATTGTTAACACGTATGCAAGAACGATGATATCATTTTAATGTGCGTTGAAAGGTAAAACGTAAATTCCGTGTTATTTTTAGTAATTTTAAATATTTCATTAATATAATATGTAAAAATTATTTTCATCATTATAAGTCATCTTGATAGACAGTGATGGAATGATAATTATATCTATTTACAAGTTGGTTTTCCGTCATACACTGGGATAATAAATTATTTTCCAGTTTGATTAAATTTTTGACGAGTTTTATTTTTAATATTAAATAATAAAATCTTGGTATATTTTGGGTGCTGTGATTTCTTATTTCATCCTACATTAAAAAGATTTTATGCATATGTAAGAAGATATAAAATTTAAATAATTTATTAATACAATTCCTCTTCATCAGACAATCTCATTTTCTCAACACCATAGGTACACTAAGGGTGTTGTTATGCCTAAACTTAGAGCAATAAAATGAGAAGAGGGGTGATAAGAATTTATTTTTGTTGATTTATTCATTACCAAAAATGTTATTTTGTTTTAAAAATATAGAATAATTAAATATCATTTATATAATTTATAGATTTTTTAAATATTTTTTAATACTTTTTATATAGCGTTAACAGTTTTTTAATCTTATTAACTCATACTCTGATATGAGGTAATTTAAACATTGGGGGTTAACATAATTATTATTAAATACCACATAAAAGGGAGATGGATCAATGATGATATTTAAACGATACAAAAATTATTTGGTGGAATTTTTAATTTGGAAATATTTTATATAATATATTAAAATATTATTTGTTTTAAAACATCATTATTTTCAATTGTGACAATTTTCATTACATGAATTTCTAAAAATTTAATAACTACTAGTTAAATTCCAAAAATTCATCTCAAACAACACTAAGACGTACATGAAACAAATAATTTTTTTTCTGACTTTAATTATATTATTTATATTTTTGTCAAATTTTCTAATATCATTTAATTTGTTTTTTCGTTGATTACTCAATTACTAAATAATAATTGTGTAATCAATGAAGGTAATTATTTCTTTCCAAAAATTTTAAAAAATCGTAATGAAGGTTATCATTTTATCATTCAAAATTCTATTTATATTATAAAATATCTTCTAAATAAAAATATATTAAAAATTTCAGGTCCTAAACTCATTATGATGATGGAATGGATATAAGATCTCTAAAGATTCCATCCTGAAAATGAATTATATATAATAACCCATGTGTCCCTCCTTCGATAGGACCTAGAGTGGCGATCAACTCCAAGAATATAGAAATATCACCATTTTGGGAGGCATTACCATTTTATTGTAACCATGATCATTAAATAATTTGTATCAATGTCGAATAATGTAAGGAAACATTTATATAAAAAAACCAAAATCAATCACACATTCTTGGTTAACGTAAAAATACTATAAATACAATGAAAAAAATCCAAATTACGTACCAAAATAAAACAATGTGGCAAGAGAACAACCATTCCTAATATCCTTGTTTGTAAGGTCTAAAATAGTCAGCATTATCTCCCATGAAACTGAAAATTGTTTTATATAAATCTAGTGAGCATACAAGTAAACTCAGTAGGGAAAACCCAAATTCACCAGTGAATTTCTTGGAGAACTATAATAATGACCCTGTGAGAAAATAGTAAAAACTCAAAATCACCTAACATCGTATACTATCCACCCCAAACTAACCAAGAAACTCTCACCAAAAAACAAAAGTCATGTAATTTAAAATAGTAATCATATCAATATTTGGGTACCCCACACCACTTGCCATTGGTTAACTACTTATCCCTAACAACAAATGTCCTAACACAACCAAGCTCTTCCATAATTCCCACTGTTACTACCAGACCACAAACACATAGGTCACATACCACATCCTTTCTACAATCAGTCGAGCCACAAAAACATCACAGATCTCCAGAAAACACTTAGTAAAACTATCATGGCCCCATCTAGAAGAAACTTGGGAATTAATACACAAATAATCCTAAATACACCTGGGAATCCCACCTCAGCCACAATCATATAGGCCTCAAAACCACACCATAACCTAACCGACAAATCTTAGGCTACAATAAATCAAGTAATAATCCTCACACCATTAAATCCTACCCAAAGAGTCTTCAGTGATAAGTGACTAGAAGAAGGGGCATAAGAGCTAATAACCAGCCATCCATCCTACCATCTGGATATTGTTGAAGACACCTTCCACCAAACTAATGGGGGTGTTCGACATGTAGTTCTCAACATGTGTGTGTGTATTGAAATAACAAGGGTCTATATGTATATATATTTATAAGTACTGAAAACACATCTCAGCATATGGGTTTTAGAAAAAACTACTCAACCACACTATTAACCATTACTGCAACCTTTAAATGTATGTATCAAAACAAACAATGGTCACTTCCCAATTTGATAAGTGAAGGACACTTCACTGGATGACATAAATTGAAACATTACCAAGCCAATTCGTCTAAATATTGTTCATTTATCATTATCAATTCATTAATTTATTTTTTCCATCCATACCTGGGAAACTACCGAACACTGTATGCATTATAAGTAGAAGAAACCATAGAAATCACTTTAAAATATAAAAAATTAATGAATCTAATCTAACGCCCATTAATAATATAAGGAAGTCCGAAAAATCTTCGGGGAATTGGTAATTCAATGTAACACCATCCTTCTTCAACTTCATCCATTTTGAACCATCCATAAAGCCCCACAAAACAGAAATCACCACAACTAGTGAAACAAAACTCACCCAGCAAGTAGTCCCACTACACACTCCCCTTTCGTGGACACCCCTACCATAAATCACTAAATTCATACCACCCGTTACTTCCTCTGAACAAGAAACCCCCACCGCCAACAATCATCATTACTACCACACTCAGAACCCTGTGGTATAACAACACCACACCCAACACACATTATAAACATAACAAAAACACAACTCGATCTTGCATCCCCAATGTCCATCCACTACCCAGATACTGTCCCACAACATATCATTTTCATCTATTACACACTCAACTAATCTCTCATCCTGAGATACTATTAAACCACCCATACCATCTCATACTCAGAGCAACACTCCAAGACATAACACCATAAGAACATCAAAGACAAAAGTTTGAACAGAACCGGACCCATCACATTTACACACCAACAAGACATGGTTTATTGATATATAAAAAACACTCATTCTTTAATTCCACTTGATAAAATATTGATGATGAAATATAAAGGATTGATCCAATGGAATCCATTTATTTAACCGAATATATGTGATAAACTAGATTTCAATTATGGTATTAATGATTCAAAAATAATATAGGTGAACAAATAATGGCAACCAACAACTGTTATTTTAAGAGGGAATACATCCCATACAAAACGAGGATAACATATAAAATAGTGCAGTAATAATCCTCCTATGAACTTATTATGTTTTAAATATTATTACCTTTGTTAAATTGGTTTCACCAATAATCACAAGAGGATATATTACACCCACCCCACATGAAACAAAATTAAAAGGGAGATGAAGGGATCACTACCTAGAATGACATATGATAAACAATTCTTCCTTGTGAAAAAATATGGGGCTACACATGAAACATGAGACTCCATTGAAAACTGAATATGAAAGCCAAAACATCATACACGACTTCATGTGGAAGAATGAAACTCGGGAAGCTCGATATCTAGAAATGTGAAATTCTGAATGTTGATATATTTTCTTACAAGGGGAAGATCCTATATTAGTGGGATGAAATGGCCATTAATGTTAGATCATAATCAAGAGAGGGTTGTTTGAATATCAAAGAATGATTTAGAGTTTTATGAGTCAAATAAAACTAGAAATGGCCCAAAAACTAATTAAATAAATCAGTTAACACATTTAACATCAAAGGAAGCATCATAGTGGAGAATGTGGAAAAAGATATGAAAATTGGAAATGAATCATTGATGTGTGATTCAACAACATGATTCACTGAATGTAAGTCATCGATACCAGAATCACTGATGCTATTCACCGATATGACTCCACATTTCCACTCAGTGATGCTCGTTCTACCCACCCTCGACCTATGGATCCCTAGACCAATCGATGCCCATCCTATCGATGCCTTGAGTCACTGATGCCCTAATTTACCGAATCCCTCATTCATGGATGTCCTGAGTCACTAACTCTCTGATACACTGTCGTTGAGCTACCAATGTCAGCTACAAATACCATATACCGACACTATATCATTGGCATGAATCATTGACACCTGACTCAGCAATCGAAAAAACTAGAATTTATAAAACTAATGAAATGTGGTGCCATGGCAACCTAAAACACCCCAAATTTAAGAACCCAGATTAACTGTTCAGGTATGATTTTATTTTTTCTGCAATTTTTCAGAAAATAAGAGTTTTTTGAAATTTTTTATGTACACGTTGTGTTTTTTATGAGTACACATCGTTTACCCAATCACCACTGGTAGTTGTGTGTTGGCCATGTAGCAGCATTACACATGCCCATGTGGGATGACCTAGAGGCCGCCTAAAGAGGAGTACAGAAATGGGGAGAACAAGCTGTGTATTTGGTTTTGTTTTCTTGAAAAGAACTGGGGACGCGTCTGACGGACAGAACTGTCTCCTTCTCAACCAAGTTCGTCCAAGAGTACCATGAAGTCGCAGATCTTTGACGAGCTCCCAGTCGAGCATCCTTCCTCTTAATCAAATACAGACAGTTGCATTGTAATTGCATCAGTGAGTTCTGTCTTATCCTTGAGCACCATCCCTAGATTTCTCTTCATTCTTGAGTTTTTGTGGGTAGAATGTTTTAAATTTTTTCATAGATATACGGTGTTATATGGTGATTCAACCCTCTTGGATCAATTATGACTATCTTCCAACACCGAGGTAGGTGGTTTGTTCCTTTCTACAAAATTTCTTTGAGTTTTATGTTCAAATGTTTCAAATACCCATGAACGGGGTATTGCGCGGTTACCGTTTCAGCCATATTGTTTATCTTCTATGTTGGTATGCTTGAGTAGATGATTAGTGATTGTGAATAGGGTGAATTATTGTTCTTTGGTTCTATTTAACTTGCATGTTTTCCCTATTTGGACCTCTATGTCATTATTGTCTATTAGGCTATTGTTTACATTCTCATGCCTATTATTGTAAGATGGTGTGACTGTTGATCTATTTTGTTGTTGTGCTATAAAATTCTAACCTTGTAGTTCTTGAGGTTTATCATTGCTTTTATGGGCTGATAAACATGCTTGACATACACATGGCCATGAGAAACTAGTGTATATACCATATAGAGAATGGACTTTGAGGGCATCTCTAGAGCATCTGTTTTACTTACGATGTGAGACCACATGGAGAATTGACATTGAGTGCTTCCCCAGAGTTCCTCGACGTGTGCCATAGGGGGGATGAAATTTTTTTTGATTCCTGGGAGTGCCTTCAGTTCCATTACAAGACAATATGGGGAATTGACAATGAGTGGTTCCTCAGACAGTCTATGATTAAGTTAAACCAGAGGGTTGTTTTTACTTGTTATGCTGGACCAGAGGGGAAAGGTTGTGAGTACTTCCTAGATGGATACCTTGTGTTTAGCTTCTTGCTTATGTTGTGGGGTAGGCCCATAGGGGATTGGCTATGTGTACTTCCTAGAGGGTTACTTTTGTGTTTATCTGATTTGATTAGTTGTTGCATGTTGGGTGATAATATGAATTCATTGAAATTTGGACTGTTTACTGCTGATTACATCATTATTTTACCGTCGTCTATATTTTTACCTATCACATATTCACTGAATATTAGGCACATATCTCGTGGTGGTGGCCTATTATGATTTAGTCTGACATGATGTCTCGACCATACTTTTTGTCCCAAATAGATTATATTGTTGTATGTCTAGATAAGTTTAGGCTCCCTAAACATCAGGTACTTGTCTTACTGTAGAGCTAGAGATCATGTGACCAAGCTATGTATTGTGATGCTGAGGAGTTTATTTCCATTCCTTTAAACTTTGGTTTATTTCAGTTGAATTCCAGCATTGTGACACGTTTGGTAGTTTTCCTAGACATATGTATCATACATCATTTTATATATGTTCTTTAGTTTATAATCTCATTTTTCTACTATATGCCTTTATTACTAATTCTGATGTTGTATGTATTAGTTTACATCTGATTTGTACTCTTCTAAGGAGGGCATCGTTTCCCCACTATCACAGCCAAGGCCCTAACTGCTAGTATGCAGCCTCTGGTGTTTGGGAAAATTCACATGAGGCCATGCGACCAACCAGGTATGGGGCGCCTTTTGATGGAATCCAGAACCAGGACGTTACAAAGTGGAATAAAATGATTTATTTTCACTAGAATTGATGTTTAGAGAATTTATTATGTTATTGGATGGAATTTCTACTTGGTTACAAGTTGTGCCCACGAGTATCTATCCCATGTACATGGAAAAGGAAATCTACCTCGTTAATTGCAGTTTTGTTTTGTTTTGCAATAATCACATTTGATTTGATTTCACCATGAGTGATTC
Source organism: Viscum album (assembly GCA_963277665.1). Taxonomy (NCBI): domain Eukaryota; kingdom Viridiplantae; phylum Streptophyta; class Magnoliopsida; order Santalales; family Viscaceae; genus Viscum; species Viscum album. The sequence continues at coordinate 1,842,975,247 of OY728156.1, forward strand.
ATATGATTTTTGATGTTATTGTTGTTGTTATTGTGGTTCTATTTCTATTGCAACCCGATTAGAGGAGGGTATGCCATCTCATACATCATTTAAGCACTTACGAGAAATCACACGTCATATATTTTTGAAATTCCATCTAGGAACAATTAGTGATTTCATGTTGTTCTAATTGATGATGTGTAAAATATGCAAGAGAGTTTTGATCTTTTCCTTAATAAATATACATGTAGTTTGATAGGGTTTTGATTTTTGTAGAGATTTGTTTGAATGGATGCCAATATTTTGTTATTGGGGTGTTATTGTCCCTCATCAACCGGAATTTGTTGGATCATTTCCCATTTTTCCACGAAATAATGTGTAAAAGATTCCAAACATTGATTCACAACGATTATGGGCCCTCACATATTGGAATTTGGCATTTTCAATGCTTTTTTCATAGTTTTTTGGTTTCCGGAGTAGTTTATGGGGTTTACTGGCTAGGAAAAACCTAAAATACATGTCATGTAATGTTATGTACATGCCATGTGTTCTTATATTTGGGAATAAACAATTTTTTTAGTACACGCTGTGTAGTCTCTAACCGTGTCATAGGACGTGGGAGCAGAGAAATTAGATGGGGAATGTCTAGTGGGAACACACCATGTACTAGTAAAACATACTGTGTATTGTCGACCATATGTCCGCCTGTGTAACTAACAACACGGATGGATAAACCATGATATATACATGTCGTGTCCACATTGAACAAGATGTGTACACTGACCTAGGTACCCAGACGTGTAACGTACAACTCAGGATGGTTTTATCCCTTCTCATACATGTCGTATCCATATGGAAGATGTCGTGTTGTGTGAGCTGTGTGTCAGGTCGTGTCACTAATAACACTATCTAGGTGAATCATGCCTAGTACACAAGGTTTCTCTCCTGAACACACCGGGTAGTCTTGTCCGAGGAGAGCCATTTTCGTATCCATGTAGAATAACCTGGCCCTGGAAAGTGGATTCAAGTAAACATCATGTGTTAAGACAACACATTGTGTTTTTGGGGTGTTACACGACCAGTTTAGGTAGGTGTACACACCCATGTGAATGACTTTAGGGAACACGCCATGTAGGAATTGTACACGCCGTGTAGTATTATTTTGTAAAAATTGAATTTTTTCTTCCTCTTTATCCACTGGTACAATTCATTGTTTTCTGTCCTTGAAAATCATGATCTATGGTGAATGTATGACCATGAAAAGACATGCCACCGAGACATCCTCAAGTCGTACACTAGTTTCCAGGAAGTGATCAGACACCAGACATGGCTGATGAGGGACCACCTACAGATCCCCCAGTTGTACCAGCCTTGGCACTAGTCGTTGTACCTGGCCTATGTGATGATGCACAGTTCAGTGAGGGATTTCTAAGGATGATGAAAACCTTTCAGGTAGCGCTGACACCTACCCCATCGATGGCTAATTTGACGTTGGTATTCCAGCAACAGCATCCTCATACTTTCTCAAGGTAAGGAGGACCTCGTGATGAAGAGTCCTTGATAGAATACATGATAACGAACATTGAAAATATAGATATGAATCCAGAGAGGAAGTTCAATCCCTCTACCTATGTGCTTCGAGACTCTGCCAAGAGGTGGTGGGATGCGATCTCACAGGAGGGATTCCATATAGTTATGGTGTGGGATGAGTTTTAGTGCATCGTTTTTACTACTTCTATTTGGAGGCCTTGAGGGCCGATGGAGTCGGAGAGTTAATGAGTCTGGGCCATGGTACTCTTTCTGTTATGGATTATTCCTCCTACTTGACCGATCTATAGTGCTTCATGCCAATTCTAGGAGTTGATCACTTGTTCATGGAAAGGATGTTTGAGGATGGTCTGAGACACAACATCTGGTAACAGGTGAACATCTTCTAGTTGACTTCAATCACTTCTATAGTCAACTGAGCACTCATCACAGAGAGAAATCAGAGGTATTTTGGAGGTGTAATCTAGGGAAGCTCTACATCATGTGTTAGTATTACTCCTACTGAAAGCAGGAAGCTGTGCATGGAGTCTTCATGAAACGATCTGAGGAAGTGAAACACTACTTATGGTAGCTAGGTGTTGTGCTAAATGTGTGGAAATTGTAGGAATATGAGAACACATTGCCTGAGAGACCCAATTGAGTGTCGATCATTCAGAAATATGGGTCATCTTCAGCGCTTTTGGCAGATCTTCTCTCCATCAGCTGGTTACATTGTCTCTTCTATGACTCCTTGTTCCGGAGCAGCACCACTAGTTTCTCACCAGTCTAGGAACATGATTTTTTAATACCATTCATATCGAGGTTGAGGTCATTGTCGTAGTATCCCGCTGGCCGATTAACATCAAAATCTGGTTGGATCAGCTCAGAGTGGTCAGATAGGGTCACATGGCCGCGGTACATGCTATAAATTTGTAGTGGAACAGACCCAGTAGAAGTAGGATCTCAGGAATTCAAATGTGTTAGGTACAATCATAGTATCCTAAGTTATATATTTTACTCATTTTGATACATGGGCTTCCCATAGCTTTATATATGTTTCATTCATGGAGAGCGTTGGTTTTTTCATGTTTTCTTCTACTGGTATCTTGGTTCTAGACACTCTGTTGGGGACTAGAATGGATATTGTATTTCAGTGTAGATAGTTCCCCTACAAGTTGGTGGGTGTCACATTTTATGGGTCCTCTATGTCCTTGATATGATTGTATATGAGGTCATTCTCGGCATGGACTGGCTAGATCTCTTCCAGGCAGTCTTCGACTGTTACCTTCGCAGGGTGAGTTTCATATCAATAGTGGGTGGATCCTTTCTTTAAGGGTAAATGGGATATCCAAGTGAGAAGGGCGGGTCCAGAGCATCATGGGATAGAGGAGTTACAACCAAGATTTCTAGTATATATCTAGATGACTAGGGGAATTAATAGTTAAACATTCCTTCAGTGGTGGATCTTTTTAGAGATGTTGTTCCATAGGAATTTTCTGGTTTGCCTCCTGAGTGTGAGGTATAATTCTCGATTGATCTTCTGCTAGGAGAGACATCAATGTCTATTCCTCCCTATAGGATGGCTACACCTGAGTTGCAGGAGCCCAAGAAACATTTGGAGGAGTTGTAGTCCAAGGGGTTCATCAGTCCCAATACTTCTCCTTAGAGTTCGCTTCTCCTATTTTAGAAGAATGCAGAGGGTTCCCTCAAGATTTTTGTGGACTATCAGATGTTAAACTTGATAACACTAAAGAACTGATATCCCTTGCATAGTATTGATGATCTCTTTGATCAGCTTCAAATATCCCGGGTGTTCTCGATGAATGAAATAAGGTCTGATTATCATCATTTACGCATTAGATCATCAGATATATCCCTTAAAACTTTCTGGAGTACGTATGGACTATACGATTATATGGTTATGCCATTTGGTCTCATGAATGCGCTAGTATTTTTAATGGAACTGATGAACCGATTGATCTATCCATACATGGATTTATTCGTGGTGGTCTTTGTGGATGATATCTTGTTGTACTCTCACACTCGACACGACCATTCTATCCATATTGAGATCCTTCTAAGTACACTGGGAGAGCATCTATAATATGATGATCTCTCAAAGATCCAATTTTGGACGGATAAGATTCATTTCTTGGGTCATATTATAACAGAGGAAGGATTATCAGTAGACCCAATGAAATCGAGAGCTATAGTTTTTTAGGAGAATCCAAAGAGCATTTTTGAGGTTCAAAGTTTTGTAGTGCTTGGTGGATACTACAAATGTTTCATACAAAACTTTTCTCACATGACAGCATTGATAACTGGTCTGACTACGAAGGGTGTGAAGTTCTTGTGGTCAAATTCTAGTGAGTCATCCATTCATGAGTTTAAAGGGGTTTGACATCATCACCTATACTAGTCTTGATAGAGATAATAAAGAGCTATACTATTTATTATGATGCATCAGGTATCGGGCTAGGAGTTGTGCTTATGCCAGGATATGGAGTTGTTGTGCACGGGTCTCAGTGGTTGGGGCCAGATTATAGGAATTACACAACGCATGATCTTGAGTTACCAGCTGTTGTTCATTCACAACATTGTTGGTGACATTATCTTCTTGGGATATAATTTTTTGGTTTTCAATGACCAAAAAAGTATTAAGTACATCTTCAATAAGAGTGATCTAAATTTGAGATGGCGCAAGTGGGTTAAGTACCTAAATTTTTTTGACTTTGAGCTAGCCTACACTCCTATGAATGGAAATGATGTGGCCGATGTGTTGAGCAGGAAGACTCACATATAAGCAGTTTGGGAGGCAAAAAGTGAGTGGAAGCATACGACTCTGTTCTCTGAGATGAATTTGGAAGTGCATGACAGATAGGGGAAGACTTTTCTATATTCTGTAGCTATTACATCTAATCTTCTTGATCGAGTTTGGACGAGGCAGCTATCATATTCGTAAGGGCTTGTCTTAAGATAAAGTGTGTTAGGGGAGTACACTATTCCTAGATGGACCTAAGGCAAGAATGAGATCTTCCATTTCCCGGAGCACGTATGGGTGCTGTAAGATATACGCGAGGAGCTGATGTGGGACATTCAATCCTCAGTTTGGGCAGTTCATCCTGGCATCACGAAGAAGTATCGTGAGATACACCATCATCATTGGTGTCCAGGTATGAAGAGGGATGTTTCTGGTTTTATCATTATGTGTTCCACTTGTCAGCATTTGAAGGAAGAGCAAAAAAGACCATCATATATTTTACAGCAGTTTTCCCATTCTCAAGTGGATGTAGAATGATTTTTCGATGGACATCATGACCAGTTTCCCATGTTCGGCTCGATGGAATGACGCAGTTTGGGTTTTCATTGATAGTCTCATGAAGTTTATTTCACTTCTTGCCGATCAAGGAAACATTCAGTGTTGATGAGTTGGGATGGTTGTAAATCCATGAGATTGTACGTATTCATGGATTACTACGTTCCATTTTTTCATACAAGGATACATGTTTTACTTCTCTGGTATATAATGGGATTTTTAAGGATTTTGGTACATAGATACTTTTGAGTACAACTTTACACCCCCCAGATGGATGGCTAGTTCAAGTGTATGATTCAGGTGCTTCATGATATGCTCGGAGCATGCATTTTGGATTATAGTGGTTCTTGGGAGAAGAAAATAATTCTTGTAGAGTTTTCCTACTACAATAGTTTTCAATCTACTATTTAGATGGAACCTTATGAGTCTTTGTATGGTAGGCTATGCATATCAGCATTATGTTTGGTGGTGGCAGGAGAGGTAGCTTTTCTAGGACCACATCTTTTTCTGGATACCACATAGCAGATAGAGTTGATTCAAAAGAGGATGGCTACTGCATAGTCTTGACAGCTGTCTTATGCTGATCTGGGGAGATGACCTCTAGAGTTCGAGGCCAGGGATCATGTTTTCTTTTTTCTCTCACTCAGGTTGTGAAACAAGAGGATTAAAAGGCATGGTAAGCTTTCTATGATGTACGTCTGGTTGTTCGAGGGTTTTGAGAGAATTGGTCTCATTCCCTACCGATGATAATTACCTCAGAGGCACCGAGCGATGCAAGATGTTTTCCACGTTTCACAGCTTTGACGTTACTTTTCAGACCCATCTCATGTTTTCTAACCAGAAGAGGTTTATTTGGAAGTGGACGCAACATTCGAGGAGAACCATATCCAGATTTTTGATAAATGTACGAAGGTTCTCCATGTTTGGTCTGTTCCTCTGACATGTGTTTTATGAAATCACGAGTGAGTATGTGACAGTACTTGGTAGAGGGAGGCTGATTTACGATAGCAGTGGCCGGATCTGTTCTTGGTTTCTTCATCTACGCCACCTTTATATGGAATTTTGGGGATAATGTTCTTTTAGTGGATATGTTTGTAAGAACCTGGGTCATCTATTCATGAATGTTTTTCTTTTTTCTAGTGTTTTTTAGTAAAGAGGAGTTTTTGGGAATTTTAAAAGTACATACTGTGTACTTTATGAGTAAAATCCATGTACTCAGTTACAGGGGGTAGCCATGTGCTGTCCATGATGCAGCCATGCACATGGTAATGTGGGATGACATAGAGGCCACCTAAAGCAGTGTATGGAAACGTTGATTACACTAATTTTACATTAAAATTACACACAGTGTATTTTGTTTTTTTCTTTAAACTCACTCGGGTCGCGTCTGATGGACATAATCGTATCCTTCTCAACCTTTTTCATCTGAGAGTGTCAAGATGCCGCGAATCACTGATGAGCCACTATTCAAACCTCCATCCTATGAATCAAACACCTACTATCGCATTGGAATTTCATCAGTGAGTTATCTCTTCTCCTAGAGTAGCATCCCTTGATTTCTCCTCGTTTTTAGTTATAATATGTTGAATGTTTAATACGTTTTCATAGATATATGGAGTTATAAGGTGATTCATGCCTCGTGGTTCATGTATATTGATCTCCCAACACCGAGATATGTGTTTTGTTCATTTATGTGTAAATTCATTGAGTTTTCTGTGCAAAATTTTCCAATACCCATGAACAGGGTATTTCATGTTTACCGTTTCAGCCCGATTGTATCTATGCTATGCTGGGGTGCCTGAGCTGATGGTTATTGATTGTGAATATAGTGAATTTTTGTGCTTTGGATATATTTCCCATGCATATTTTCCTTTTTGGATCTTTGGGTGTTAATTTCCTATTTGGGTGCTGTTTACATTCCCATGACTAGTATTATTGGATGGTGTGAGTGTTGTGCTGTTATGTTGTTCTGCTGTAGAATTATATCCAAGTAGTTCATGAGGATTACCACAGACGTTACACACATCGAAACATGGTTGACTTACCCAGGGCCATGAGAACTTGGAGTATTGACCATAGGGAGAATGGCTGTTGAGGGCTTCCCCAAAGTGTCTATTTTACTCATGACGTGAGACCACAGTGGGAATTGACGTTGAGTGCCTAACCATAGTGTCTGTAGTTCCTCTATGTGGGACATAGGGGGATTGAGATGTTGAGAGATTCCCTAGAGCGCTATTCGTTCTGTTACAAGACTATAGTGCGAATTGACGGGGAGTGCTTCCTTGGAGAGATTATGCATTAGCTGAACCATAGGGTTCTGTGTACATGATAGGTAGCACTAGAGGGGATAGGCAGTGAGTGATTCACAAAAGGTTACCTTCTGTTTAGCATCTTTCTTGTGTTGATGGGTAGGACCAGAGGGGATAGGTTGTTGGTACTTCAAATAGGGTTTCATGTTATGTTTCTCTGATTTTATTAGCTGTTTCATGTTGGGTGGTAATATGAATACATTGAACTATGAAATTTTTACTAGTGAGTACATCCTTGTTTTACTATCTTTTGCATTATTACCTTCCATATATTCACTAACTTTTAGGCTCAAATATAGTTGTGGTGGCCTATTGGGATTTAGTCTCACACCCAGTTTGGTCCATGCTTTTGGTCCCAAACAGATTATATTGTTGCAGGTATAGATAAGGGAATGCACTTTCTACTTTAGGAACATGATTTGCTATGGATCTGGAGAGAATGGGACCATTCTATGGCTTGTGATGCAGAGGAAATTATCTGATTTCTTTTATACAATTTCTTATTTCTATTGAATACTAGAATTGTGACTTGTTTTGATGTTTCCATAGACATATGTATCATTGATTATTTTATATAAGTTGTCCAGTTTATAATCCCAGTTTTCTACTGTATGTGATTATTAATACATCCTTTCATGTATGTATTTTGTTTACTTCTTATGTTTACTCTTCCAACGAGGGCATAGTTCCCACGCCATCACACCCATGGCCCTCGCTGCTAGTCGACAGCCTCTGGCGTTTAGGGAAATGTACTTGAGGCCATGTGAACAATAGGGTATGGGGCACCTCTGGGTGGCTTCCAGAATTGGGATGTTACACCAAACACATTATTTTGACAATGTAATTGACCGGGGTGGTCCTAGAAAATACATACAATACTCTCAGAAAATTCTCACCCTCGAGAATTCAAAACGAACCTATAAGAATGAGGGGTCCAAACAACAACCCCGTAAGATACCTCTCAATGATTTACCACTATGTATTTTTTAATGGCTGGAGTGAAGCCTTTACATCCAATAACAACTTCTCCCACTTCTACTAATCCAAAAAACTACATGATGCCCCAAACATGAATAATCTATACTAACATAAGATGTAGGTAATTTATTCCTCCATGTCATGATATTATTCGCTATGGGCGGAAATGACTCACCCACATGAGTTTAATAACATATGAATTAGTGTATATTATTTAAGAATATAGTCCATCACATTACACTTGTCAAGATATCATTACACATTAAAAAACAAGAAAACAACTCATATTATTGATAAAAATATTCATGCACTACATCAAAATGAAAAAATCATGAGAGAAACTATAAACAACACCACGTACTGGGGAAAAATTAGTTATTCTTACTCTTAAGTAATCTCCTCCATGACACTATGAATCCGCGATACAAAAACTAGAGGAATGTTTCATCCACAGAGCACCTTTTACTGACGTTCATGGATCTCTACTGGCCACTCCACGAATGTAGTGCCATCTCGGATTCCCAACTCTCCCCAATCGGTGAAAAGGGGTCATTATGAATTTATCAATAAAGATGGGAGATATGAAAGAGTGGATCCATTCAAAAAATGGTGGTAACATCAACTGGTATTCTACCCCACCAACTTGTTCTAACACCTTGAAATGTCTGCTAAACCTTGGAGAAAACATACACACTCTATCGAACCTCCTCTTCCTATGCCATGGGGAAATGTTCAACAACACATAATCCCAAACCTCAAATTCCATGGTCATTATACTATAGGCAGAAAACATCTTATGTCATCCCATTTCTTTTTTGAAACTCACATGGACATGTTGCATGTTCTCCATAAAACATTGTACCATGAATGGACCATGTACAACATCCTCCAAAACATCTATCCTGCACAATGGTGAATGACATTGTCTTCCATATAATGAATCAAATAGAGTTATTCCAATTGAAGAGTGATATATATTATTTTAATTATACCCTACCATGGGAAAATGCTTTCTTTCAGGCCTACTAAAGTCTAGAACATGTTCCCACAACATGTAATCTTATTTCTTGATGGTCCTCTCTTTTGTCACATCCTTCTGAGGGTGGAAAGCAGTTTTGAGGCCTAACTAAGTGATAATTGCATGCATTGTTCCCCTATAGACTCGCGATGTAAAATGTGCATCCCTAATCAAGGAACATCAAACATCCTCACCAACTCATACACATTGTTCTGCGTAAGGAATCTAGGTTTCCGGACACATGGATTACTAAGAATTGAGCTAATTTCATCATGTGATCCCTCACTATCGAAATTTGATTGCATCCTCCCTTAGGCATGTGAAACTGAGTGAAAAAAATCATTGATATTTCTCCAACATATTCTCATGGGAATATAAGGAATTCAACAAGCCATCAGAACCATGATGCTTAGAATTTTACTATTAGCACAATTGAAACTTTTCTACCCTGTTTTTCATCACTCGCTCCATTTTGGGCCACCAAAGGTGTTCCCTTAGGATGTGGTACTTCTTGGAAATCCCTGGGTGTAACACTATGGGTAAGAGATGAAACTCATAGGGAAATCCCTCTTACATCACATTGGGAATAAAAATCATCCCATTGTAGAATGTATGATTATAACCTTCATCCAACCTTTTTTCTGGAGCGTCTCCCCAGCCTAAGAAATAATGCATTACATCATCCTCTAATTCAAACAATTGAGCCTCTATTTCCTTATACCTCTTATATGAGTGAACTGTCATCTAAAATAGATAGCCTCTTCCTCTATTCATTCCAAAAAATTCTTACAAGGAAGACAACTCCCCTATTTCTATCAAATTGTCAATTGATTCCCAAACCACATCTATATGTGACTTCGTTCTAAAATCAGCAGCCCCAACATTCTCCTTGCCTAATCTATCTGAGATCTAAAAATTAAAATCATGTTGAATGTCTATCCACCTCACTCCCGTATGTTCAAATATAACTTGGAAAAGTAGTTACTCAATATCTTCTGATCCGTGGAGACCATAATGTACTTCCCAATAAGGTAATGTCGCCACAAATTTGGTTCCAAACAACCACTATATGTTGATGATCATGGGAGAAATATTTATGTTCATGGGGATGCAGCATCTTAGATTTATAATATATCACTCCTGGTTGTTGTATTAGCACACACCCCAAGACATGATGTGAATCACCACAAAACACCTCGAACATAACCCTCATAGAATCATGAGCACTATAATTCCATCCATCATCCCCTTCAGATAGTTAAACACAGTCTAAAACTAATTTCCAAATACAAAGTCATGTCCATTTGTATTTAGATCCATCAACAGGGCTATAAATCGGGAGAAATAAAATTATATTCTTTTGTAGTGTCCTTTTAGACCGATAAAACTGCAAACCTCTATGATATATTTTTGTTATGCCAATGAAACTACTTCATAAACCTTCAATGAGTACACTTCTACCCCCTACCGTGATACATCGCGTCCATCTAAGTGGACCCCTTGAGTCCCAAACATGCACATGGAAAACTTTCCATAGAGGTGGTGGTAATGAAGGGCATCTAGGACTGTTCTCAAAGACTTCATATGCTCCTCCTCTAACTTTGAGTGTATCAATGTGTCACCAATGATGTCGAAGACAACGTGTTACAAGATCTCATGAATGAAAGAGTTACAAATCCCCATGAACATGGTTGGTAGATTCATAACAAAGAATGAAATAATGACAAACTCGATGTTCCCCACCCTACACCTGAAAGAATTCTTCAAGCATTCACACACCATCACACTTAACTAGTTATACATAGACAATATATCGATCATAGAGAACCAATATAAATTTCATAGCGGGTTTAAAAGAACATCTATCATCAAGGGACGGTAATTACTATTGACTATTACCTGATTCAGTTTCTATTATTCTATGCACAGGCTCAGACCACCATCTTCCTTCATCACAAACAAGACCAGAGCACCCCATGATGACACAATGGGTAGTATAAATCCACTCTTCAACATATCTATAATATAAATCTGAACCACCAAAATACAAAGTCTAACATCCGATAAGGGGCCATCGAGATCAGATGAGCAGTATGATGTATGTATATCTAGAAATTAACATCATTATGAGGTGGTAAAGTCACAACCACCATGGGGAAAACATCCATAAACACTCCAAAAACTCATATAACCTCCACCATCTCAGCATAAACTAATTGAACAAAATGTTTTGAAAATAAGGAATGAATATGATTCACACACCGACTACCCATTTTACAACACCACTCAACAATGAATGCTACACATTGAGCATCCAGGTCTGAAAACAAGACACATCTCCAAAATCAGTTGATAAAATATTTCACAGAGTACATCCATTCAATACCAAGGATGAAAATATAAATTTTCATCTACAATACTAAAAGTTCACTGTAGAACTGATGTTTTCCCTTCATCAGTCTACATCTACAAAAAACATCAATTAAGCCGGTCAAACCTCTTACCGATGTACGACAACACTAGGGGAATGGAAAGTCTCTCTATGTCCAGTCCCATAGCAAGTGATAGACCGAGTACAATAGCTAAATGGTATATAAGTAACTCCTAATAACATGTAGTTTAGAATTTATTTATGATTCGTTTTAATATCATTTTTTATTTTATTTTACTAAGAACACCCAAAAAAGTAGACAAGTCATCTTGATGTGTGTACCTTTCCTAGGTTCCATACGCCTTAGTTGGTGTAGCCCCACATGGTCGTTTGGTTAGCTCAATGTCCTATCATGATATCACGAGGGCCCTAATATCTTTTTTACGATCTGGTATTCCCTATCCTATATCTCATACCTAGATTTCATAACATTACTTTCTAACCATTCCATGCAATCCTCACTCTTCCTAACTTAAAACTCCATTATATCTCTCAACCATCAACCTATGATACCATTCTTCCATGAACCACGTTATTCAAGATGTGTGAAGTGATATAATAATGTTGCAACCAAACATCTATGATATGCAGGATAGATAATGACCCCTGATTCCAAACAAAAATAGGCCCTCGTGTGGCCAAAAACACTAATTGTATAAATATCTCTCAAAAATTTGAGGCATTTTATATTTTATAGTTACCAATATTGGGAGATTAGGCATATAAACATCAAACAAATCCACGAAACAAATATATAATGAATCCAAAATTCTTCCCACGTGCATTTTCAAAGTAAAAGTGCCACAAATACAATGAAGATCTCCAAAGTAAGTACCCAATTAAAACTATACAGCAACACAATAACCATCCACAATGTAAAATCTTGCGAGGTCCTTCCTGGTCCATATAATCTGCCATAAAACCTGAAAATGGTTTTATATATGTAGGATGATCATAAGAGTATACATAGTTGGGAAAACCCAAACTCACCCACGAAAAAGTGAGGGATGCATACTAATTACCTGGTGAAAAAATAACATAATCTCAAAAGCATATAATAGGGAATACTATCCACCCCACCGTTAACATTAATTGCTCTCCAAATAAAACATGTCAAATAATGCAAATTTTGTGCACATTCCTATTTGTGTACCCCACACCACATCCTAATGGTTCATTGGTCATCTAAAATGGTGAACGTATTGACACTACCACACTCTTGGATAAGCCTCACTCTCATAGCCTACCAAAAACACCTAGGGCACAGACTATATCCACCAACCCCCTTAAAAATAAATAGGAAAAAACCACATCACATATCACGCCCAAACACTTGGACCACAAATCACAACCCCATACCAAATACACCTATGAATCAACACACAACTCATCCTGAAGACACCGAGGTAGTACACCTCGCCCACAGACACCTGGACCTTAAAATCACACCACAACATACATGGGGAGTCTTGGGATACCTTTCATATGGTAATAAACCTCAATCCATTACATCATTTTACATGATTCATTAGATATAAGTGATTATAAGATGGATCAGTAGTGCCGTTAACTAGAAATTATTCCTCCCACCAGGATGTTGTGAATGAAACCCTCCCTCGTATGAATAGGGGTATTCAGCACATATTGTTCAACATAGGTGGGGTGAATATCGAAATGACCAGGAACAATATGTATATATATTTATAGGTACCAAACACTGTGCCCAACATTTTGGTTTCAAAAAAAAATTAGCATCTAACAAAACTACCCATTCTTCTACCTCTAAATCCTCATTTCAATACTAACGTTGTTCACTTCCCAATTCATTAAGTGAACGTTGCTTGATGAAAACAAAAAATTTAAAAAATCCCCTTATAATTAATTTAACCTATTGTTATTCTGAATTATAAATTCGTTTATTTATTTATTCCTTCTCTACTTGGGAAACTATGATACACTTCTTTCATTATAAGATGAAGTAACCATACCATCCAATGACAATGCCAAACAAGGAATGAAGAGAAAATGTGCATGAATATAGGATAACACCCATTTATAGTTTAATGGCCTCTGGATCCTCCAGTAAAAAGTCCCACCAAATTAAAATGATATTTCAACAACGTCGCCCCTCTCAAACCATTCTCGGTAGCCCTAATGCATGAGAATAACCAAAACATGTGAATCAAACCCCACCCAGCCTGAAGTCACAGTACACAATCACCTTTCATGGACACACCCAATATTATTCTTAAATGTCATTCTTCCAAATACATCTTTTCAAAAATATGAATCCCCAAAACTATTAATTACTACCACACTTCCTCACCCCACTGTGTAACAAAACCACACCCAACACACATCGAGAACATAAATTTAACACAACCTGATCCTGCAGCACCACTGCCCATCCACTACCCAGATGTAGTCCCACTACATAACAAGCTCATCCAATACAAAACCATCCAATCTGCCATCCAAAGATTTTGTTACACAACCCATACCACCACATAATCATAACCACACTCCTCGCCATATCACCACATGAACATAAAAAAATCACGACCGAACAAAACAAGACACAACCACACTAACTAGTTTGGGTTTATTCAAATTTAGAACAGACTCATAATTTAATTCCATCAAATAAAAAAAAGGTTATCTTGGAAAAGGCTCTATACTGGGGAATCCATTTTTTTAACTAAATATATGTGATTATCTAGATTCTAATTCTTGTGGATATGATTCAAAAATCATACAACAGTGCAAATAGAAACCACCGAAAATCCATGGTTTTCAAAATCCATACATCCCATAAAATACAAGGATGAAATATAAAATAGAGTGATCATCATCATATTACCAACACATTATTTATTAAAGTTTATTATCTTTCTCAAATTTGTTTCAACTGAATTCATAAGGTGACATAACTACACCCACCCCAAAAGACACACAATTATGAGAGGGACAAATGGATCCTTTCATGGAATGATGGATGTTAAAAAAAGACCTCTTGTAGACAAAATGCGGGGTCACACAAGGAGTAGGAGGATCCAAGGAAAATGAAATCTTCAGGATATAATACTTTACAAAATGTCATAGGGAAGAATAGCTCTATGGATGGTCAATTCCCAAAATGTTAAATACAGAAATAATTGATAATATCTTAGAGGAGATAGATCTTATATCCACGCATGGAAATAGCCACTAAAGCTAAATCACAATGAAAAAAATATAGATTTGGATCCACTGGAGTCATTTGGTTTTTTTGGATATAATACAATATGAAACAGGACCAAAAATAATCAAAGAAAACATTTAACTCATTTACCAACAAAGAAAGCATCACATGGGTAAAACTAGAGAAACTAGGAAAAAAGGGAATGACTCCCCAATGAGTGAGTCACCAAAAGTAGTCTCTATTAGTGAGTCACTGTTGCCTACCTCATCGATGCGAGTCGCTGACACGACACCCTGATGCCACTCACTAATGCCCATCATATTGACGCCTCACCAAATGACACCTCGACCTGCCAACACCCTAACCAACTGACACCTCGTGTCATAGATTCCCTGACTCACTGATCCCTAAAGCCATTTATGACTAGATAGTAATGTGAGATACGAATTCCAACCTTCCATCACAAAGCAACCGACTCGATTCCCCGACTTGTGACTTATGGATGAAAAAACTACAAATTTCGAAAACTCTTGAAATGAGATACACATGCCTCCCAAAACCCCCAAACACTAGATTATGGCAATGTAATGGACCAGGGAGGTCTATTAATTTTAAAATAATATCTAGTTATTAATTCATAAGTATGACATCTTTTACTTTCCTATAAAATGAAATACTATAAAACGGTAAATAGATCCAAGTTGATCCAAGAGTTCATAAATTTTTTGGAATGATGTAGTTAGTTGACAATAACTCATCCAATAAAATTAGGACATGATTTAGGATACATATTTATTATTTATAATATTTTATTTATCCATAATTCATCATTTTACAATTAATCGTGGTCATAAAAATAATTTATAGTTTCTATTCCAATTTTCCAAACAAAAAATTCACCTATTCACAACATTTTCACATTATAATACCGAATATTGATTCAGTTTTTATAAATTAAATCCACATAATATTCATATTTTATTTAAAAAAATTTCCTATATAGGGAACAAAAAAATAAAATAAAAATTCTCAAAAGTTTAAAGTGCTTTTAAATTAAAATTACTTATAAAATTGATTCTGGTGACCAAAATTTTATTAAGTGAAAAAATATTCATCAAATTATACTTTAAAATATATTAATATTAAAATTTAGCATTATACATTTTTTTGATGAAATGGTTTTTTTCAATTAAAATCAAATATTATTCACGATTCATCAAAATCATGATACTAATTTTAAAAAATCCTATAAATAAAAAAAGAAAATTTTGATATTAATATATCAAATTATTAATTTATATTTTCAAATATAATTAATAAATGTTTCAAAAACACTATTTAAAACACATGCACCATTAGAAGGTGACAAAATATCCTTTTAAAAAAAATTAAACTTTTAGGAGTGAAATTTGATTTAATATTATATATTGTCAAGAAAAAATAAAGGTTAAATATTAAACATTAGATTCAATTTTTTTTTAATTTTCATTAATATATTCCAATAAAATGTATTTTATTTAATATAAAATACACCATTAGAGTTTTATAAAAAATTGAAAAAAATTCAATTTATTTTTAGAAGTGATTTATTTTCATTTATAATTAGTTGGTCAAACAATAAATTATGTATAAATGTGTAAAAAATATATTCATAAATTAGTTAATCGTGTTCATACCAACAATTATAATTTCTAATTTATCGTGGTACCATTTAAATAAAAATATTAAACTATTCATTTAAACTTGATGTGGAATTTTTTATACAATATCTAACAATGTATTTCAATTTAAAAAAATCGTTGTGTTACACATATTTTATCTGATTGAGGTGTGTTTGATTAAAATATTTCAGAAATGAGTTATAGGTATTACCTAATGTACCAAAATTATCACAAGGTGTTTTTCGTGACATTCAGTATGTTAGTTTTCTTTTTTTAATATTAATATAAATTTGTATAAAAAAATTCAGATAGAGTCATAATGTTTACACTGTCCATTGGATTTTGGTTATTCTAATTAAAAAATGTATTAACATCCCTGTGGATCTTTTTCCAAGAGTATCAAATAAATTTTAATGTTTTTATTAGTTTTGAGTGCAATGTATGTGTTTTTTTCTAAACTTACATTCTAAAGAGGAAACAGACACATTAAATCATATCGGTCATATCGTGTGCCTATTTTATGTAATATTGATAAATATGGATAATAAAGGACTAATTAAAAATTTTAAAATTATTTCATAACCACCTAAATGTGTTTTATTTGTTTTTAGTGAGTGACACCTTTTGAACATAAATTTAAATTTTAAATTGATGACGGACACTGTGATTCATTCCGAGAAGATAATGTATCATATTAATGTGAATAGAATTTAAATTTTTCTAAAATAACTTATGGATCATTTTCATAATTTACCAAAACAATCCTAATGTTTTTATAAGTTTTGAGTATGCTTGTTTCCTTTTTAACTAAAATAAATATAAATCTTGAATAAAAAGAAACACTCAAAGTCATAATAGTAACCTAATTCATTAGATTGAGGTGTGTCTGATAAATATATATCCTAAATTAAATATATATAATAAATAAAAATTAATGAAAAAAATTAGTGTGTGTTTTTATTTTTGAGTATGTTCATTTTTTTTATAAATTGTAATTTTAAACAAGAATTATGTATGTTGAGTTATATCAATCACATGATACATATGTTTGATGCGAGACTGATTTATACTCATAAAAATTGACTTTTAATTTTTTCCCTAGATTTTGATGACATTCATGTCCTTTTTCGATGTTTTTTGTTAGTGATAGTTTATGAACTATAATGTTTTTAAACAAATAATAGAAACTTTGAGTCATAATCTGGCACAAATTTATCGGATTGATTTTTCGACGATTCCTACACATCAGAACTGACTTATGGATTGTTTTATTATCATATCAAAACAAATATAATGATTTTTTAGTTTTGAGTACTTAATGTGTGTTTTGATCTACAGTGTAAATTTTAAACTAAAAACATACAGTTCTAGTCATACTGGTCACATCGTTTTTCTCATAGAGGTATGGAAGATTTGGTAGGTGTTGTGTATTTTTATTTCAACCTTATCCACAATTAAATAAATAAAATAAGTCATCTATTTTAATGGATGAAGAAAACCCAGGATTCTTGAAATTCTTCACCCAAAAGTATCATGTTCATTATTTTCCCGCTTGTTGCAGATTATTCAAGGAACAAATATGAATTATAAGAAGATCTACTATTACATTATTATATGTTAGAAATAATAAGGAATATAACACTAAATAGGTAGATACATTTATTGTATAATTAACTAAATATGTGTTAATAATTATATTTTTCATGCTGGTTGTATGCATTCTTCACCCACATAATCGTCATTCTTATCTATGTTTCTATATTAAAGACCAATCTCTCACGGGTAGGAGGTGCATCAAAGAAAAAAGCACAACTCGAGTAAAATAATCTTCCTATATATAAAATTATTATTATGTTATAAATAATATGAATAAATACATTAACCAAAATTATGAAACAATACATTAATAGAATTTTATTTTTTAAGAGAAATAAAACATTTTAATTTATACCATGTAAACCATGTATTTCACTGTGGAATGGTTGAATCCTCTATTTCCTATTATCATATAGTGAAATAAATAATATTTAAAACCAATAATGATTAATGAATTGGAGAAAAAAATAAAATAGCATTATTACAAGTGAATCATCATTCTTGTGTGCATGATCAGAGTATAGTCATGATTTATCCATATTGGCAAAGTCATTTATTCATAGAAAACATTAAAAAAATTTAAACCAACAAGTGTTCATTTATTATACTAAAATAAATATTAATAAATGATTTCTTATATAAAAAATAAAATCTATCCCTCCATTTCACCATAAAAAATAGTAAAACCACCCTGCTAAACCATTTACCTTATTTAATGGAAAAACAGTAGTGTGACCCATTAGATATTTTTAAAAGACAACCAAACCCATTATACATTGTTTTTCCATTTTTAAATGAATTAAAAATATTTATGTCCCTTTACATAATCTAAATGAAAATATAATATAGTACATCCACTAATCCTTTTGGATTGTAATATATTAGTATACCATTTTCAATATTTTTAGTGATGATAAAATATATAATAATATTATCATTTTTTTCATAAAAATTGGAATATAACTTTTCTAATATATTTTTTAATGATAATGATGATGAGTTTTTTAATGTTCTTTTGAACATGGATCGATTCACATAATGAATGTGTACATGTATACTGAATGTTAATTGTTTGGATCAAGATAGTCACTTATTTTTAAAAGGTGTATTCATATGAATTTTCTGTGATTCACAAATTCTTCTGAAGATTCATTTCCATTTTCTATGATTTATTCAAAAAGTGGTTTCTTTTCATCTTATTGTATATTTTCATTGAAACCATTCATCTTTCATGACTATGATCTCTCAATGATTTTGGCCATGAAATAGTTCTCTCATTCACCTACTGGATTCAATTATTGATTTCACACTTATTTATTATAAAATATGAGCTAGATTATTTACCTATTTGATGATTTCACTAGTGTTAAATGAGTCATTCCTTATAATTGGATCCAATAATGAGGCCATTTTGTTGTAGTGCACAAAATCTATGGACATAGAACTATATCTATTTTCGTTTTTGTTTTTTCCCTATTATTGGTTATGTTTCACATTACCACATCAATATTATTGATATTTCCTAAAATGTGTTAATAGAAAAATGGTATCCAATGAAAATTATTTTGAAATTGTAATTTCTATATTTCATAGGAAATAACCCATCTAAAATAATATTACAAAATATCTTAATGAAGTGGTGGATACATTTTTTCAATATGAAAATAATACGATTAGAAAATGGATCATATATTAAGAGAAAAGTGTTGTGTAAATAGTTCAACAATTTTTCAAAAGAAAAACCTTGTTTTAGTACAAATTCTACTCTGTTTCCCAATTATTTTATTATTTAACATCCATAAATTCATCTCCTCCTCAACCTAAGTTACTACCTCTACCTCCTCCTCAACCTTAAGCTCCAAATATGACTTTACCTATGCCTACACCACCTACTTTTTTATTCGAAAATAATTTTATTTTTTATTGGACAATGATTATATGTAAATATATGTCCTCTAATACACTTTTCGTTGATATAGATTAAAAATAATATATAAACATTATAACACTAATTATTCACAATGTAAATAACTTTATATGATCATAAACTATACTATATCACAAACATAATAGGTAATCACCTAATTTTGTTGGAGGACATTTTTTTAACACTATGTAGACTTCCCACTCATCTGTCAAAACAAATTATGTCTTATTTTGAGTTTGAATGTTGTCATTAATCTTTGTAGTACTATGACATTCAAGGGAATTATTATTTTGAAATATTTTTACTATAATTATAATTATCATCATAATCTGTAAGTTTGAGGATGTTGAATTTGACGGATTGTGATCTCTCCCATATATTTTACAAGGTAATACCCAAAATAATTGTAATTACAATGCATTAGACACCACATAGTCATTGACCAAAATATCTAAATTTTTTGAAATATGTTTTTCAAATAAAATATTTATATACATACATTTGTTTTATTCCATTTTCATTAATCTAGTGTATTTTTATGTTTAAAAACTAGCATAATGCCATGATTTGGCATATATTTAGTAACCTCTCAATCATAAAGAAGAAAATTTTAAAATAAATACATAAACATATAATTATATTTTTATATATAAACTATCAATTATATTTTAATAAAAATTAATAATACATATTTCTTTGTGGTCATTTTACAGTATATATATTCATTAGATCCAATATATATATATTTTTGTTATCCAGATTGATTGCAATCAGCATCTAGTTCAACCAAATAAATAATTAAGAAATTCTAAAAATAACAATATTTTTTTTTGTTTTTAGATTTTTGAGTTTATATTCTGCATTTTTGTCATCAAAATATATTATCACATCTAATTTTCTTATCAACTACCTCATGTATTCCATCTATTTTATTCCTCATTTCTTCCCATTATAATGTACATCTTTCTATAGAAATAGTACATGGATTTATTAATCCAAATACGTCTTCATATGGTTTTCCATATATTTAGTGTTAAAATAGTCACATATAAAATATATTAGTAATTATTAACTTTAATAAACATATTATAACAATATTTGGATCGGCGTAATATTATAATGTACCATTTATGCATTCAAATCCGAGCACCCAACCTTTCATGCTTGAGATTCAAATTTATATGATTGTGGCCTACTATATCAATCTTGAATGTTCCAAATATATCTTTTTATATATAATTTGAAACATATTATCATTTTTAAAAGTTTTATATATATGGATTTTTAATGATAACAAATTTTTCACAGGATCTAGCTGGGAGAAGGTATTGGCATAAGGTTGTTTTGATTTCATTGATGATTAACTAGATTGTCTTGATCTAACCTTGGTTCTTCCAATCGATTCATCTATCTCTAATATTATACCACACTTCAGAACCATATTCATTAACTTTTATAGGATTTTCATATCAAAATTATTAATTACAAAGCACATGCATCTTTATAATATTGGATGACCATGCTATCAAATTTCCAATAAAAACATTGACCGTTGTAATACTTGAATGTTTAAAGGGAACAATAAATTCATATGTCATTCATGAGTTACCTAAAACCCCATAGTCATGTTATATTTTGGGATTTCATTATTGTGTATCTTTTATCATAAGATATTATAAAATATACCCCTCAGAAATAGTAGGTATGTATGTGTATAATGATTGAAATATCATACCACTGTACCTTACATAATTTAGGTTATATAATGTTATCCTATGTTTTTTTATTCAAATTTTTGTGAATGGGTAATGAAATAATTTATTTACATTAGTAAGATATGACATTTTGTGTAGTGACTAGCATCATTTATAGTGAGTTCATTTAGTTCATGTGGGGAAAATTTTCCACCATCAGTTCTCTTTGATATTTTCATAGATAGTGGTATTCCAAAATAAACTGGAAAAAATATCTTCCAAAGAATCTATATGATAATGATTCCCTCTAAGAATATATTATATATCATCATGTGGTTTTATATTCTCTAAATATGATTCAATAAACACTCAAAAGAAAAATACTCTATTGTGACAATATTGTTCATACTACATCAAAGCTACTGAATTTATATTTCTTTTTTATATATAGGTTATCGTATACAGTTTGTAGAAAATATTAAAATATTAATAAAATAAATATATTTTATAATATATTTTTGTTTTAAGTAATAATGAATTACTATTATGTAATACATACACATGTTTCTCATAATGCTTTTGTGTTTTCAAGAACTATTTTACCCACCTTATTTATGTGAGGCTCCTTTTATACCACATGATGTGTTGTGTAAGTTTATTTCTATTTTAATTAATTAATATATATATATATATGAACAAATGATTTTTTATATAACATAAAAAAAATTATTTTATTTAAAATACATATCAATTTCTTCTCTAGTTAACATCACCTACATCTTATCATTGTGATAGGGGTACATTAGTTTTGATACCCATTATTTGTGTTTAGCAATTTTCTTGTTCCATAAATTAATATTATTTAATAAAATTTGGTGAAAAATAATGGACAATTATATACTATATACTACAATAAACCCAAAATTATTCCTCATATCAATGACTGATGAAGAAATTCTATGTTTCATTATTCATAATTTGTTGATAACTAATTTGTGGATGCATATTTAATTTCCCCTATGAATCCCTAATATAAATCATGGTATGACATGTCTGGATGCATCTATGGGCTTTTCTAGAGGCCACTTAGAAATTATTGTTAAAAAAATATTAAAAAATAATTGAACATTATATGGAATAATGTAAATTAAATCACCAATTCATTGAATAATTTGTTTGGAAATATGGAATATATATTCAAATATTACCATTATAAGGTTCCAAAGGGTTTCCATCATTATATTCTAGATGTGGTGCGAAAAATTAATATTAATTTGAACATTCAGCCTCATTGTGAATCCAACATAAATAACGATCAATGACTATTTAGGGTCAATAGTATTTCCGCATTAATACCATAAAATCTAAAATTTATAACCATTCCCCTTTCATCTATAATGTAATCCAAGTCATTTATTTTGTGTCATTCGTTTTTTTACCATCAACATTCCATTTTTATTCTATATGATTATATAGTTTCAACATCAACCATCTATTATTCCTCTAGATTTGTAACATCATCATGTGTAGAATATATTTTCTAGAAGAGTATTGAAACATTAAGTTTTTATTGAATAAAATTAAATCAAACATAGATAATATATTTTAGTTGGATCATAATCATGCACTATTGTGAAATTGATGAACCCATTAACTCCATCATTATTCTCTTTGTATAAATGATTTGTATGCATCTGTTTTTATATAAATGAGAAATTAAATTTTAGAAAACAATTACTTCAAAATGGTAGTTGTTGTCATATGAATTCATCCAAACGTGAAGGTTATATAAAAACACTATCCTTATTAGTTTCATCTCCTGAAAAATTATTACTTCATTATTTTGTGACTAGTCCTCTATCTCTAATAAACCTAAATATATGATTCATGAACTACACTAATTGTAGACATACCATATCAGGTCTCATTAGTATTTTTTAATTACGAATAATCATATTTGTTGTAGAAATGTTGATTTATGGGGGATGTGATTTATTAAAAAATGAAATAATATATTTTTAGGGGAAAAAACTGGAGAGGATGAGTTTGTCCCTTATAAACAATATAAATTAATAGATTTAAATTTAAAATTCTATATCTCACCTAAATTTACAAAAATGTCCCTAACACAACTATGAGAACATCAACTCATCCCAATTTGGTTTCAATAAATGTAATCAACGTTATTTTTCCTTTTCAGTCACCTATATCTCAAATATATGCTCTCTAAATCTATTTATTTATAGGGGTATGGAGTGAGTATAAAAATAAACAAGTAAATATGAAAAGGCACCCTAAAATAAAAAACAGCAAAAATATTTTATTTTGTCTTCAATTCATGGACACTCAAAATACACAAGTATGTCAGGTCATTGTTTACTAACTAGGACCCCATGATAATCAAATGTACCTACATCATTATATACCAATGAATTTTGATGATCTTACCATATATTTAAACAATGTATGTTCCACGAAACTGAAATAATTTCCATAAAATGAGGTTAAAATTTGAATCAAATTAGGGGAAAATTTACTTATACCCCTATAAAAATAAATACATCACAAGAAGCATGAAATTTTAAGCCATACCCATAGAATCCCATAGTATCACTCATAGATAACCATCATATGTACTTATTGATCCCAAATAATATAATGGTTATAACAAATCCATTTTCCTTGGGAACACAATTTTAAATACAAAGAAGTATTAAAATTACCTGTTCCCTTAGGAATGAACCATATAATAAGTGCCATAGCAGTGTAGATAAACCAATTTTCTAAAAAACTATAAAGAATTAAAAACATCAATATAAATTTCACATCACCCACACCATATTTCTCGATGAATCGCTGTCATTTATATATAAAATCACATTCGAACATACAATACCTACTCCCACATAATATGTATCATATTTTAAATTAAAATACTCAAAAACAAGTTATCTTAAGTATTGATCACATTTACCAATGATCCCTAATTAGATAATCTCACTGTCTATAGGCCTTAATTCATTACTCATGAGCCTCAAATCTCCAGACAATGTAAGTTATATAATGAACTGATCCATCCTTCCCACTATAGTTTATTCGAATAGGTATTAATGGACTATACTATATTAAATACCACATATATAATCAATTCTATGTGGATCATATAATCCCAATTACAACAACTTTATCCTTAATAAACCATCATTGGGAAATTCATTATCACATTTAATAATTTTCAATTTCTAATTATAATTGTTTTAAAAAAAATCATATTTATAGTTTTAAATAAAAGTAAACTCAATGAATTGAAAAATAATACACAAATAAAATAAAGGAAATATATTTCTAAATAAATTTACCATATACATATTCAATTTTAACCAATCATGATATATTCTAAAAAACGATAAATATTAACATTGATATTAAATTATTGAACACAAATAAAACTAAAATTTTTATTTGTATTATTTTTTTAAATTGAAAATTTTATATTTAAAAAATATAAAAAAAATAAAAATTATATAATATCATTAGGAATAACATATTATTGAATAAATCCACATCAATAATGATAAGGTTCAAAAATTAAGCATAAGATTTCAAATATCATATTGATTATGAAAATGTAGCTTCTTTTGTAAAATCTGATGTAATATACACTATGAACATCATTACTTTGATTGTATTTTTTTAAATTATATTATAAATAAATCAAGATTTCCTACTAATTTTCATGTGATTTAATAATAATCACTATTATTGTAATCCACGACTATATAGGATTTATAATATATCATTAGGGAAGTGATGGTGTTTTTTTATGAAATAGTGTCAGAATCTAATGAGGATTATGTTGAAATATTTAAAAATTTATTTTATTTAAATACTAAACTATGGAATGTAATATAAATGGGGAAAAATCTAAAAAACTCTCATAATATTTGTGTTGTTTAAACTGAATAATAAAAAATAACATACTGTATAAAATTAATTAATCCACATAGTCAAAAGAATCACAGGAAATTAATTGAAATATATATTATAAATAATGCATATCCATACTCTATAATCCATTATTCCTTCAAAACACCCATTCACATACATGAAATGAAAATTCAATATTAATTCAAACACTAATTTGGAAAATTAAGCATAAATTACTTGTTGTAAAAAAGATTAATCATTAAATTAAACAAACAATATATTTCATGAAACACAATATAAGATTTAAAAAACATATATTCATAAAAAATTAACTCATCATATATAGTGCTTGTAAAATAATCATTCATGAAAATTAAACTTACACAAGTTTTTATGAAAGTCATTAAAATTTCATTTATATAAATATATCATCTAATAAACATAAAATAGAAATAAATTTATATGAAAAGTAAATTCATTTATAACAATAATTAATAAAATAATAATCAAAGAAAACCAAAACCCCAAAACTAGATTTTTATCAATTAAAACTGACCATGGATTTGTCAATAAATCGAATCTATGATTAAAAAACATTGTGAACGATCAAATAGAAATAGTAGTATATGAAAAAGAAAACTAGTAAATTGGCGATGGTGGTGGTGGTTGTGCTGACATAAATTTCACAAAATATGGCATGATGCATGAGTGAAAGAGGAGATAATAATGGATACAATGATGATGAATGGGAGAGACCAATAATGACTCATGTTATAGGAAAAGATATATACATTTCTTCATGGATGAGACCACCTTACCAATAATATTTGAAAAATTCAAAAAAGAAATTAATGAGATTAGAGGTGTAGAAAATAAAATACATAGAATATAAACATGATTCATCTTAGAGAATATAGAGGAGGTGAACTAAAAGTAGGGGGCTCCAACGAATTCATGAGATGTGAGACTGAATTAGTCAAAATAATGTTTTTTTAAATAGATTAGGGATACATTTATAAATGCTTCCAAAATAGAACTAATAAAGAAATATTTTGTCAAATATAAGGTAATATGTGCTGAAAAAAATAACTTTATCAATGTTAATGATTTAGCACAAATAATAATACCATTTATTTTCTCTTTTATAGAGAAACTAATGCTCCATCTTTAAAAGTGAAAAGGAAGAGATGATAAATGATTTCATCATCACTGCTAAAACCATAGCACTCATAAAATATTTATAATCATAATAATAAATAATCTATTGTTAAATATATTTATATTATTATATATCCAGTTTTTTAAAAAAATAAAAATTTATTTACGATAAAAAATTATTAAATTTATAAATATAGTAAGCATATAGTTATAAACATATTTATAAATAAATATAATTTCAAATATATTTGAAATTTAATAAAAATATTTATATATATATTTTTATCAATATATATATATTTTAACATCTTATATATATTAGTTTTTTAAATATATTTATTATATCTTTTTTATTATAAATATATTAATATCACTCTATATATTTATATAATTATAAATATTTTTATAATAAATAAATATAAATATAGATATAAATATTGTAAATATATTCATTATTTAGATATATTTATAATAGTTGTATATTTATTTTAATATATACTTATTTATTTACAAAATTATAAATACTTTTTAATAATAAAAATATTTATATATTTATATCTTAATATGTATTTTTATAAATATATATATATATATATAACAAAAAATATTAATATTACTATAGAAATTATACTAATTATTCTAATAAATTAATTATTATTTTATATTTATATAAATATATATAATTATTTATTAATATTTATAAAAATTACATTTATAAAATAATATTTATTTATTTATAATTATATTTATATTAATTTATAAATAGAGAAAATATAAATGTATAATTATATATATTTATTAATATATATTTAGAAATATATTTATAATATTATTAATGAAAAAAATCTAATATACATGCGTCATAAAAGTTATTAAAATTGAATTATTAAAAATGACAACAAATTAATAATACTGAAGAACATGGATTAGTCTTATTAGTAAAATATAAATAATTAATAATTTATGGATATATATTGAAGTAAAGATGAATTCATATAGAAAATATTTAAATTTAGTAAATAAAAATATATAAATAAATAAGAGAAAATGATAAAATTAAAAATTTAAAAAATATAAAAAAATTAAACATCTAATAATACATAAATATTACATAATAGAAATAATATTAAAGATAAATAAATAAATTTTTTTGATTAAATACATAATATATTAAATGTGTCATTTTATAATGAAATTCTAAAATAAATACTAATATTTAAATAAAATACATAAATTTTTTTTGCATGCATTTTAATATAATATTTCATTAATTGCATAAATATTTGGGTATGTGTGTAGTATTTAGAAAGCCATAAATTATGTATATGTGTGGGATATAAGTGAAAAACTTTTTTTTATTTGTCAAAATTGTAAAATAAAACTACATTCATTTATAACCATAACTCAATGAAAATAGTCAGTATTTTTAATTAACATTACTTTTTAAGTATAAATAATATCTCAAAAAATTTATAACTTATTTAATGTAGGCATGAATATTTTTAATTATATAAATCATATTTTTGGAAAGATTGTTTACTTTTTTATAGATTGGAGAATAAATGAATAAAGTTTGATTTTAGTTGTATTAATGAATAAATTATTATAAAACCCATTAAAAATAAAAAAGACATTAATATGCTTTTAATTATTATATTTCATTCATTTTATAAATGCATATTTCCTAAATATTATTTTTTTCAAATAAAAATTTATATATAAATATAAAAAAATTATTAATTATTGATCATAATTTTTTCATTATTAAATTTTTTAATAAATATTTTAACTTTGTTATTTTTTATTTTTTTATTTAATTAATAAGATTTATTTATTTTTACATTTTTTTAATAAATCCTATTTATATTTTTTAAATGTATTTTTAATATGAACTATTTTTAAACAATATAAATTAATCAATATATATATTTATGTTAAATTTTATCATTTTTATCAATAATAATATAATAAATAAAATCATTAATATTTTTATCATTAGAAAATTTTTATTTTTAATTTGTTTTGTTATTTCATGTTATTCATTTTATAAAAATATATATTTAACAATTTCTTAATATTTTGAAATTATATAAATACGTATTAAATTTATTTAATTTTCTCAATATTTGCATAGTTAATAATATTTCTCTAATATATAAAAATATATTAATTTTTTTGACAAAATTAATTAATTTTATCTGGGACCGTTATCTACGGTGATAAGAGATTCACATTTTCCACACTAAAAAAAGAAATGATATAGGGTATCATTTATCAATGATCAAAATAATGCACTGATAAATGAGAAATTTAATTAGCACTATAGAAAAACGATGATAAATGATACCTTTTTTCAGATCTATGAAAACAATTGATAAATTGTATCTGTGATAAGTGATTTGTTAGCGCTGATGAAATAAAAACATTTTCAGCACTTTTTTTAATGTTGATTATGATATTTTTTAAAGGATTGTATAGTTGCGAGGCTTATCCTTGATATTGTGTTTCTCATTAATATTTGGGACATATGACACCCATTTTGGGGTATTAAAACCCACATCATGAAATTTGTTTTCCATTCTCAAGATAATTTTTTTGTAGGCGATTATACCAAGAAATATATATAGAAGCATTTAATTATTATAATGGTAGGGTAATAATATTTTTCAAAAGCACATTCCTATAAAATTCATCATAGATGAAAATAATCAAAAAATTTGAATATTTTTTCATCCACAAAATACACAATAAGGTGACTTAATGAACATTAAAAAAATAATAGATAAACTATAGTTCATATATAAATCTTCATATAAGATATCTATAACTGTGGATTTGGGGGTGCATGTACCATAAATTTTAGGATCCACTTTAGGAGGGGTGCTTTCATTAATACTATATTCCCTCTTTCTCTTTGTGGATTGTCATGCTCTTCATCTTATTTAAAAACTTCATTATGGGATTGGATTGGATATTTTAAAATTTCACTTCACATATTACATTTAATTATTAATAGAACCATAGGGTGATATTTATTTCCATCTATTTTATCTACCTAACTATTCATAATTCCATTATAGTTTGATGCTTTATGACCCCCTATTCCAAAAGTAGACCATCTTTATATCACATTGTGAACATTTCCATTGGGATTAATTTAACAATTTTTACATATAGTAAATGTAATATTATTTTCTTCATCATATTAACCATTTAATCATTTATAAGACTTCATCCTTCTATTCTTAATTATTTTTAAGACATCAAATTTATTATCATTGTTATTAATATTTTTTTAATAGTTGGTTTGTAATAATGACAAGTTACTTTAATCTATATCCAATTCAATCATTTTTTTCATTGAGTTAATATATGTATTTTCCATCACACCCCTAGTTCCTTATAGAATTATCTACTAATAAAATTAAAATTATTTAAATGAGTTACATGACCTTAATAATACATGAGAATTATCATAATAAATACCATAAAATGGATTCAAAATTTTGAAATTTCACTCAATCATAGAATTATGTTATATTATAATTCCATCTTAAAAACCTATTCCATTATAAAATTATCAAATGTTACATTTTGTGGTGTTATCCTATAATTTTCAACAAAATAATTCAATGTTACTAAGAAATAAATCATATATTGTCTAACAAATATACCATCTAAT
Source organism: Viscum album (assembly GCA_963277665.1). Lineage (NCBI taxonomy): Eukaryota > Viridiplantae > Streptophyta > Magnoliopsida > Santalales > Viscaceae > Viscum > Viscum album. Next base: position 1,843,005,631 of record OY728156.1, read on the forward strand.
CAATCAATTTATATCAATTAGGTTTTACTATCCAACTATGCATTCATAGACCAACTCATAGTGAATCAATTTTATGATAATAGAAATTATCAACTGATTTTTTTTATTACCCATAGGTGTATCTCTACCATCACCATATCAAATTTCTAGTATCAATATATTGATGTTTTCTTGGGAAAAATATCTACTAAAACCATTACTAATAATTTAGGATATCATAACTTAAAAGACACATATCAATTGGTTTCACCATTTTCTATATTCCCAATAACAAAGGGAAGTAAAATAATATAAAAAATTACAAAATCCTCACTATCATACCTACTATAAAGGAAATTGGTAATCATAAATAAAAAATACGATGATACCATCCATTAATTAAAACAAGAAAATTAGTAATAAATCCGAATTACTTAAATGATTAGTTTATTGGATACTAGTTACATTAACGACTTATTTTGAAAATTTTAATAACAATTCTCCACAAGAATGATACTCTAGACCCACATCGAGTACTTTATTATGAAAAAATTAAATTTATTAAATAGAGATTCAAAATAAAAGAATGTATTTAGATAGAATGACTAGTAAATGAATGTAATCAACTAGTCATAACTATTATATCATAAAATGTATCCAAAATTGTTGTATTAGATAAATATAATGTTAAAACATCATGAGTTATTATGTGATATTCATAATACTTGATTTATCATTTAATATTACGAAATAGAAACAAAATACCCATGAAAGGTAAAAACCATGGATGAAAATAATATAATTAAAATCCAACAAAAATGAAATCATAGAATATTGAAACCAAATATCATTAAATGATGTAATATAACAAAACATTGGCATAGACTATATAAAGAGGGTTTAATCGGAAATTGAATTAACATATACATAATCATATGTAGAATATCATCATGGAGAAGGTATCACATCAAGATTTATATAACATATGTGATAAGTCGTCTTAACATGATTCTTATTGTTGATAGATAATTCCTTAATCAGTTACCATTTTTATCCATTGACATATAAAATAATAAATTAAATTATAATGGTGACATAAAACTCCTAACATCATTATACTTACTAGTTAATCATAAAATCATATCATCTATTTTATCATAAATAATCCATTCAAAGAAAATGGGTTTCAAAAAATTCTCATATGGAATCATATTAAAATAATTATAATTATCTAGAAAAACATGGGAACAAAAAATTATTTTAAAACAACTCATATGTGGTTATTTATGATTCATTACTTAATTTTATAATAATTATTTTAAAAACAAAAAGGAATCCTGAATTTTTTTCATTAAAATATTTTCAAAAAGTAATATATAATAGCATTAATTTTCAATTTATTTTCAAACAAAATTATTTAAAATGATGAGTTAAAAATTAAAAAATAATTAAGTAAATAAAAAACCTAATAGAAGGTCACTGAAAATAAAAAAAATGTGATGTGAAAGGGATGAATATCAAAAAGTGTTTAGGTAAAATCTTTTAAATATTTTAAAATAACATTATTGAAATACCTCATCATAAAATGGTCAAAAAAATTTTTTTAAAAAATTAGTAAAGCTGAATATAATGATAATAAGATATAAAAACTATTTTCTATTCCACTTGGAAAAAATAACACTGTCAAGATGTAAGAATATGGATAAAATATTCCATACATAATAGACTTTTTTTTAATAAAATTATAATTTTTTATAAAAAATTTAGATTCAATAAAGAAGAATATGTATGTGGGAAAAAAATTTACATAGAAAATTTGATTTATAAAGAACATAATACAATAATAGTGTAAAATAATTTATTCCATGTAAATAAAAATGTTTTTTTTATTATAACTCTAAAAAATATTTTTTTTCAAGAAAACCCCTTAAATTTATTTCCACTTGGTTTATTATGATCCATACATTAGTAATGAATCATAACTATTATAATAATAATAATTTTTTTGAACTTATTAAAATAAATTATAATATTATATAAATAATTCATAACCATTTATTTTTTATATATTAGATAATTATAACTTATTTTTCCCATCGAGTATTAGAGACTTTAGTTATTTCTTATATGCTTTCCAATACCAATTTATGTTCTCATTATTCTTTCAATGATTTTTACCATTAGAAAATATAAGATAATATAATTTTTTTTAATGACCTGAAATTTTGTAATCCCATCATATGAGTTTCATGTTCTGTTGCTTTGAAACAACATCAATGATGAAATAGTTTTAGGTTATATGCACATATTGATAGTTTACATAATAAAAATCATAAATTATTATTTAATCCATAAGGAAATAAATTCATCCTATTAATTAACCATATATATAATATATAATCATTTATTATAATTATATCCCCCCATAATGTTGAAAAATAAAATTTAAAAAAACTATCTAATGAGGCAGTAGTCCACATATAATCATAGATGATGATTCATTTACTACACATTAATGTAAATGTGTGATGTGGTTTATTATTATCAAACCCAGAAATATGCCTTCAATATCATAATTATATATCAAATTACTTATTAGTAATATCTCTATCAAGTAGTGGTTGAGAACAATGTTGTTTTATAGAGGTGATATTCTGCACACACATAGGCTTGGAACATTAAATTTTAATAAAGGGATTATGATAAGATTTTAATGTTTAATAAAAAATATGAAAACATTAATTATAATACATAAAATAATATAATAAAATAATATGGTGAAAAATAAAATATAAATTGAAATATCAACTGAAAATATTTTAAGGAAAACGTTGAATATACATTGAGATCTTTGGAATTATCTTAAAAGATTCCATCAAATTAAAGGGTTTAGTCTAATCCCTTGTGACCTGAATATTCTTATATAGAATTTTAAATATAGAGGAAGTAATGAGGGTATATTCTATAAGGAGAAGAATTATATTATTTTTATTGTATGGGTAGTGGGAGGTGCATTATTTAAGTGGTGATAATGAAAAAATGTTTTTACATATTTCAACTAATCATGTTGAGTGCACATGTTAAACATGTAATGTTGATAAAAAATGGACAATAACAAATTTTATGATGAGATGAGTTATATAATTTTTCATACACTATATAGTATTAGATTATTTAACAATAATTATGATAGTTCCAATTTTTGTTAAAACCTTATTCAGTTATTTTTTTACTAGACTAACTAGTTTTAACATGAATAAACATTATAATTATGACCAATAAAATATGAAACATATTAGATAACAATCACCAAATAATTATAATTTTTTTAAAGAAATACTTAATTTCAAAGGAGTTTAAAAATAATTTGTAACATAATAAATTTATAATTAACTAAAAACTATTGGGGAAGATATTACATGCGTTCCAAAATATAAAATAACTTATATAGACTATAGTTAATATTTTAAAATTTGTAACGTCAATTTTTATGTATGTATTATTTTTTAAGAAAAAGTTATTGATTTATAAGTCTGAATTATATATTAATAATGGAATAACATTTTTAGTATTGGAAAACATTACTATGGACATAAAATTAATTTTTTTTATTGAAATATAAAAAACTCATCATAAGCTAATTTTGATATTATTATTACAAAAATTAAATTATTTTTATATTTTTATCATTATAAAATTTATATATACATTATTTAATTGAAAATATTATTATAAATAAAATATAATTTAATAGATTTATTATGTTTATAAAAAAATGTTTTATAATTATCAGTTAATATCAATTTTTTATTTAATTGATGTTTATATGTTAGTTCATATATAATATTATTTTTAAAAAAAAAATTATTTTTATATAATATGAAATTATATATTGTATATAACATAATATTTTTTAATGATTTTTTTCACATTGTACTAAGTAAATATTATACTATTGAAAATTTCATTTTATTATTTTAAAATCAAGAAAAAATAGAGGTTCAAGTCACTCAGGTAAAGGAAATCATAGTGATTAAATGAATCTCCCCTCCCAAATATTATATTATTATCGAGAAGACAAAATATACATGTAAAAAAATGACAGTGTCACCATGGGACCCCATTCTCACTAATTTAAATGCAGAAAAATTCCTTCCCTCTAGGTTTGAACCACTCACGTGCTCGAATAATCAAAAACCTACACATTGTTTCCAAATCATCCAACATCCATGGGGGTTCATCTTTACCATCCAAAATTCAGACCATTATTATGGAATCAGATATAGTAAATACATATTAACATATATTATATAAAGATATTATTTATATTCAAATATTTGATTTTGATACTTCTAATATATTTAAATCATTATTTGAATTTCATATATACAACATTTAATGTTTTAATAATATTAATTTTATTATTAATATTTATACATAAAATATAAATATATATATACATATTGTATTAATATAACATATTTTTATATCATTGTGATTTATATAATTTTAGTTTATTATATAATCATAGATAACATCAGAATCCCTATTGGATATATGTCTAGTGACCAAATTTGAAACAATCATATTTTTAAGGGTTATATTTCATTCAAAAATATATTAGTTTAAAAATGTTTCCCCATTCACACATATTGTTTCCTATGATTTGTCGTTTGATCTCAAAACATTATCCCCCATATTAAAATATAATTTTTAATTTTTGTTTTTAAGTGAATGTATTAAATGAAAAATTCATCCAATAAACATTCTATTTCAAAAGATATTACACTTTTTAATTTATAATATTTTTTAATTTTTATTTTTATTTTTTAAAAAAACATGATTGTTATTATACTTTATCATGAGATTATATAAAATGAATGAATATTAAGAAATATGATAATTTTTATTTAATACCAATATTAATAATATTTTACCCAACCAATTTCAATTAATTTAAAGTATCTAAATCAATGATTATAATTACCATCATGTAGTTTATGGAAAGAATATTTTTCATACAATCATGGGGAGTTACAATGATAGGGGTAAAATTCTTTCATTATGTACATTAATAAACATTATTTTACAAGTATTATATGAAAAACCTATAAGTGATTCATATATAAATTTTTTAAAATGATTTATTTTAAATATATATAAACAAATTAAAATGTAGAATAAAATACAATTATCTACCATTTTAGTGAAGATAAATAATCTATGTAATAATTTTAAAGAATATAGATATTGAGTGAAAATTTGTAATTAAAAAAATGATCATTGAAAATGTAAAAATTGGTATTTTTAAAGTAAAATGTGACAAAAATTATATTAATACATAAAAATATAAAAATTATAAGGATATGAAGAAAATAAATAGGGTTAACATATAAATCCATGGTATAAAAAATTATGTTATTTATTAATAAACTATACAATCCCAATAACTGTGTACATAGACAACATTGAACTATAGCAATCTACGAATCATTCTATAACAATTAACATATATACATTGAATTTTTTTCCCAAAAAAGATGAAGACAATATGAAATATTTTTAAACATAAAAAATGTAATTATCAATACTATGAAGGTTATGACAATTATAAATAAATTAAAAGACTAATTTCTCCTTTAAAATATAATCATTCTCAAAATTGTATTTTTATTTGTTTTCTATTTGGAAAATATTATTGATAAAATATATGTTTCAAATTAATATTATATTTATTCCTAATTTATTATTATTTTGTAGAAAAAATTTTAGTAATTTTTAAAAAATATAGTTTCTTATAAAAAAATATTTCATTACATTTTTATGTTTGTATTTAAATGATAAATTTTCCAATTTTTTATAATTAATTTCCAAAAATATACTACATTTTTAGATTAATTATATCAACTATGCCTAATCATGTGTTATTTTTATTTTTATAAAATAGTATCTATTATGGTTATTAAATGAAAAACAATTTTTCTTCTAAAACATGTAACCATTATAACGGGGTATAAAGGACATTTAACTGTATTGACTGTATTAAACCCATGTGTCATTTTTTTGAATCATATGTAAAATTTTACACAAAAACTATTATTTTTCACATATAATAAAAAATAAATACATCTCATATATTTATTATGTCTATAATTGTTTTATATCCAAATGATAATTTTATGTAGTAAGGTAATTTTCATTTTTGCATCAAAAATCACTATTACTTAGTATAATTTTAATAGGAATGATAATGTTAAAAATATTATTTTCAAAGGATTGATTTATTCCAAATAAATGATTTTTATCCAATTAATGAAATAAATCTTTTATAATTGATTTAAGTAATATAGCTTCTAAACTAATTTATAATGATTTCTAAAAACATTTTATTGGTATGTAATGAAAAATAAAATAAACAACACATATTAATAAAATAACTATTTTTATAACAAAACATTTTTCCCATTTATAATATTTTTACATTGAATGTAAAATTGATCATTACCAAAAAATTTATTATATTCAGTGGGAAATAAATTCATGTTCACGAGCTAAAAATCCCATAAGAAGGGTAGTGATAGTGTTTATTAAAAAAATTTACATAGATAAATACTAGTAACCAAGTTTAAAAAGAAAAAAAAATAATTTTAAAACAAAATAATAAAACATAATATACAAGATAAAAGTGTTACAATTAATGTTAGAGGGTTTATTGACAATAAATCTCCCCAAACTATATTACATGGCAATTTTTCAAGAGAAGGATGAAGGAAGAAAATGTAGTATTAATTTTAGTTTTCTTTTTCTTATTAGTATTTCTCATAAAAACCTAACATAAATAAATTAATATAATGAATTATGTATAATTATAATTTTTAATTCTACTTATATTTCTTGAAGCAACATTTGTTATTCCTATAAAGACACTTAAAAATCAAAGAACATTATCCATGAATTCTGGTGACTAGTGCCTCCATGAAGTAACATTTACCTTTTCCATCTATATTTTATTTATTTATAAATTAAAATCCAAAATTTCTCAAAAAATATTACTGAAAATAAAACTAATTAATTTATAATTATTTTATATTTATATCATTCCCATCTTTAACTATGCTCAAACATCAATATATAGGGTTTTCTTGATTGGTTTGGTTAAACCAATTAAATGAATATTATTATAAAACATTATCACTCATGACTATGGGAACATAAATACTAATGTTATTATAAGTTAGTAGGTAATTCATGATTGTCTTATTTTCATGGAGAGCATATATTACATGTTTTTCATAGAAATAAATTATCCTTTTTGGTCACTAAATTTATTGATATATATTGAAAATGATTAATTATTTTTAACACAACTACAACACATATTGAATGATAAAATATAATTATAAGTAAATATAACATACTTATTATTGTAATGTTAATGATTGATGAATTATTAAGATGTTATCCTATAATGGGTACCCGTATCAATATTATAAACCATGTGGGAAATAATTTAACTTACAAAAATGTGATGCAAAAAATAATTAATAAGTATAAAATATAATCATAATAAATTATATAATATATGTATATAATAGTTAATATAAATTAATAGAGTTATTAATTGTTTTATTAATATTACATCCATTTTTATATAAGATCAAAGTATTTTTTCGAAGTGTTTAATTAAGGTAGGGGTTTCATATCTCAAATTTTCACCCTTTCAGGTATATATTTTATTTGAAAATATATTTTATATGTAATTATATATCTAAATAAACATAAATATATTTTCTAATGTCCAAATATTTATACATTGTATTTAATTTTCATTTTAAATATTATATTTCAATTAATTTTGAAGGAAATGTTAGTCTATTTGTATTTTTTTATAGACACTAATAATTTTTTCCTTAAGTCAAAAATTCAATACATTATAATTAAATTATATTCCAATATCACCATAATAATTATATTTAATTAATATGATTAAAATTTAAATAATTGGGATTTCAATTTAAAATATATTGAGAAATATTACATAATTGAAAGAACCCTTTGAAAAAAAATTAAATTTATTACAGATTATCTAAAACATAGAATTCTTAGTTAGTTAATTTCTAATATAATTAATTAATTGTGTCATATATGTTTAATAAATTTGAGTTTTCCAAATTTTAATTAATTATGTGAATCATGTGTAAAAAACTGTCACAATAACTGATAACTTTTTATTGAGTATTCATTGTGATAAAAAATGTGCATCGATGTTATATGATTGAAGCTTATGAAATATAAAATATATGAAGAGAAAATATATATGATATATAATATCTAATAGTGGAGTTTATATAAAGTGATATTTGATACCCTATTTCTATAACATCAATTTATGAATCATTATTTATTAATACATAGATGAGTTTTTTGAGATCAATAACCCAATCCTATATTGAGTTATTCTAAAATCAATCCACATGAAAAAAACTAGATAAACATTAATTTCATACTTTTGATAAGGATATCCCTAATCTATTTTATATAAAAGATACATCACATTCACTTTTCAGGAGGGTATATTAAATATATACCACCAACTTGTGGGTTAAAAGAAATTTTATTTTCCCACATTCTCATTTTTATTTTTATTTATTCAAAAAAAATTATTTTTCATTGATTTATAATTTTTTTTATCCTAATATAGCTATTGTGAGAATAATTATTAAATTATGATAACTAATAACCCTTATTGGGACAACAATATCACATGTTACAATTAATTCCATGATTTTATATGTTAAATTCTTATAAAAACTTTTTCACAATCTGTACATTTCATCTAAATTGTTTGAGTTGTGGAATATTATTCTTTAGATTTATATTATCATATTTTTCATTTCAATTGAAATTTTTTTATATAGTATTTTTGGTTTAATAATTGTATTTTATTGGAAATAATTTGATTTCAAAATCAATACTTTTGATATTTTTTAAGTCAATGAAACTAATTGAACAGATTTTCATATTTAAATAAAAATAAATTAAGTTAGAATATGTTATTATTATATTTGAAATTAAAATAAACTGAATAAAATACCACAAAATTTTTTTATTTCCATATAATAAATCCCTATCCAATTTTTAATATTACCTTCCTATAAGGATTCTAAGTTCCTGTGACAATATTTTTAGTATAATATTATTTTATGAGTGATCCAAACAATGGTTGTGTAATAAATAATTTTTTTTGTTTTAATAATATAACAATATTAAAGGTACTTATTTTTGCATGATTTGAGAAATTAATTGATTATAAAATTCAAATTATTATGTAAACTATTTATTATGGGATACTATTTCATTTATATGCTTCTGAGAGGCTATAAATTCTTAAACAACCTAGTATAATGCCACATTAGAGGCCTATAATCTCTATTGAAACCACATATGAATGTAAAAAAATACCATATAAACTTAAAGAGAAGATTGATAGGGTGTTATATTTTTTTATATATGTATCGTTTTTTTCTACATTGATTAATATAAAAAATAGGGATTTATATGTATTATATATGAATAAATTTCAATATTATTTATCAATAAATGATTAAATGTTGATACTAAGTTATTATTTTTATTATATTAAATCAAAAATATATTTTTTATCAATAGTAATGATATAATTGAAAATATGTTTTGGGTTGTCACACAATAATTTAAATAATTATTTAACTCAAATATCAATAAAAACAATATATTAATAATTAATGTCATTGAAAATAATGTTACAATTCAATTAATGGATGTTTTGAAGATGAAATATTCTAAGTGGAATATTTAAATAGTGAAATTTAATTAATGATTTATATTATTCAGATAATATTATTAACTAATGAGTTTATGGATATTTCCATTATTTTGTAAAATAAAAAATAATTTTTTTATTAAATAAATGAACTATTTAATTTTCCTCATTTCATTTGGGAATTAAATATCTACATTCACAGATCCTATAAACAACTAAAAAATATCTCATAATATTAATAAATTGTTGTCAGGATTTGGTGGACATATTTTAACATATCAAGAATATGTTTTCAAATTCAAGGGTTTTGGACAAGAATAACATTAATAATCAAATTTAATATTTCATTTATGATAGATAAATTTCACTGTGTGTATGATTTTGGGAATAAGATGATAACGGAAGTAGAAATTCACTTTGTGAACAAAATGGGGTACCTGGGATAATTTTTTTATGATTTATGATAATTATAATTACCTCTGTGTTAAATTATTAGACCATATGGTATTTTGCATGAAATTTACATTAGTACTTATTTTAATTTGTACTTGTACCCAAATCTATTTCTTATTTGTGGATTAATTGATAAAGATACTGTTTTATTTATTTTTTCCTTGAAAATTTATGATTTATTCTCCAATAGTTTTTCATTTTATGTGAATTTTTTTTATTTTCATTAATTATGGAATTAATTTGAATTATCATGAAAAGGGAAAAAAATTATTTATGTACTTTTCATCATTTTGGTATTTATATTAAAAATTTTGTCATAACTGATCATAATTTATTTTTTTAGAGATCTATATTTATATGTATTAATTTCATTCAACTATCCCAAATAATGAAGTGAGATTTTGGAGTCCAAAATAAATAATGATAATTGAGTTTCTATTGTGGGGATATAAAAAGATGATAATCATTAAAATTTAATAACATGAGATAAATAAATCCATCGGTGGTGATATCTATTAGAAATGAAATAGAACATGATATAACATATCACCATAAAATTTAACCCAAATATTCCACATGTAAGTTTGTTAATAAATCACGAAATTTTTTAGAACTAAGCTATAAGATTACGAATATTGTTTTTCTTTAGTAATTAAAAAAATAAAAAAATTTATTCATGTATAATTTTCCACAATGTATATAAAATATATAATATATATGGATAAAAATATTCAACATAATTATTTTTAATGTCTTCTATATAGTAGAATGAATAATCACTCAATGATGATTGACAAAATTTAATGGAATATCAACCTCAACTCTACTTTAAAATAAATGTTTCCAACTCCATTAAATTGATTGGTAGGACATAAATGTATGAGATATCTAATTCAAAAGAAAACATCACATATATATGAGGGGTTTTCATTGACTTTACTTATCATTAATTTTTTATATTTTAAAATAAGGTAATTGTGATAAATCATCTTGGAACCAGTTGTTTAATAATTTTTTTATATAGTATTTTTAGTAATACAATGAATTTTATAATGGTATAAATACACAAATTGAGGTCATCATATGATATCTATGAATGTTTATTTCTTCAAAAAGAGTTCATTGAGTCATAATTAAAGAAATCCACTTGGAAACGTGTTTTGAAGATAATTATGGGAGTGCGAGAGGGGTCTAAGATTATCCAATCAAAATATCTCAAATCAGTTCAGTTCAGTTAGTTTTTCATTGAATTTATTGTTATAAATTATATGTTATTTTTGTTATAAAAAAATTTAGTTTTACATTATCATTTATTTTTTAATGATTAATAATTAATTAATATAACAACCTAAAATAACACTATAAAAAAGTGTCATATTTGAACCCAATTTCTACGATCTTTTTTAGAAAACCATAAGTCCCACTATAATAAATTATTTTTGTGATTGTGTATTGAATTATAATTCATAAAAAATTAACACTCATGATTAGTTTTGTTTTTTGGGGATGTTTATAAATGTACTATATTTCTTTCAAATATATATTTGTACAGTAATTTGTCTTTTTTTTGTTAACATATCCAATAATTCATACACGTATATAAAAAATATCTATTGAACTAACAAGTAAAAATTATATGGTAATATATTTTATGATGTTTAAATAATGAGATCGAGTATCCACCTGAACCACCACATGACCCTTCACACCATTAGACTAATAGTTCTTCCAGATCCACTTGAGAGGATAAAAAGGGATAAAAATTCACGAATATTTTGTGGGAATTATTTCCCATTAAAATAAATATAAATATGAAATTGTAATTTTTTAATAAAATATTGCATGATACATTCTAAATTTTCACCACTACAAAATATTTGATAATCTAATATCGATTAACAAGAAAAAAAATCTGAATATTTTTATGTAAATAGAGTCCCTCCACACAACATCAGATCCCTATATAGAAATATCCACCACAATCATCCTTAGTCTCAACATATATAATTTATATCTACCAATATGAACAACTAATAGATTTAAAAGACTCATTTAAAGGTAATAGTTTTATAAATATTTTATAAAGTAAAATAGAATTCCTATCCTTACAAACAACAAAAATATGTAATTGGAACAAATGAATAATTAAAATATTAATAATGAATACAAACTACCCAAAAATACTCATCAACTAGTAAGGAACCCTGAAACTATATGTGCACATAAGAGTGACCAATATCTATTTAAGATCATGAAATTGAAATGTATTATATGAATGGCCATAATGTCTCTGATTTGGTTACCGTGATCTATCCCATTTTATTATATTTTATTCTAAATAAATATTTATCTTTAAATTCTTGTTTTACGTTCTTCATTATTTAATACTAATAAATGATCAATATAGTTTTATAATCTATCATAGTTTTTTCATTATTCATTAAATAACATAAAAATAATTTTATTAATATCATGAATGCCATATATAGAAAATATTTTTTATTTTAAATTAAAAATTTTAATAAAAAAGAATTTATAAAAATTCATATTAACTAAGATTTTATCCCTCATAAAACAAAAATATATAGACTAATGGTAAGGAAAAATGTTATCAATACAAACAAATACAATAAATAACATATAATCAACCTAGGTGACATGTATATCATGAAATTAAGGGATTTTAAAAAAATTATTAATATTCTAACTACATCGACACAAAAATAAATTGGTTTAATAGGATCTTCTTAAGTCATATATTATGGTAATACTAGATTTTAGTGAAAAAATATAACCTAAATATGGATGTACGTCCTAACACAATCCACCGAACTATCTTTCACCATGCATCCTAAGAATGGTAAACCTTACTGAGAATTATCCAAAGATAGTCATGACATTAGAAGTTGGTGAATATATATTTCATCATAAATCACGACCATAAACATTTTACCTTTTTTGACATTAACATGTTACACATGACGATGAATTTAAAATATATACAAGAATTAATTAACATAGATTATAATCTCACCCTAACCTTTGACACCCTCTAATGAGAAACCACATTCTAACCATAAATCAATCACCACATAAATTAATGACCACCAACTCATTGAAAAATATAAAGAGGCTCAAGGTTCACACACACCATAACATTAAAAAAATTAACGCGTCGAACGATCCTTCCAAATAGACAACCTGATATTTCATGGCATTGATTAAAAATTCAAACCCCCTTAAGAAATAATTATAAAAATAACCATTGAAAAAATAATGGATAACAGTTTATTAATAAAATTTAGTGTTATAAAATATAACCAATTCATTAAAACATTTTATCATATAATATAATAACGAAATTATTATTGAAACATTTTTAATCAAAAAAATTTTATAGACATTTTTTATATAATATTTCAATAAATAGAATTTCATGTTCCCTTTTAAATTATAAGTAAAACCATTAATCAATTTTTCTGAGTTAAAAAATTATTTCTAATAACCTAATTATTATTTAAAAATGGAAATTAAGGAAATAATATTTTTGGTGTGCATAGATAAATAAAATCAATATTAGAGGTTCTTTCAAAATATTGAAACCCTTTTACTTCAATTGGAATAGAACTAAAATAATGTTTTATATTTTATAATTTTACTAAATATAAAATATTATATCATTAAAAAAATGAGAATTTATTTAATGATTAAATATACTAGAAGTTTCAAAACATCAATTTTTGGTATAACATGCATTTATAACATGATTAATAGAGGATTTTATGAAATTTAATTCCACTAATGTTGAGATCCCATGAATGAATGAAAGGACCCATGTAGTCCCTAAACATTAAAGTAATTAGAAAAAATCATGTAAACCCATTCAACTAGGGGTAAAAATATCTAAATACTGATAAGGGGTGGTGAAACCATGAGGAAAATGGGATAATAGGAATGTGGTTTCCATAACAGGGAGTTTTATTCCGGAATCAGAGATAAATTCTAATGAATTGCCTTGGATAAGGGATTCTAGAACAGGGAAAACACATGATGTTGTGGGGATATCTATTTTGTGACATAGGACAATTATAGGGTGGGATGTTGTAAAATACCTTTCATAAAATGCTATGAAACATTAATTATGAAAAACTAAAATTTGGAAAACCTTAATAGTTTCATTATTGATCAATAAACAATTTACCAACCATTCAAAACTAGTAAAAATCAGCTGATAATATCATATTTTTTCATCTAATAACATACATGATATATTAAACCACACTTCAACCTTAAAAAATTGAATTATAAATTGACATAATCAAATGGATTATTTCTGTATAGTTACTCCTAATAGTTTTGAACACATTAAACACCAAAAAAATTCTAATATTTCATGAATAAAAGAAACATCTATAAATAATAATAATAATAATTATTATTATTATATTTACATAGGTTGTTATAATAAGTGAGTAAACAATTTGAAATGTTTTATATATCTTAATTGGGATTAAAAGTATTATCTTCACATAATTAACCATACGAAAATGAGAATTGTTTCTAACAAACATTTTATATTTAATAATTTTTTCAGGATGAGTAATGAAATTCATTGGATCATTATTTTTAAAATTTTATTTCAATTTAATTCATTAACATTGATTTATCTACTCATGTTAACGTATGAAACCAAGTGTATTTAAAAAATTATTACAATAAATTTATTGTGTATATAATTTATTATTAAACCCATGGTCATTAATATAAAAAGTATAAATATTGCACCAAACAATTTGTAATGAGGGAGGAATATATTAACCATTCATCCTTCAATATAACAGCTTGTAATCTTGGATAATACCAAAGGTTAATGTAATTATAGAATATTTTTTTCTAGTTACAATAAACATGAACATGTGATAACAATTAGAGTATCATTATCTTTAAATTAGAATTTTTTTATATTAAAAATAAAATGATGAAAACAATTATTTTTATTTTTATTCATATATTTATGAATGTAAAAGTTTGACCAAAGAATAATATATGCCTTATGAATTGATGCATGAATAAAATGTAAATTGGTGGAAATAACTGGGTTTTGTATTAGGTCACATGAAGATTATAGTAGATAATTTATTTTTAAATGAATATTAATATTTCACAAGAAAAATTTAGATAAATAAAACAATGAAAAAAATTTCAGTTAACCAATAGATATCCCTCTAAAATAACATGTGTGGTAGAGGTTCCCTTTTTTATAATTCCTTATATTTCTAATTAATATAAACAATAATTTTAAGGAATAGTGCTTGGAAGATTTAATAATAGAGCCTATATAATATATAAAACATTGAAAAGAGTTTATAAACTTCATATTCATTATTTTTTTTCATAGTGACTTATATGAACTATGTAACAAAGGGGAAATTGAAAAAAACATTGATTTTTAGGTATTACATCAATAAAAAAAATTATATTTCCAAATTTATGGTTTATTATATGTTATTATTTTTTATTCTATTCTCTATTTTTCTTTGGTATTTGAATTATTATTAGAAAATAAATATTATCTATGTAATATTTCAAACCCATTTTAATGAGGGAAATTATTGTTAGTTATTACATAACATAAATGAATATTGATATGAATTTTCCTCTAATTACTAATTCATCAAAATTCATGAAAGAATATAAGTAATTTTGACTACCATATCATAAATCACTATATAGATTTCTAGATCACCTACCTATGAGGATTACATGTTATTTTCACACTAACAATTTTGTAACCACATTTCATGAGTGCAACAAACAATTATTTCAAAATAATATTTTTACTTGTTACGTTTAATGATTGAATGGTTATGAAGAATTTATTCTGATAATTAATTAAAAGACTTTACAATAATAATACCCATCCCAATTTAATTATTTATTCAAATCTATAGTTTTATTATATTTTATTGAATCATTGTAAAAAAATAAATTATCTATTTTGTGGCTATATTATAAGAATTTAATCCCTAATGAATCTTAGAATATATGTAAAAACTATATAATGTTGTTGAAAATTGGTTCTCTTTTATTTAACTTAATTTATTACTATATCACCTTATGGTGATTTAGGTGAAAATTAGAAGAAAAATAAGATTTTGATGTGGTGTCGATGAATGTGTTTAAATATGATTTATTAATAAAAATAAAAAAACATATATTTATGTGATAATTTTTCTAGAATAAATTTTTATTATTAATGTTTAGATGATGTTTTATCATTCATTAGATGTGGTGTGAATACCCATTAGTATTTCAAGATTCAATGACCCTCACATCCTTATAAAAAATTTCCCTGATTAATTTAAAAGAATAAAAAATAATTTTTATTAATGATAGTGGGAGTAATAATTTTTTTAAAATAAATTATTTGTACATAAATTTATAGAGTATTTTAATATTCTTGGTTATTATTCATTACCGATGGAATTAGGTATACTATTATTTTTGTGAGAAAATTAAAATCAAATAATATAAATTAAAACAGATCCAAAAATAATTATTCGAGTTATAATATTGTTGTCATTTGATACCTCCAAACCACAATATCTGTATTGTCATGTAAATTTCCCATTATTGACTAAATTTCATAAACAATTTTGGCTGTGAATTGTGATTTGATTAATCCTATAGTTACTATTGCATGTGTTCTGGAATAGTTATTTTTTTTAAAAAAATTAAAATTTGTGTGATGAAGATAACATTTTCTTGGGTTACGTGTTTGTGATATTGGGAGGATATATAATGTCATATTTTAGAGATTAAACCATGTTTAGAAATTATGATAACATTTTTTAGGATTAATACTATTTTTTTGTTTGTTGGAGTTATATTATTATATCCCATGGGCTTATCGATTGAATTTTCATTGATGACACATTTAATGTGTAATTTTACAAAGGTCCATGTCTTATGTTTGATAAAATTAAAAGTTTTTATATTTTATTAAATTTTTTAATTAAATAATATAATTAAATAGAAATTTTTTTATCATATTTTGTGAAATTAAATCATTTTATGTTTTTTCTGATGATTTGAAAATTATTAAGAAAATTGAAAAAATACTTATCATAATTATATTACATCATTATAATATTTCTATCAGTGATTTTTATAAATTGATACAACTTGAATTCTACATTATATTTTTCATATTGATATTCACGTAAATAAACAATAATTTTTTAATCAATCAATATGAGTCCGATATAATTCTTATAAATTGGAAAACATTTGGGAGGACATAGTTGACAAACAATTATTAAATGGTGTATAACTCAATATGTCTTAATAAAATATATAGTTTTCAATATTTAAATTATAAATAACATATAAAAACATATCAATATAAAGAAAATAGAAATATTTTATCATTAATATTGTCATAGGATGTGTGAAATATTAGAAAATTGAAAAGTTACTAAATTTGGAAAGTAAAATATAATAATTTAAAAAATTATTTTTTAATATTGGTATAATTTTGGTCTTGTATTTTTATGAAAATCCATTTTCTATACCCAAAAAAAATTATGAACATTCAATATTAAATTATCTATTTTGACAAACATGCTAAGAATTTTGGGAAACAAAATTTGGTAGAAAATATACCTCAACTTGTTTTTTATAAATACGTGTCTCCAACATTAATCATACTTATATATTTCTATAGATTGTTTCCTTCAAAATATTAAATTAAATTATTTTTTATTTCTTTTTAACCATCCTTAGATAGTTATTAATTTTATGCATAATAGGTTCAATAATTTTAGTTTGGTCAGCAGTATTTATTTAACATAATGAACTCTATATAAAGATAGTTGATATATTGATCACTTGGTAAAGTTTCATATATATTTCTGGTTTTCAATTATAGTTTTATTATTGTAAAATTATCAATTCAACTATATAAATACCTTAGACCGTGATATAAGGAGTGTTTGTGGGTTGAAGAAAGTCAAGTACTACTATATTACTTCTACTTCAAAATTGAAATTCTTTTTAAATTTTTATTTTAATATAATCCAAAATAGTATTAACTTAAACTGTTTTTATACTTATATTATCTATTTTCTTAACCATTACCTATAATCTTAAAATGGATACAATTTCGAAATTAGCTCATTAAAACATCTTAAGATAACTGTTGGGTCCACCATAATGTATTCATTGTCAAGAAATATATTTATTGGGACTTACAAAAATATAACCATATGTTGGATATAATTAGGTGGAGGTTTCCAAGGATTATATGTTTGTGTATTTCTAAAACAAATATTTATACTGACTACAAATATATGTTTTTAGACTTTATAAAAAATATCGAGTCATATAAATGTGAAGTTTTAAAAAAATAAGATTATAAATCATATATAAATCTTACACAATTGAGTAAAAAAATTGAAATTCCTTTCACTAATATAATGACATTATTTTGACAAGATTCTAAAAATGATTATCATGAAACCGATAACCATGTCAAAAGAATTCTTCCATAGATTAACATTTGATGCATTAGTTATATATTATATTAGTATATAGTTTTCACATTTTTAGAGAAAATAAATAATTAAAATTTATTTATTAATGTATCTAGGTATTAGAAACCAAGATATTGTAAAAAACTATGACGATGATTAATTTATAATTTAACTCAATTTTAAACCCCATATTTTAATGATAAAATTTTCAATCAATTAAAACCAACATTTGATGAAGAATAAAAAAATGTGATCTATTTAACATTGATGAAAAATTGATGTACCCTGAAATAAATATTTATTTCAATGAAACTATTAAAAAATATATTTACTCACAAGATGAATATGATTGAATGAAAACATATAGGAAATCATTTCAGAGGGATTAATTTTTGGATATATTTTTTAATGAATAATTGTTGAAAACATCTTATTATGAACATTTTTTCATAAGTATTATTAATGTTATAATATTTCTAGTGACTAAGTCATTTCCAACGACATGTTAGGTGAATTGAAAGAGGAAATAAATGATCTCATTAACATCTGTATTGGTTCACAAGAGTGCGTTATAACTAAGCTAATTTAAAAACATGAATTTCTATTTTGAACTAAAATTGAAAAAAAATATTCTAGAATAAATTAGTATCAAATAGTGGATGTCCTACCCAAACACAAGTACCATGATATTTCATTTATATTTTTTCATACTACCCAATAAAATTATTAATTTAATACAAATTTCTATTAATAAATTAATGAATGTTCTTTCAAATAATTTTAAATTTGAAAATAGAAGGAGAAATATTCTTATAGTGGTTTTTACATTTGAGAATATTTCTTTCTTCTGAATACGGATAGTTCACTATCTATATCCATCATTAAATATTATAAATATAGAACCCACATGAGTGTTAAATCCAAAAATTATTTTTCGATTTTAAATTTTTCCCATTTTTTTCAATATAACTATTGTGTTTTTCATTTTTTATAAAATTAAAGATATTTTACATAAAAAAATAACAGTTTATTTCTAAATAAAACATTCTGTATCCTTCTCACTTTCATTATCCAATTCCATTTTTCATTAAATTTGAAATTCTTATATTAAACATTAAAATATCACTCAATTGAAAAAAATACGTGTTGGATGCGGGATATACTAAGTTAGATTTGGATTTAATTTGTTCCCATATTAATTTTATTTGCTGTTTTTGTTTTAAATTTTCCTATTTGACTATTTTTTGAAACTGTGTACTCAAAATAAGAAAAAAAGTAATTTCTAAAACCCATGTAAATGAGTGAACAGATATTCCCAATAATTGTATTATAATTTAGTTATGCAATTTTATTTGTCTTGAATTTAAATTTCATGTAAATTCATGAAGAGACATCAAAATTTTGAATCACATGTCCAAAATAACTATATTAATATTGATATCAAATACCAAGAGGGATTTTAATTTAATATTAGATATTCTTCACTATTAAGAGATTTCATGTGTGAAATAAATCATAAATACATACAAAGAATTTTTTATATATCAGAACACAATTTTTTAAGGCACTTCTATTAAGAATATTGGGTCTAATATTTAATTTTATATATTCTCTCCTCAAAATATCAATTCATTTAGTCCTTCATTTCAATTTTATTTTTTTGATCTCATAGAATAATGTTATAATGATGTAAAGAAATCACATTTTAGGTATGAAAGACCAATATAGTCTCTATATAAAACTTATAATTTCGTGATCTGGTAGAATAAAATTGTGGGGGTAACCATATTATTGTTTTCTGATTCATTTTGTGTTAATTTCTATGAAATAATAAATCTATAGATATTTTTAAAGTGCGAAGTCTGAGGTTGTTAGAAGAATATTTTTGAATGAAAATTTATGACAAGAACTATGCGGTGATGATCTCCATGATAAATGATGAAAAATAATTATCATGTTGCTAAAAATAAGATCTATAATGAAAATATGGATTGTAATTCACAATACTATATGAAGATTAAAACAATCCACGCTTCAATAAATTTTTTAAGAAATTTGTTAACCTAAAAAACAAATATTTAATTTTGTAATGGTTTTCTAGTGGATTAAATGTTACCGGTGAGGTATTTATGGTATTAATTAAACATTAATAAGTCGATATTTTAAGATATTATTCAACATGACAGGGAGTAAAACTAATGAAATTCATGGTTGAAATATGAAGTCATGGTTTTCTTAATAAAAATATCCAAACATCAATAATAATCTATAGTCCAATTTTTCAAATGAAAAAATCCATCCCAAACTCTTTTGGCGAAGTTAAAAATTAATCCCAATTTATATTAGTCATTGTCTAAAATTTATTGGTATTTCTGAACCTTTTAGGGATATAGTGACCATACAATTAGTTTCTTATGACATGAAATATTTTTTAAAAATTAATTTGTTCAATGATTACAAATGAGGATAAGGTAGATGTTTTTTGAATAAAGGATTTGGGAGTTGGTGTTGTATTTAATGAAATAACAACAGATATTGGAATATTTTTTTTGGGCATTTGAATTTATTAATGTTATACTATTGAATTGGTGTATCTCATGGGTTTGTTCATTGAATACACCTTATTGTTGCTTTTGATCATTGTTTTTCTAGGTCTCCATGATTTTTTTTATCTAGGAATTGGCAGATCTAAAATATTTATTATATTTATATTCATTTTAAATAAATATATTCATTTTATTTTTTGATATCATGTAATATTGAATGATTTTCTTTATGTAAGAATGTTTTGTGATATATTTTATAATATGAGAACTCATATATAATTTTCTTTTTATATGATTTTAGAATATTAGATTAATAATATTAAAATATTATATAAATTTAAGAATTAATTTTTTATTGATTATATTTGTTTTGGAATGTAATTTATTCTGATGGAAATATTTTCAAATCAATATATATGAGAAAAAAACTAATAACGTTTATTTGAAAATATTTAAGTGGACTTAATTGAATATCCTTTAATTAATGTGTCCAAGATAAGCTACATAACAGAATAATTAATTACTATTCGTTGCAATGAATTATTTATATTGAAATAAATTCTCTATGAAATATAATGGAATCATTGCACCTTTTTTCCATCAGTTACTGAATGAAATGTGAGTGAATTGAGTAGCCAGTTTATTCAGACAGGTTTACATTCATACCCTAAAGATAAAATTTTCTACATTTGTTTAATTGACATGAAATTTGTATTAAGCAATGATAAGATGAATCCAAACATCATATCATTATATTGATATCCAATATTTTGTTACGTATTTAAAGAAGTTTTGGACACTATATCAATGAATATATTTACTCGAATATTAATTATAAATTCTTCTTTATATACATGTGTCTTCACATAAAATCTTGGATTAATGTGACTATATATTTATAGAATAGATGAACATAAAAATAGGATTACTAAGAGGGTAGTCTTTCATATTGTGATAATTTATATATGTGATGAAAAACTCAAAAACATCTATGTTGAGATCCTATATAAGGACTCTTCTTTTTGAGTTTTTTTACATAATTTGAATCTATTTTAAATTTTATAGAAACAATAATTTTAAATGAATGAGTTTTAATATTTTCAACTAAAATATCATATAAATTTTTCTATATATTTTTTATTTTTTGAATTAAAATTAGTTTTTTTGGTGGTGAAACTACTTTGATGTGGCATGATATATTCTTACAAATGGTTTATCCAATTTTTGTTTTCAATGGAAATTACGAAAACAAATCAATTTCATAGGAAGAAAAAATAACACCATTGTGGCTATGATATTTATTATAGGAAATAGTTTTTATTCACAACTTTTTTATTTTGTTATCCTCGAGTAATACAATTAGATACTGTTTTTTAATATAAGATAATTGGAGTGTATGAAGGATAAAACTTTTCCACTATTAATATATCAAATATATCTCTTATAATCAATTATAATTCAAATTTATAATATTACTTCAATATTTCCTTGTAATATAATATATTTTAGTTTTATATAATTTTTTTTTAAATGTAATAAATCCCAATTTTCAAAACCATTATAACAATGAAATTATCTATATATATATTACTGAAATAATTATCCAACCTTTTAACTAGAATACCTTAGGAAAACATAACTGTATTAATTATGAAAATATATATTCCATCGAATTTTAATAAAAAAAATGAAATTCCATTCACACAATCCATAATCTATAAAGTTAAATGGTACAATAACTATAAATATACCTAAAAACAATCCTTATGGTCGATGGATATGAAAAACATCATAATATTTCTAGTGTATAAGATTCAATGTTTTGGTATTTGATCTGTACAAAATATTGGCAGGCTATTCAAATCAAATATTTTGTTTCCCATGTTTTTTATCTATAGATAGATTACAACTTTATAGTACATGGCTCATAGATTCACACCATCTATTCTTTAAAAACTCATAATACTCATCGACATATCATGCCAGCTGTGTCTGACATATACATAGAAATTCATTATGCCTACAACCCATGTGGCCACATGGAATATAAAAAATGGTAAAAATGACGCCCATTCATATGATAAAAGTCATATGTGGAGGTGTAAATGATATTTGGATTCAATAAATTTAATTTCCATTCAAAATGTTTACACACTTGTTATATTGGTCCACCATACAAAAAATAAAACCACGATTCACCCGATGTGTGGAATTTATAGACTAATGTAACTCTAACTCTAAAGCCTATGTATTGCATATTGTGTATCCTAGATGAATACATAATTTTTAATTTATTATATCGAATCTATATCAAATTTTCATTAATATATCATGATGATACCCCCACCTTCGACTTCACATCGAGGGCCAACAAACCTCGACTCCACTAGGCCCTCAATTATAAAACATTTTAGATATATTGATCATCAACCATCATCATATACATTGATGTAACCATTTAATTTCAATATAATTCATCATGATTTATTAGTAAACATCTCTGGCTCACCCATGATATTAGAAAAATCTACAATGACTTTAAATTAGAAATATATTAGTGATGCTCAACAGATATCATTCAAATACAAAGAAGGAATTAAAAGTTAAAGAGAATGGTGGTCATATGAATTATCACAACAAAAACAATTATATTATTCTTTTAAATAGAATAGGATTATATTAATTTAATCAAACACCTTATTATTTATTA
This sequence comes from Viscum album, assembly GCA_963277665.1. Taxonomy (NCBI): domain Eukaryota; kingdom Viridiplantae; phylum Streptophyta; class Magnoliopsida; order Santalales; family Viscaceae; genus Viscum; species Viscum album. The sequence continues at coordinate 1,843,029,655 of OY728156.1, forward strand.
TTGAATGAAGTATTATGGGCGATTAAAAATTATTTGATCATACAATCTTAATGATAAATTATCAATGAAAAATAATTATATAGCCACTTAATTTATTTTTTGAATATAATAAATCATCTAAAATTTATGAAATTAAAAATATTCCTATCTATAGAGGATCCACCCCATGTTAATCCCATTCTAAAATAAATTAATTATAAAAAATTCACGTTTTCGTACATGAGGAATAAATATTATTTTATATTATAATTGATTATTCATTCAATGAAATGATAATAAAATTTTATAAATGATAATAATATTCATTTTTCTAATAATATATTAAATAATAAACATCCGAATATATTTTTTAATTATCATTTAGGGAATTTTAAATATTGATAATAATAAATTACTAATATATTATGAATTTGACTATCGAAATTAAGACAACATACATTTATTTTGAATTTTCATCAATTTAATAATAACTCAACAATCTATAATTTTTATAGATGCCACCCTGATGTGTGCTTACTCTAGAAGGTAAAAAAATTAATTTTGATGAATTCATTACTGGGAATCTTTTATTGAAAAATGCCAATCCCCAATAACATAGTAGATAATTATACATACCGATAGGGACTACGATATGATGTTCTAAACTATGTATTATTTAGGAAAACCAAAAAAAATCATGGTGCGATACTCAATGAAAAATAATATTGGTCATACTAATAGTTTGAAAATAATTCAATCTCACACACAACAGAAGTGTGTGATATATAAATTGGGGAACTATTTTAGAGTTATGAATAATTCCATGCATATAGAAATTAATATATTCTATTATTTTATTGATCCTGAAATAAAATATTATATTATAAGGATATATAACTACATTTATAAATATTAGTATTTTTTTCAAAATATTATACATGAACATTAAAAAAAAAATATTATGTCACATTATATAGATTATCTAGGATTTTCATCGAAAAAATACCATCACATGCTATTTGATGAGGGTACTATTAATTATCTATTTTTTCAACCCCATGATCTCAAAAATGATATACTGACATATCTGAAAGACACAAACTATGGAAATCCCACATCCAAGAATAATCTTATCCTATCGATCCTCCGTAGTCACTAAGTACTCCTGGAAGGAAAGGTATTTCCAAATATCAATGTCACTACAGTAAAATTGTTTTTTTAATAGTATCCTTAAGAACTCTTCTATGAAAAGTTGATTTATTTTACATATCATATATATTATAATGTAATAATTCGTGATAAAAAGATATGCATACCTAGACTAGAATCTGTAGGGGCCCAGAAAACCCCAAAAGGGTTTATTTCTCATCTAATCCACCTAAAATGATGATATGTTATTGAATTATAGAATAACAGATCAAACTCCACAAACACTATGGGTCATCATATCATATCCATGTATGCTTTCTGATAGATGTTTGTTGACCATATATACTCCTAGATCACCTATACTTTATCCTCCAACAACATTTCCACCATAGGCCCTATATGATAAGGCTAAATAATAATTTTCTTATTATTCAGAACCCTATATGGTCACTCATGTAGTTCATAAAATGTTTTCATTCTAATAGTTTAGCTGCAATAGGTATTTATTGAAAAATCTGTTAATAGAAGATGATTAACATTGTGTAAGAACCCAGATCATTGTTTCTGGTACGAATTTCTTTTTTCTGGAGTTTTTGTGAAAAAATGGAGTTTATGGAATTTTTTAAGTACACACTGTGCACTTTCTGAGTAAACGTCGTGTACACTTTTCCTGCTTGATGCTGTGTGTTGGCCGTGTCCAGGCCACACAAACGGTGTGCAGGGGTGAGGTGGAGGCCGATTTAAGCAGAGTATGGAAAAACCTACTCCACGTCGTGTACTCTATAAGTACACACCATGTACTTTTTTTTTATTCATTAAACTGACTGAGGTCGTGCCTGGTCGCCATAAACGTCTTCTTCTAGGTATTGCTCGACGAAGAGACACCGTACGACCGCAAAACTTCTTCGGTTTCCCGATCTCCATCTGTTGGCCGATTTGACCACCATTGATTGTGTTAGAACCACAGCGGTGAGTTATTCATTCTTATTGAGTCCTATTCCTTGATTCTTCTTCTTTCTCATGTTATTGTTGTTTGATAAGTTTGGGTGTATTCTCAGATCTATGACGTTCAAGGGAGAATCAGTCCTCGTTGTTCAAGAATATCGATCTCCAAGGTTCGAGGTATGTGATTTTTGCCTTACCGATCAATGTCTTTGAGTTTAATGTGCAAATTCCACCAATACTCATGGACAGGGTGTTGTGTGATTACCTTTTTACCCCTGTTGTTTTGATTCCTTACTTGTTTGCTGGTGTAGAGGTAATTTGTTCGTACTAGAGGATAATTTTTTGTGCTTGGATGTTTTTCCATCCTTATTCTATTATTTCACATTTGGGTCTTCGTTGGCTTGGCTATTACACCTGTTTCCATGCCTTGTGTCTATAGGATGGAGTTTTTTTGTATAACACACTTGTTTCCCTGTAGACTGTTAGACAAGTAGCTCTATAGGTGTACTTTAATAAGCCATGTAGCTCTATAGGTTTACTTTGGCCTAATAACATTATTATGCACGGAATAGCATTGGGCTATGAGAACCTGATGTTATATACTATAAGTTATAGACCGAGTGAGATTCCCAGAGAGACTTTAACATTATATACTACCGGAGGGTAGACCGAGTGAGCTTCCTCAGTGATTCTTAGACATTATAGGCCACAGGGGATAGACCGAGCGAGCTTCCTAGAGTGCCTTCAGACTTTATAGACTATAGGTTGGTTGACCATGTGAGCTTCCTCAGAGAGTCAAACCTTGTTTGATTTCACTTTAACAACCTTCCTAGGCTAGAGGAGGAATTGACCGAGTGAGATTCCTCATAGAAACTGTGGTATACCTGAGGCTATAGGAGGAATTGACTGAGATAGCTTCCTGGGAGAGTCTCTAGACCTTGGGGATAAGAGGGTTAGACTGCGTGATCTTCCTCAGAGAGTCCCTGACTACCCTAGACTATAAGGGTTATTGACCGAGGGAGCTTCCCCAGAGAGTCTTGTAAATTCGTATGGCAAATCCATAGGGTTAGGATGAGTGGAATTACTAGAGGGTTGTGTTACTTCTTGGATTGGACCAGAGAGGATGGATGCGAGTACATCCCAGAGGGTTTCCTTCTATTGTTTGCTGATTGCTTCACTATTGCCTTTTGTTTTGTTGATTGATTACGGTTGGGGATAATCCTGCTATACTACATACTATTACTATCCATTTTTTGCTGCTACAATTTACTGTTTATTGTAATTTTACCTGCCATATACTCACTGACTGTTAGGCACATATCTTCGGGTGAATTCCTACTGGGATTTAGTCTCACACCCAGTTTGGGTGATGCATTTTGGAAAAAAAAACTATGTTTTTTCAGGTATAGACAAGGTCAAGCACCCTTCGACTTTGGAAACTTGATTGCTTGGAGCAGGAGAGCAATGGACAATGCATTGTCTTATGATGCTGAGGAGATGTTCTTCTTTTATTTTGTACTTGTTTTGGTACTATGTTTTTTTCTAGCATTGTGACTTGTTTGGCTATTTTCCTAGTTATGTCTCTTGCATCATTTTAAATATACACATGTGCTCCAATTTATGGATTTAGTCTTCTGCTATTTATTATTTTTGGTTATTTACTACTTCCGCTATTGCATGTTTATTACTGCCACTGTGTTCTCTGCCAATGAGGGCATAGTTTCCCCACTATCACACCCAAGGCCCTCGCTGCTAGTCATCAGCCTCTAGCATATGGGTAAATGCTCTTGAGGACTTGTGTCCAACTGAGTACGGGGAACCTTGGGGTGGCTTCTAGAACCAGGATGTTAAAATGTGTTATCAGAGGGATTCTTTTCTCTTGAATTATTATTTGGAAAGTTTATCTAGGTATAGGATGAATTCAGTACTTGGCATTAAGTTGTGCTCAGGAGTAGATAACCCGTGTACAAGGAAAATCCATACTACCTCATTTGTTGCAGTTTTCTAATTTTGAGATTTTACAATTGATAGTATTTCACCTAGAGTGATTCACATGCTTTTTGCTGTTATTATTTTAACTATTGCAGTTCTATTTTTGTCACAACCCGATGAGATGAGGGTATGTCATCTCATGCATCATATAGGAACTTGTAGAAATCACATTCCATGCATTCTTACCATGCCATCTAGGGTGCATTAGCGATTTCATGCTATTGTGATAGACTTTGTGTATATTATGCATGCTGTTGTGGTAGATTCTTGATAGAATCTCTTCTTCGTTGTTAGAGGATTGTTTTTATTTTACGTTGCTTCAATGAACACCAAATTTTAATTCATGAGGTGTTATGGGCCCTCTTGAATCGGAAATTGGTGGATCGTGGTCTTGATTCCTCTTGTATATGACTATAGGAGATTCCAAGCGTTGATTCGAGGGGAATATGGGCCCTCACAGATCAGAATTTGGCACCTACTTGCCTTGTTTTCTGTGTTTTCTGGGCTTCTGTGGAGTTTCTGAGCTATGTCCCAGAAAAACACAGAATACATGGCATGTACATTTTGACTACATGTCGTATAGTTTTTAGATCGTGTGATCAGGGACACACTGTTGTAGAAATTCCTTCAAGAACAGGCCTTGTACCGTAGGTACACGCAGTGTAGTTTCGAGCCGTGTACCCAGTTGTGTCAATAACAACAAGGGACAGGGAATCATGAGTAGAAAAAACGTTTTAGTGAGGAGCACGCCATGTACCCGGTCGTGTCACTAAAAAAAGGGATGGGGAAGCTAGAGTAGAACATGTCGTGTTGGTGAGGAGCACACCTTGTAGTTTTGTTCCGGTACCTGGCTGTGTCACGAACGACACGGGTCAGTGTTACCTTCTTCCATAAACACCATGTGGGTAAATAACAAGTTGTGTAGTCTTGTCCTAGGTACTAGGCTGTGTCACGAAAACATGGGTCGGTGTTAACTTCTTTTATACACAACGTGTCTGTTCGGAAAACATCGTGTAAGGGTCAGCCATGTAGAAAACCATGTAACTAACAACACGGGTCACCAAGACCTTGTCAAGTACACTCCATGTCCCTAGGGAACACGCCGTTTATTATCTGGTTATATTGCATCGTGTGGGTTAGCCATGTAAGGAGACTCAGGCAGGAGTTTAGAGTTCAAGTACACGTTGTCTGTGGGAACAACATGTCGTGTTGTCTGTGGTGTTACATGACCATTATTGGCAGGAGTACACACCCATGTTAATGGATTTAATGGACACTCCGTGTAGTTTTTATACAAGCCGTGTATGTATGATTTGTGAATCTTGAATGTTTCATCCCCCTGTTCCTCTTTTTTACTCCTTTTTTTTCAGTCCTTGTTAATTCTGACCTGAGGTGTGCTTTTGATCTTTGAGAATTATGCCTCCGAGACATCCTCCAGTTGTACATGAGTTTCTAGATGGTGATTAGACACCAGAAGTGGTCGATCAGGGACCTCTTGTTGATCCTCCTACTGTGCCAGCATTGACACCAGCATTTATACCCATCACAGGCGTGGATGCGCATTTCAGGGAGGATTTCCTGAGGATAAAGCCGACTTTTCAGGGAGCGCTGCCTCATGCCCCGTCGATGGATGAGTTGAAGAGGGTTTTTCAATAGCCTCATCCCCATACATTCTTAGGGGATGGAGGACCCCAGGATGCAGAGTCGTGGTTCGAGGCAACCGTGACTATCTTCGAGCACCTAGAGATACCCTTGGAGAAAAGTGTAAAGCTGGCTACTTATATGCTCTGGGAAATTTCCAAGAGGTGGTGGGTGGTGATCTCACAGCGAGGGCACCAGTAGGGTATGTCATGGGATGAGTTTCGATGTACGTTTTATGACTACATCTATCTGGAGATACTGAGGACCGATCGAGCCCGAGTGTTTATGAGCCTGTAGTAGGGTACTCTTTCTGTCATGGAGTACTCGTCCCATTTTACTGAGCTGCAGTGTTTCACACCGATCCAAGTAGGTGATGAGTTCTTCCTTGCTAGGAAGTTTGAGGACAACCTCAGGCAGGAGATCCTTTCCTAGGTTAATATCTTCATGTTGACTTCTATATCCTCCATCATCAACCAGGAGCTAATTACTGAGCTCAATCTGAGGGATTCAAGAGTAGTGATCTGGGGTTGTTAGACACCCAGAGCTGGTGTTCCTCCTATGGACAGTTGTAAGAGTTGCAGAGAGTCTTCTCGAGGAGATCAGGGTTCGCAGGATGCTTCTTCTGGCATCCAGTTTGTATACTACCTATGCGATTGGAGTGGGCATACTAGGCCTCAGTGCCATAGGGATCTGATGGTGTGCTGATCTTGTGGAAAGATGAGCCATCTTCAGCGTTTTTTCCAGATCTTTTCACCTTCAGCTGGTGGTAGGGCTTCCTCTATGACCCAACGTTCTGGAGATGCTTCACCAGTTTCCCACCGGTATGGGAGCTGGAGTTCTTCTGGTCGTTCGGGCTGGGGTGGAGGTCGCGGCTGGGCTGGTCTGTCAGTAGTTCATCAGCGATAACAATGTAGATCAGCTCAGAGCGGTCAGCCAGGGGTGCAGGGCCACAGTGCAGGCCAGTCTATCGCTGCAGAGCAGACCTCTCTAGAGCAGGATCCTAGCCCTTCTACAGATCAAGGTACAATCATAGTAGCATCAGTTTTATCTTCATCTCTTTTAGAAACTAGTGCTTTGCATAGCTTTATCTCTATTACTGTTGTGGAGATCCTTGGGATCTGTATCCTTTCGTCTGCTGACTTGTTGACTCTTGACACGCCTTTGAGAATGAGGAAATCAAGCATACATCAATGTAGAGAATACCCTCTTGAGGTTGTGTGGTTTCATTTTTATGGGACCTCTATGTTGTAGAGATGACGGGCTATGATGTCATTCTTGGTATGGACTGGTCTGTTCCCTTCCAGGTAGTCATTGATTACTATCGCCACAGGGTGAGTTTCATATTACCATAGGGCATATCATTCTATCATAGAGGTGAGTGGGATGTACAGGTGGGTAGAGCTGGACCTAAGCATCAGGGGCTAGGGGAAGTTACACCCCATATTTCTGGTATTTATCTGGATCACCAGGGGACTTCACAGTTTGAGTTTCCCCTAGTGGTGGATCATTTCATGGATGTTTTCCAGATGACATTGTAGGTTTTCCTCCGGAGTGTGAGGTAGAATTCTTGATTGAACTCATTCCAAGAGTGGAACCGGTGTCTATTACTCTTAATAGGATGGCTACACTAGAGATGCATGAGCTCAAGAAGCATTTGGTGGAGTTTCAGGAAAAGGGTATCAACCGACCAAGTAATTCTCCTTGGGGTTCGCTTCTCCTGTTTGCGAAGAAGGCAAACAGAACCCTTCGACTCTGTGTGAATTATTGGTAGCTGAACCAGTTGATGGTCAAGAACTGATATCCCTTGTCGAGGATCGATGACCTCTTTGATCATATTCGAGGATCCAGGGTGTTCTCGGAGATCGATTTTAGGTCTGGTTATCATCAGTTGTGTGTTAGACCATCAAATATATCACTGACAGCCTTCAAGAGCTGATATAGTCTATACAAGTATATATTCATTCCATTCAGTCTCATGAATGTGCCAACAGTTTTCATTGCACTGATGAACCGAGTGTTCCATCCTTAGACTCCTTCGTCGTGGCCTTCGTGGAAAATACCATGGTGTACTCTTGTAATAGACACGACCATGCTACCCATCTTGAGATCGTTCTGAGTACACTGAGAGATCATCAGCTTTATGTTGAGATCTCGATGTGACATTTTTGGATGGATCATATTCACTTAATTGGTCATGTAATATCAGAGGCTGGAGTATCTGTTGACCCAGAGAAAGTGAGAGCTATAGTTTCCTGGGAGTAGCTGAAGAATGTCTTTGAGGTACAAAGTTTCCTAGCGCTGGATGGATACTACAGACGCTTCATTCATAACTTCTCGTGCCTAGCAGCACCATTGATAGGTCTGACCAAGAAAGGGGGGAAGTTTTTATGGTCATATTCTTGTGAGTCCACCTTTTGGGAGCTGAAGTGGAGGTTTACATTAGCACTGATACTATTCTTGCCCGAGCCAGGAAATAGCCATACTGTTTATTGTGATGCTACATGTATCAGGCTAGGATTTGTGATTATAAAGGGATATGGAGTTTTTGCGTACGGGTCTCAGCAGTTGTGGCCACATGAGATGAATTACCCTATGCACGATCTAGAGTTGGCAGCTGTTGTTCATGCTTTACGCTGTTGGAGACACATCCTTTTGGGAGAGCACTTTGTGGTTTTCTCCGACCCCAAGAGTCTCAAGTAAATCTTCACTCAATGTGATCTGAATCTGAGACAGTGTCTATGGGTCTAGTATCTTCAGTCCTTTGAAATCGTGTTCACCAATACACTGAGAAAGGGCAATGCAGTGGCAGATGCGTTATGCAGAAGAACTCAGATGCAGGAAGTTTAGGAGGCCAGTAGTGAATGTCAGATTACGACTCTATTCGCTGAGATGTAATTGGAAGTGCACGACTGGCTGGGACAAAATTTCCTATCTTTTGTGGTTATTACCTCTAAACTTCATGATCGCGTATGGATGAGGAATCTTTCAGATTCAGAGGCCTTTGTCCTGTGGGAGAGTGTTTCAGGAGGGGACCCTCTTCCTAGATAGACATTGGGCAAGGATGATATCTTGTGTTTCCAGGGACGCGTATGGGTACCAGCGGACATACCCGAGGAGCTGATGTAGGATTTTCATTCCTCAATATGAGTAGTTCATCCTGGCATCACCGAGATGTATCTTGATCTACACCGCCCGTACTGGTGTCCAGGTATGCCGAAATATGTTGCTAGTTTTGTCATGAGATGTTCTATTTGATAGTAGGTTAAAGAAGAGCATCAACGACCAGCAGTGCTTTTACAGAAGTTACCCATTCCCTAGTGGAAGTGGAATGACATCGCGATGGGATTCGTGACAGAGTTTCCAAGGTCACCCCGGGGAAACGATGCAGTTTGGGTTGTCGTCGACAGACTCACGAAGGTCGCACATTTCTTGCCAATCAAGGAGATCATCAGTTTTAATGATCTGGGATGGTTGTACATCAAGGAGATCAAAACTCTAAATGGAGTTCCACACTCTATTGTTTCAAACAGGGATGCATGCTTTACATCTCAGTTCTAGCAGAGAAATCAAAAGGCCTTTGGTACACGAGTACTTTTGAGTACATCATACCATCCCCAAATAGATGGCCGGTCAGAGTGAATGTTCTAGGAGCATGAAGATATGCCCTGAGATTCCATTATATACATTGGTGGTTCATGGGAAAAGCATATACCTCTTGTGGCGTTTTCCTACGACAACAGTTTTCAGGGAACGATTCAGATGGCACCATAAGAGGCTCTGTACGGTAGGCCATGCCGATAACCCTTATATTGGATAGAAAAAGGAGAGGCATCTCTGTGGGGACCTCGTCTTTTTCAGGAGACCTCTGAGGAGATAGAGTTGATTCGGAAGAGGATGGCTACAGCACAGTCTTGACAGAATTCATATGATGATCAGCAGAGGCGGCCTCTGGAGTTCGAGATCGGAGATTAGTTTTTCCTGCATGTCGCACCGAGGTTGGGACATAAAAGGATTTGAAGATAGGGTAATATTTCATCGTGGTACATCGGTCCATATGAGGTATTAGATAGAGTTGGGCTGGTTTCATATCGGTTGCAGCTAACTCATAGGTACCGGGAAATGCACAACATCTTCCAGGTCTCTCAGCTTTGACGTTACTTTTCAGACTCGTCTCATGTCTTTAAGCCTAAGGAGGTTGAGCTCGAAGCATATATGTCATTTGAACGACATCATATCCGGATCTTCGATCGCAATACAAATGTTCTCCGTGGGTGGTCTATTACTCTAGTATGGGTGTTATGGAAGCATGGGTGAGTACAGGACGAGACATGGGAGAGGATGCCGATGTACCATCATAGTGGCCAGAGCTGTTCGGTGTTTCTTCTTCTACACCTTTCTATGGAAATTCAGGGACACATTTCTTTAATGGGGGAAGTTTGTAAGAACCCGGATCTTCGTTTCTGTTATGCCTATCCTTTTTCTGGAGATTTTGACAAAAATAGAGTATCTGGAAATTTCTGATGTACACGCCATCTATATTCTGAGTACACACTGTGTACACCTTTCCCACTCAAAGTTGTGTATTGGCCCTATCCGGGCCACACACACGGTGTGAAGGGGTGAGGTGAAGGATGATTTAAGTGGAGAACGAAAAAACCTACTACATGCCGTGTACTCTAAAAGTACACTCCATGAATTTGTTTTATTAAATGGACTGGGGTCGGGCCTGATCGCCTAAAACGACTTCTTCATGGTCTAGTTCGATCGAGAGATGCCATACGGCAGCGAAACTTCTCCAATTCGACCGACGTTGATTGAGTTGGAAACACAACAGTGAGTTCTTCCTTTTGATTGAGATCCATTCCTTGATTCTTCCTCTTTCTCATGTTATCATGGTTTGTGTGTTTTGGGAATTTTCTCCGATCTATTTCATTCAAGGAAGAATCAGTCATCGTGGTTCAAGTGCATCGATCTCCTAGGATCGAGGTAGGTGGTTTTTTCCTTACCGTTCAATGTCATCGAGGTTTATGCGCAAATTTCACCATTACCCATGAACAGGGTATTGGGTGATTACCTTTTTACCCATTTTGTTTTCCTGCCTTGCATGTATGCGAGTGTAGAGGTAATTTGTTCATGTTAGAGGATAATTTGTTGTGCTCCGATTTTTTTCCATGATTGTTCTGTTATTTCAACTTTGGGTCTTTGTTGTCTTGGCTATTACACCTGTTTCTATGCCTTGTGTCTGTAGGATGGAGTGTTTTTTGTATAACTTGCTTTTTTTCCCTGTAGACTGTTAGCCAAGTATCTCTTTAGGTGTTCGTTGGTTAGCCAAGTAGCTCTATAAGTGTACTTTGGCCTTATAGCTTTATTATGCACTGACTGGCATGAGGCTGTGTGAACCTGGTGCTATAGACTATAAGGGATATACCGAGTGATGTTCCAATAGAGTATTTGACATTATTGACTATAGGAGTGTAGACCGAGTGAGCTTCCTCAGTGAGTCTTAGACATTATAGGACACAGGGGATAGACCGAGCAAGCTTCCCAGAGTGCCTTCAAGATTTATAAACTACAGGAGGGTAGACCAAGTGAGCTTCCTCAGAGAGTCTTACCTTGTTTTATTTCCTTTAAGAACCTTCCTAGGCTAGAGGAGTAATTAATCAAGTGATGTTACTTAGATAGTCTATGGTATACCTGAGGCTATAGGAGGAATTGGTTGAGAGATCTTTCTCAGAGATTCTCTAGACCTTGGGGCTAAGAGGGTTAGACCACGTGATCATCCTCAGAGAGTTCCTGACTACCCAAGACTATAAGGGTAATTGACCAAGTGAGATTCCCCAGAGTGTCTCATAAATTCGTATAACCATTCCAGAGGGGTTAGGCTGAGTGCACTACCCAGAGGGTTTTGGTACTTCTTGGATAGGACCAAAGGGGACGACAGCGAGTACTTCCCAGTGGGTTTCCTACTATTGTTTACTGATTGCATCACTACTTCCTATTGTTCTGTGTATTGATTACTGTTGTGTATAATCCTCCTATACTACTTACTGTTACTGTCCGCTGTTTGCTGCTACTATTTACTGTTTATTGTACTTTTACCTTCAATATACTCACTGACTATTAGGCATGGATCTTTGAGTGAATGCCTACTGGGATTTAGTCTCAAAACCTATTTGGCTCATGCTTTTGGGCCCAAACATACTATATTGTTGCAGGTATAGACAAGGTCAAGCGCCCTTCGACTTCTGGTACGTTCTTGCTTGGAGGAGGAGAGGAAGGGACCACACTTTGGCATGTGATGCTGAGGGGTTGTTCTTCTTTTCTTTGGTATTTGATTTGGTACTGTGGTGTTTTCTAGTATTGTGACTTGTTTGTTTGTTTTCCTAGTTATGTATCTTACATCATTTTATATATACACATGTGCTCCATTTTGTTGATTTATTCTTCTACTGTTTATTATTGTTGGTTATTTACTGCTTCCGCTATTGCATGTTTATTACTATCACTATTTACACTTCTAATGAGTGCATAGTATCCCCACAATTACACCCAAGGCCCTCATTGCTAGTCAGCAGCCTCTGTGTTTGGGGAAATGAACTTGAGGCCATGTGACCAACTAGGTACAGGGCGCCTCTGGGTGGCTTCCGTAACTGAAACGTTACACATAACTCTTACCTAAATATATTATATATTGTCACAATATATTCCAAATAATTTTAATAGTCATCAACATATTATCTTCTATATGGGTTGGAATTCAGTACTCAAATATATATGAGCCCATAAAGACACCACCAAACTACTATATTACAATGAAAAATGAATTAATCATTATTAGATACAAACCACTTGTCTAAAACACATTATAACACAACCTTACAATTATTAATGTATCCCATGCTTTCCACCAATATATTTTCTCTAATTTAAAAGATGATTGATTCATGGGTTAGCTAGTATGTTATCCCAATGATAGGATAATTCATTTTCATTGATTATGGATTCCTAATCAAAAAATTTACTAAACTAGAATCGCACTTACATTCTAGATCCCCATTGTGTAAGATCAAACCAATGGCATCTTTGAACTCAACCATAAGCTCTCAACTGGTTATGTACATTGTAATATACTTAGTGATACATATTTATAATCACTATGGGGGACAATTTATTTTATTTTCCTACATATTCACAGTGGAATGTTGAATGATAAGATTGTTTGATTGAAACACTATGAAAAAAATTTTGTATCGATACTAGAAATACAATAAAAAACATGAATAAGATAATATAGTCCAGTCATTTATAGAATTCATATATTGTATCTATATTAAAAATATATTCATTCATAATATTATAGTCAATATCTCCAAATAGGGTTTTTCACATAGAAAACAAATTTATGTTCCAAAACCATTGTAAAACAGAATGTAAATTCACATTCCTCTATAAAGCAATATTGTATTAAATGTATATTTTAATACACCGCCTATAACAGCGGAGCAAGAGATTTAATAATACTATTATAAGATATATATTATTATTTCATATAGGTTATGAAATTTTGATGCAGTATCCCATTCAGAACACTATGAACCATTACTACATCAGATTGATCTCCCTCTAATAAATAGTATACATTCAGTTCTATTGATTTTAAAGGAAAAATATCACATGTAAGAAGAAAATGTCTATATATATTTTATGATGACACCACAACTACCCAATCCAAGTCATGCAGTTAATAAATTATATTCTTCAAGTTTTAACTACCAATAGCCTTAATAAATATTCAGATCTCAAAATTAACACAAAAATGTGTATGAATGAAGATATATATTTTTTACACATACATGTGTACTCCTTCCATAGGAAATAAAAACATCAGTTACTAATAATCCTATTTATCATGTTCCTAAAATCCTTCAACAAATGATAAGACTACAAAAATTACTTCACATTTTGAATAAGGGAAGTCATAGGTGCTTCCATAAAAAATGATTCTAACATAAATATTTTATACTATCATATGAACCCATGAAAACTACATAATAAAACCACCACCTTGGATGGATCTGGATCCACCATGACCTTAACATTACTATGATAATAAATAAAACATCCCTTTGAGAAAAAACCCCTAAAGAATTAACTTCTCAAATCCTGAATATAAACTTTTCAAGATTAATTAGAAATATACGATTAGAGTTTACATCTAGGATTATTTAGAAGAGATTGATTTTATTAATCTATATTGTAGAGAAAATCATGCTTTATCAATTGGTTATTCATTGAAAAGTTCCAATTATTGTTAGAAGATCTTAATCATAAGCAACATGTATACTGGAGGGATTTCATCATGTTGAACACCATAATTAATGGAACATAGTGATAGTAGTGACACCTAAATTACATCATAATGGTATACTAATTATATTCCCCAGTTTGGTGATAAAGAGAACTCCAATCAGTATTTAAGGACCACCTCACTTCATTCAACTTCTCAAAAGAACATCATTCCTAATAATAGGGCATTTTATAATTATTTTCACATGAATGATCACATAATTTTAAATAAAATCCCTATTCACCTATATTATATATTGTTAAATAGATCTAGATCTACAAAACGGTACATAATAGGTTTAATATATTCAATATCTTGAATATACTCTAAATACATTTTCCGTAATTTTTTTTCATTTGGTCCCAAATTATAAAATTCCTAACATATTTTGGTACTCATTGGGTGGATTAATTTACTAATGTTAACAACATAAAGAAGGTTACACACTCAAGGTTATTCTAGGAATACTTATATATACAACTCCCCCACTATTGAAAACTAATCCTCTACCACATCACGGGAACATAATTCCACTCTCTCCAACTAAAGGGTAATCATCAGTGTTATTCTATATCTATTACTTGATTTTCTTATTTGATAATACCATTCATTTATGAAGTTATACAACAACCCATAATCCTTATAACATATAACGTGCCATCAAAAAAAATAATCATAGGCAAGGACTGTATTAAATTTTCTATATTGAGTGTAACATCAAAAGGTCTCATATTTATAATTGTTATAACAAATGAAAAATTCTCTCAAATAAGATTGAACATACACAGATGATAGATTAAAGAGAAGAAATGTAATCCCCTAGTAATATACCATACCATAATTAGCAAGTTTAAGATCTTTAGTTGGATCTATATATAATGGAAAATAGTTTAAATTAAAAGTCAATGAATCACAACAAAATCATTGAGTATGAGTGTAAATTTTCAGAATAGAAAAATCATTCCTCAAACCTTGTTAATCGATAGCTGGAGATTCCATCTATTTCATAATTAGTTCACATCCAAAACCTATCACAATCTATAACAATATTAGTACAAAAAATAGTGGTGGTTTTGGTGGAGGGTTGTAAATGACCTATCCATCAAAAATTCTCCCACACCACATTATCAATAACCTATAGAATGGAATATCATTCCATATCAAGTTGGTAACTCATTTATCAATTAAAAATAATAATGGGGGTAAATCTACTATACCACACTGAATATTCTCTTTTATCCCCACCGTGGAATAAACTTGATCCATAGTTCCTATACCACCACCATAAAACCAATCTGAATCATAATGTTTGGTAGGAATAATATGCTATAAATAATCTTGTAGTTATTTAGTTTGGGATCATAAATATTGATGAATTTATGGTTATGATGTTATATTATACTATCATCCATCAGATATTTACAAAACTACCATATAATATCAAATTTTATTTCATTGAAAACTCACAAAAACAAATACAATTTATAAAGTGCTATAATTATTAGATATGTATAAGATTATGTTCCCATCATTATTCTATCATAAAAGAACAGACTCAGGATTTTTTGACCAATTGTATCCATTATAATAAATATCATATTAAAATTGTATAAATCTTATGATCTGTGAGGTATAGTGATAAAGGATTACACTCCAATATTTGAAGACAAAAATCACATTTACTATTAAAATAAATATCATCACCCAATAGAAATTGACTTTAAATATAGATCAAACACTAAAATGGGTAAAATAGACTCTTCATTAGTCATCACGGTCAATGACTAATTGTACCCTATAGGGTCATTAAGATACATTATATTATGTAATCATAATATAGTGATTGGGTATCTACACTATATGTAACATACAAAAAAATGGATCAAGAAAATCTACGACTACAAAGTGGAGTTTTCTCAACCTAAAATATAAAATGGATATCTCTATAAAAATCATAAATCAAATATCACTTATGTGTATTTTTTCCCGTTTTTTACAAGGAGTACAATATAGGCTATGGATAAGTATACTCTCAAGTCAATTAGTAGGGGTCAACTCAATGCCAATCAGTTGGATAAACACCCTATAATCATGGAAATAATTTTATTCTTATTAACTCAACTTGTTGGTAACCTATGTCTATACTACAAGATTGGTGTTATGATAATTATACCATTAATGATTATATGATCATCTATAGGGTTTCTTACAATATATAATAAGATTAACCAAAGTTTATTAAAAATTACTGGAAGAGATGAATCAAGGAAATATAAATTATTAAATGAATAACATGATATATAATGGGTTTTCATAAAATGAAAATCCATTAACTAATAAATCATATTTACAAGTCACGTAACACATTTTTAGGGTTCATGAGAAATGTTACAATGGAAACCCCCATAAAAACTAGGGTTCCAATACTATTTATTTGAACACAACACCCCTTAAGAACATATAAATATGATTACTATATGAATTCTAACGTGTATACTATTTTAAAACCTGTATGTCATACATAGACCCACATTACAACATTAAGACTTGAAATATATTTTTAAAGAATATAATAAGCAGTTGGTTACTCAGGTATTCCAACCTAAGACTACTTATAATAGGCTATGTTCTAGTTACAATCACTAAGACAAAATATCCAATTTATAAATTTTTATGTCTTATAAACCAGTATAATGTCATACATCATCAATAATATATATATATATATATATATATATGAATACCCTTTTAGGTAATCAACTATAGTAAAAAAACACATGAAAATAATTAATTTACTAATAATTACAAATAATTTAAAGCTAGTATATCAAATAATGTAAAGAGATCATTATACCATGACAATAAAAACCCAGAAAATAGATTCTGATAAACTCAATGACACATGAAAACAGACATGATAATCATAAACAATAGAAATCACTAAGATCATCTGTGGACCAAATCCATGATATTATCCTCTTACATGATCTATATTAAAATATGTTTGATATTTTTATGGACAAAATGGGTGGGAATAATCCCATTGTTGGGATTATTATAACTATACCTAGTAGGATAACTCAAAAATAAAGGCTGAATAAAGATAAAAAATCAAATATATGGAAAAATCCTAATATTTATAAAGAAAATAAATAAAAAATGTCTACTTGATCATTATTTTTAGTAGTTTAGTTTCACTAATTATAATAAAAAATGGAAAATTGTAATATCTAGAGCACTATAAAACCATATAATCCTAAAATACCACACATAAAACATCTCTTCATCTTCTAAAAGTAGCATTTATAATATGAGAAATATACCATTCTATATGGATACATAGATTTAATATAGTTCTCTCGCAAATGTACATACTACTCATTGTATGTAATATGATTCATCCAATTTTTTTACCAATATTATAAGTTGATTAACCAAACCCCCAAAAATGGTTGGATTTCTTACTCCATGATATATGAATATGGTGCACCGCATGGAGATGATATATATTCACTAGTGTTATCAAATATGTTTCAATTGTTATCATTTTTCTATAAAAGTCAACATTATTGTAAAGGCTAAAGGAAAAATAATAATAAAAAACAATTCAATAAATTACCATAGGATGCTGAGATATTTTACCAAGTTTTGTATGAGAATTTGTTTTAGAATATTTTACTCAAGCATCAAAAAATGTCACATATGTGGTAAAAAATAATGAATAAAAATATCTTAACAATACATTTGTGACCTTGTATAGAATATTATGAGTTCAACACTCAATATGAATGTTATTATAATGTAATTACTTCTTCATTTCATATATCCTTTTACAATAAATGTACTTATAGTTCTTGAAATATACCATCACATGGGATACTAGACATATTCTATAGATACAATCTCAGTAATCAAAATTATTGTCCACAACATTTACAAAGATTTACATATTCTGTTTTCACAAAAATCCAATGTGAATATAAATTCAATATTCACTAATCTACAAATCCCCAGATAATAGTATTTTGGGGAACATGTACATTAATTGTTTATTTGACACATTTACATGTTATATAAGAATTGTACTTTCTAACAATCAATGTCTCTTGATTCATGAAATATTATAAAAATTCACATAATGTGTGATATATAAATACTCATAAAACCCTTAACATACTATCCATGGACCAAATATATGTATATAAATTGATTAAAACATATGAATCCAAAAAGTTATAATCAATATAGTGTCATATTTTTCAAATCACAGTACCTCCGCACCATACTATATCGCCATTAGTGTCACCCAAATCCACTGTCAAGAAGGCCTATATCAAACCTCAATAAATCTATTTCAGACATAATCAATCATTTACTTCATTTTGTCTCATTTTAGTATCAAAACAGCACCCTGAGCATTATGGATAATTATCCCTTTAACTCCCACCATGATAGGTGAATGATGAATAATATCATATTGAAAATTATGGTGAATTACATCCCAAAACTAATCAAATACATCTATGATATAAAAAAAGAGTCTATAATGGTTGATTGGTTATTATTAGTTCACCCAAAACCATGTTTTATCTATTAAAAAAATTGAATAAAAACACCAGAAAAATAAAATAATATTCTTTATTATCAATAATTTTATTTTAGTGATTTAGATAATACAATTTCCCATTTAATAAAAATTGTAATTAGTAAAATAAAAATCATCATCCACTATCATTAAAAAAAATTTATTATAATAATATATTAAAATTTGATGAAAAACAATTTGATAACCCTTGATTTTGTAACAACTTGTTAATATAATCTTAGATTTAAATTTTATGTAATCTTATTTTCTATATGATAATTGGAGATAAATGATCATATTATAACATAAATATATTATAAAGTAATATGATAACCAAAATAGTAATTCAATCATGAACTTTTTTTTCCAATACCTCACAGGATATAACTATTCAAATAAAATAAAAAAATACATGAATATGATCAACTAAGCCCTGAGAAAAATAATTCTATTATAATAATTTGAATATAATAGTGTTAATGTTTTATGATGTTAGAGAATCTTCATCAATTTTATTATACCACATTAATCTTCATTAATCATTGGTCCCATAAATAATAATGACCCATATAATGTTCAATTAATGATGAATATATAATAATAATATATACCATTACATACATTTAAATCTATGAAATTCATAAAATGAAAATTTAAAAATATTGTTTTAGAGAGATACTAGATTAAAAAGATAGGTCATGGATATTTTATTTAATAACATGATAAATATGCTTTGATACATAAATCCAAAAATTATGGTTTTTCTTATACTCTTGAAAAATTAATTTCCCATAAAAAATTGTGGTGTCACAAATTTTATTTTGGAATTTTTTTAGATATATATATTATTATCAATATAATATATAAAAACAATAAGTTATTTTAAATCTAAATTTCATAATCAATCATTTGTTAAAAATAAATGAAATGATTTGACTAACTATTATAATAATATTAATTTACATATTAAAATTCATTATTAGAAGAAATCTAGATCACCAAAAGATCATATTCTAGGTTAGATTTTTATTTTTTGAATAACGATATTCTTATAATAATTTTGCACTATATATCAATTGAGTGGAAAATCTATGGTAGTCAAATTATTCAACCATATTTATTAATATATTACCCTCGAGACTGTGTGTATTTTTTGTATAGGATTACATGAATTCAATAAATCATAAAATTTCTTGATATTTTATTAGTTGTAAATAGATTCGTAATAAGATATTTAATTTTAATAAAATTTGGGTATAATATAATGATTAATTAGAAGAAAAATTTTTGCCCTCTAATTATGGGAGTTCTAGAACATTATTATAGACTATTAAATTTTTTTTTATCTTGTTTCACTAAAACTATATATCTTATATATATTTTCATGGGTGATAGATGTTTTACCATTTCATTGTAATAGTAATTGATGACTCAAAGGAGTTAACAAAAATGATGTGGTAG
This sequence comes from Viscum album, assembly GCA_963277665.1. Lineage (NCBI taxonomy): Eukaryota > Viridiplantae > Streptophyta > Magnoliopsida > Santalales > Viscaceae > Viscum > Viscum album. The sequence continues at coordinate 1,843,049,754 of OY728156.1, forward strand.
ATGAAACATAATTTATTAATCCAAACATTTTTTGTGTTCCTTATAAATATGATATGATATAATATAATTATAATATATTATATATTATATAGTTATTTGATAGGGAAATAAGGATGAATTTGTTATATACAAATAATTAATAAATCTGATTAATAATAGAAACAATTCTTTGATTAAAATATTATGATTTCAAATATGTATATATATTTCACCAACTAATGATATTTGGGTTTGTTTTTGGAAATGGAAATTGATGGTTCCTTAGGGAATCAAATTGTACAAGATGCCTTAGAATGTATCTAGTGATTACTATTCATGAATTTGGAAAAAGTGGAATATGGTAAAAATGCTTCGGAGAAGATGTTCCCTTTTGAGAGTTTTGGAATTAGCTTAGGACCACTTATGTCATCTTACTATGATTGGATAAGGTATTCATGATTGATGATAATAGGGTTTTCAATGATATGTACGATTTAATGGATTATAATTATTATTGAATTAACATATGATTTGGTTGGTTATGTTTCAAACCAAATATTTGTTATATGAAATTTCCGTTAATAATATCAATGTGTTCGATAACGTTGAAAACACGAAATTTTTCTCCAAAATTAATATATCAAATATTCTATTAAGGAAATATATTATAATAAAAAATAAGAAAATAAATTTGAAAATTAACTATTAATTTCAGTAATAAATTTTAAAATAATTATAAAATCGGGTCAAACATATTGATGTTATTATGGGAATTGAAATGTTCAGTACATGTATGCGTGAAAGTATTGTAAAACCTATATATAATTCATAATATATGAATTTAATTAATCGAAATAACTTATATGAGTCTAATGTTATTGATCATGGGATAGAGGGTGAATTATTATTATATTTATTTTAAAATAACTATTATAAACATCAATAAGTTTGAAATTGGAAAAATCATATGATGGGGAAGTAAACACTCTTGGAAATCACTACTATATCCATGAAATATGAATCACCATATATGAAAACACCTATTTTTATCTCATATTTATACCCAATTAGATCTTAATTAGGGTTATTTAAAGTACACATTATATTGTTTTCAATTAAATATTATTAATGGGATAAATAATCACACCATATGTATTTTATTATTTGAATTATATTTTGTATTTTTATCCACAACAAATAAAAATTGAAATTAATTAATTTATATAATATATATATATATATTAATAATTATTTATATATATGTAAGAATATTTCATTGTTTGAAAAATTTTATCGAATAAAAATTATTTGAATTTTTTATGATTTTTTATTTGAAATTAAATATAATTTTTTTAATATTTATTTACTAATATTTATTTTATATTAGGATGAAAATTTCAAAATATTATAATAAGGTTTCATCCATTTTTTAAAAATATTTTTAGTGGAAATTAGTATGTGCTATCTCTTTTGATGTTAATATTCAATGAATTTCCTTTACTTATAATATTCATTAGTATATTTTATGCATTAAAATTTAATGCAATAATGTTTTATGATATTTTAAATCATTAAATGAAATTGTTTTATTTTAAATTGAGTTTTTTCCACATATTATATATCTTTACATAAAATTTACCTTTATAAATTAATAATTTTTAATTTTTAAAAATATAATACAATTTTTATATTATCATATCTACTAAATATTACAGTGAATTTTTGGTAATTTTCTTAAAATATTTACTAATTAATGAATACTAAAAAATACCAATTAAAAAATCTATTATTTAATTTCACAAAATAATAATGCACTATTTAATGTGGGATTCGTTTTTAATATATCATTAGACCCATTTTATTGAAAAATAATATAAATAATTTTATAATCATAAACATTATGCATTATTTAGTTAGAGATTACTTTTTATGATTTGATAAAAAATTTCAAAAAACAGTTTTTTTGTATATTATAAATATATAATAAATGAACGTTTGTAAATTTCTTGAAATTTAATTATGAAAAAAATCATATCATATTTTTAATTAATTTGTTAAAATTTATTAGTGGGGCCAATTTTATTTTCGATCAAAAGGAATACTATGAACGGTATGATTTGGTCATCATGGTAATAGGTAAAACATTATAAATACTGATGAAATTTGGTGTTAAGATTACAAAATATCATGATAATCCTTATTTAATTTTATTAATCAGTCCAATATCACCTTATATTCAAAATTTCAATGATTTAGTTCCACAATGTCAAGAATACGACATTAAATTACTTTAAAACATTGAAAAATTAAAAGTGTCACAACCATAAATTATAAAAATTTTGTTACTCACCTCTCATATTAAAAAAAATTTGTTCCATTTATCTTGTCCTTTATTCTAATAAAATACATTTTCATTGTCACTCTTTATGATTTAGTGATCCTATATTCACCTAAATACCGACCACGAAGCATTAAGGTGTAAGCATGGTGACATTTTTTAAAATCTGGTATAACACATATCTGAGTGTTTTCTCATTCATTTATTCTTTTTCTTCCTCAATATATTATATAAAATTGATTATATGATAAAATATATATAAATAATATAGTAAAATGTTAAAAAATTTATGCTAAAATATCTTTTATCCTTCTATTATATCTATTGATAACTGAGAACAACACTCATGAAATGATGTGGATTACAACCTCCATGAAGTGATGTGTTTTCTTTCTTATCACTTATTTAACAATATATTAATTATGATATATTTGAAGAATATTTATGGAATGTTTGAAATAGTTATTTTTCATTCAAGGTAATATATTATTTAATTTAGTATCCTTATATCCATTGGAATATTATAATGTTTCTAGTGTGTATCAGTTATAGTTGTTTCTCTATTATGAACTAATCATCTACAAATTTCCAAACATTATATTAATCATTTTATTCTCTATATAAAAATAATAATAAATTAAATAAAATAGTCAATGAAATTTTAAATCACATGAAAGTTCACAAATTATGTAAATTATTAATATATGTTTTTATATAAATTTATATAATGTGTTTGGGGAGTCAAACTCTACTTAAGATATTTCTCATTAAAACAGTGTTTTAAAAGATTTAAACTATATTTCCTCTATATAGATAATCATAGATGTGTTATAACAATGTTATTATATATAATCCAATGAATTTATAATTTCTTTTTATATTTTCCATTAATATTTAAAAAGTTTTTAAAATTTTTATTTTAAAAATATTATATTTGGTTAACATTTGACTCTTTATAATAAATTATGATGAATTTTTTCTAATTTGTATATATGGAAAATATTTTACACTTTCTAGAAATATCATTAATTAACAGAATTACTCTACATGTTTTTTCCTTTTTATATTATTTTTCCCAATTGTTCAGGGAAAATTATCATTAATCGTTTTTTGAAGTAAAATTTTTTATACCTTATCATTATATGATTATCGAAATTTGTTGTAGGTATTGTTAAAAATATTATTTTATAATGATTTTATTCTAATAATGATTCCTTATTTAAATGATGAATGGGGAGATAAATTTATTAATGAAATGACATGGGATATTATTTTATTATCAAATGATTTATGTTTAGATAAAGTAATTAGGTTATTCAATTTATATGGTTTATTTCAGGGGTTTTATGAAAATTATTTCAAAATGAATCTATATGAAATTTTTATAATTGAACACTATATTTTATCATAATATTTTTATTTTACAAGACATGCCATCAAAATTATATGTTTAGAAATCACATGACCCTACTAAGGTTTAATGGAATATTTTTCATGAAAATATTTTTCATTGGATCCCTGTATTCCCTAAAAACCACATGACTATTATTATTCCATTATTTTATAGATATAATTTCATATTGGAAAATATATCCAAAAATGTTTTTTATTTATTAAAACATTATTTGTTATTAATTTTAATATTGAAAATGTGTAATTTTTAATCTGGATAAAACAAGTTTTCAAATATATTAATGGGATCTTTTAAATGATTTATCTCATATTGTTACGTTTTTGTACATTTTATGTTGTCTAATGATTTTCATAGGTAATATGGATGAGTAGTATCTCTATGATGTCATATTATTCTTCTATTAGTTAATTTTGTATAATTTAATGATTAGTTACTCATATAGATGATTAAATTTTAAAATCATAATTTTCTCTAGAAAATAAATATTTATTGGATGTTGACACATTATTTTATAATAGTTTTATATTTATTATTTTTTTATTTATCAAGAACTCTAATCCTAATAAAAATACAGGAATGTGAGATAAATTAATCTTTTATATTAACTGTTAAATTTTGTTATTATATATATAATTTATTGTAGTTATTATTTCATAAAGACATATGTAAATTTTCTAGATAGTTTGTTATTAATTTAATAAATTAAAATAGTTTAAATATAAGGATTATATAATCATTAAAAAACATGATGTATTCCATGTCATTTTATCTAATATATATCTATTTTGGAATGGATTCTCATATAGGAATCATGATAAATGTTATTTTAAGGAATTAAGAGGTTGATAGACTTCTGAGATAGCGAAATGGAAGGCATATAATTAGAACAATAAAATTTGTAAATGTTTTAAATCACTCAAAGTGGATAATTAATTATGTTAACCATTAAATATAATGATCATTACCTTTAATATGAAAAATTTTGATAGTGGAGAATTTCATGAAAACAAAACCCTTCTAAATTTGCTGGAATCATATATCGTGTAGTTACTGAAAGACTGTTTAATGGTGTAAAATATATATTGGAAAATTCACGTTATTCTAAATATAAATAGGTAATTATTTATAGTTATCATTTTAAGGTGAATCTAATCAATGGAATTTATTTTATATTAATACCATAGTGATTAATGACATTTATATAATGTATTGGTCACTATATAAAATAATATATTTGGAAATTTTATTACAATGTTTATTTTATATAATATCGATAGACATGTTTTATTAATTATAAAAAACAGGTACATTGTTCGGTAATTTGAATATTTTTAGATGTACAGAAAAAACATTTTTTATTATTATATTAAATTTAATATGTATTACTCAGGATTGAATACTTTATTGTTATGTTCTTTTGTATCTTTTTAATATAATACTATGGAAGGGTACTGTGTAAGTTAAATAAGGATGAAATATCAATTTTTTAATTTAAAAATTGATATTAAGGGGTTCAATAGACAGGAAAGAGGAATCATTCATCATCGAAATTCAATTTTATGTGGAATAAATTATATACTTTTCATAGGTGTATTAAAATATTCATAGAGAGACTGACATTATAATATCCTGACTATGTATGGAGATGTCTCGAGCATGTTTTATATTAATAGTTTACCTGGTTTTGAGAACTCATTCATTGGGATTTATAATGGGGTGATATTGGGTGAATTTAGAAAATAATTGAAGGAAGGGGGTTTATAAATGGTTGGAAGATAGTTTTCCTAAATAGTGTTCCCACCCTAGAAAACCATGTGAAAAAAATGAGGGTATTCACATGGCTAGAACATTATTTTTTATAAAATAAACCCTCTTAAGGATAACCATGCACCCCTAGATGTTCTCATGGTTGAGATACGTGGTTCAGTTAACCATGTTCCGCTTCCAAAGAAACCTTATGTCAAGATTTGTTTTGATTGAAATTTGTATTAACAATAATCTAACCCCTGATATTAACCATAAATTGTCACTAGCTGGACCCAAATTGTTTTCTATCAATTTTTGAGTCTCTTTGATGGATTATAAGACTAGATTAATTATCTTCACCTCTCATGGTATGATAATATATCATGTGTGGTTTCCTACAACTCTTCAATACTTCTCTCACACTTTTAGTGAATGTTTTACTCTGTTCTAAGGGATTTAGTTCTAGAAATGTGGGATATTGATTCATTTGATCTTTATAATGGGTTTTGGATCTAGATCTCTTTATTTTTTTGATCATGCTTGTTCTACTTGAATTTGTTATTTTTAATGGAAATTTATAGTCATCATTCATTCGGTAAGGGATAATAATTCAATTACATTAATACATTTTCCAATAGCTAGTCTGTGTTTTTAGAATTCCATTGGATTATATAGAAATTGAATCATGACTTGATTAATTTAATTGAATAATTAATTTTAGGGAACATTCAAATTGGATTTATTAATTGTATTATTAATTAGTGGAATTTTTGACTAGTTAATCAATGTTAAATTATAATTTAGAATTGGATTAAATAATTTGAGAATTAATTAATGTAGTCATAAAATTATCAAATTTATGGGGTATTGATATGGAAAAATTGTATTTATTAATTGGTCAATTAATTAATGGTATGTTTGGATTATTGTAATGGATTAATTAATTGGTGAATTATTTAATTGGTTATATGGATTGTGGAATTAGATAAATTAATTTGTTAATTAATTGGCAGGATATTTGGATTGTTTAACTGGATTAATTAATTAGTGGAATAGTTAATTGGTTGTATTTTTAAATGGCTATAAATGGAGAAATTTTGATTTTTTCATTTTAATCCTTGTGATGTAATTGAATTTCCCTGTTTTTTGTTATAATATTAATTTTATTACTTGAGGTGAAATATAAATTATAAGAGTTAATTTTGAATAACATTTATTTTTTATAATGAGATATATATGTTGTATGTTTGATATTTGTCTATGGTACATGGAAAAATTATTTAAACACTATAGTGATAAATGAGTGTGGGACAGAATATGATGCTCCAAATATCTATATGTGATTAATGAGTTGTAGGATAGGGAATGATGCTCCAAATATTCATATGATAGGATGAGTACTAGATAAGGGCTGAGAATCCAAATACTAATGTGATATTTAATGTTTGGGATAGGGATTGATGCTCCAAATTTCCATGGGGTGTTAGACATGAAACAATATACCCCATGTGTTTGAATTGGAAAATGGTTCTACCTATCCATAATATGAATTGTTATGAAATAATAAATTATATCTATAGTTATGTTATATGGTTTAGACTATGGCATTGGATGAAGCAGGTATTGAGGGTTTGAGTGTCGTTGAGAAGCTAGTGGGTTTTGCTAATTAATTACTGAAAAATTTAAATGGGAATCTATTTACCTATGAATTTAATTATATTTATTATATAACAGAATAAACATTAATTTATTGTATATCATTTAAGATGTCTATGGTGGTGGACTTTTGAGTTTCACTCACACCCTAATCATGATGCATGATTGGTAGATAAATATATTTCAAGGTTTTAGGATAGGGTAAGGGAAATGGACATATATTATATGGATGAGTTGGGATGAAGCATGGATGTGTGAACCAAACATGAATTGGGAACCTCATACTATTTTCCAATGTCCTCTTTCGGTATTTTGTATAACCACATGAATCGTATGTGGAATGTAATATCTACAACTAGTTGCATTTATTTTATTTATCGCTTTAGTCATCATGTGATACGAGATAGGTTTAGTTATTAGTTATATCATGTGGTTATATTTTTTATCCCACTATTTTGGTACATTAATAAAAAGGGTATAATCTCTCCATGATCAATATTATAACCTCAATTCTTGTCAGTAAAAACTAGTTAAAGAGGATGTGTGCATTCGGTCACTTGGAAAATTGGATCAGGGTATGGGTGTGTGGCACCATGGTAAGGATGTTACAAAGTGGTATCAAATGATTTTTATTTCTATACGTCTATTCGAATAATTGGGAACGATATATAAAATAATTTTATAAGTCAAGACATGGTTAGGAGCTCATGAATGGGTGTATCTAAACCATGTATTGGGGTAAAATCTAGGTACCCAGGAGGAACATTTGTTATTGATGTGTATTATTATAATAGTTGTTATATAACATTATGTGATTAACATGTTTTATTTGATTATTGTTTCTGATTTTTTTAATGATTCGTCCCATGAACAAGTGTATCCTAGAGGTATGTATGCGTCAATCATACTAGGTACTCAATAATATTTTTTGACATGCATAATTTGAGCAATGCACAATAAAATGTTTTCGGGGTATGTTGTTGAAATTGAAATGTTTTTTCATGATTGTAGAATTAAATAGAAAAAACTGATTAATGAAAAGTTATAAATGAGAAAATAATGCCACATGTGATGAAATCAGTTTCTAATGTTAAATTTTAATAATGAGAAATATTTTACCCTTTGTTATCCATGACATATACGTATGGTGGGTATGGTTTGTGATAGTGCCTCCATTTTGATAGTATAGAAGAGTACGGAAATTGACATGTTATGGATCTTTTGAAAGAATCTGGTGAAATATATTAATGATGTGTTATGATCCATGAAATTTTTGTTTGGAATTGTGAAGATATTCCTCCATGATGACACTTGTTAATAGGAATATTGGAGGACATTTCTAGATATGATCCTCTAGTAGTGTAACCCGAGCCACTAATATTTCATGCTGAATATGCATGAGGAATGTTTTGTGAAAACATTTAATGATTTATGATATTTATATATAGGGACCTGTTATGGGTTGTGGGTAATATTTTTAACATAACATGGGAGTTTCAATTACATATCTCACCAATATTAAATAGAACGGTTGGAACTAGGTGGCTGATTTCTGGATTGAGTCCATCTGAACTATACAAGAGTATTTAGAGACTCCAACTAAGAATAGGGTGAAAATGTATCCATTCGTGTTTTGATGATCAATAACCCACTTATTGTATTACTTAGGCCCATATGTGGAATGATGATGAGATGGCTTGGAATAAATTTTTGGCCAAGTTCCTAGAGAACATGTACCCAATGTTAATGAGACAAGAGAGGGTAGTTAGGTTCATGTAGGTATGGAGGTTAGAATATATGTGGTAGACTATTCTAGTCACTTTACTAACATGTTGATCATTTCTCTATCATTGACAAGGGATTTGAATATTTTGGTATGTTGGTTCCTGTACGGGAGATGGATTCGGCATGATGTGGGGATACTGAAGGAAGCATCCTGTAGAGGACATATGGTTTCTCATGGACAATAAATATGTACATATTCAAATGAAAATAAAAATCAATATGTGAATTATAACCACAATAGTGGAAGGAAGAGTGTATTAGGGGAAGGATCAGTTACTTATGATATTTCCCAAGTATTTTTCCCCCAATGTGGAAGATCGCGCCACTATCGTGGAAATTCCTCTTGACCACCAGTTGAGTGTTGATCAAGAAATAGGATGGGATTTATATACAGGTTATATAGGAAACCATGACATTTGGGTGTTAGTAGAGCATCCTAGAAGAACCATCACATGAGAATGATATATTATACCCCATATCAGCTAGGAAGTTGGAGATCTATAGGTCATGATGTTGGGGGTAGTAAATGAGTTTCTTCTGGGAAAGGGAACCTATATCAATAGAATGATGTCTCTAAGAGGAATTAGATTGTTTTTTCCCAATTATATTCTCTTGAGTTTGGGGAGTATCTTTTTATTTGGCATATTTATATCATAGTTACATTATGATGTTTCCTAATTATGGGTATATAATGATTTGTCACTTTATCAACCTACATTAATTATCATGACAAGAGATTTACAAGTACACCTCTTGAGGTTGACCAATATATTCACCAGGGAGAATGAGATATCTAGGAAGGACACACTGAGGATGTTCACCAAAAACTGGAGGAGGAAACCGCCCATGTTCTAGTTTATTTTTAGGTGATGCGGGTGTGAATGAAAATGCATTTACACCCATAGTTGATATATTTTATTATTTTTCCCCTAATCTATTATCAGGTATTGAACCTAAGATGGATGTTGAATTTATAATTCAATATATTCTTATCAATGAGATAGTTTCTCTATCACCATAAATAATGTAACCTATAACGATTAAACTTCTTAAGACTCAGTTAGAAGAGTTCATGGATATGGGGTTAATACCTCTGAGTACATATCCATGGGGTTCCCCGGTTTTTTTTTTCAATTATAGGTGATGAGAATCTACACATATATGATGACTAACTAATGTTGATGTAGATGACAGTGTTAAACCATTATCCAATTCCATGTATTGATGAACATTTTGACCAATTGGGGGGAGCTTTTATTTTCTCCATGATCAACTTTAAATAAAAATACCATTTGTTAGTATTTTGAAATTCTGATATATAGAGGACTACTTTCAGATGTTGGTACATTCTATACAATTTTTTCATGATTTTGTTCAAGTTGATGAATTAACTAGCAATTTTGATTGGTTTTATGAAATGAATCATCCACCCATACCTATAATAGTTTGTTGCTTAAATTCTGAATGGAATCATCGTGAACTACAAGACTCATGAAAATGATGCCCAACATCTTCACATCATCTTGAGTACAATGATACAGAATCAGATATACTCAATTCATTATAAGAGTCTCTTATGAATTAATCAAGAAAACATCTTAGGTCACACAATATAAAAAAGAACGTGTGCCAGTGTACCCATAGAATGTTTATGAAATTGGTTATTAGGATAAAAACAAGAATTTTTTCGATATATCTATATATTTGTGATTATATAGATATTATTGGAGGTTTATACATGAATTTATCTTAATGTAGAACCACTTTTGGTCATGAAAATGATGTGGATGAATCCCGAATGGTTAAAATCATGTGATGGGGCCAACCAAGAGTTTATAAATGCTTGAAATATTCACAAATATTGATCCTACAAGAGCCTAGTGAGGACTATATGATATCTTGTGATGATTATATAATTGAACATAGAGTAGTGATTATGATGTGGGATTGAGTTGTGGTATATTGGTCACATAATTTGAGGCTACATGAATCGACTTATTCTACACAAGAACTTGACATATCAATAGTTCTTAATGTCATCATGTGTTGGAAACACTATCAATAGGGTGAAAATTTCATTATATATAATGAACAAAAGACCAAAATGAATATGTATTTACAATGTAATTTAAATACCAGGACGTGAAGGTGGGTTGAGTATATATAAGACCCAGAAATTTCAAGGAACATTTTTTAAATACTTTGGAATTTTGTGAGTATATAGCTTCTGACGGCGCTTGATTCCGAGGCCCGGTGTGCCCGAAATCAATTTTCGAACTTTAGCTCGGGTACTTTCAGTGAATGGATGTGTGGGTTTTTATATCTTTTTAACCGGTGATCGGAATTTAAATTTGAGGGCACCGATTAACTCGTAGTGCTGGTAATTGCTTACGAGGGCACATACCGTAGTTGCATTCGCAAAAGTGGAGAATATAATTTTTGGGTGTTTGTTTAAGAAATAAATAAAAATTGTCGGAACAATTTTTATTACTAAGGGAGGTTACTCCCTCCCATGGGTAGTTAAGGGTGGGGCATGTAGCCACATAGCTACCCATGTGTGGGTGTTAGAGAGGTAGGGCCACACGACCCCCACCATTTTTTCCCTCTAACCCCATTAGTAAACCCCCCATTAATTTGACAAACCTTTTTTATTGTCGCTTAAATACATTAATTATGTCAACTCATAATTTAATGTGTAACCTCCCTCTTCCCCCTTTTTAATTTATCCTCCATGGAATTCAATAATTGGGGAAACTTCTCCCTAACATTCATACTAAATTGTCACCAAGTTTTATTTAATGTGGTGAGTAAATTTGGGAGAGTTTTTTTTGCCTGAATAATAGAATAATAGGTGGAACCTATTATTTTATTAAGGAGGAGAAGTTCGTTGTGCGACAAAAAAATGCCGACCCCTGATGAAAAATGATGAAGAATTTCGGTTCCTCGGAGATCGACGATGCGCCACCAATCCTCTTCCCCACGGCTAGAGAGGAGACACTGCTTCCTCCTCGGCGTGCCTTGACGACACCTAGGATCCTCTTCTCCAAAAGTTGTGTACCATGACGCCAACGATCATCTTCCTGGTTGAGGTAGGGGATTATAGAAATTTTATGTTCTTTCTCAGGAAAATTATACCCTCGTGCTTGGTATTAATTTTTTTTGGTGCTTCAAACCTCTGACGCGGGGGGTGCGGGTTTACGAACAAGCCCGACTAACCGCTCTTTTTTTCATATTGTGTGGAACTATTGGTGATAGTGAAGTGAGGATGTAATGGTGATTGGAGGCCTTCTTAGTAATCTACAGGTCTCAGGGTGACCACAGGCGCATAAGCGAGCATGAATAGACTACCGGAACGGCTCCGGTGGCCCACAGACATCTCCGCCGCCGGAAACCGGAGGCGGCAGCCGGCACCGTCTGGCCGCCCAGAGGCAGCGGCGCCCCAGCGCACCACCAGTAGGAACTGACGTGGCTGAAGCCATGGTGGAAGGTAGTTGGATCACGCGGCCATGTGGGATCCAAAGGAGGATTTGACGTCCGCCGCATTCTTGGAGCGCAAAGGGGGGAAACAACTACCCCCAGCTTGGCCCGTTGGCTGATCCAGCGCACCCCTCCGGCCAGGCCAGGGCATGTTGCGCGGACCGGGACGGGCCTTACCCTGCTAGACCTAGACCCAGGTCGGGTCGACCCAGGGGGGGGGGGGGGGGGGGGTTGGTCAGGGCGGTGCTGGGCCAGGCCAGGACTAGACCCCCACTTCGGACTGTTTTCACTTATTTTCCCATAACATGGGCTGCTGTCCTCTGATCGATACACCGTTAGCTGCATTGGGTTCCTTGGATCGATAAAATCATTTCGGTATATTATACTATAGGTTTCAAAGAACTTTGTGTATGGACGGGTTTGTTCGAACACGAAACCAAACGGGCCCTCATAGCGGAAGCGCTTATAACTTAAGCTCCAGATGTCTGATTGACGTGTTGTCGACATTATTGGATTCCTCATAGTGAGAAGGTTCTTTTGTCTTACTCTGCTCGAGGTTTGGATGTAGATGGAGTACGTTCCGTGTTGGCTTTAGCTTAAAAAACAACCGGGCCCCTGGGATGGAAAATCCAACATCTCTCAGATCAGTCGATCGATTGACGCGCCATCTGTCGCGTTGAGTTTTTATTGATGAGACGAAAATTTTTGATACATAAACTCAAGACATCGTGATAGTTGATGTATTTCCCCCTTGGTTCATGGAGTGGACCCACCTAGAATCGAGCGTGCTGTGTGTGGGAACGCTAGAGATGGCTGCGACTGCAACGATGACGACTATACTTGGATCATCCATGGGTTTGACAGTGATGATGACTGTACTGGGATCCTCTGTGGGTTCGACGGCGATGATTACTGTTCTGGTATCCTATGTGGGTCCGAAAATATTTGAATATTCACTTGTATCCTATGTGGATCCGGCAGAGTAGCTGGTCTTGTATCCTTTGTGGGTCCCACAGCATAGCTGGTTCTGTATCCTATGTGGGTCCGACAACATAGCTGAATGAGTGGCTACATCTGATCATCTCTATCGCCATACGAAGTGTATTGATGTGGGAGATGAGTCTTGATTCACAATCATTATCATTGATGTGGTTTACTTGTCTCCCTTTATGGACTAGGATCTGTTTTTCCCATGTGGAATGAGTTGAGCTATCCTTTGTGGACATTGTTGTGCTTTCCTTTGTGAAATGTGTGGTGATTGGGAGTTGCAGACAAACAGTAACTAAGGATTTAGGTATATGTATGTGCATATACCTAAGTAATATTGTTGATACTTCTTGATTGCATCTTTCTATTTTGGTTTATCTTTAGTGGATTATGAGTGACCTTCGGGGGTCTCGGGGTCCCTACTGAGTATTGTATACTCACCCCTATATGGGTTATGCCCGCAATTTGTGTTGTTGGATTCAGACGACAGACAACACTGATCGAGGTGGATGCTTGTGGAGCTGGACGGTTCCCGGAGGTTGACAACTTGGCGGGACATACACGGAGCGGACGTCCGGAACGAGGAGCTGTTGAGGCTATCTGTACCCACCGTTCAGGTGGGAGTTCTAGAGGATGGCTTGGAGTTTCTTCTTTACTTTTCTACTGCTGTATTTTCTTTTCAGTTGTACATTACTTTTAGTTGGGTTTGTATTATGGCCCATTTACTTTCCATCACTTCCTTTTGTACTCAGTTTACATAGAGCATACTTCATCTTCTGTACTTTGTGCTGTTTGTTTTCTTATATAAAGGAAATGCGTCCTATTTTACCCGGATTTACACCTTTGGTTCTAGTCACCATCCCCTGGCCTATTGGAGGCATGCTTGGGGTAGTCATGACATGGGCCCCGAGGACGGGTGATGAAAAATTGGTATCAGAGGTGTCAGTTCTACCACACAACATAGGACTCTGATAGTTCCTTCAGTGTGAAGAAATAGTGTTTAGGGTATTGAGTGTGGTTATCAGTCTAGGGAGCCCAGTGTTGGTGTGGCGGCCGACGTATCCATACACCGGGATCCTGACTTCTGATTTCCGTCTCAATGAACGAAAACATTGATTTCATGTGTGTTTCAAGGTTTTCCTTGTGATTAATTTGTGTTAGATCACTAGGTATACTTTATTAACCATGGAGCACCTTTTTCTTTTTGGGATGGTCCCATGACGGAAGCCAGCTAGGGTTCTGAGCTTTGTGCGAGACGGTAGCCCACCGAGTGACGAGGCCTCAATACAGGTCCCCTTTATAGCGGAGGCATCGATGGTACCTTTACCCCCCGAGCCTCCAATGATACCAGCCCTAGAGGCGGAGAGTGCATGCCACCTCAGTTCATTCCATGTGTTTCAGAGGAAGAGGCCGCCCAGGTTCCTTGGAGAGACGAATACTCAGGAAGCCGAGGATTGGATTGAGGCTTTCGTCAGAGTCTTCAGGTTGGTAGGGACACCAACAGAACTCATGGTGATCCTTTCTACTAGTCTCATGCACGCATCACTAGGTAGACGGTGGAGACTGATGCTCTAAGTGCACGATGAGGCATCTCTTATTTTGACGGACTTCAAGAGCCTCTTCCACTCTGAGTTCGTTCCAACCACCCTTCATGTGGTGCGCATCCAGGAGTTACTACAGCTACGGCAGGGCAACATGTTAGTAGCCCAGTACTCGTCAAGATTTACCGACCTCTCGCGCTACTCCACGGACATGGTGTGGGACCCATTCTTCCGGTCCTGGACCTTTGAGAAGGGGTTAAGGCATGAGATCATAGCTTCAATGATTCCACTCAGTATCCCAACTCAAGCGGGGGTGCTAGAGCGAGCCCTGCTAGTAGAGAGCTTTCTCGCCAAGCATCCATTAGCTGCGAGACCCACCACAAGACGACACAGAGCAGAGTCTTCTGCGGCTGGTAGCCGATAGATGATGTAGGGGTCCAAACAGACCAGGCCGTCAGGTGGGCGACCATAGGACACGGGTTCGGCTGTGCGGGGCCCATGGCGTAGAGCCAGCCTTCCAAGGAGCAGACACACCTATGCATGCGGCGGGCAGGGTCACTTGGCTCGTGACTGTCTGACCCGCCATGATGACTAGCAGCAGGTAGTGGAGGGACCTCCGAGGTAGAGTTAGAGGTTCGTCCATGGAGGTCTGTAGGGAGTAGGCGGACGAGGAAGAGAGGCTGGACGAGCAGCGGGTGGTGGACGAATCTTCGAGGCTCTACCACCACCACCCCCAGGAGTTCCACCCGGACCACAGGGAACCGGCAGGCATGGGCAGGCTCAACTCCAGGCAGTAGAGGCCTATGAACACGGTGCACTAGAGATGATTCGCAGTACTATTTGTGTCTACTCCACCCTTGCTTCGGTTCATATAGACACAAGTGCGTGTCATTCTTTCATTTTTTTCCCTTGTTCGGAGCTCGAATATTCCAACAGAGTCGTTGGCTCGATCCTTATTGCTAGAGACTCCTACGAGAGTAGACTCGATGATCACGCACTAGTTTCGGTAGTGTGAGCTCACTCTAGGAGGCGAGATCTTTGGATGGGATCTTTTTGTAGCGGCATCGAGGTCTTATAACGTCATCTTGGGTATGGACTGATTATCTATAGTCCATCCCCAGATCGACTGTATTAGGCGCAAGGTCCGGTGTGTCCGCACGTATGGAACCGGGATCACATTCACCAGCGATAAGGGAACCTTTGTAGCACAGGATGGACTCATGCAGAGTAGAGGGCAGCCGATCACACATCAGTTGGCTAGTCTCATCCTCGGATCAGTCGACGTGCGGAGTCTGAGTTTTCTTGTAGTGGTGGATTAGTATGCGGACGTTTTCCCTGATGAAGTTCCAGGACTACCTCCACACAAGGAGGTAGATTTATCTATAGATCTTTACCTTAGGACATCACCGATATCCACTCCAGCATATCGGATGGCTCCTACCGTTCTTCGTGTGCTGCGGGTATAGCAGGAGGACTTACAAGAGATAGGTTTCATCCGACCAAGTGTTTCAACCTGGGCTTCTCTGATTCTGTTCTCCCAGAAGGTAGATGGAAGCTTGCGACTGTGTGTCGATTCTAGTTTCCTAAACTAGGTGAATATGAGGAACAAGTATCTGCTTCCAAGGATTGATGACCTCTTCGATCTGCTCAAGGGATCATGATGGTTCTCAAAGATAAACCTCAGGTCAAGCTATCATCAGCTTTGGGTTCGGGACGAGGATGTACCGAAGAAGGCCTTCATGTGTCGGTACAGCCACTATGAGTTTTTGGTCATTCACTTCAGAGTGTCCAATTCTACAATATTGTTCATTATTCTCATGAACATGATCTTCCAGCCCTACCTCGATCGGTTTGTCATAGTCTTCATTGATGACACAATGATTTAATCGATGACCAAGGAGGAGAATGCCTACCACATACGGGTTGTACTTGATACACTACGAGAGAACCAGCTATATGGTAAGCTCTCGATGTGCCAGTTATGGTTTCAAGAGGTTCACTTCTTGGGGCACATCATCTCTGAGGTGGTAGTTTTAGTGGATCCTGTGAAGGTCGGGGCGGGGTACTTGCTTGGGAGCCACCCAAGATCGTGACAGTGGTGCGAAGTTCCCTAGGTCTGGCTGGGTACTAACGATGATTTGTGCCAGACTTCTCCAGAGATGCAGCACCATATACATATTTTATAAAGAAGGTGAAACCGATCATGTAGTCACACAAATGTGAGCATAGCTTCCATGAACTAAGGCGGTGATTGACCAGTGCACCCATCTTGAGGCTACCGGAGGAGGGCGTAGGGTACGTAGTTTAATGCGACGCATCAAGGACCAGACACGGGTGTGTCCCGATGCAGGTGTGATTAGTGATAACTTACTATTAACAACAGTTGAGGCTGCATGAGAAGAACTATTCCACCCATTACATAGAGTCAGCAGCAGTGGTCTTCGCCTTGAAGATGTGGTGACACTATCTGATGGGAGAGCACTTTAAAGTCTACTCAGACCACCAGAGTCTCAGGTACATCTTCTCTCAGAAGGACATGAACCAAAGACAACGACGATGACTTGAGTTCCTCCAAGATTATGACTATGAGATTTTCTATACTCCTGGGAATGGGTACGTTGTGGCTGATAATCTTATTAGGAGATCGGGCATACAAATACATGGAGAGATGAGAGAGAAGTTACTCGCTTTGCAGATATCCTTCATGGATAGTGATGGGGTAGCCTATCTTATGTCCCTCACAATCACTTCTCCACTACATTAGCAGGCCAGAGAGGATAAACGTGGGGATGTGGACTATGAGACGCAACATGCACAGATATCCTTAGGACAGGAACCTGATGGATTTTCTGTAGGAGGAGAGCACATCTTCCTTTTCTAGGGACGTACCGTGGTACTGGTTACACTACTGGAGGAGGTGCTGAGGGAGTTCCACACTTCCCCTCTAGCGGTACATCTTGGAGTAGCGAAGATGTATCAGGACATCAGACGACAATACTAGTGGCCGGCTATGAAGAAGGTTGTGGAAGGATTCGTTTCTCAATGCCTCACTTGTCAGCAAGTGAAGGTAGAGCACTAGGTACCAGCAGGCTTGATACAACCCTTAGAGGTCCCGTAGTGAAAGTAGGATGTGATATCCATGGATTTCGTGACGGGGCTTCCACGTACTTCCAGAGGACATGACGCCATTTGGGTGATCGTAGACAGAATTACCAAGCCGGCCCACTTCTTACCGATCAGAGATCATGTCTCATTAAAGATCTTATGACGTCTCTACGTTCAGGTGATCATACGACTTCATGGTGTGCCATCATCTATTATCTCTGATTGAGACACTTGCTTTACTTCCCGACGTTGGAAGGGACTGTAGGAGGCCTTTGGGATGCAGCTACGCCTGATCACTTCCTTTCACCCGCAGACAGATGGCCAGACATAGAGGACCATTCTGAAGCTCGAGGACATGCTCCGTACATGTGTCCTTTACATGAAATGTAAGATGATATTGACAAAAATGTGTATCATTGAAAAAATGTTGATAAATAATTATAATTATCATGTATTTTAGACATGTATAGTTGGTTCTATGAGATAATTTTGTTATTTGTGAATGAGAAGGAATAGAATCACCTTTGAGTTGTTTCTTAATAAATTATAGTTATTAGATGTCCCCAGTTTCTTTTTATTGAAAAAATATGTGTTTACCCAACATCAATATATTTTAACCCAATATCAATTTAAAGATGCATTTTGTAACATGAATCATTCTATACATTATTCTGTAAATATTAAACATGAAGTGAGTGAAAAATATATAGATAAATGGAGGATTTGGGGATAGGGTGGGATGGAGTCTTGAACTAACTTGGTATTATAGTAAGAGGATATCCCCAAATTGGATTTTTGAGGGTTCATACACCTGGAAATAATAGAGAATAAAATATAATTAAGATTATTATTGGGACATGAAGAGAATATTTTGTAATATTTATCTATCATAGCATAAAAATAATCATCTTATATGTAATTATAAATATTCATTACTATGAGTCCATGGAAGGAAAATAGAACTAAAATAACTGGACTACATTCCAAAGAGATTTAAATCTACTAATTAAATTCGGTGAAAGGATATTTATTTCATCTAATGATATTATTATCATTCCTAGGATTTTTTTTTGGATTTATAGTTTTTAATAAAAGACTTAAAATGGGGTGTCAAAGAGTTTAAGGGTGTTAAAACAATGACAACAATATATATATTAACATCAAGTATTAAGGATAAAATATCTTATATTATAAATAAAATATTTAAATGATCATATACATTATATTTTAAAATCAAGGAGTAAGAAACTCATACCCAATAGTATGAGGTTGTCCAGTTTTTTCTATATGTCATGTTTTTTTCTACAATACAACAAAGTCCTTGATACATATAGTGTGACATTGATATGTTTAGATCATATTTCATGCATCTTAGGTTCATTATAGAAGGTCATATATTGTAAATTGATTGGTCATGATATTGAAACCCAATCCTTAATTGCATATTATTTCATAATGTGTCTCATATGTTTGAAACAAATACAAGATGATGAACTAGGGGCATAGTGTGATTAAAGAATTATACATACAAATCTATCATCTAAAAAACATCATCATTATTGAAAACATCAAATAGTGATCCTATCTTCCATATATCATCTAAACTAAAGGAATATAACTTCAAAAAAAAATATATAAGATAAAATGTGATATATTTATCCTAATATGGGATAAAAATAGAAATAAAGAATAAAAAAAATTCATGAGTCAAAAAATGATTTTCTAAATGGAATTGTCATAAGAATTCATACATGTCATAAGTAAATGATATAATATTATCATAAACAGGTGGAAAAACAAAAAAATTGATATCATACACATAAGTCAGTGGTTACTTCTAATACTATACATATAAAGTGGAAAATGTCCAATTTAGTATTAGGTTAATTTTTTATAAATAACATTACATATCATGAGATATAAAATCTTACCCAATTCATTAGTCCATGAAATAATTATGGGCCCTCCAATAATATAAATTGAAATAAAAATCACTCATTACAGATAAGAAAAAAAATCCACATAAAAACATGGGATATATCATACTAGTAAGAAGAATGTTGGTTTCATAATTCTGAAATAAGAAAAATAAATAGAAAAATCATTAGGATCCCTCATATAAGAATGAATTAAATATTTTTTAAACATTTCAAAAAAAATAGATTATTATTAATTAATTCTAAAATTTCTATTTTATGATAATTATCCAAGATAATAAAATCATAATTTTTTCATGTATCTAAATAATTATAAAATAATTAGCTGTTATTTCTTAATAATGAAAGAAATTTTATTTCTCAAAAAACACAAATTGAACTAACAGGGTTATCAATATAATTTTTTATTTAATTTATTCACGTATTAAAAAAAATTTAATGTGGTGATTGTTTATATGATACAAGAAATATGTATGTTTTTATATATCTTATCTACATAAAAGTAGAATTTATATATGTAACTAAATATATATAAAACCAAAAAAATAAATGAATATCTAAGAGATATTATATATAATAAAAATTTCTTAAAAAATTAGAAGAATGGTATATTTTAATAATATTTCATAAATTTTTTTAAAATAAATTTAATGCATAATTGAAAAGTCATAAATGAGGACACAAATCTCCTCAACTGCAAGTAAAAATTACTTGTGATCATACTCTAAACATTAATAATAAAATAATTAAATTATTTATATACGTATATAAAATATTAATTTATTTTTATTTTATATTCTATATTAATCTATATTAATATTTAATTTAGACATAACAAAAAAAATTTACTTATATTGGTTACATTAATTTTTATGGAAATTTTTCTATAAATCCTACTTATTTTCACCATGGATGAATTAATTTGACATATTTTAGCTATATTAAATATATTTCAGAATCTATACATGATGGGTACTGATGAAAAATGAACTTTGTTCTTCATATATGATGTTGTCCGCATATATACATGAGTAATGAATTAATTTCTCAATGAATTATAGGGAATAATGTAAAATGAATAATTTTACCGTTTATAATAATTATTATAATATATATTTCATATTTATTTATCAATAGCCTCTATTTTACTGTCAATTTATTGTGGTTATCATAAAAATAAGTTGTTACTTTGTGCAGGTGTTAATTCTACAAACACACTAACAAATATTATTTTCACTTTATAGATGGATAGGAAAAAAATTGGTAATTCCAATAATTTATTATCATTAATGTATATTAATTATATTGATTTTATTATATTTTTAATGATATAATATAATAATAATATGAAGATTATGGAAACAATATTTGGAAGAAATCGGTACATATGCTAGTGACAGTATATTCTTTTACAAATTTCTTTATAAGTGAATGTGTTTCGGTATCATATTTAAGATAGATGACTATGGTTGAGAATAGGACCTATATGATTATTTTTTCCTAGTTTATTTTAATGTAAAATTTCAATACTATGTGTAATCTTGGAGTATTTGAACTATTCACCATTTACATGTTATTAAAATGGAGCTTTTGGGAATTCCCATTTCATTTCAATGATAAAAAAAACTATTTCTATATCAGTGACCTAAAAAATACCAAATAATGTTGTGTGGGGTTTGAATGGGTTGATAAATACTAAAACATGATTTTCCCCAAATGGATTACAAAATTTTCAAGTATTTTATATGTTTTTTCTATTTTTACATTTTTATTATTTTTTAAATATTTTATATATATTTTATTTGCAATATTAAGTAATCCCTCTTATAAAAATATTTGTTTTTAATTTTATTTATTATTTATTACCAATTGGGTGGGTTTTAATAAAAATATATCTACGTTTAAATTCCATATTGTTTTCATAATTTATATAATATTTACTTAATAGAATAGAAAAAAATTACAATTTTAATAAAACTAAGTGAAAAATCATTTTCTATTATTAAAATTGATATATTTTATAATAATATAGTTATATTTCTTACTGAGAATGTTATTAAACATATTAACTAATATTTATATGTGTTACTACAATATAAATTCATTTTTTATATTTAACTTTTCATAGTGATCATGAATAATTTTTAATATAAGCACAAAAAATTATTCCTATTGTAAAATATTATATGTATTTTATAACATTTGAAATTTTTTTATGAATTAAAAATATTATTTTTGAATGATTAAAATTACATATTAAATATGAAATTTTTATATAAAATTTTATATTTTTAAAAACTATGTCATTATTGTTTTTAAAAATGATTGTTTTTAGAAAAATTAGTATTATTTATATTCAGATAAAATTAAATTATTTTAGAAAAAAATTATTCAAGAATTAATATTCTAAATCCAAATTGATATTAAAATCTTTGAATTCATGTTATTAATAAATAATATAAAATAATAACTTCTATTGATTCCAGAATATTTATTTTTTACAATGATCATCTTTAATAATTTAATATTATTAATGTTTCTTTGTTTTTGGTTTGGTTTAGTATTATATGTAACATATTTACAAAAAAAAAGTTTGATGATGCATAAATAATCACTACTACATTTTTTGGTTTCATTATTCCCCCATAATAACTTTTTCCCTTGAAAATTCATTCCAAACACTATGTTGAAAATATATTCCTGTACTAATGTTTAAATGTCTATTTAAGATTCCATGTTTCAACTTAATACATATGGTTTCTCCAAAGTTAATTTGAATAATAATTATTATATTGTCATGCAACATAATATCTATAGTCAAATATCTTCTCTGGATGCTCCTTGTATAAGAGAAAAATCTCCAAATAAACCATCCCAAAATCAATAAATGTGTGGGATCTAGTATGTTCATCCTCAAGTGAGATATGTGGAAAAAAATTTATAATATAGAAAAAATGGGTGATCTATTCTACATTCAATAGGTATAATGAGATCTATAATCTTATTGTGAACGATATATCATATATATTGTTTCCCCTTCTACCAAAATCTCATGAATTGCATGATTAAATATGAAGGCAAAACTACTTATCACCAACCTCAAACTCTAAGAGTCATTGATGGTTATTAGTATAACACTTATGTAGACTCTAGGACAATTTGATGTTTTTTGGAATGTATTGATCCTTTTCATCCATTTATTTGAGCATATCTAGTCCTAGAAATGTTTTTTAATTACTTCATCTAAATATTTAATATATCTACATATTATCCCATATAAAGATTCATTTGAGGATATTTTATTTTTTAGTCAAAACTATTGTTGTTAGGTAAATAGACTATAGGAGTATGTTGATCCCTCCATCCTTAATATCTATAGAGAAACGTATAAATATATCCTCAAGTGTATGGATTGTCTATTCAAATTGGCTAAATAAATTTAGATGATATGAAAAACTGAGGTTTAACTCTATGATTATATAATACAAAATACTCCTATACAATATTAACATGAACATAAAATATCCATAAAAACAATGGATAATATTATTACATGTAGCCTCCCTACTTATATAATCAAAATCTTGTCTAATTGAATAAATTAGAAGTCTTATCAAATGACTTTTATGCGACCAGTAATTATAATATAGTCCACCCGAACCCATTAGTGTTGTTCAATTTTATTTCCATAAGAAGTCCTACAAACAACCAACCATTATTCCTCCAATTTATATGTCTGTATTTGAAATTATTTCACCATAGATATTGATATTATCCTATTATTCTTCACATACATTAACATTGGTAAGTTTGGTGTTCATTCAAAAATATTCCTCTTAATATAGTACCACTGATGATGTTATTAAAATTATCTAAATATATTCTTCTTTCCTAGGTTGACATAGAATTTCCTGCTATGAGAAACATTCATAATCTCATTTTTATCATTGGATCATATTTAACATAATACTGTCTTCCAAATCACATGACCCCTTATCCTAAAAAATCAACGTAATTTCATATATTAATGGAGTCCACAATCTAATAAATCTCCAAAAAAATTGAATAGAAATTTCATATTATTCTCAAGTAGTGAGGGACGAGAAATAAATTGAGAATGTTATAATGAAGTTTATTTATTCTATATATCTATTTACATACTTTTCATGTCCAATAATATTATATCATTATCAATAAACATTTTAGATAAGGATTTTTCATCCTTTCTACATTGATTATATTCCTTATTTATCACCGTCACTAAAAGTTCCTTGATTGATGAATCATTATCATTAATCAGCTCTATCTCTATTCATTAGTCCATATTGAACTCCAATTGTATGAATATTAATTGAAGTTTCATTGGGTCCATATATATATTATACTTTTCATTATAGAGGAGTTTTCAGCAATTATTATATCAAATATTACCACAGCCTACTAAATATTTTTCATTATATTGACATATTTATGGACTATTAAATATATAGAGACACATGATATCACAATATCATTATTCTTTAGTACATAGACTTGGATTATTTTGATTCATCGTAGAATGTGGAAAATCCTTCAACACATGCGGTTAAGTTTAGTACATGTGTTTTGGGTTACCACTTCTTCAACACCATGATGATCTATTCACACTCAGATATCGATACATAATTCAATTTTTTTATTTATTATTATTGAGTGGGTTTTAAAATCTTGATAACCCAATCACAAATCAATGATAGTACATTGAATATCATTGTAAAATAGTTATCGTTGTCATGGATGATGGTCTAAGAGAATCATCAATCACCGTTGCATCGAAATGTTTTATATATATTTCTTTATATATTATAATATTATCCATGAAATACATGTTATCTAATAGTAACTAAATTTAACTATATAATTTGGAACATCTCTTTCCTAAAATTCTTCATCAAAACATTCAAATGTACCCCATGTTCCTCTATACATTAGATGTATATAATAATATCATCAATAATGAATACAACAAATTTATCTAGTTAATCACTAATGATTCTACTCACCATTTAAATGAATATTATTAGATAATTCATCAATATCATTGGTAAAGCTATGAACTCACAGTACTTGTAAATTATATGGAATTTGGTAATTGGAGTATCCACCATCTATACAATTAACTAATTATAACGTGAACAATGTTACACATCAAAGAAGTATTGATAATTGTGTGAATTATCCAGCATGTAATCAATACATAGAAAAAAATTATTATTATTTACCATGAAAATTTTAAGTATTATATAATTGATAAATAATTTCGTTTACCTATATTTACTTATGTAAATGAGGACAAAGGAACACCACGATGATACAAATTGTGATATGAACCTCACGTACATATGTTTTAGTAGCGTCTTCTTTGGTTTGACCATTTTAATTCGGGAGAATATACATTGAATATTGGATATTAATAGAAATCAAGGTATATTTATATTTGAATACTCAATGACTCGATCTGGTAGAAGAGTAAAAAATTATTTAGGGAATAAAATAGTATATTCCCATACAATGTGTTTTCCAACATGAGTGCACCACTCATTTGATTTTATCAAATTAGTTATATAACATTTTACATTAGTTAATTATTTTCATTTATTTGAGGATTATTAAAATATATATGAATCTTATTCCATACACAATTATATAATATGAGTATAATTCAAGATAAAGATGGTTATTTCATTCTCCCAAAATATTGTGTGGTATATATATATATAGAAAACCAATACATTAGATGAATAAAACAAAATTTAACTAAAGGGATTGTGACATGGTTCACAGGTAGACTCATCCCATAGATATCAAATGTTGAATAGTTATGTACATATGATGAAATAATCTCCCCATTATCTATTTTCAATGATAATCAGATCCCCATTATTATTTTTGTCTTATTTTATTCGTTAATATATTTATGAAAGAGTAGATAAAACTAGAATGAAATAATATAATTTCTACTCATGAATAAATTACCATTGAACTTGTTTCCACGTCATTTTCTCTCTCTAGTTCCACAATACAACTTTCACAATACAATACTTACTCCCTTAACCATGGTTCTTAAATCATATATTATCTTTAGAAACTATTGTATGATATTATTGGTTTGTATATTTTCCTCTTTCCCCAAAGTTAAAAAATTAGTCAATATATTGATGAGTTGTCAATAATTTTTTTATCACATTAGTGGGATTCATCATCTCAATACAATATGGGTCACATTGATGTCTATATTTTACACACATGAAACATTTACTATTACCCTCTAGGAAATTTGAAGGATTCTTCTTTCCACACATTTGACAAGTGGGATATTATATTTTATTCCAACTGTAAATTTAATCTAATGATTCCGTAGAGCTAAAATTCATTATATACTTCTTATCTATAATCCCACAATACCATTCGAAATCATCCTTTTACCTATCAACATTGCGGGCACATCAAATTAAAACATCATAGAAATTAAATTCAATTATTTCTATAGATCATTTTAGATATATAATTATCTCAATAAAAAAGTCATTGATCATTCATTAAATGTTGATGATAAAACTAGAGTCATAACATTAAATAATTATGATGTTCACCATACAAGGACTGATATATTCATCTCTAATATTAATGAGTTTGATAAAATATATATCTATTTTAAAATGGATAGTGTGAGGAAGATATTTAAGGATAATCAAAATCATGAATTATTCATTACCCATAGATTATATGTCATGTAAGGAATTTGTATCTTAATTTAGTATATACCACTGACAACATTCTCCCTCATGGAAGTAAAAAAGAATTTTGGAATTCTCTTAATTATAGAATTGAAGGAAATAAAATATATTATCAATTAATCTAATTCATCATCATTTGATTATGGTATCATACGGTCTACAAAATCATGGAGATATCAGAAACATAAAGGCTCAACTAAATCATTCTCTCTAGGAGGGTGTTCCATGGGATTCACATCATTATCGATAATTAGATGTAGTTAATATAGTACTTATATGAGGATCTAATATTTTACTCCCACCATTTTATTAATCTACATAATACAATCATCACATTAGCCATCACAAATTTCATTAACAAGATTCCTGTTATATGTAACAATTTTCTATGTTAAATGATATTTAGGGATGGGAATACTCATATTAATACGTAGAACGACATTAAACCATAAACATATAAGTAACTAATACATTATTTCCATGATGAAATATATTAATTTGTATGTTTTAGTCTATTTTTCATTATTATATTACTATTATGTTCTTTAAAAAAATATCCTTAGAAAAGTGATCAATTATTTCAAGGTGATTTTTAAAGTGGTTTCATATTAACCAAAGTATGACCACTATGAAATACTATTCTAGTGTTTAATTAGTCCCCTTTGTGATTCATAAGTTTATTAAAGAGTTAATAACTAATATTCTCCAATTAGGGCTGTTACAGCTTTTAATAATTGTTTTGAATCCCACAACCATTTACTAGTATCTCGAAAAGTTTTTATTACATGGAAAACAATATATTCTGTAATTTTTTAAAATATTAGTATTATCTTGTATTGATGTGATAATTTTATTATTTCTCACAAATCTTTTATCATCATAATCTCTAAAAATAACATGACCAACCTTTAATAAAATAAATGTTGAAACAAGTCATAAACACACCTTAAATAAAAAAAGCACGATGAATTAAATCAAATAAAACTTCTAGATCAAGAGGCATAGTGACATTAGAATATTGTACATTCAAATACAACATATTAATCATAGATTAATAATATTTATTTAAAATTACATATAATCTTATTAAATTCTATAGATATTATAAAATTAATGTTATACCATGGGGAAAATGCATTAGAGAAAGGCTAGTGTAAAATTTATTATTTGGTTAAGTAAGGAAATAAATTATAACATGTCTTATAGAGGGCATAAAATTATATCAAAAACATTATAACCATTAGAATAGATACATAGATAATTAAATGATATAATAGGATCCTAAAAAGTGGAATATTAGAAAACATGATTTTATAAACATATGTCATGGTACACCACCTAACAATCATCTGAAGGTGCCAACATCATTTTCAGTACTTTAATCAATCCCTAAAACCATATATGTCATATGATGAGATATAAGAAATTATCCAATGCATTAATGGTTAATATAATTATTTTAATAGCATTAAAAGGAATAGAAATCATACATATGGATTTCATGTGAGTAAAATAATTCTTTCATACATCATTATCAGGATCAAATTGATGATAATTATGTGAGTTTCTTAATTTAGAAAAATAACATAAATGAGGGATAAATCATTATTATTTCATAGGTGACAAGTAATTAAATAATTATTATATTTATATTTAAAAATATATCAATGGTATTTATCATTTTTTTCCAATATATATATATTTCATTAGAATTATATATGGGAAGAATGAATAAAAATTTACCACATGGTAGAAGATTAAAAAATTATTAAATTTTTTTTTTCAAATTGAAGAGAAATATTGTTTTACATAAAAATATAATTCAGCCAAGAGATCTAAAAAATAATTTTTTAATTTTATTCAATATTCATGTTTTTAATACATTATATAGTAGCGATTCTTAATAAGAGATAAAAAATAAATGTTCCCGTAAAATAGGTTTACGTGAAATTGGGAATTCCAAAGGGAACTAATAATGTGAATAACACCACCAATAAACTAGATATATAACCTCATACATACATTTGGGATATATATTAATAAATATATAGTCTAAATCTGAATAATAAAGCATAATATGGAAAAAAGGATAATGTTTAACCGGAATGTCACAATAATGTTATGAAAGATCCATTTCTTATGGATTATGATTTGTTTGACACATATTATTAACTTCTAGAATAAAAAATAGGCTATCAAATAACTATGTGTCATCCATATTAAATGATATTTCATATTCCAAGGTCCCTAATCATTAAATTTTCATTAATATATAATATAGTTTTATTGAATTTGTCAGCTATTTGAGTTTCTTTTGTCAATTTATCCATAACACCATGTGTATGTTTACCATATAATAAATCCCTTTATTGATGATTTATTAGATCCATAATAAATATAGTCGGTTAGAACTATTTTTTTTATTTTACATAGAAATTGTAGTTCATCGATGATGGGAGGGGTTGATAAATTAAACTCATAGTGAATGGATGAGGTATTTTATATATAAGAACGATTGATATATTTATTTCACAATGAATTTGAGGGAATGTAGTAAAATAATATTTTTATAATTTTAGAATAATATATACATATATATAGAATATTTATTTTCCCATTTCAAACTTTCGACCATCCATAAATTTCTGGGATTAAAAATTAATGATGTGTCATTGTAGAGTTGTAGATTATGTAATTCACTAATTACACTTTTGTTTTGTTTTTTTCTTGGATAGAGTGGAATTTATAGTGGTTATTTTATTATTATAATAACATATAAATACCAGAAAGATACTAATTTTGTTAAAATTTTCTCGATATAATAGCTTTTGAAGATGAATTTTAAGGGGAGAAAGTAATGAAGAAGTTAATACTTATGTCATATACAACATCATCACTGAAATATTTTCACGGATGGTATCCCCTTTTAATTGTAATGAAATGAAATATTTTTGGACTACCAAATACATTTTCATGAGATAAATAAAATTTTACTTATTCAATATCTCTAGATATTCATAATAATATAGTGTGGTGTGATTGTGTGATGAAAAATTATCATACAATATGTTCTAACATGTATTAAATATGATTCAAGTTTTCATGATTGGTTTTGACATTTTGACATTTGATTTTTACATTTGTAAATTTTTTTAACAAATTAATTTAAATTATATATTAATGAAATTTTATAACCCGAAATAATTTTTTTTAAATTTTAATTTATTTTTAATATCAATTTTAATAATTAAAATTATAAATATAGTAAATTAACATTTAAAATAATATATATTCTTTAAAAAAATTAACATAAAATGAATATTACCCATTATGATTTTTAAAAAAATTAAATACTATTTATTGAAAATAGATTGATTAACAATGTAATTATATATAGGTTTATACAACATAATATTTCAAGATTAAAATTAAATTATTTAAATAAAATTGATTAAAATTACATAGATAATAATAAAATAATTTTAAAAAAATCTATCACCATTATCATTGTAATAATTAGTAATTATAATAAAATTATATCAATTCAAAAAAATTACACTGAGCATATTTTCTAATATCAACAACAAAAATTCAAAATTGAATTACATTTAGTAATATTTATTTTTTATAAGTAATAAATACCACTTTAAAAAACAGACGCATAAAAACTGTTTTTAGATTTAAACATTATCAGATTTTCCTAAATGTTAAGAATCTCTTTAATAAAAACTAAAATGAATTATAAACGTAGTGAAATTACATATGAAATATTTATTTTTCATATCAAAACTATTTCAACAATGTTTAAGTCATTATATTATTATAATTATGAATTTTTTAAAAAAAAATATTGTATTTTAATATTCACATAAAAATATATTGCATTATAAAAAAATATTATTATCTAATATTAATATACTATCTCTCAAAATTATATTAATTTGGCCAATTAAAAATTTAATATGTATAAAAAATCATATAATTCTGAAATTATTAAATATTATTTATTCCCATTAGTTTAATGGAAACAATTGTCATCCATATTAATATATATTTTTTAATGTCTCATGGTATTTGTTAAACAAATTACTGTTTCTAGAAAAATATTGAAAACATAATATTTATTATTGTGAAATTGAGACTTGTATCTTAAATAATTAAGCATGTATTCATGCCCATATTCATTTATTAATGGGATTTTAGAAAGCGACATTATTACTTACAACTGAAGGCCATCAGGGATAGACCACATGGAATGTTATTTTTGCCTATACAATATGTTACTTATACATTATAATTTGAGATTTTATAGTCAACAATGTATGTTATATGTATTACAGTAATATGACATAGATCTAATTACTAACTATTTTAGGCCCAATGTTAAGGACTGTATGAATTTCCTTTTTGGTTCATATGAGAATGACTATATTCATTACTGTTAATGGTTACATATTAATGACCTTATTCCCTAAAATTTATTTTTAATGAAAATGAACTCATAATCTAAAATTAATTAATATTATATATTATTATGAACCATTAATCTTTTTAGGGTGGATAATATCTCTATTAATTATGATCATAATAATATTCTTTTTCTTACTAAAACTACTGTATAACACAATTCCCCACCCATTTTAGATATATATTGTAGAGATTTATTCTTTAATACAATTAGATTATTTAAATATAACCCCAATCAACCGTAAGATAATGACGATATTCCAATTACCATTGTAACATCCCAAGAAAATAAAGAATATAAAATTTTCACACTGATTAATATTTTTTAGTTATTCTATATTCAATGGCGTACCTGACACGCAACAATGTGTTTCTTGGAAATCTTACACTGCGCACTAATAATATGACATTATTATTTGAAATGGTAGTTAAAACCTATTAGTTTTATTGGAATAAATTTAGAGAACTAACATAAATATGATAATATATGTTTGTTAAATGTTTTCTCATAAATCCACTAAAAGTAATAGGCTTAAAAATTAAATGAATCTAATTTTAAGCATAATTTACTTTAAAAGGGTGATTTCCCACCTTTTGATTGCGTACCCTTTTAAAATCGATTTTTTTCACATTTACATTTTATATTTTACTAAATAACTTTCATCATTTGAATCGGTACATCAAAATTTACTTTCGATGAAATATTTATATTTTCATGATAATGAACATTTTTAATGAATAGTGAAAAATTGTTGTATATTAAATTCAAATTTTTTTTTAATCGACATTATTCATATGGTTAAATTATCTTTTTAATTGTTTATAAATTTTAAATAGATTATATTCTTACCATTTAATCCAATGTTATCCATTGTATGTAATTTAACATTTAAATAAGAAATTAACAAGTAGCAATCTTTTAATGGTTCTTATTTCTTAAAAACACATCTTTTCTTTTAATGAAGATATCTAATTAAATATATAATAAATGAAACTTCTATGTTTTTAATTTTTTAAAATATACTTCATTTTTTAATTCTTATTATCAAATGTATCCGATAGTGAATTTTTGTAATTTTTTGAAAACCTTCAATTTTTGATGAATACTGAAACCAATAAGTAGTAGTTAAAAACCAAATTATCCATTTAATTAAAATTTTACCTCTTCTGTAAATTTAATTGCAAAATTCTTATATACATTGTTGTCATTAGGATGTAAAATATGGTTCAATGGGATGAAAATAATTTTTAGTTAATATTAACTTTTGACTTTTATTAACCACGATTAATATAAATTAGGGTAATTTAAGGTAAAAATTGTGTAATTATAATAAAAAAATATCATTACAGTTCTCTTAACTATATTTGATGAGTAATGGTCGACCAAGAAAATCCATGGATCAATTTGGGGACCCCAAAGAGCCAATTGTGTATGATGATGTCATTAATAACTTTTTATTTAAAGTAAAAACATATGTCATAAACAAGTATTTTTTTTTCTAAATACAATTTACATGGGGTTATATAAGTTATCATTTTTACTATTGATATTTATTTGAATGATAAAAAAATTTCCTATATTACATAATTTTATTTTATAATTTTTAGACATAAAATATAAAAATGTATTTATGACACAATGATGATGCAATGTTTACGTCATTAATGGATGATTTAAATACGTCATTAATGGATGATTTAAATAATTAAGAATATATAAATTAAAAAATATCCAAAACATGTCCAATTCTTATTGGATGATTTCATTTAGAGCATGGGCCACCTTATCTTCTTTTTTAATGATTTTTGGACCTTTATAAACAAAAAATCATCATATAATTAAATAACATTCTCAAACATTCCAAAAGATCCCCTACTCACCCTTATAAAAGCCCTTACATCTGATCCATTTCTCACTCATCTCAATCCCTTGGCTCGACCAAAATCTACTCAAATAAGCTCCCAATATCCTTCTCTTCATCCAAGAATCTTTACATTAGGCATAAATCACTTCAAGAAACCCTTTTGGTTACAACCAAAGTGAGTTACCTGATTTATTGCTAATTTCTTCTCTTAAGTTATTTTGTTTTATTTTACTTCTCCAACCCCAAAAATATTTTTATTCATTTCATTAATAACAAAACCAATATCCTAAATATTCAAGGATGTCTATATGTGATGTCTTTGAGCTACACTTACACACACCTCGATCTAATGGGTAAAGAACTTACAGTTCTAGTTGACGGAAAACTACTACCTCACGAAACGATGATTGCTCAATTTTCTATTATCATCTCTTATGGTGGATATTATGGTGGAACTGTATCTATATATGACATATATTTTATTTTTTAATCTTTATGATTATTTATTTTCTTTTTCATAGCATACCTTTTGTTTCCCATTATGGGTAAACGCGATAATTTAATTACAGGAAGTGCGGACTAGAACCCCCTCAAAGTTATATGACTCGTTCATACCATACATGGAACGTATAAAGGATATAATTTATGAAAATATGTTACATATATGAAAAATATATTATAATGAAATTATAATATACATATGAAGCTCTATTTTTTCATTTCATTAAAATATGAAATAGAAATGAATGTATCAGTCATGTGTACATACGACTTACCGTCTCCATGAAAAGTGAATTTCATTTATTATGTACAAATGTTATGTAATATAATAAATAAATAAATATATTGGATATATATGATATATATGACATCTAAATGATGAATATTATTATGCAGATAATGCACTTTTGACCACATGGACAATTCATAATTATAACAAGTTCATTTTTGACTCATGTTCTGAACATTGAAAAAATAAATGATATGAGCTCAAATAATTTACTAATTTTTATATAAAGGTAAGATATAATATAAAAATAATAATAGACAAGAAAAATATTCTTAATCAGGTAAAATATAACTTATTTTTATTGTTAAGTATTCACAAGGAACATCTGAGAGATTCCAGTTAGACAACGAGGTAAGGGGTATCTTATCTAACTTTTAATTCGGTGGGATTTCATTGATTGCCACTAATTTATTTAATATGGTGTATTTTTTTCCATTTGATATATATTATCATTATTATATTTATATTCATGTTATTATATTAATAATTTTGGGGTTATTAACTTATGGTCATATGACTCGATTGATTACAATGTGGTAAGGGTTTCTTATCTCACATTTAATTTCGCGAGATTTCCATTATTCACAACATATTTATATAGTTTGGTGTATTTTTTATGGAATTTGATATATATTATCTATATTATCTTTATATTCATGGTATTTTTTTGATTCTTTTTGTGGTTGGTAATTCTTTGTCATGTGATTCTATTGAATACAATGTTGTAAGAGTTTTTCATCTCACTTCTCATTCATCTGAGATTTATGGTATATTCCCAACTATTCTATTTTGTATAGTGAATTTACATCCCATTATTGTACTCTTTGTGAAATATAATTTATGATATGGGTATTTACATATTCAATATACAATCCTTCTTTTATGGGGGGTATGTTTCGAAAGTTACCAAATCGGTAAAGGAACCTTTCACCCACCTATTTTAATTCATGACTTCCTTTATGTTATGTGTTATTGTTCAAATTTATTATCTGGGATATCATTATTATATGAATTTAATACTATAAATTTAATTTCTAGATGATGATATACCCTTTCTACATTCATCAATTTATTTTCAAAATTTTAATTTGACGTTGTTAGGCGGCCAAATTATTGTAAATGAAATCATGCTTTCTCTTTCATTTCAAGTTTATTTTTCATGTGTTGTGTCATTTAAATTTCCACATCATGATCTTATTTCTTTCAATATTGTCCCTATACTGAAATATTATCCATTTATGGATGTGATATCTTTTTCCCTACTCTTTTAATATTTTCTAACCCCTTTTATATAGCTGTTATTCTATAGAAATGTCATCTCAAAATTTCTATCTATTTCTCTCATGAAATTCTCTTATTTTACAAAGGTGAATACCCATAACTATTTAAGTTCTATGTGTGATTGTAGTTTTAATAAATGATATATATGATTCTGGAATTGACAAACATGTATCCCTCACTCCCTTTCCAAGGGTAATAAATTACATAACGATCTTATTTTTAAGAACATTTAAAATGTTGCGATTTTAAAATGAACCAATTTATTTTATTATCTATTGGTTATTTATGAAATTTTTTGATATGATATATTTGGATCAAAATAATGTAAATAAATATTAAGGGTATGCCTTGATGTCCATCCAATGCATTAGGTAAGGAATTAATCTCTATAGATGACAAGTTTCACGATACCTTGGTGAATAACCATGGTAATTCTTAGGACATCATGGGGATGAACCTTGGTGATATGTTCATGAATGAAAAAATGAAATGTTTTAGCCACATATTAATGTTATGATTCATGTTTTTTTATTATGATATGCTTCTTTTACCATTTCCCATGTCATTATGTTTTTTATCACGTTCTTATTGATATCACAAGTAAACTAATTCCCTTGATTTCCTTACTAGGCCTTCTGCTCACCCTTTCCATTGATAGTATATCTCCTTGTTATAAGATTTAGTAATAGAACATATAATGAAATTTTCAATATTATATTAAAGGTTATTTAAAGGATTGTTTATTTTTTCATGTTTTTATTCCTGATTTCCAAGACACTAGACTATAAAGATCCTCTGTTTTTAAAATGTAATGAAAGGTTATGTATTAAAAGGGTGGGATGCTATAGTTTGTATAAAATGATATTTTATTTGTTTATGGAAGTTATTATATGGAAACATTATGAAACACCCTATTATAAATGTTTAAATATAAGGAAACTTCATGAATTGTGGAGAGTATGGAGTAAGTGGTTTATCTAGAAAATACATCCTCATCTTGATACGAGAGAAACTATCTTAATGTGTTAAGATAAATATGAATGATATATTGAAACCATTGAGGATAAAAATAATTATGGTTATTTTTGAGTTTTATAAAAGATACAACATGCAGATCGTGTAACAACGAATCACTTCAGACAATGTAGAGGGAATCGAACCCACAACCAAAGTGAGATTGGGTCTTATCGCCTACCACTGGCCTATAAGAAGTCCCTATTTAGTTTTACTTATTATTTTTAGATAAATTATTTTATCGATCATGAATAAGTTTATATTGGGAGATTATCTTTTATTAAATGGATATCCTTTGTATAGGAAAATGATTTTGTGACTAACTGATAAATGTTATTTTGGAAGTTGTTTTTTCTTTTAGAATACTTTATGCCTAAGGAAAATAAAATTCTATAGGATTTCATTTGTTGAGGAATGGTTGAATTTTTTTTGTATGAATCTATGTTCTTATTGTGGACATATGGTGATTTGGGTTATTTTAGGAAAATAAATAACCTAGCACAGAGAATATGTGGTTAGGATAATGGAACATTATTATGTGACTTTATCAGTAGCTGATGTTATTTGGAGACAAATGTTAATATTTTTTGGAAGAATATGTGACTAAATCCTACAGAGTTTTGGGTTTCAATATTAGTTTGGATTATTTTGAATAATTTTAAGGATGATTTTGTATTTAATGGTCTTTTTTTAACTTTGGGTACTTTTTGAGAAATTTTGGAGATTTATAATAGTATTTATTTTTATTAAGGGTTATCCTTTTGGGGTAATGAGTGATCTCAAACTAACCATTTTGGTTTTAGTTGATGTTTAAAGACAAGGGAAATATATTGTTCTTATTTTTTCGATTATGGGATTCTCTATAAGAAGATTCTTTATCTTTTTATGTGACCATGTCTTTTTGAATACTCATTGTTTAGAGAAAATACTAGTTTTGGTAGAAAATTAATAAAGGATGAAACTCTAGTGGAAGGTATGTATATTTCCTTATTTTTTTATTCCATGTTGTAAATGAATTGCTCAAAATTATGAAATTGAACATTAAAAAAATTTTGTTGGTTTTCATTTCTTATTAGGTAATCAATGACCATTTAACACATCATAATTTTGTGATTTTATGGTGGTTAACATTTTATGAATCATGTTTTCTATCACTCTCCATCAAAACATGACCGTTTTTTCTCTTCCATATGAATATTTTCCTATATGGAATACTAGTATGGGTTAACTCGGGTGACCTGTGTACTTTTCATTATTTATTTTAAAGTAATAGTTTTACTGACTCTTTTTCTAATATGGGACATTGAATTAAGTTTCCATAATGAACTTTAAAATTGCAAGGACTCAATTTCCAAAAGGATGGATTAATGTAACATCATAAGAATATAAATAATATGAAATTTTCATATTTTATAATAATATTGAATTAAAGGGGATTCAATATTCAGTGGTGTACCTGCCACACAACAACATGTTTCATTGAAATCTTACATTACAAATTAAGAATATAATATTATTATATTAAATGGTAGTTACGAACTATCCTTTGTATTGGTAGGATTTAAGAGAACTACTTAAATATGATTATATATGTTTGTTAAATATTTTCACATTCATCCAACAAATATTAGAGTGTTAAAATGTAAATGAATATAATTTTATTCATAATTTACTTTAAAAGGTCGATTTACTACCTTTTGACGGAGAACCTTTTTTAAATGTAGTTTATTTATCTTTTACAGATTATATTTGAGAAAATAATTTTCATCTTTAGAATCATGACATGAAAATTTACTTTGGATGATATTTTTATATTTTTCTGTTAATGTACAGTTTCAATGAATAGTGAAATAATAATGTATTTTAATTCAAGACCACCTTTTAATCTAATATATTTATATGGTCAGAATATCTTTATAATTGGTTATAAAGGGTAAATAGATTTTATTTTTAAAATTTAACCCAATGTTGGTCAATGGATGTAATTTCACTTTGAAATTGGTCATTAACAAGTATCAATATTTTGATGGTTATTGTTTCATTAAAACACACTTTTAGTTTTGTTAATAAAAATAAATTATATAATTACTTAATTAAAAACTTATGCTTAGAATTTGGTAAAATAGGAATCATTTTTGAAATCAGAATATCTAATTTAGCATCCTGTGAATTTATGTAATTTTCCTGAAACCTTTAATTTTTTATGAATAGTTAAACCACTAAGTAGTAGTTAAAAAACCTAGTTTTCCATTTAAAAGAAATATTACCACATTTATGAATTGAATTTATAAAATCCAACATACATGGTTTTCATTAGTAAGTAAAATGTGGTTCAATGGGATGGAATTTTTTATGTGAATAATATCTTTTGACTTTTATTAACCATGATTAAATTTAATAAGGGTAATTTAATGTTCAAATACTATTATAATAATAATAAATTAACATGAAACATGTTCTATACTTATTTTATGAGTAATGGATGGCAAAGAAAATCCATGGGTCAATTTTGGGACCCCATGGAGCCACATGGGTAAGATAATGACATTAATGACTTTTTATTTAAAGTAAAAAAAATGACAGGAACAAGTATTGTTTTATTGAAACAATTATTACATGTGGTTATATAATTTATATTTTTGACTATAAATATTCATTGAAAAACTAATTAGATTTTCTATATTAGGGTATTTTTTTATAATTTTTAAACATCCGATAAATTGAATTATTTATGACACAATGATGATATAGCGTTTACATAATTAATGGATGATTT
The DNA here is from genome assembly GCA_963277665.1 of Viscum album. Lineage (NCBI taxonomy): Eukaryota > Viridiplantae > Streptophyta > Magnoliopsida > Santalales > Viscaceae > Viscum > Viscum album. The sequence goes on from OY728156.1 coordinate 1,843,088,688, forward strand.
AAAAAAATAAGAAGATAAAATGAAATATCCAAGACTTGTTCAATTTGAAAAGGATTATTTTATTTATAAAATTTTCCAATATATATTCTACTGTAATGACTTTTGGTCTTTTGAAACTGAATATCATTAAATAATAAAATAATATTTTCAATCTTTCCAAAAGAGCCCCTCCTCTCCCTTATAAAATACACTCACTTCCTACACATTTTTCACACTTCTAAAGAACTTGGCTCTTCCAAACTATGCACTAATAAACTCAAATGATCTCTCTCTTCATCCTAGAAGCCTTATCTTATGCAGAAAGCATTTCAAGGAACCCTTTTGATTCAAACCAATGGGAGTAACCCGATTTAAAGGAAACATATTCTCGTAAGTTCTTTTGTTTTATATTACATCTCCAACCCCCTAATATTTTTTTATATATTTTATAAAAAAACCTGTATATAATATATAAAAGGATGATTTTATGAGATCTATTCTTTCTAAACATACACACACTACCATCTAATGGGTAAAGAACATACTTTTTCTCTTGACGACGAACTAGTGCCTCACGAAATGATTATTGTTCAATTATCTCCTACCGCCTATCATGGTAGCCATTTTGAGGGAACTCTATCCATATATGATATATATTATATTTTTTTCTTTATTCATCTATATTTTATTATTTATAGAATACCTTTATAGTTCCCATAATCGGTAATCATGGTAATTTCATTAGAGGAAGTGTAAACTACCACCCCTCAAAGTGATATGACTCGTAAATGCCATACATTGAACGTATAAAGGTTATAATTTATGAATTTATGTAACATATATAACATAAATATTATACTGAAATATAATATATCTATTAATCACTATGTTTTCATTTCATTAAAATATTATATAAAAATGAATGTTGCGTTTATGCGTACGTACGGCTTACCGTTTAAATGAACAGTGCATTTCATTTATTATCTCAAAATGTTATGTACAATTATAAATACATATGAATACTAGATATATATGATATATATGACATCTATATAATTAATATCATTCTAGATATAATGTAATTTTTACCACATGGACAATTTATAATTATAAAAAGTTCATTTTTGACTAATGTTCTGAACATTGACAAAATATCCAATATGATATCAAATAATTAACTAATAGTTATAGAAAGGTAATAAATATTATATAATGAATAATAAACATGATAAATATTATTAATCTTGAATAAAGTAACTTATATTTATTATTCAGGAATAACAAGGATCATACGAGCGAGTGAAGTCGGACAACGAGGTAAGGTGTTTCTTATCTCACTTTTAATTCACTGGGATTTACATTGTTGGCCATTAATTTATTTCATGTGGTGTATTGTGTACAGAAATTATTTATATATTATCATGATTCTCTTTATATTCTTCTTGTTTTGTTAATAATTAGGTGGTTTTTATCTTTTGGTCTTACGAATCGATTGATTACAATATGGTAAGGGTTTGTCATCTCACTTTTAATTCCATGAGATTTCCATTGTTTGACACTTATTTATATAATGTTGTGTATTTTTATACTTCCATGGGTTATATATTATAAGTATTATCTTTATATTAATGGTATTATAAGATTATATTGGTGGTTAGTAATTTATGGTCATATGATTCGATTGAATACAATGTGGTAAGGTATTTTCATCTCACTTCTTATTCCTATGAGATTCATGGTAAATTTTCAACTATTCAATTTTGAATGTTGTATGTACTGACCATGATTTTAATATTTTTGTAATATATTTTTTGTTTTTGTTATTTACATATTCATTATATGATACTCCTTTCTTTGGGTGTATGTTTTGAATGTTACCAAATAGATAAGGGAACCTTTCACCCTTTTCTTTTAAGTCATGATTTCCTTTATGTTATGACTTAGAGTTCCATTTCATTATGTGGGGGTTTGTTCTTAAATAACTTTAATATGGTAAATTTCATTTCTAAATGATGACAGACCATTTCCTCTATCATCAAATGATTTTCTGAATTTTTATGTCTCGTCGTTAGGTTGCCGAAATTTCTTAAAAGAAATCGTGCTTTCTCATTCATTTCAAGTTTCCTTTTCATGTGGTGTGTCATTAAAATATACACACTATGATCTTATTTCGTTAAATTATGTCCCTCTACTTTATAATGATCTATTTATTTATTGTATTCCATTTTCTGAATAATTTTATTATTTTATAAAACTGTGTTATATAGATATTATACAGCAGAAATTTCATCTCAAAATTTCTCTCTCTTTCTCTCAATAAATTCTCTTACTTTGTATATGTGAATACCTATACCTATTTCAATTCTAAGTGTGTTCATAGTTATAAAAAATGATATATTTGATTCTTTACTTAACTTACATGTAACCATCACTCCCTTTCCATGGCTTATAAATGACATAACGATCTTATTTTGAAGAACTTTTAAAATGTCACAATTTGGAAATGATACAATTTCTTTTATTATATGTGGGTTATTTATTAAATGATTGATTTTGATCCATGTGGATCACATGAAAGTAAATAAATATTAAGGGTTTACCCTGATATCTCTATAATGCATTGGGTATGGTATTAATCTCAAGAGATGAATAGTTTCACGATACTTGGTGAATAACCTTGGTAATTTTTTTGTCAACATGGTGATAGAACATGGTGATATGTTAATGAATGCCTAAATAAAATTTTGTAGCCACGTATTCATGTTATTATTCGTGTAATATTTATTATGACATGCCACTTTTACCATTTCTCGTGTCTTTATGTTTTTCATCATGTTCTTATTGATATCACATGTAAACAAACTCAATTTATTTTCTTTATTGGGATTTATTCTCACCCTTCCCATTGATTGAATATATCTAGGTTATGACATATAGTAATTATACATAGGATGAACATTTTAAGAATCATTTCAACGTAATTTAAAGAGTGTTTATATTTTCATGTTTTTATTCCTAATTTCCAAGATACTAGACTTTAGAGATCCTTTATTACTAAAATGTAATGAAAAGTTATGTATTAAAAAGGAGGGATGCTATAACCATGTTATAATCTCAGGATATTATGTGGTGGTGGACAACGAGGTAGTATTTGTCATATATTTTCTAACCATTATATTTTTAAAACATCTAACTAAATTTGTTTATTTTCATCTTTACATGTATTATGACCAAGGATTATTCTCAGTGAGTGTATATGAACCTTGTTTGGAGATAATACTTCATTCATTTGAAATGGGGAATAATAGTTTTCTTTTATAGTGGTACATTAATTGTTTAATAATACCATAATGTATTTAAAATAATTTCAATTTATATATTTTCATCATTTTCCTCCTTCTAATATAATATATTTGATAAATTTTTGTTGAACACATCTATCTATTAAATGGATTATATGTGATTATGGGGAGTCTTTTATGATTGAAAATAATGTTTCATTTATAGAAGTTTCTAATCATTCACATTTGAATTCATTCCATTACTAGAAAGGATAGAATAAAAAACTATAAATATAAAAATGGTATTGGTGTTTATGAAGATTACCAAAAATTTATTTATAGTGTCCTTTATAGGAACAACTGTAACCTATTTTTAAAATAATTTAGAGATGTTTTGATGAATTTTCTATTTAATAAAACCATTTAATGGTATTCACCAATGATATCTAGACCCCATGTGGAAAATTAATATGAATACCATAAGAAATAAAACATACATTCATGTTTATGTAAGAATGTGAAGTTAATTTGGCATGAGTATAATTTTTTCATGATCTTTGGGAAGAAATGTATCATTAATGACTATATGTACCTAACACGCCTAAAAATGTGTAAATTAGTGGTCTTCCTTAGATAAGATATAATTTTATTTTATATACCTCTACCCTTAAAATGAGGCCCTATACTAATTCGATGTGATTTAGATGGACATAATTTAATCATTAAATATAAAGTATATATGTTGAATTCTGTTCATCATAGGAGAAGATTTGATCCACATTCCTGTAAATTTTTCTAAATTGTTCTTATATGATATTAGTTTGGTACATTGATTTCATGGATAGTATTTTGTTTTATAAGAAAATTAATAGTTTGCCTTCAGATGGTTATAAGGGGTAAAATATATGTTTTATCCAATAAGATGATCTCATATGCATTCTATGTCAACTCTGTTGGTCCCAAAATAGGGTTATTACCCAAGGACAATGTATTGGTTGAAATCTGAGTTGTTAAAATTTTAGAAGAATAATAATTTATTAATATATAATTAAATAATGATTAATTTATTTATGCAAGATCATTCATCCTAAACAATTTAATATAGCACCAGATTGAGATCATGTCTCCTCTTTTGTGTCAAAAATGGGTTTTTTTCTTAGCTATGGAATAAACTTACATTTGGTGCTCGAGCTGGGCCAAACCTCGTTTTCCTTTAATATCATTTTTCGAAATTTGTATATATCATATTTAATTTTCTTTTTCATCATTCCTTTATTTTATTTCATAATCCCTTAAAATATCTCCTTAATTTTTTCCTGAGGGATAAATGGAGATAGAGAGAGGGTGGGAGAGAACGAACTCCACCACGAATCTCGGTACATGCCGGATCGACATGTAGTAACTGTAGACCCTTGAAATGGATTATGGTTTGATTGATTCAACACAATGGTAGGCCAATTTAATGTTTTTTCATAGACCCCTATATATTTTCTATTCAAATGTTGTAAATCCAATTATTAATTCAAATGACCCCCTGAGGGTTGATCTACTTGTTTCAGGGTAAAAATAGGAGTTTTAGAGAGATTTGATATACTTTCATTTTGAAAATACAATGTACACATCGTGTGGTTTAATGATTACATTCCTTGGTTATTCAATTGGAGGGTTGATTTTTTTTACATACACTATATTTATGAGGTAGACATTCCAAGTACTCGTACTCAGTCATGTAGCTGAGTACTCATATAGGCAACCTGCATAGGGGGAACATGCCATGTAGCATACATGTCTAAACCCTATGTGGGTCGAACACCTTGTAGATGTACATTAACTCACCAAATACATGTTTAAGTAACTTGTTTGACAAGGGATGCTCCCCCTTGTAGGTTATATTTCATGTACCCATCTATCATATAGTGTACATTGTATTTTACACTCCAGGTCTGGAGGGAGGTACAAGCCCAGGTTGAAAATTGAGGGTACACACCATGTATGGTAAATATCCAACTTTTATTCCAATTTTAATTCCCTTTTAGTTTTTATCATAAAATTTCACCCATGAGTCATATTTGAAATAATTATTAGTTTATTTTTTAAATAATTTTATGTAGATCATGATAGTAAAAACCCAAAGGTTGTTTGATGACTATTTAGAGTGTCTATAAAATTTTATCAAAGTAGAGAGGTTCTTCCTTTAGTAATAAAATTTAGTCATATCCTAAAATAGAGTCCTGAAATGAGAATAATGGGATTAGTGTTCATAGAAACATAGTTTGATACACTGTCTCTGAGATAGATCATGTGTTATCTCCCATGACTGATTCCTGATATTCTAACATTGATGATGTATCACTTCTGAGTTGTCTTCTTTTGTTCAATGATGTCTTGAGAGTAGTTGTTTTTGAGAATCCACTGTTGTATTCCCCCTACATCTTTTTTGAGCTAGTTTATTCCATGTATGATTAACCTATATTTATTTTATTCCAATCTTCTATATGGGATGAATTTTCTCGCATGTTAAACTAGTCAATCCCATGTAGGAACAATACCCCTATATGTTATTCTGAGTACCCCATGTAAGAATCCTTTTTTCCTTCATACTATATTATGTGGGTCCCTTTTAGGATTCCAAATTTTCTATTTATCTTTATATTGATAACATATAACATGCCTTTACATTCAGGTCATTATAGGATCCCTTGTAAGATTACTCCATTAACACTACTATTGAGGAACCCGAGTGGGATTCCTCTGTTGTGTTTTAACTTATAGACACAGTGGGTACCCTACTATTTTACCGACACAAATCTAGTATATCAATTTTGGGTATAGATAGAAGTAGGTGTCATCTTATAAACTATGCCAAGCTATTAATCCAATAGTGATGATGTAGAATTGGTGGGTTTATCATTTCGACCACACTCACTCATTTTCTTATAAATTCACTTCTTTATTGTATATGCAGTAATGATAACCAAATTTTTTTCATGGTTGGTGGTTGTTTATCTTGATGTGAGGACCCTTTCTATCTCATTGGGATTTCTATATGTTCTTCCAAGGATCAGATTATTGAGTCATGTAATATGTTTTGTTTACTGGAAAATCATTTGGAATTACCAATGTATTGGATGGTGAGCCTATGTATTTTATTATTATATTATTGGGATTTCTAGAAGTGCATCACGGAACCTAGTTATTGAGCCTATAACTAGGTTATATGGGAATTATTTCCTTAGTACTGCTACTCCTAGATTATTACACTCTTCTAATTGATGTGGATGATTCTCTTTCATTGAGCTGTTATATTATGTTGATTAATACACCCTCCTCACCTCATGGATTAAATGAGGATGGTTATACTCAACACAACACTAGGTTTTCAGTAAAAGATTACACTCTCCTATAAATTTTGTATATAGTAGATTATTCCACTCTCCTCGACCTCTAGCTTAATGATGACGATTAAAATCTCTTCAATTTGTCATATGATGTGGATCATATGACATTTTCATTGGGATCAGGTTAATGATTCCTTTTATATTAGGGTGGTTCATCATGGAATCTTAGACCTATGATTGAAATTCACATTATGATATTGAGGGTTGGGTATGATTTCTCACCAATGATCTCCCATTATAGATAACCAATGTGTCTAATCCATAGTGTTTATCTGAGATGAAAAGTTTTTACCACCTATGGGTTGGGACCTAGGGCTTAAACATTATACTTCATTTACATGTCATGATAAACATGGTATCTAACTCATTTACCTTTTACGGGATTCCCAATTGTAATTCTCTTCAATAATTATTTATAGTGATTGGTGGTCAGTTAGGGTAAATGAAGGTGTAAGATGAGTATCCCCATATGGTGAAATAACTTGCAAAGAGGTATTTTTGGATTTGATCAAAGATAATATATGTTTATTTATATTATATACCCAGAGAGCTACTTAATGATACATGGCATGAGTGATATCACATCCAGCCCAATTCCCTTGCATTGGATGTCTATGAGATCTGTATTATTGACCCAATAATTTACTACTAATTGGTTATAAGATATTTCATTCACATAACTCATGTATATTCAAATTTAAGTATATATTTAATTTTATAGGTATATAAATTTATATGAATAAAGAAATGGGAATTCATGGTGGCATGTTACCTGTTGATCGGGACTATAGGCATGGGGTTCGATTGTGGATTCATGTTTATTGGATTTCATTGTCTTTTTAGTTGTGTCTTAGCTAGTCTGATAATATTTATTTTTCATGAACATATATGAGCATATATATTATGTCATAATTGTTATGGACTATTGAAATTATTTCTCACCCCTTCATTTGACCATTGGTGTACGTGTATACCTTAGGTATTATTTTTGTGGTAGTGAGAAGTTTCATGGTGGATATGGTTGAATCCTTGAGTAGCATGATAATGTAGAGATTTTCTTTATTATTCATTTGTTCATTCTAGTGAGGTTTTAATGTTTTTATAGATTTCATATGTTGTATATCTCTTAGTTTATAGTATTTTCCAATAAATATATTTTAGTTTCTTTTGTACTTCGGTATTGGTATGATAGGACCATTGGGTGATCAGTGTTTTATGTATGACACGGTTTTTTGAGCATTTATATAATTCATATTTATAATTACATCTTGTTCTATTTCGAACTATTTACTTCTTTTAAACTCTATTTACTTATAGTTATGTATTATACATAAGTATTTCCAGTATTTTCATAAACTAGTATAAGGACACAGTCTTCCCACTATCAGTCTCTAGTCCATTTCAGATTTTTTCTTTCCCTCTAGCATATGGGGAAGTATATTTGAGGAATCATAGCGAACCACAAAGGGGAACCATTTTATTTTCATTAAGGGAAGGATGTTTTAATTTTTTATCATAGGTTTTCATTTCCATGTACTTACTATATGAGATATGGTAGACTGTATTACAAAAAAATGTGTCGAAACATCTTATAGATACCAGATTGGTCCATCAAGAACAATTGTTCTGATAAGAATTCCAAGATTCTAGGGGTATGAGATTGTTATTTTGATCAATGATGTTACATTTGTATATACATTTCTCCTTGAGTGACAAACATGTTTTTTTGTTGTTATTATTTAATAGGGATCCTTTTCTCTTTCCCATTCTAAATTTTTTATGACTCGTGGATGGAAAAGGAATGCGGTGTCTCATGAATCATACGTATCATGTTTGATTCACATCATATAGCCCATATTGTGGTTGATTTTAATGAATAATTAGTCCAAATCAGTCGATCCTACTTACATATATATATTTATATATATATATATCATTTTGATGATAGGTTATTTGGATATATATGAAGTTTTTTTGAGGATGATGAATCATTCCACATACACAGGTTGTGCAGTGACCCTAGTATATCAATATGTAATGTGATTCCCATTTATTGTACCCCTAGGATGGTGTTATTTTATATTTCATTTTTATCTAGTTAGATAAATGAAAATGATTTTAATGGATACTAGGACATTTCATATGAACTGGTCCTGCACAAGGTATTACTGTATATGGTTGCTCGGCAAGTGCATGTTCTGTCTCGCTACATCATTATTATCATGACCTCTAGGCAGTACGTCATGAAGAAGATACATGGGGAGGATTATTCTATTAAATGTCATGTTTTCAATTTTGACCATAGTAGGTCATTGTGTTATTTACATTTTTATAGATGTTTTAACTTTTGGGATAGGTGTTAGACATTGTGACCCAATTGTGAGACTTGATCTATAGAGAAAATTGGGACACCTAGTTACCCTTATTTTTGAATCATGCAATTGGAGGATTAATTATAGTTTTTTTCTATAGAAACCTATGTGAGGCTGATTTTACCTTGTTAATGAATTCCTTTTTAGGAAGTGGACTTGTTTTTACCTACAATTTATTATCACGGCACATTAGGTGGTAGATTTGGGTGTAATTGGATTGTTGATGAATTTATATTTTGATGGAGTAGATAGGGGGATTTGGAATCTGGTCTATCATTGATGGGTATGAATATTTGGGTTACTAGATCATGAAATACGTATTTTTATTGATTCTAATGTAGTTATATTGTTGTTGGACACTTGTCATTGTCAGGACATTGGGAGATGGGTGATTTTGGAAAAATTCATGATATGGGTGTGGTGCCTTGTTATTTAGAGGAGTTAGAAGGGATCCTCTATCATAATGAAACTGATTTTTCATGTAACATGGTTGTCATATCCGTATAAGGGTTGAATATCTAGACTATGAGTCAGGTGATAAGGTACATATAGATTTCACCTGGTATTGTTTAGTTGAAAATCAATGATATGTCTTTTGTTAGATGAGGAACGATGCCTCCATGAAATTTTGTAGGCCTGATTTCACCAAAGTAGTAGTCAATAAAATAATTTCCCAATGTGGTAGAGACAGATTCATGAATAAATAAACTTCCACTAAATGATTTACCAGTTTTGAATCATGACATTATTTTTCGGGAGATGTGGTGTCATGTCTTAGATAAAGGCAAGTTATCCTTGTTCAATTTGATTGTGGCTTGGCGAGACCAGTGGTTTCCTTTCAATTTAATCATTGTGTAATCATAATTATAAAAAATAAATATCTATCTAGAAATTTTCGTGAGTATTTTTTTATATAGTCAGTTCTATACACATCTCCTTTTATTTTTAAATGTCCTTAATGATTGGTTATTAAAACATAGTGAAGTTCCCTTGAAGAGTGGTATAAACTAATCCCTATGGTGGGGAGATCATCATCAACCTCTTGAGGGTGGAGACCTAATATTATGTTGAAATTCATAACTTTGTATGATCTTCTTATCCTAGAGATTCCATATGGGATAAAGATAAGGTTGTTTCTACTGTGGGGAGTACCATATGAGTTTTAGTTAATTGTCTTATATATATGAGATAGTTGTTGATTCTATGGGACTAGTCATTGGAGAATCAAGATAACTATTTTTGAAATTTCATGGTTGAATGAATTATTTCTGGTCCTACCAACAAGAATATTAGGGACGATTTGGTTTATCGTGGGGAGTTTGTAAGGTCTCATGTTTTTCGTGACTGAATTTTTTTTTTGCATAAATTTAATATTTTCCATCGGATGCTTGTAATATATAATATCTTAGTTTTCCACTAGAAAATAATCTCAGATTATTTCATTGACTAATCTTTTTGTCCTTGAATCATGTTTTTATCTTATGATAAGATTTTGGTGGAAAAATTTAACCATAGAAATTTTAGGTTAATAATTAATAAATAATATTTAATTTGATAAATATTGACATATTAGTGTGGGTTTGTTCAGACATTACTTTTGAATGGTAATTATTATTGAGATTTTTTCTCAGTTGTTGAGCCCATAATGTAGAGTTTTTTTTATGTGAGGCATAAAATCATGTAGGGACCTAGGGCCGACTCAGACCCCTTTTTCATTTTATTTTCATTTCCCTTATATTTCATTAATTGTTTTCTTTTCTTTTCACTCACCCATATGGCCTCTCACATACTCCCCCCATGGGATGCCATTGTATTTGAACTACAAAAGAAATGGAGAGTTATATAGAGAGAGATATGGGGAGAATAAAGTACATCTATGAAGATCAAAATGCACTAGATCATTATGTGGTAACCATAGACCACATAAATAGGCGATGATCTGGAAAACTCATCCCAATGGGAGACCATTTTTAAATTTTTTCCATATATCCCCATATGATTTAAATATTCATTTTTTAAACCCCAATTATATTTTTTTAGGAATAATTGAGGGTCGATCTTCTTATTTCGGGGAAAAAATTTGTTTTTTGGGGTGATTCAATGGTTTTTTTGTTCTTGAAATCCCCCACAAATGGAGTGTGGTATAGGAGAAATAGGCTATGTGTTCATCCATTAAAGGAATCCTGATATTTTGTATATAAACACAATGTACGTGGAATACACAATTTATACTGGTACATAGTCATGTAGCTGAGTACCTAGCCTCGTAGCCCATGTAAGTGGCATATGATATTTACAATATAAGGCCATACTTCATATGTTTCACATTCCATTCTAAATTACATTACTAGAACAAATACATGGTTATTTCATGTGAGGTACAAATGACGGTACCCAATTTAGGGTACACACCATGTTCCAAACATTCACACCATGTACATGGGCATTTACATTTCACGTTTGATGCGCTTTACAAACAATGTTGGGGACGTGAGGGATCATGATGCGTATGGTCCGTACAATCCATGTACTCTGATTTTACAACCCATTTTATGTTTTAATATCTTATCACCCAATATTATAAATTGGACCCAAGATTAATCCATCCATATTATCATTTAACATAGATCATCATGGTAAAACAATTGTGGTTGTTTGAGGAATCCTAAGAGATATTTAAGTCATTTATGTAAATAGGGAGGTTCTTCATCTAGTAGTCAAATTCCATCATCCCCTAAATGAAATACATAAAATGATAATGATAGTTTGGGTGTTTAGAAATACCTTGTTTGAAATAGTTGATCTGAGATGACACATGAATTATAACTTGTGATTGATGCCTTATGGACTTCCTTTGATGACATCTCACTTTTCAAATGTTCATTTCTGGAATATGATTATGTGAGGCCAGTTGTTTCTGATGATCCCATGTTGGATTCCACATCTTAAATTTAGACATATAGTGTCCTATGTTGTATTCATCAATCTTCTTCCTGCAACAAGGATCCCCAATGGGATGCGTTTTCCTACATTTTGTCATAGTTAATCCCTTGTTAGATCCATATATCATGATGAATTTCTTAGTATCCTATATTGGATCCTTATTTTCCTCAATACGAGGTTGTGACAGACCTATATAGGATTCCTTCTTTTCTATATACAATTCTAGGGATCCCCATTATGATGCCTCCATTTTCATACTGTTAGAGGGTGCCTTGTAGAATGCATCCTTTACCTATTCTTTTGAGGTTCCCATATAGGATTCTACTCTTGTTTATTAACTTTTCGAACCTAGTGGGTTCCCTGATGTTATATTGGCCTTAATTTAGTACAACAGCTTTGGATATATATGGAATAAGGAGTCACATTTGGACATGAATCAAACATGTAATCCAATGGGAGTGATTGTAGTAGTGGTGGTTTTAGGCATTTCGATACACAGACTCGTTGGTTTATAATTTTACATTTTTATTGTTGATGCATCAATTATATACAGATTTTCATCCTATTTGGTGACTAATGAACCAGACATGATGCATCTTTCGTTCTATTTGGGATGCTAAGATTTTTTTCCTACGATCCGACTTATAAGCCATGATATTTATTGTGATTATTTTCATTAAAATAGGTACATCATGGAAATTATCTAGTGAGACTATATATTTTATTATTATATTATCTGGATCTCCATAGATTCTTCCTATAATCTAATTATTTATCATACTACTATGATATAGAAACATTATTTCTATAGTAATTATACTCATTTGATGATTATGTTATATCAAGTGATGAGGATGATTAGACTCTCCTTATATCATAGGTTAAATGAGTATGATTACTCTTACCTCAAAGTAAGGTTTTCAGTGGCTAGTTATTCTATCATTAACATGTTGTTTATAGATGATTGTAATTTTTTCATCGACATAAAACTTATGGAGGATGACTATGCTCACCATGATCAATCATGTAATGAAGACCTCCAAAAAAATTTACTGGGATCACAATTATGATCCCTTTCTTATCACGGTGGTTGAGAATGTTGTCTCTGACATATTATTAACATTAAATTTTTTTTCTCGAGGGGTGGGAATGCCATCACCCTAGTTATCCCTCATAACACATTGCCTAAGGGTCTCTTCCACATGGTTTATCTAAGTTACAATGTTTTAACTGCCTCTAGATCAGGACCTATGGATCATACATTTGACTAGATTTACATGGCATGATCATCATGGTATTAATCTATGTGACCATATATAGGATTTCAAGATGTAATTACCTAAAACTATTATTTACATTGGTCAGAGGAGAGTATGGGTGAACCCATGTGTAGGATAATCATCCATCTATTGTTATGTATCTTTCCCAAAGATATTTTTAGAGTATGTTTAATAAGTAATGTGAATATTATGATTATGTGCCCATAGATTTACATAATGATATATGGATTGAGTGGCACAACATCTAGTTCAATCCAATATCATAGGATATCCTATCGATTGGGATTATAGACCCAAGGATCAAATCTTGGTCAATTTTATGTTATTTTTTTCAACTTACACATGTATATTAGTATTTACGAATATATGTATAGTTATGGAAGTAAAAATTTATTTTATAATACATATAGGAATTCATGGTGGAACTTAACCAGTTGATCCAGATTACAAATTCGATTTTTGATTGTCGTTTCACATTTAATGGATTCTTATATCTTTTCATTTATTTCTCAAACATGCTAAGAATATTCATTTTGGATGCAATTATTGTGAATTACATATACCTTCATCTTTGGGGTGGCCAATTGATATTATATCTCAACCCTAAATGTGCACCTCGGTTTACATGAATATCATATGTCTACTTTATTGGTTGTGGAAAAATTTATGGTGGATAGTGCTGATTCCCTGAGTTTTATCATCAAGTAAAGCTACTCATGTGGGTTCATCCATTTGAGCTGGTGAAGTTAGATTGTGTTTGGATACTAGGTATGTGATCTGGCTCATAGTTAGTTATATATCCATGTACATTGATTTTAGTTTCCTGTATATTCTTATGTTGGTATGGTTTGCTAATTGGGTTACCATTGTTGTATGTATAAAATAAAAGTCTGGGCTTTTATAGTAATTTCATTTCATATTACTTACTGATCTATTTCAATTTATTTACTGCATATGAACTCTATTAATTTAAATCATTTTTTTTATAATTATCAATTTCATCTATTTTTACATTTATATTAGTTCATTGTCTCGACATGATAACCCGATAGTACCTTTCTGGTAGTGGATAACATCTTCTATTTTTGGAGGTGTGATTGAGGACTCATAAACAACAAGCTTGGGGCACCGTTTTAGTGGCATATGGGATAGGTTTTTACAATGGTGATACAAGGGAGATAATATATAATTGAACATATACATTTGGGTATTTTATTTTATGGATGTACTATAACTTCTACATGAGTACGGTAAAATCCAATTGTAACAGGTTTCTATGTTAAATTTTATTATTGACCAAGATTTAATATTGAATTTTCAAACTTTGTCGCAGTTGTTAGTTGATGTCTTCATATTGATAAGTACATTCCTAATGTAATTTTCATTATTTTTTCATGTTTATATTCCTTTATTGATAAATATGTTTAAAACGGTTAGGATGATTTAATAAAGGTTCTATGAATGATTGTGTTATAAAAATGATTTAAAGGGATTTATTTATTTGGGAATCTTATATAGGAATAATTTAATGAAAACCCATTAATTGTTTCGAGAAATATTTTTTTATTATGGATTCATGGAATGATATATCATTATGAATCGATGGGTGGAGTCCTTATAGTGATGTCTATAATTTATAGTACTATGTTTTTACTACAACATAAAAAAATTCTTCATTTTTTTCTTTTGGATTTAATATGCCAGTTTTTCAGGATGATATTCTTGTTTTTAGGATATGATATATTTAAGGGAAAATAATAGTTTTATTGTAAAATTCTGTATCAAGGGAGTAAAATTCATATAACCCTTCAAAAAAATACATATTATATGATTTAAATTATACACATTAAATTCTTTCATTGACATAGTATAATATTTTGTGGTAATTCTCCCCCTTATTAATGATATCATTGATTATATATATAAAAGGTCAACATAATTTCTATACAAAAATTTATTTCTATTTCATGTGAGTATCTTTCAAATGAAATGATATTGTTTTTTCTCTATTATATATGGAATAGACGATTAATAAAACAAAGGAATGACCAGTACTAACATAGAATAGAACTAAACCTTATTTGTTAGCAAACACAACATTTAGGGTTCCTCTTAAAATTATCCATTGATAACTTTATCAAATATTATATTGGTACCTGCTATGTTTTAGTGAAATTTTCTATTAAATTATCTCATAGAATAGATGTTTAATTTTATATCAACCAACTCCCAACAAAAACAAAAATTTAATTCTATATTATAAATTTTAACAATATAATCAATAAAGAATAATGGTTTATTTTGAGAAAATGGGAATATTTTTGAACTTTATTTTCGAGGAACTATATGATTTGATCTTCAGCTAAGTGTGTTTGGGCTGGAGTATATTCAGAATGAGTAACCTCATTAGATGTCATCCCATGTGTTCATTTGTGTGTGTGTGTGAATGAATATAATTCACACTAAAAGGAATATTATTGGCCTATAATGATAGTAATTATTAGGATATGTCACCCTGTAGGATAATAGAATTCAGTGGGATGGGAAGGAAACCACAATATTAATTTAGATATTTAAGGTTAGATTACTAGGGTCATAGCCTAGGGAGGTTGGGTGGTTCCTGGTGGATCGTCAACATAAGAACATATAACATTTTCTATGATGACTATAAACACATGTTCATTCTCAATACCTGGGTTAGGTAAAATATTAGTTCATGACACTAATTAGATATATCATCCATTGATACCTCAAGGATCAATAGCCCCTCTTATTGTTGAGTTATTTTTTGGGCTTCCTCTGTGATTTATTTTAAATTGTATAATTTATGAATTATATAGAATGGAATGATTTTTCTGTATCAATTATCTTGTTGGTGTGTTAAAAACATAGTATATGAATGATGGGTTGATGAACTAATTGAGTAATAAAAATTAATATATAAAATGATTTTCCAGATAAAAGGTTATACATACATTGATATTTTTATTTTTATTCATGTTATTATCATTAATGATTTTAATTAACAATTCCATGGAGTTTTAGATGTCAAACCCTAAAAGATTTACCATTATTTTAACTATTAATACTGGTGAGACAATTGAAAGATTCAAAAGGATGAATATTTCCTCCTGTATTTTGAGATCAAATTTGAATACAACATTTTTTAATGAATATTTTCTCCAGTCAAATCATCAATCAATATAATTGTCTATATATATATGGGAATTTATTAATAAACACTTTTGTAGAGTTTTATATAAAATTAAATTAGTTTGAGAATGGGGTAGTTTTCTTTATCGATCTCGGGATGATGTTTGCACACTAATGGAATGTGGGAATGTTTCAACTTCTACCTATACTAATAGAGAGCGGGTTAAAATTTAATTATATATTTTTTCAATTCATTTTATGAAACATTTTAAGTATGATACTATTTGGGGGCTTATTAATAAATAAAAAAAATAGAAAATGTAATTAAAATTTAGAAAAATAATTCTATAAAGGATTTGGAATAGTAATATTACCATGAAGTGTAAATGTTACATGTTTTATTGAATTCCATAATTTTTTTAGGTTTTATAGAATTATATGATATTTATTGAATCCATAAAAAAACAATTAATAACCCCATTATCTATTATTAGAATATAACATCCTGAAACGGATGTCTAGTCAGTGTGATAAATTCCAAAATTAGAAGATATTATATGATTTTGTGAGATGAAATTTGATGGTTTATAAGAAGATTATGTACAATTGATGGTTTATTTATTAAATTATAATAATCCAAACCCCCTTAATTTATATAGATAGATATATATATAATTTCATTACCATATTTGTCAATATTCATATTTTAAGATGGATATTGAGGGATGAATTTCCTTGGTCTATATTACAATAATTTGAATACAGATAAAATTTCCATGATTTATAAAAAAAATTAAAATTTATTGGAATAAGTAAATATAATAATAATTTTACAACTATTTCCATCATATTTATTGTGTGATAAATAATATATTTTAATGTTATTTTAAGGGTTATAGAACTATATCATGGGTAAGAAAGAATATAACAACATATTAAATTGAGAAATTTTTTATTTTTGATAGAATGATTATGTATTTTTATAAAATATATTTAAATCTATGATTTTGAAAAAATCACGATGTTTTCAACATATCTAACACAAAAATTTTTTATCATGACTTTTTTTATTTTTTTTAGGTGGGTTAAAATTACCCTTATATCATATGGAGTATTTGTTTTCCCCCAAAATAAAATTTTGGATAAGAAAAACATGGCCATTTTTTTTGGACACAAAAAAAACTGGTATTTGTGTCATATTAGTTTTATTGGGTCTAAGTGGATAAATTAGAGCATGATAATTTATTATTATAACATGTCCTATAATTTTTCTAAAAAATTCCTTTGAATATCTTTCTATAAAAGGAAACAAATATTGTTGATTGAAAGAAACATCCCTTATTTGGGATATTAACATATTTTTTTATTTAATTTTATGTGTTGAATTAATTTGTGTATTATTTCATAAGTTCTTGTTCATTTCATGGGATTTGGATGAAAATTTAATAGTTACATGATTATAGAATGTTTATAGGTAATATTCATGACTCATAGGCAAGCATTAAAGAATATATAGTGATCTATGGAAAGAAACACAGTTGGTTTACAGTTGTGGTAAATCCTGGTCACAAACTATGTTCTCCTTGTATGGATCTCATGGAAGGCACGTGTTATGGGTAAAACATGTGTTAAAATAGTGTACCATTATTATTATTTGGATAGTTTGATCATATTGGATACTGAAGGGATTATTGGAACATGTATGAAAAAAATTATACCATGGGATTCTCTTGGTGGAATATGTATTTATGGGATAATGTTTACCAAACTTTTTAACTAATCTTATAGTGTTACACCATCAAATTTTATGATGTATTTTATTGTAAATAAAATTATTATTTAAATTTTTAGTGATACATTAAAGCCCATGCATAAATGATCCTTAATATAATACAAAATTATAAACAAGACATTATATTAGTATGAATGAATATGATTATCTATATTTTGATGTGTTTTTTATTAAACAGATAAAAAATAAATTAATCCGTATTCAATTGATTATAATAATTAATGAAATAAATTTAATTTAAAATAGATATTTTTATGATATTCTATTTTAAGGCATGAAACATGGTTTTATCAAAATAAATTAATTTATTCAATATATTTTAATTATTTTAATGATGTTTATATATAATATAGTCAATAAATTTTTTTAACATCTATAAAATTTTTTCAATATGCTTGGTGGAAAAAATGTATTTTTGTAATAAAAAACTATATTTTTCTAAAGGATATTTTAATGAAATTTTTTTGATTTATTTTAAAATCAATTTCTACTAAAAGTAGGTATTGAAATTTGAAAAAAATCTATTCAATAATTGGAATCAAGAGATTAAAATATGTTCAATATGACCTTTTTTATTTCCATGTATAATTAATAATAACTATGATAAAATTTATCACAAATTTAAAGTCTAAATAATGTTAATATTGGATAAAAAATATTTGACAAGTTTATAACTTATCAACCTAATTATTATTAGATTATGAGAACTAGAACTTCATAATTATAGGATTAAAATCCATTTGTTTGATGGAAACATATTTTCTTGAACCTTCCTTGTTAGCATGGCACACAAATAATTGAGCCAACTCAAAAATATCAGAAGGGTATTTTGGTTTTCCAAGGGTTATAGACTAGAACAAAGCACTATATAAAGATCTGGAGGGAAAAGTTTTCTAATTTTTTTTTAAAAATATAGGGATATTAACATTAAAAAAATGGTACCCTCAATACTACGCAAGTGAATGTACTAATCTCAAATAGAAAAAACAATATCAGAATAGTATATCATAAAAAGACAAAACACATAACAATATAATTATAAAAAGCATGTAAAATGTGGATCACATCTCTACTAGTCACCTCCATCCCCCCAGGTCCCAGGATACAAAAATACTCACCTACTCTGAGAGGTGATTTTCTATTACATGAACATGGAATAAAAAATATACAAACACAATAGGGAAATGGTATGATGTGAGAAAATATCCCAAAAGGATACCATTAATGAATCTATATGGAAATCGATAATAAAAAAATTGGATTATTTAAATTTATCTAAAAGGGCATGTAAATGAATTTAAATATTTAAAAAAAAGTCTTGTCTCCCACAAAAGAAATGATATATAATGAAAAAAATATCGTTAATGAAATTTATTATACAAGACATTTATTTATAACTATGTTATGAATAAAATTGTTCAATAATCAATGGAATGTACATTCAATTAAAGAATATCCTGACACCAAGATCATAATACCTGGGGATATTGGATTTATGGTAATATGATGGATCATTCTGTAACCCCAAAAACACCATGACACGTTCGGAAAACCATGAAATAGCATATCACATACCCATTCCCAAAAAGAGACCATAATGGTTGGAGAGTGATTAGGACTTCCCATGTTCTTCCTCTAGTAGTCCTTGTGTTGGAAACTAGCATAAATGATATAGTAAACTTGTGTATGGGAGGAATTCCACTCTGATAGAAATATATAGTAGATATAGATTATAATGACACAATAAAATATACCTACTTAGACATATATATATATATATATAATAAAACCAATTTGAAAACATGATACTCTATATAGTTCTAAGAAACTAATAAAAAATGTACCAATAAAGAGATGATGGTAGCAACCAAAAAGCCCAAACATCATTATTTAAATCCCAAGCTCGTAATTTCAAACCCAATCACCATGATAACATAAATTACATGAAAATATATTAAATATAACTAGGAATATCATAACATTATACTCTATAAGATCCCCCATATGGACTCTCATAACAAATATAAAGAAAGAATCCCACAACACAGGGTACAAAAAAGAAACTAACTCACCACCTTAACAAGAATACAATGTTCTAGGACTCACCATGTCAATCTATAACCATGTTTCACAAAAAGAGAAATATAGGAAAAAAAGCATATTTAACCCCCTCTCGCTTTTTAATTAGCATTATTTTCTTCACCAACATCGCACATTCAATGAATCTCTCTCCAATTATAATATGGAATGAAAACAATCCGGTAATGATCCTCCAAAAGGACATTGTCTCTCACATAACCACATAATTCAATAAAAATATCAATATATAGTAACAAAATAGTTTTCATGGTCTCCCACATCTCCTATGATGAATATAGAACATCTAGAAATATACCCTGAGTTGTTATGGCCCTTACAATAAGTAATCAAGAAAAACCATCATGGACTATTCATGTCAAGCTAAATATAATTCTTTGGATATTATATCTTTTAGTAAATATATGGAAATAATCCCAATCCATCACATACCTCTATACATTTATATAGGAAAACTCACTATCATTTATAACAGTATACGTAACTACTATTATAAAACGGTGGGGATATAGGGGGATGTTAACCATATATCATCACACTAAAATGTTGAAGAAAATATCCTCCCATAGTTTACTAGGTGTCAACATCCTTAACTGTCATGGGTGGAGAATCGTATGGAATACCACTAATATAGATGATATAATACATCTCACAGCAACACTATATTCAACACCTAGTCTTAGACTGAACTACAACTAACATCACTCGGACTCATGGCTTCCACTACTAATATAAGATATTTTATAACCAAAAAAATTATTAAGAGATATTTTATTTATTTATATTTTTTTACCATATTTTCTTGTAAATAAATTAATTATACATTAATTAACCATTAAAATTATTCAAAATTACACTGAATTTCTTTAATCCACAAAGTAAATTCAATTCCATAGATTCATAATCAAAACCAGGTCCACGGTTTATCAATATTGATATCTTTTAATAATTTTAATTCCATCATCATCCAACCCAATGGGTTAAGAATAATTAATATATATTATATT
This sequence comes from Viscum album, assembly GCA_963277665.1. NCBI lineage: Eukaryota > Viridiplantae > Streptophyta > Magnoliopsida > Santalales > Viscaceae > Viscum > Viscum album. The sequence continues at coordinate 1,843,109,990 of OY728156.1, forward strand.
AATTCCACAAACCATGTACTCAAGGAAAAATATCCCAATCCACCATCAATAAGAAACATTATATCAAGAAATTATTGATAAATCAATCATTGGGGAATGGAAACATGATATAACAAGAAACCCAGACATCATACACTAATGAGATTCATGATATCATACCATATATAAGCATCTCATCATTATTTAACACCAACACCAACTCAATCAATATCCTCATGTCCCATCCCTGATACCCCCATGCACACACCAACATATCAATCCTTCACAAGTGTCATCTACTACCACATTATCTAGGCCACCTAGCCCTATATCAGATTATCCAACCTATGATAACATCACATAAATGCCTTCCATCACTATATCACGTCATCCATCCAAACATCATCTAATTACCTAATATCAAAAGGCACATACCGATATAAAATCAAAATTGAAATCATGAAAGAATAAAATATAAATCAGTAAATAGGGATCTCAATACATGGCATGCATCATTATAATTTAAAGGAGATCTCGTGACTCCAAAAGAGGGAACTCATCCATTAAAATAAAATAAGAAACTCGGGATATTGAAAATATATTAATCAGAAAAAAAAATTCATTACATATTGAATTAACCAAATAATTTAATAATTGGTTTCAAAAATGGAAAACCAAAGGTATGATGTTATAAAAACCTATAAAATAGAAATCTTTTGATCAGAATTTATTATGGTTTCAATAATCCTACAGAAGTACCACTCTAAATAAACTTGTATTTTCATTTATTTTCATCAAGATTAAACATGCTACAAATTATATTTCAATTACATTAATCATGTGGTAGATCAATGTAGATTAAACAAGAAAATTTCATCAATTTGATTATCATCAAATTACATTAACCACTGGATTACAATCATAGATATTACTTAATTTTTTAGGAAAACTAATTAATAATAAATTGCCGATCTCTGATAATTACAAAAAATCCATAAATAAAGAAATAATAATATATAGAAATATTATACTTTATAACTTATTAAAGAATTAATAATATAATTTCTAACAAATTTTGTGGAATGATACGATCATTTTATAACAAAACAACATTGGTATGTGATCACTACCCAATTCCATTAATCATGTATAATAATTATTATTTCAAATTATATTTTGTAAAAAAGGATAAAGCACGATAAATTTATTATTTCAGGTAAATAAAAGTGAATCAAAGAACACAATACCTCAAAATTCATTAACATTCTTTATATGAGAATATACCATGTTAAGGATACTAGATCAACTATCCTATAATAACTACATCCATCCATTGATTTTAGGGTCCAACTACACCAAAAAATCCAATAATTTGATCTTATAAACATGTATGTTCATATTCCAATATATGGAATGATGTATAGGGAGAAAATATATCAAATTAGGATAAACATCTAGGATAAAATAAGTAATACACCTTTGATCAACTCGGTTCACCATAGATCGATGATGCAAGTCCAAGAACTAATTCTCATCAAGGGGATCTCAAAACCCAAAAGGGAGAATCCTCTAGTCATTAGAAAATGAGTGCATCTATAGGGTCTGAGAAACTGATGTTGCTAAAAAAAATTAGAATATCATTTCACCTGAGATTTAAATAGTATGATAAATATTTATGCATCTTGTAAATTTTGGGGGTAATTTTTTACTAAAAATGTGTTTCTTTTTATTCACAATCCTGGAATATTTAAGAGTCATGTATCATACCATTAACCAACCATTATCACTATTGAACTAGAGTTATGTGGTGTGTATGCTATACACATCATCTACCCACCCTGCATCCGGCATTTCATTCCCAATCCCATCCAAAATACTTTTTAGACGCCTCTGATCACCACAAGCCAAAAATACATGAAAAGTATTAGTGGAAATAGATATATTCAAGTATATTAGATTCTAAATATTTAATTTACATCCTCAATAATTGAAATCAAACCTAAGAGAAATTAAAATGGGTCATCTGAACCATCTTATAATCAATATCACATCGGATATACCTCTCAATGAGTGTAAAGTCGCAACATATAACAAGAGGATACCATCTCATAACCTTTAAATATTAAAATTAAAAAAATAATAGTGTTACAATAGATGATATAAACACAAAATAGCCCTGTACACTGAGAAAAAATATGTGACTCACATTCTAATGAACACTCTTATACACCATTGTTCCACCACAAAAGTCAAACAAGGGGAAAAGAGTTCCCATGAAACACCTTCTCTCAGTGGTCCTGCATCACCATAAGGCACTCCTAAAAGGTCACATTAATTTAATAACCAATATAAAAAAAATAAATGACCTAAGATACAGCATTAAGATAAAAATAGAGTTGTGACATCAGAAAAATATCATCTATCTCACTCATATGAATGGGGTGTTCTATCTGATATGACACAACTCTACCATGATCAAATACCTTACAAGGCCCCAAAAAACATGGTAGAATTCTTAATCACATGATGAAACCATCATAAACCACTAAGAAGAGTGTCCTTCATGAAAACGTGGTCTCCAAAAACTAACTCCATAGTTCTCAACTTATACTCAACGTAAGATTTCATAGGAACTTACACTACCTTCATCTATTCATTAATTACATGAACCATCTCAATTATATTCTATATATGTAATATATTGATAATTTATACCTCTCTAATCTATTCTGGATAATTGGATAATATAATTTATGTCAATTCACATTTTAAATCATTTACAAATGAATAATTTTGTTAAAATTATTATTGTATTAAATTCCAAAAAGAAGTAAATCATCCCTGTAAATCTAAAATTCAGGAACTAACAGTGCAACATTTCTTCAATAGACTCGATGGTCTAATATGTCTGATCATCAATTTTTTGTTCAGAAGAAATGATAAGGCGTAACTAAAACCAGAAAATAATTTTGAATACCTTCCCACCTCGTGGATGTAGAATATGGTCCATGATCACAAAGTAACATCATTAGGATGATATAGAGTCACAAGCCATCCTCTAGATATTTCCTAAAAATACTCACTAATCATGAATCCTGGATCTCTATAAAGTGGGTTGATTTTTTCAAATGATCCACTAACATCCTTATTGCATAATTTCCTCCCTTAGATCTAATGATATCAAATGATATATCCTCCATCTTTCACTAGGGAATAACTAATGGATGGATTAAAGCACTGGGAACAAGATGATCCTCATTCACCTTTTAGAAGACCAAAAATAAATAAATAAAATCTATAACTGCATGAATCAACCCAAAACACTAAAATAGAACCCTTAAAAAGTATTAATACATATTTTTTCGGCATGTAGCACCAATGGTGTACTATTGAACTCATGGGGAACCATATTTCAAATTTTTTTGTAATAAAAATATTTGGAATGAAACAAAACACCATTTTATCCTCCTCAAAACAACCTTCATGGGGAAATCTAAAAAATCGGTCTCTCTAGAAATCCCCCACAAACTCCCCCTACAAATACTCCTCTAACTTATACGGAAAATATTACTATGCTATCATATTGAGAAGACCACTTTTTTCACAAACCTCTCTTATATCATGATGCCTCATTCAGAACTCTACCATCTCTCTCCATGAATCCGCATATTCATTCCATGAATCACTTTGTGACTCATAGTTCCATAAAAAAATATTTCACATTCCTAGAATATAGAAAATCTAAAATTCATAATTCTACAAGAATTACATCTATCATTTCTAATGAATGTTCATGTCACTCTACAAGAAGACATACCTAAGGCTGTAATTGTCTGTAAAAATGATAAAACACTCTCCAATGATGTAATGTTACCACAACTATAATGAAATAACAATTACATCCAAATCAATATCATTGGTAGATTATTTATTCTTTTGATAAAGATACTACCTAGACACATAAGTTATAGATCTGCTTGACCATGGGTCCCATTCTCCTTATAGATCATGGAAAACCCCATCCATTATAGTAATGTTGACCCACTAAAGATATCAGTCATTATTTTCTTTACTAGAAGTCAGCAAATCGAACATATTAAGGACATGAAGAGGTTTTATTTATATATTTGTAAAATTATATGAGTGATCAGCATATGATAAGTAGGAAAAACAATTGCATAATTGGAGACCATTCTCTATCTTTGTTCTAAGGGGTGTATTAATATCCATCACATATATTAAAAGATGCATAGGAATGTTTAGTAGGAATACAATACACTTAGATACAATGTATTGAGATGTCTAAGTATATAATAAAGTAGAATATAAGGATGAAACTCTTCAGGCCACACCTCCCTATGTCATTATAATCACATTTCTTCTATTGAGAGACTCATCAAATTCATGAACAATATATAGTCTAGATTTTTGTGGAATTAACCCATTATTTTAGGAACTATATTCATACCCTAAATCCCTTTTTAGTGATGATGATCATTTTCCCCCATGCAGATAATAATGATTATGTAAGAACTTATATAAGTGTTATAAATGACAAAAAAATCATAGATATTTGGTGTATTAATAAAATAACACAACAAATTACAAACCTTTTCTAATTGTGAGTAAGTCTTATTACCTATGCCAAGAACTGTAAGTGTTCTTAATAACACCTAATGTAGTGAACTATCCTGAGACCCATCACTCATTTTTTCCCATGAATGGAACACACAAAACTTCCACTGGGAGATAAAGAAACTCCAGTTAACATTGACATTCCTACTGGTTCATACTCAACAATCGATGCTCTATCCAGTTTATCAGTGTAAGAAGTGATATCCATTATAAATTATTCTTAATTAATATTGGAATGAAGTCCATCATTGACTATTCAAGACTTTTGTATCAAATGTGTCACCACCACATGGTAAAATATAACAATATGAGAGAAATGATGTACATAATATATCATTATCATGTCACTATTCTAGGGGATGAGAAAATACATTGTCATTTTCATGACTACGGTCTTTGGATATATTTTTCTAGTGAAAATAAAACTAAATCTCGCCACTCTATTCCCTCATTCTTCATCGTCATCACCATAAAATCCCATAAACTTCTTCAAGGTACATCAATATTAATGGTGGAAAATTTAACAATAATAGAATCAGGTCTTTCCAAGAACTAAAATAGTAAATCAATAACATAAAACCCATCCAAAACATTTGAAGTATCCTTTGTGCTTTATAATTCTGCAATATTTACATGAAAAATCTCTTATCAATAATCTATAAGTTAATCCTCTCAAAATTCCACTACAGAATCCAAAATAGAAATTGGTTTCAGTGCCTATAATAGATAATAGATAGTACACACCACTATGCCAATATTATTTTGGTCCACACCATGATATTCTCATTGTGGTTCCCCAGTAGTTTCCTCATATGGCCTATTAAAAATTATTCTTATTGAAATGATGATATTCTACATCAAAATAAAGCATTGAATCGTATATATTAATAAATAGACTATAATAACAATCAATAGATGTAGGAATATCAAATCTACCATGTTGATAATTAATTAAAATTAGAAAAAATAAGTCTAAAAAATGATTTTCACAAACTCCGATACTAACCTAAGGTTATTTATGATAAAATATAGAAAGGAACCTGCTAATAAATACCTATAATGTTCACACAATGATTAATTTTTTTCGTGGGAATCCCAAATAAAATATAAAAATCATGAAAATGCACACCTTATAGATTTTATAAAACATTTTAATGAGCTGTCCTAGATAACCTATTACACTAATACTCAAATATGAATTAACAATCTAGATGGTTGATAATAATCTATATATGATTGGGAATAAAACCTGTAATAGTATTCTAATAAATAAGGAACATATTTTACACAATGTATAAAAATTCATGGAAGGTAAACAATACATATGTTTTATGTTAAAAAACTGTCAATATAATGTACCAAAATCAAATAGTTAGAACAATACCCCAATATAAAATCATAAAGTGGAGATAAAAAATCATTATATATCACAAAAATCCCATGTAACATATAGATAAAATATCCACTAGTCACCTTTATCACACCATGTCCCATTAATCAAGTACACCGTCCACATTAAGAGAAACATTCACATAGAATAAACCATGTAGAATAAAATCAAGAATAAACAATAAAGAAAAGTTATAGATTGAGAAAATATCCTAATGGGATAACACAAAATATTTTATAAAATATTTCACAACAAAAAACTATTTATGCTTTCAATAAAAATGAAAAAATGTTCTGATTTTGTAAATATGAATAATTAAACATGCTTTAAACTCGAAATAAAGAATATATATAAATAAAAAATAATATTTAATGAAAATTATTATATAATTAATTTTTTTTATAATTTACATAAATAAAATATTTCAATTGTAAATGGAATATATTTTCAATGAATAAAAACCTAGTATGATGCTCATAAGACCCAGGGTATGATTGTTTTAAAAAATAATATCATAAAAATTCTAAATTGTCATCAGAGAACATAATAGTTACATAAAATTGAATAAACACCCCAAATGGGGACCCATTATATTAAATAAATCTAAAACCCATTAGGGGACCCATTATCAGGAAACTTGTTTGACATGATTTAGTTAGTCATTTCATCATCAATAAATTGTTATGTAGTAAAATTAATAGCATGTTAAACCTAATTAACAATAACTAACCTTGCTACCATATGATTCACACAATAAATCTATAAATCATGGTATAATCAACAATTATAAACCATTTCATGATTCTAAATCAAATTTCCTAATTTTTTTCAACATTAATTTTATTTTCAAAATTAAATTCTACATTTTCATCAAATTCATGGAATTTAAAATAATCGTTTAATTTTTAGCCAATATTCTCATGTATCATAATTAAATAATTTCATCAAATCAACATTTTTTCCTTAAAATTTCTCTCAAAATCCTCTAAAAATCTTCATTTCCATTGAAATTGGGTTCTTTTCGTAATATCAATCCCTATTTAAGTGAAACATCAAATCTTCTATATTATGGGTTGTAAAATAAAGGAAAATATCAATTAAAACAAATAAAAAAATATTGGTCTTAAATTTTTGGATAAATCCTTATGAATAATTATATTTTAACCACACAATTAAACCAATAAAACACCCACAATAGGAAATCCCCTAAGGAAAGAAAGCGAAGGAGATCATGGAAGGAATACTACTAAATACCATTTATAAAAATATGGATCAAATCTATAATTACATAAGGAATGGACACACTCAAATTAGAACATCATGAATTTTTTTTGATTCTATAATTATGAGAGATCATTTAACAATGATGAATAAAATGCTTCCCCAGGTGCTTTCATATGAGAATAATGTGGATCAGGTGAGCTAAAATACCTTTTTGGAGTTCTTAAGAGAAAAAATAATGTATTAGGATAAAGTGGGAGGAGATTTTATTTAAAATATTTTGGGTAATTTTTGAAAGGTAAATATTACGCTATATAAAATTAATTTTTAGAATTTTAGTAGATATGAAATTGGCTAGGTCACGGCCTGATGGACCAAAACACAAATCCAAAAACTCCACAACCTAGCCCTAACATCTTGACATATCTACATAAAAAAACACATATTTCCCCATCCAAATATATAAAATTAGTGAAATAACATAAATTTATTTCAAAATGAAATTGGAAATAAAATCAATAGGAAACATGTACATAAATCTGGTAATAAGATGTTTCATATTTCTATGGAAACAAATAATATAATATTTAATGTAAAGAAAAATAAAAATTATCACTCTCTTACATAAAAATGTCTCTTATGCGTTCAGATAGGAAAATTAGTAAATTTTAATTAAGATTGGTTTGTATTAAGAGAATAATTTTTGTCACTATTGTAATTAATGTCTTATTTTTTCCAAATCATATACGTTCCATAAATATTAATGCAATTCTAACAAAATATTTGTTTAATTAATGTTAAAATAAAAAAATTATATAGTTATACAATTTTGTTGTGTTATTATAAATCATGAATTTTTTTAAAAAATGAAACATATTATAGACATTATAATGTATTATATTCTAATTATAAATTTAAAATGACGTATTTGATGACAATTTAAATGAATATTGCCAAAAATAGGATTAATGAAATTTTATGAAAATAATACTTCATTAAATTGTATAAAATAATTAATATTTTGAAAGGGGGTATGTGGATAATATATGGTCAAATATTTCATACCCAATCCATTTATCATACAATTTTTACCTTATATGATAAAATTTATCACCTTATGTGAAAAACAATTGTTATATAGGTTAAGGATAAAATTGTTTTACTATAGGGTAAAACCAAAAGATAAGGTAAAATATATAGCATAAAAGTTTACAAATTTTAATTTTTTATACTATTTCACCCATATAAAACATTACCTAATAATATATTTTCCATTTTAATAATGATTCATGATAATTTGTTTGTAATATTTAAATATTTATAAAAATTCTATGTGGGATCATATCCTCCCTTATAAATGGATACCCATTCCATAAATTATTTACACTAAATTAATCAATATATGATTACCAATACCAAACTATTACTCTCCCAAAATTCCTTATAGATGTTATATAAGTGATTCTATCTTCATAATACTGTCCAATGTTTCTTAATAAACTATCTAATGGAGGCCTCTAGAGGAATTGATTATTGTCTTATGATACTCCTTTAAATTTATTTCTTCATCTGATTCCTCTATATATGAGAAATTAATCCTAAAATAATAAAATATGTATCCTAAATATAAAAAAATGTAAGTATTTTTGAGAAACTAGATTTATCTACCTTTTTTTTTTATACGGGTCGTGAATTTCTCATTATTAAATATATAAGACTTACCATCTCCATGTAGTGATGTAATTCATTTTTCGTCAAAATATTTTATGGTTTTGTATTGTGATGAATTTAATTTTTATATATATATGATATTTAGGAAATTATTATTTTTTATATTAATACTATCATTTCTAACTTTTTACAATATAATTCAATTGAAAACCATATCCCCACTTAAGTGTACTTATGAACTATTACGTTTAATAGGAAATTTGTTTTTTGAACATTTAACATTTCAATGTATTCTAATAAGGATTCATATAATCAAAATTATTAATTTATATGACATTATTATGATTTTTAATAGGTGAAATATTAATTTTATATCTTTCATTCATCCATTAAAAAATGAAAAATGCGTTCATCCATACATACGACCTGGCGTGTCTTAGAACAATGTAATCCTTTTTTATTAATATATTTACTAGATGACTATAAATACATATATAAATCATATATATTATATTTATATAATTATTAAAAATATATAATTTATTTATTGATAATCAATGTATTATTAAAACAGCTATTGGACACAAAAATACATGATAAATCAAGGACTTTTAACACAATGTAGTTATTTTTACAAGGAATCATAAATGAACTGATGAAAATATCATTAGTAAATCAAATATATTATGATATAAAATATAATTTTTCTAAAATAGATGTATTATAAATAAATTTTTATTACACCGGATCATTCGACACATAGGATAGAAGTTGATCCTGAGGTAAGTGTTTGTTTTACTATCTCATCATTATTTTGGATTGTATATATTCAATTCCAAATTGGAGGAATTTATTTATATCTATATATTAAATAGATACTATTTTAATTCCTATATCTATTATATAAATCTAATTATGACCTCAAAATTTTGTCTCTTTATATACTCATTATATCGAAAAATGGGTTTTCAATGAAAACTATCAACGTTCATCTACCCACTAGGGAATCATTCTCATAAATATACATATTTTTTTAAAAATGTCTAAAATAGTTTTTTTATTTTTTTATATTAATTTATAAATCAAAATTGTAACCATTTTTTCTTTCAAATAAATTCTGTAAATGCGTCCTTTATTATATTTTCAGAACATGTAACTAGTACATGTTTTTACAAAATTGTGTAATGAATAATTATTATCTTAGAAGACATGAAAATAACATTCCAACAACATGAATAATTATTGATTTCAAGTTTACATTACTTGTTTAATAGTATCCATTAACTGAAAATGAATTCATTAAAATTTGAAGGAATTTCCATTTTAATAAAAGTGTTCTCTAAGTTGAAGAAGGTATTTTCCTCAATGTGTTTTCTGAAGAAATTAGGAATATATTTTCATATATATAAATATACATTTTTAAAAATTATTCTACTATCGCACAAGAGGATAAAACGTGCTAGTATGGATGATGTAGGTGCATTCATAAGACCTGAGATCATATATAGGATGAGACAAATTTTTGGTGTACAATAGTAGTACCGTAGCGGGTATTATAATAGGCACTTTAAAAGTTACTATTTAAAACTATTTCCTAAAAACTATTCAAATTTTTGGGAATTTGGTCAATGGTTTTGTTCATCATTTCCTACAAGGAATTCAGGCCACCCATAGTATATGGTCTAATAAGGATTTTAGGGAACCTCAAGGCCTTCAGGCCGCTTGAAATTTTGCTTTAGTGGACCAGTCAGAATCTATATGAAGTAGGCTCTATATGAGGATTAAATGAAATGTTCTTTCACTAGAGCAGTGGTAATATATTTGGATGAACGAGTGTCTATGAAATTTGTCATCAGGACTTGCTTTTGCATGCATGGGAAGCCTATCCAAATTTCCATGTAATGGTGGAGAGCTGAAATAACGTTTTAGGTGATAGGGTGGAACACTTCCTAGTATTTATAATTAGTATGATTAACACTAGACCATAAAATAATTTAATGTCACAAATCCTACGGGCCTTGTAAGGATACCCCTTCATTGAATAAAATGAGTATTATAATGAATGAATAAAAATAGATGGACTTTTGGACTTTTGGAGTAATATTATTATATAGTCTTATGATACAATCATCCATATTTCACTTTATGATTTATGATCTATTTTACTTGTGATTTTTTTATAATACTATATTCAAGTTTTTATAACATACACAATTATTAATTTTCAAGGCATGCTGATTATGTGGGGGTGTTTATCCGTATAATTTATGCATTAGACTTTTTAGGTGATCAGTGTGGACTGAAATTACATATCCTTTAAATTTGATAGTATGCCCAATTAGATTTAAATATCATAGAGATATAGTAGAGGCCTTAACCATTTATATTGTTGTCCTCACATGAGGAATTGATGTTGTTTTTTAGAAATATTGATATAATTACTTGACAGTATGTTTAAAATACTTATAATATTGAATTCTATAATTATGAAGTTATTAATTGACATCCATGATATTATTTTATCATATTTTATATAAATGGTTATTTTTGGATCCTATGTGATTATTTATATGTAATTATTTTATAATTATTTATTCTTGAAAAAAAATTAATTCATTAGTCAAATTCAACTATATAAATTCAATTAATTATATTATTATCTCACCAATTTAATATGTTTCATTAACATGTGATACCACCAAATATTTTATGATTGAAATATAAGGATATTTTATATGGAATAATGATGACCACGATAAAAATAATATGGTGTGTATTTTGTTTTCAAATGTTATATGGGATTCAAATATTAATCTAGTTTACCAATAATACTAAACTATTATGTACATTTGGCTTTGATTCCATATATTATTTTCTATTGTAATATATTAAACACTCTTTATGGGATAGAATGGTTGGGTTCATTATTGTTTCTATTATAAAATTTTTAGACAACATATGGACTATATTAAGGAAAACAATTATTTGGGAACTTAACCAAATGGATATCCCTAATAATGTTCCCCATGAAAATGAGAAAATTAATTTGAGGCTAGTAATACATCAATTTTCATTCCATGATATGTGTATCACTGGTTTATTATTTAAACACTATGACTCATAATGTTTTGGTATAATCTAATTTTTCTCTATTTTATGAAAATGGTGCCTAGAATAAGGAATAAATATTATGTCAATGCATGTAATTTGATTTGGGATCTCCTATGATACATGAAAATTAATTTGTTGGTGATGATATATCATGGAATAAAAGCAATATAATTATTCTATGAATGATGGGATTTGATACAAATAATACCGTACCATGCATGGATGCACTTCTAGATATGAAATGTGGTGTTACAAGTATATACTACATTATGTATTAGAAACCTACATCCTTCAATGAAACTAAGAATACATTTAATGTTTAGAAATGGGTAGGATCCTTAGAAAATAAATTCAAAATTTTTTAATGTAATGAATGAGAGAAGATTATCAAGCCCTTTTATCATCTTTCAGGTCACATGAATCGATGGTGTTCATTAATTCAAATAACTATAGCTTAATAGGAAATACTTATCTTGTAATGGAATTATTTTAAAGAAAAATCCTGGTGAAAATATTTTCCTTGCAATTAATGATTGGATAAGGAGATACAATTAATGAGTATATAAGAGAAGGGAGAGTAAAAACTTCTTATGTAAGAAGAATAATTTTCAAGGTTATTGAGGATTAATAAATAATATGTATATAATCCAAAGAGTATTAATTAATGTAATATTGATTAATTAAATATAATTTATTAAAGAGAACATGTCTCCCCAACAATCTCATTAATGATTTATATTTTTTCAGGTGTTATCGATAATGATAATGAACTATACTAGTCTTATGGAATTGAATGAATGAATAGTACGAATAAGAAATTAGATAATGAAATATATAATGGAATGAATAGAAATAAGAGTTTTCTAAAACGTGAAACTCATGTAAGGAAATAACTTTGTACATTCCCAAAAGGAAAACAAGTTTTCTTCTATTGTAGAGATAAAGGCAATCATTAAAATGATTTAATGTCTTAGGGAGAAGCTATTATAGTGTCACTATTTAACTATAATGATTTTAGAAACTAATCCAAAAAATTATATTAATGTTAAGGGAATTTACCCCCAATAAAATACATGGGATAATGTATATGGTTCTGTGATCACAACCAAAGAGGATGAAGTTCCTAAATTTGTGGTCACAGTTACATTAATAATACCCAAAAATTTATCTAATAATTGAGTTTATTTTTAATATTCACAGTCTATTATATATTCTATATTTTTTTATAATATTAAATACATTTCTATAACCTTATAATGCATATTATCTATTAGATATTTTTTAGAAGTCTTATTGTAATAAGAATGTTTCAGGAAATTACCATTATGAAACAAAAAAAAATTTGTATATTCAAGCATTAATATCATACTTATTGCTGATAATTATATCATTTCATGAATGAACTCTAATTCAAAATAAATTGAAAAAATTTAATAAAAATTGAAGCAAATGAAAATTTATATTTATGATGTCTAATTCTCTATCAATTTAGGGAATAATTTGGGTGGGCCATGTCTAGATCCACCCAATCAACTCTTTTGGATGATATTCCTAAGGAATTACCTATAAATCCCCAAAATCATGAGAATTATTTTACTACTAATTAAATAGTGGGTCAACATACTCTATCAAAGAATCCCTATATAATATACACTAAAAAATGAGCTCAATAGAAGAAACACATAGAGTTTAGTAACGAGGGATTTATTATTCCAAGTTATCATCGTTAGAGAGCCTCTTTTATTATAGATAATAAGAATAATATATCTTTGTAATTATGGATTGAATATAGTTAAATTAATCATATTATGTTAAGTACAATGTATCCACTTCCATGAATTAGTCAATTACATTATGATCTTCAATGAGTTTAGTTTTTCTATAAGATTTATATTCATTTTGGGCATAATAAATTTTGGGTAAATAAGTAAGATATTTCTATAATAACACTATGAATGAGATATTGATCTTTTGAGTTTAATGTAATACAATTTGTATTGACAAATTCACTCTCTATTATTATATATCTATTGAAAAAAATATTGAAACAAATTTTTTTAATGTTTTTTGGTTATTTATTGTTGATATCTTCATATACACTATGTTATTTATATTCTATGAAATTTAACTTCAAATTATTTTCGATACTCTTATAAGAAAAGTGTTCTATTAGAAATTTTGAAATTCTGAATTATGGATTTGGAATGTTTATTTTCTAGGAAATTTGTTCTTGATGTATTAATTCTTAGTTGATCCTATATAGAAAATGTTGTCCAAGAATGGCCCTCACTAATAAAAATTATTGTGGAATATAGTTTAATTTTTTTGGTAGGATACTATTAGTGATTATATCAAAAAAAAACTTCTAATGGTATAAACTATTAACCTAGAATACTCGTAAAGGGGTTACATTCATGTGGAAAATGTAATGTGAATACTATTTTGAAGAATTAAATTAGAAATTGGGGAATTATTAAATATATACCGAACCATCATGAAATTATAGATTTTTTATATATAGTGATGCACCTAAAAAGGGGCATTGATGGGACTTTTGAAAAGTTATAATGTTACTACATATTCATCATGGTATTTAAAGGCTCATGAACAAAACTAAGTATAACATTTTCTAGAATTAGTAGCTATAATCATTTCATTGAATATATGGAGATAATATATAAATGTTGAATAATTTCATGTTTATATAGATCACAAGAGGATGAAATTAATTTTTTCACCAAAAAAATCAACATGTGGTAAATATGATTTCTCATGCTACGCAAGGATTATAAATTTTCAATACACAACCACCCAGTAATGATAGATAATGTAGTTGATGAATTTATCCAGAATGATCCTGGAGTACGAACCAAAATTGGGACTATAGGGATAATATGATCATATATTTTTAAAATATATATCTAGGAATTATTGAAGTGAAATATCAATCCTTTTCAAAATTATCTCAATCCCACCATTATTAGAAAATATTAAACGTTCTCATCATGATGGTGAGAATTTGAAAAAGAATAATGTTACAATAAATGATGGAAAATTGGAATAATTTATATAAAAAGGTGGTATTTTATAATTTGGAAGTGTCCTATTTGTTTTGTAAACACTGTAGATGATTCAAAAATTGTCATACAGTGCTCATATGTTGAATTTATCTATACACTATTGTAGTAGTAAAATGTATACATATTTGAAGAAATTTTTTTGGATAATATGAAGAATGCTACTTTTAATTATGTGTCATTATTTTTGGTTTTTCTATAGCTGAATATTGAGATCCAATATAATAGGGGAGTTATGAATCCTCTATATATTCCCACATATAAGTATGATAACACTACAACTGACATTATCACTATATTATAATAAATTTATATAAAGAATTATTCAATATGGTTTGTTATCACCAAATAAAATAAAAAAAATATCTCTATAAGGTAATATTTTCCCCTATAGGGAATCAAAATATAATATATTAATTGTTCTTTGTGAATTCATAATTAACATATTTTAATTGGGTATAGTCATGATCCATTATTTACAAAAAATAATATTTTAAATGTATTCAAAATCCTCTCAATACTGATAATCATTTGGGCATCCCTTGTAATCCTGAGACTGATGTGTAGTTTCAATGGATTATCTATGTAACATATTTTCAATCATTTGACAGGTAAATTTTAAATCATGGTGTGGTTTTCATTTTCATTATCTTTGTAGGGTCGAGAAAGAATTGGGAGGAAACATATAATGACATTGTCTAATATTTTTTTTCATATTTTTGAATAAAAACCTACTCATACTATAGTTTGCTGGGTATTAAAATTTATCATAATATGGTTACACTACAATAGAATAAAAATGGTAATAAACCAGTTATTTAAAAAAATGCGATGGGTTATTGAGAAAATTTTGGATTTCTCAATTTCTCTATGTGCATTTAAAATACATGTCATGTAAAATCCTGAGGGTAGTTTTTAAACATGAATCTGAGATGATTTAATTATCAAAATCTAGAATTTTTATTCCTATCATACTAAGAGAAATTAGTATGTAATTTTAGAAGCCTCAAACATATTTGATTTATTTTGATAACAAATTGTTCGTTACTGTGGTTGTAGTGTGACTCCCCGTGTAAGAATTAAACGTTTCGCTTTACGTATTTGTATTTATCTCATTAAAGTTTGATAGATAATCTTGGTATTAATAGATCTGAAACCTATGTTTTGGAAACCTGTATCTTGATTAAGTTCTGAGATATTCTATGCCATCATTCCAGTATGTAGTTTCTATTGTGGGTATTGTGATTCCAGGAAAGGTGGGAAGTTCAGTTATGATTCCAAATTAATGATAACCCAAAATTACATAATTTATTTTCAAATTTTGAACTAAATTAAATAGATTGATTTTAGATTAATTTATTTCATGTTTGCTGATGAAGAAAATGAAATTATGTTTAATTGGGGTATTGAATTGGATTTGTTTTAATGAAATTGGAAAACACCAAATTCCATTAAATTAGGGTATGTTTGTTGTAATTTTTAAAATTTAAATTATTCAATTGAAATTTTTTATTTGATTGAAATTTATTATAATAAATTATGTAAATTAATTTGATGGTAAATTGTGAAAAACCAAATTACTATTGAATTATGTGTTTATTTTGAACTTGAATAATTCTTATGAATTAATATGCTTTTGAATTTAATTATAAAATATGAATTTTGAAATTTTAATTTGAATTGATTTTAAATTTCTATATTGTGAAAATTGATTTAAATTGTTTTAATAGGATCCTTTGGGTTCGATCATTGAAAATGAAAGTTTTTAACTAAAATATCATTTTTTGGTTTAAAATTTAATATATCTTGTTTTAGTTGGATAGTGGGATTTATTGAATTTTATGTTTTCCTTAAATAAATTTTCCATTATTGTTTTTTACAAGAGAATATGGAAGCCTTAGGTGGAGAGTGAGTTATTTGAATGGAAAATTATACTTTACAATGTTCCAAAACCTAAATGTAGTAGGTCGCATCCCTTATGTGATTGTGATGAGTCCTCTTTGGCTTGAGTTTAATGGTATATATGTAAATATTTCTATGTCACTATGAGTTAAGAGTTTTTATACCATAGTACAATAATATCCTCTTATTCATAATACAATGTTTGTCACCTATTTCTACTTAAAATGAAAACATTCCTTTGTCAAAATCTATATTCCATGTCGTATGATTTTAATAAATAGCTATACACAAAAGATATTGTTTTATTCATATTCAAAAAGTTCAATTTTTTTAGAAATATTCCATCAATTGAATAGTAAATCCTTTGAATAAATTATTTCTAACTTTTGAAATGTAAATCCCGAATGATTTTAACTATTCTAATTAAATGTCTTCCCTATTTTTTTAATCGAAATCAATATGTGGATAATTTAATATTGGAGTTTTTTTGAATATTTGGTGAGAACCTACTAATATTTTTAGCTAACAACCAATGTATTAATTCATGTATTGTTCGATTGTCTCGTTCCAGGTTCCAGTAAGAGTAAATCACCACATGGAGGTTATTTCAGATATTAACCTATACACTGGGTTTGTTTTTTCCTTCGAGAAATCAGAATTTTCCCATCTAATAGTACATGATTATAATAATTTGGGTTGTAGTGCATGTTTGAATTCTGGTACATATCTCTTTGTGGATTTTCTTTTATAGGTGTGATTTTTTCTTTTTGTTAATCAATGTTTCTGGTAAATTCATTACAACATTCCTTTTGTATGATGTCAGGTGCTCGATGTCGACTTGTGGATATCTGCAATAGTATTATGGTCATGTCTTCACTAGATCAGTTATCAGGTTACTAGCATACCTAGGATAGGTTGTTACTAAGTGGTATTAGAGGAGGAGGTTGAGAATTTGTCTTGATGTTATTATGAAATAGTGTAATATTTTCGATACATATGTGGTAGTTTTTATTGAGTATCTAGCCATCTCTCACCTGAATGAACATTTTCACACTAGGGGTTCATACGGGAAGATTTCTTGAGGATTATTTATAGTATTTTCTAGACTATCCGTTTGGGTATATATAAATACCAATATTGGTTTTCTATTTGTTGGGATTTATTTCATTGTTACTCTGTTTGAGTGTAAATATGATGTATTTTTTGTTGATTATTTATATTATATTGTATCATGTATCCAATAATACATGTGAATCAGATCTAGGAGGAAGCTTTTGATAAGATATTACATGTCAATCCTCTTGTAGACCCAAATCCGGTTGAGGTGATTGGGCACACTATCCAAGCCATGCGATATTTACCACCTTCAGTTCACTTTTAAGCACCCATTGTGGAATCTCAAAGTGTCATTCCCAAGATTGATTATAAAGAGTTCCATTGACAAAATCTATCACTATTCTAAGGAAAAAATAGATCCTCATGTAGTTTAGTAGTGGTTGAATATAATGGATCATTTTTTGGGTTCATGGACACACCCAATGATATCATTGGGAAGGATTTCACCTTTGTGCTGGAATGACTAATTAGAAAATGTTGGGACATGATGGTGACACTTAAGAAACAATATTTCATAGAGTGAAAAGATGCCAATGTTCATTTTATGACTATTGTTATCTATATTCGATATTGTTAGCAAAGGCCATTGAGTTTTTTAAACATGAAAATGCATAGAGGACCATGATATAATATGAAAATTATATTATGAGTTTTTGAAGTTTGAACATGAGATAATATCGAATTTGAAGATAAAGTCCTGAGGATTTGAGTTGGGAGTTGGATCAAGAATTTTGTTCATAATTTTTCTTATTGAAGGTTCTTTCTTACATAGATTTTATGAATAGAGAACTAATGGTCGATATAGACATAGCTAGTATGTTAGGGTTATCAAAATTTTCATTTTCTCTAAGTAGTAGTGTGAATTTCTATAGGGGGTGGAGTAAGTGTGATGATTCTTTTGTTGGTTCTAAAAAAATGGTTTTTCTAAACCTCATGTGGTTCTAGTAATATTTCCATTGGTTGTTACTGTTGTGGAAACCCATGGAATATGAAGAGAAATTCTACATGGTCATCAATGAAATGTGGATCCTATAAATGTATGGGTCAATTGTAGGCATTTCATCCATGATTATTACACTATGCATAGTGGAACATGATCATCATATCCTTCAAAAACTATAGTGCGATAATATGCATCTTGTGATAAAGGATTCCATCCATGGGTATCCAGAATAATGCTTCTCCACACAGTGGATGTGTCTATAAATGAAGAATATATAAGTCAAGTGACAATTATAGGTACCATTACTATTTCTTTAGATTAGAGACTACTCTATTTGATATCGATTCATTTAAGGTCGAAAACAGGCTAAGATATCCTAAGAGGGTGTGAATCCTAGTATGGATATTCATTTAAAAACTCTTCCATCCACACAAGATCTTGAAAACTATATTATAATGGTCAGTTTGTTTTAATATTAAGTTTTAATAATGATCTTATACAATAATTCTTTATCTAATGATGATTCATTAAATATAATGTAAGAAAAGATGCACAAGGACACATTAATTTATACTTCATTAACCCTCACTAGGCTACATCCCTGGAGAACAGAACAATGTTGTTCCCATAAAAACAAATCTACAAAAGCTCACATCCAATAATGATTGTATAGGCATGATATCGTATATACTAAGGATCAAAACTTTTACAAGGTATAGGGTCTAGTCATTGCATTCCTAAGCTTCACTCCCTGTATCTTTTTATTTAGCTCACTATTAATAGAATGTATCACTGTTTTCCACTTCCTTTGATCATAACTCTTATAAGGTATCCACTAACAATTTATGGACTTGTAGGTCCCTTCATTATCAAGAATAAAAATATTCTCTAATGTATATAGATGCTCCAATTATGTCCATCATTCATCCACTAATGAATATCTCTATTACATTGATTTATTTGGAAAGCCGTAAAAATAATTTTCATTATGCACACTGCCTTTGTAGAAATACTTCATTCATGAATCCACACCATATAGCTATTCACAAATATCATTTTAAAATCTCTTCACAATGATTAAACCACCAACATGAATCTCTTTTACATTCACAACGGTCAAAAAATTCTATTGGATTTATATCCTTCACAAAACTATTCACTTTTCTTGACGTTCACTAAGACTTTGTGAAGAAAAACTATTTAGAAAAGTTTAGAACACAGGGGTATCTTTTTAATCATTTGAGAACTTCTTCTTATACATCATTTTCAAACCCCTTTCATCAATCTACTGCCTTAATATTTTTGTTATGTGTCTCTACATTTATAAAGGGTCTTGAGGCTTATTTGTAGGGATTTCCTATGATTCCAGAACCATTTGGCCACATAATCACCATTTCACAATGCTCCCTAATTTCCATCGCAGTTCTCTGTATTTATCATAGCTTATAGAAAATTCCCCATTCATGATTGTCATCATAATCAGAAAGTGTTCTGTCAAAAACTTTTGCAGTGTTCCTAAAGCCAATTTGAAACAGCTGAGACCATCGTAAGAATCCTTTTTCCTTTGCGAACCACCTTTTTTGAATTCTCATTCTTCTCAAAACTCGTAAATTTTCCATATTTTCTTGAGTCCATCAAGGGAGTCCACATTTTTGTGGTGCATGTCATATTAAATGATATCTTCATCACAATCCTTTCCACCATAACAAACCAAGATTCCTGATCTCCTAATCTTCATGAAACTAATGCCTATTTGATATTTTCATAAGGACTTCAAGGATATAATTATTTTTATGAAATATGTAATCATGGATCTCTTTGTCACAAACAATCAGGCCTTCATGACCCACCATTCCTGAAAACCCTTACTTCTTGAAATTCATTCATTTTCCATATTATTATTATGCCTTCAATGAAATCCATATTTAACGATGATTGTCGTAATCAAGGAGAACACCATATACATTATTTGATCTTGTGTAAAACACAACTCGTGAAGTCCTTATTAAAAAAATTAAAACATTTACCATTTTTTCATGAAATTATAAAGTAAATAAAATTTTAGGATTCTTGGAAAACTCAATATTTTGGACACCAAACATTTTGCAGACACTAGGAAGTGAAATCATCATGTGTACACATTTTTCTCAACATGTTTTAGGGAATTAATTCCTTCATCATGAATCCTTTTCAAAATTCCATGTATACTATATCATTAGAATCCACAACATGCATTCAATGTTTTTTCGTCAATATAAAAAATCAACCCAAACTACAACAATGTTAACTTGAGGATTTTCTTCCCAATAACCTCTGTCATTGGGTTTGTTGACACCTCTATCATGAAAAGATACTTCATTATATCTCCATCGATATTCTATTACCATTCAAATCATATGATTTTGATAGCGATCAAATGTTTACTCAACACATTCCCTAATCCCTCATGAGCCATGCTAGACATCTGTAATAAAAGAAATATTATATGTTTATCAATTAATCACTTAATTCCATTTCAAAACCACTCATCTGTTTTCATCAAGGACTCCATATTTAGTGATATATATTTATTAATCGATCACCTTAATCATCATCCTATTATGAACTACCTCATGTTACTCCCCCTACATCACTGCTCCCCCTCTCTCGGTGCTCTACCTATCAGCTTCTCTGCATATATAGTCAGAGTCATTTTCTCCCTTTGAATAGCCACACAATATTACCCTTTACCAATGAACATGAAGGACACTCCTTTTATGTCTACCACTAGATAATGAATACATATTAGTACATTAGGGGAAAATGCACCATGACCCCTGAAGAGGGAGTCCCATATCAACACTATTTAATGTGATGGGAGTCCAGTAAAATCCCAGATCCAATAAATATCTCCAAAATGAGTCTTTTGGTATGGCCTTTTTCAGAATCTCTGAAACCTATAGTTATCTAGGAAAATACTCCAACTATAAAAGACTGTGATCAACCATTTCATTGATAAAATGATACATTATTTCAATGTGCTTGGTCCTTAGGTGTTGGATAGCATTTATGTAATGATTTATGGAACATGAATTTTTAAAATACATTTGGATCAAATATTTTACTTCTACTCTCATATCATCAAGTTTATATTTCATCCATAACAATTGATGGCACTCATGAGTAGTCGTAATGTATTCAACTTCTACAGTGTTCAATGAATTGAAATCATGTTTCTTCTTTAGACAAGAAATAAAAAAACATCAAATATAGAATTCACCACACAATGTTGATTTTCATCCTTCTACTGATCCGGCCTAATCATTATATGAATATCCTAATAACATTGAATATTATTATTCAATGTATATAAAACTAAAATCCACACATGAATTCATATTCCAAAGTATTCTTTTCATAGAAATCATGCAGTTTTATTTAAGATTTATTTGATACCTCACTACATGAAATGTGACAAAAACAATATACAGTCATATTATTGTTATGTAAAATATAATTCTATTGATATGCCTATATTCTTTGACATCAAACACATTGACTTCAGCATCTACAGGAATTTTCAAACAGGTTTCAATTTGATTCATCATCTCATTATAATTATTCATTCTAAATATTATAGAAACCTTCTTGGATTATTTAGTCTATAAAATAAATGTGATATTATTTCCTTGTTTCACAATGTACTTTTGACCCATATAGATCATTCTTCATCCAAAAAACTCTATTATTATCTTAAAAAATTATCACACAATCACTATCCATCATGTTCAATTACATCATTTTGTCGTCAACTATGTTAATAAATTTGAATTAGTTCACATTCTTGAGCATATCACTTCACCACATTGTATCTTTTTATGAGACTTCCACCTGTATTGTTTTTACAAAAAAACTAAAACAAATGAAAATAGGTTAGTAGAATTTAAACACATTTAGATAGGGTAAGATCTAAAATACTCAAGAAGAGGATTTTGGTTGATCCAGAGAATCATCACTTTGATAGTTTTTTTAAAAACACTATACAATGTGCAAGTTCGAACTACCTTTACTACATCAAATATTTTTTCCATATGACTAAGAATTATATATACATTTTTGATGTGATTATATGACTGGTATTTTATACATGCTTTGACATTTTCATAATTTTGGGACTAAACCCACTAGTACACATTTTATTATTTGATATCCAACAAAAATACAATTTTTCATAATTTTTCTCTGAGTAGGAATCTCATCACTGTTCATTTTCACATTCTTCTTCCTCTATTATATATATCCTTCCCAAAACATTAATACATCCCATGGTAAATTCTATTTGAGTTTTTAAATATATTCTTTATTCATTTTTTTTTATTAATAATATGATTCTCTGCACTGTTTCTTGATTATGGTTGGTACCTCACTGGACGTACACTCTATTTACTCATATCTAGGGTTGATTTTCCATTTTCATCATTGTTTGTTCCCTTTCTTTCCTTGTGATATCTTGTGAGTTTAACAATAGACATGATTGATACATCATTTTGTTGAGATCCTTGTGATTCCCCTAAGGCTATAAACCTATTATCAACTTATCATGCTGTCTTCTTACGTATAATTTTTCCTTATACACTTATAGCATTGGGGATCTTCTTTAGGGTTTCTTTTCCTTACCTTCATTATTCTTACTCTAATTAATTTCTATATAACCATGGTTAAATCATATGAGACATCTTCCATTAAAGGATAACCAAATTTCATTATTAATCGATTGAGCTGATGATGTTTCATGAGTTATTCTTTAGACGTTGAGATTCTAGGATTCTTGATTTGTATTTATGGTGAGTCTCATTCTTCTGTAGTAGTATCATTTAGTGGATACTTTCTTCTGAGATACTCTTATTTTAGATTTTTCATGACACATCTTCTTATTCTTAATTTTAGAAATGTTATTTCCTTCACTACATCATGATCCATCTTCTTATTCCTATATTTTGAAAAAAAATTCCTTCACTACATGAAAAATATTTCAAAGCCCTTGAACAAAAGAATTGATGTATAATTATGTGTTCCAAAAAAAATACATGACACATTCATTAAATCTGATAGAATCTTTTTTTAGTCTGTCTCTAACACCTACATAATTTTTCATATCTCTTGAACTTCTTTCATCTCACTTCCTATCACAAATTAGAGAGGGAAAATAATATGAAATAACACATTTTTCCAAAACTGTATTCCTATTGTTATGAGAAAATTAGTTCTTATTTCCCTTCAAAAATAAAATATCCTCTTTTCATTTCATAATCACCTCAATGATAATAAATAAAAATTAGGTTCAAATAATTCTTCAATTTATTATTTTTTTGTAATTAGTTTTCGAAACTTATTTTTTCTCCAATTCTAATTATTCTATCAATTTTTGAATAAACATATCTATTGACCCAAGTTGATAATTTTATTCTCTCTTGAGATTTTTATCTATACTCATATAATTTTCCAAATCACATGTGATCTTATCCACCATGTCAGATTCCTCTTTTATTTTAAATTTTCATTGATCAATATATTCAATACAACATAAATTGTCTTTTATTAATAGTTTTTCTTTCTGAACTAGTTGAAATAGTTTTGTATCAAGGTCATCATTTCCAGACATCAGATTTTGATTTTCGTATGACTTATGATCCTCTCAATTTTCATCTGATTCTTGTTTTTATATCATTCTATAAATATTTTTCAGTTCTTGAACATGATAATCATTATTATCAATAAAATTATTAGCCACATAAATATGTAATGTATTTAAAACTCTTAGGTTGTTGACAACAATTTCCAGTTCTTGGATGTCGATATTGTTAGGTGTAACTTCTTCTCCCAATTTATGATCCAATTCCATTTTTATGTTAACACAATTTTCTAGTTTCCTTCTTGGTGTTTCTCCACAATGATTTGTGACAACATCACATCAAATGTCATGTTCTTCACTCATTTTTACATCATCATTGAGTGAGTCTATATTTTCTGTGTCTTGTTCAACTATACAATCCTTTAGTAAGAATTTGATTCCATAAAATAAATCACACTATTTCCATAAACACTTCCACACAAATGTATACCAACAAACATCGTATTATTATTCGAAGTTGTTACCTATTATATGGCACATGAAGGTAATATAAGACTTAATTTTTTACCTCTAAATCGATTAAATAATCTCAAAGCATAAAAAACTAAAAAAAGAAACATTATGTATGATACAAATTATTTCGTCCAAAAGGGACTATATACTCTATCAGTGGGAGTGAATTGGGGTATGGATATTATTTTAAAAATTATAAATATCCTACTAGATCATGAAGTGTTTATTATTACGGTAAATTTTTTCCACATAATTATTATTGATGATCTTATACATTGCCTATTTATCTAGTGAAGATGCTTTGAATGTAATAAAGGAATTAAATCATAACAATGGTGTGATTTTTACTTTTATCCCCTTCACTAGGATACATCTCAAAAGCATACAACAATAATTTTCTTGATTATACCAAATTCTATATTGATCACTTCTAATAATGAGGGTTTTGGATAGATCTTGTCCATTCCCAGTCTCACTGCCATTACAAGGTTTAGTGTCTACTCACAGCAAACCAAAAGGTCACTCCCAATGTCTCTTTCACTAGATCACTACAAGTGGAATTGTAGAGACCCGAAGCTTGGCATACATGGACATTACATTACTTTTGTGGAATACATAGTACATAACAAAAAGATACACACAAGGACCGTAATAGTTTAGTGTCTTTTGAAACTTGGAACATAATTTTCTAATTGTAGTGAAAGATCCTCAACTTCTCCCATAAAGATCTTCCCCTTTTCTTCATACCTAAAACCATTCATTATATCCCAGGGAGAAGGAAACATAAAAAGGGTGAGATCAAATTATTAGTATGGGTAAGCATAGAAAACATAAAAAAATCCATAAACAATTGAATGCAAAAGCCTGAAAATAAAATATAAACATAAAAATCATGAGAAAGGACATAAATCATGGAAGTAAGTAATAAATATATCATAAATGAACAACAATATTTATAAAAAAGCATGGGAATAAATCTTGTAATTGTGGAAACCATGCATCACTTGTTATGATTTCCATAGTAGCCAATGCATTACTGCCAAGACCATCTTAGTGGACAAAGTCCCTTTCTGAATCGAGTTCAATCCTCGTTCCAGTCCTGTATCACTAAACTGGATTAACTTTCCATTCCTACCATGTCTATCTCATTAGATATAAATCTTTACCCAATTCATTGGAGGGAGATATAGGTCCCACCCATATCATAATGAAATCATTCTTACTTGTGCCACAAAATAAACATACATCATTCATAATAACCTAATAAAGAAAATGGGTTTCATAAACATCATCCCACCATCAAATAATCCATATAAAAAATTGGATATCATTTCATAATGAGAAAAGTGAAACCATGTAAATCATAGAGACATGATATTTGAAATAGACACATATGAAATAATGTCATCTTAGCTGAAAAATGGTTTTGAGAAAACACATGAAATGAATTTTTGAGGAAAATATCCTTTCTTTATCAAAATCAATCTCATTCCACAAAATGTCTTGCAATTATAAAAAAATGATTTTGTTGAAAATAGTCAAGAAATATTTTGGCAGATGAATCATGAAAATAAGGCTTTATTTAACTGTAAAAATCCAATTGTTCCGTATAAGTTAAAAAAACATTCTTCTCATACTTCTGCCGGAAAAGTCAAAAAAGTACCTCGTAACATAATAAAAAAAATATTCCTTACATACAATGTATTAAAAGTCAAAAATGGGTAAAAATGTATTTAAACATACATAAAAACACTTTTACAAAACATGGACTTGGATGATAGTAGTAACCCCAGTAAATTTTTACGAATAACAATCTCGGATAAGAACAAGATTGGAATAGTTATCCCTTACCTTAGCTCCGATATTCTTCGTATGGATCCAAACCTCTTTTATAATAATTTAAATAATGTCATTGACTTTTTACATAATCATCTTCATTATTATGAAATCATATATGTTTCACTTATGACTTTATATTACACGTTCTTTTGTAAACTCCTTGTTAAAGTAGCATTTTGTGTAAAATCATTTCATTTATCATATGTGTTTCGACTTGTCGTTCCTGATATTATTACTTATATCCTGATTTACATAATTCCATAATGTAAAACATGATTTATATATAATATATATTCATCATATACATATATATTATAGTTCGATAAATGGAATGAAATACACCGTTAATGGAGACGGTAGGACGTACGTACGCATGAACACTGTTTTCGTTTCCTTATTGAATTGAATGAAAATAAATAGATGACATACATATATATATAAATATACATAAATACAGTAGTATTATTATTTCATATATTTCATTATTGTTCATTATATAAACTTTATGATCATCCATGTTCTGTTAACATAGAGAAAGAATCTCATCGTGTTGTGGAGACGGCAGTATGTACGTACGCACGAGCGATGATATCATTCCCAT
The DNA here is from genome assembly GCA_963277665.1 of Viscum album. Lineage (NCBI taxonomy): Eukaryota > Viridiplantae > Streptophyta > Magnoliopsida > Santalales > Viscaceae > Viscum > Viscum album. The sequence continues at coordinate 1,843,137,599 of OY728156.1, forward strand.
AATTATTGAATATAATTGGAGTGGATGGTATAATATATCAGAATCAGTATGATGTTATTATAACCAAATACAGTTATTCTTTACACCATTATACCCATCCATGTAAGGTGTTGGTGGAAAAACAGATTACACCACGGCGTGGAGACGATATTTCGTACGTACGCACGTGCGGTGATTTTGATTTCCGTAGGATGGATAGAAGGTGAAATAGGTTAGCTTCATATTTATAATAACATATTAGTATATGATGGATACAGATGTTATTACTTCATAATGAAACAACTAAAGAAGAGGTAGTAGAAGAAGAATGGAACTTGAAGAAAACGATAGAAATTATTACCTCTTTCTCAAAGTGCCTCCTTTAAACTTTCACTTAGGGTACTAGAGTTGGACTTTTGAGAAGACCAGTACCTTTAGTAGGTTTCTAAGGAAGTGGGGAGTGAAATTTTCAGGGGTTGGTCGAGCTTTAAGGCTCAATTTTGTGTAAGGAGGAGATGGACGAGGTGCCCTTTTATAAGGGAGGAGAGGGGCACCTTTGGAATCCTCAAAAATATTCATTTAATATAAATTCAAACCCCACATAAAAACATCCAAAAATGACTCAATTAAAATATTATATACTATAGGGTTTTAATCTCATCAACCAATAAAATTTAGACATGTTTTGATCTTATTTTAAACCTTATCATTTTGATTTATCCTTATTTAATCTATTTAAGTTTATTTGTGGTAATAAAATTATAAATTTTAAATGGTTATAAATAATCAGTTATGTTTTGTTAATTTTCCATAATTGGATACTTTATGACATTTTAGACTATATAAATTTCAATTTATAATTTTTAAATATTTATGTGATATTTATACAATTTAATAATATGTTATTTTTATAAAATAACAATAGTGTAAATTTTGACACTATTCATTTATTGGAATTTAAATAAAATCTACATAGAATATATATTCTAACTAAAATATTTAATAGATTAATAAGATGTCATTTTTTTTCTTGAAACTTCGTGGAGAACATTAAATAATTCATATAATATTTATTTTAATATTTTTAAAACCATTTATTAGGTATATCCTTTAATTAAATAATTAGTACAACATTTTTGTATAACTATTTAATATACTTATTTGTTGCATAAAAATTAAAAATAAAATCCCTTGATGGATATAAATATATAATCTTGTATAATAATAATTTTACTCGAATTTATCATCTTAAAATAACAACATGTAAATTGTTATCTTTATTAAATTATGAAGGTGACAACTTTGAAATCACTTAAAATAAAATATTATAAGTGTCATAATTGCCATAATAAGGATCCAAATGGTCAAACATTCGGCCAGTGGATTATTAGGGTTTATATATACACTAATAAGTATTTGTTTTCAGAATTTTGGGCCTTTTTATATGTATTACTATTTCAATAAAAACTATATTATTGATTTTTCACTAAAGAAATAATTTATGTATCATTCTTGTATAAGATAATAAGGAAATTAAATAACTCTTAAAAATTACAAATAAACTACCATGATAAAGAAAAACATTTTATATTTCGAATGAGTATTTATAACCGAATTTATATTCTGTATAAATTTATATTAAAAACACTTTAATTATTAAAGTTGACGGAGACATATTTCACTTTCCTTTAAATAAAATAAAGTAAATGTCTTAATCACCTCCAAGTGAGTTCTACTGGATTCCATTTCGACCCAAATATGACCTAGGACGAAATATAATCATCTAATTGTATTAAGAAAATTATTAGGATAATTTTATAACATTATATTTACCCTTAATAACCCAATTTACCATTTGCTATGGTAAATAAAATTTACCGTTGTTACTATTCATAATGCCCAAAAAAAGATTAGTTTATTAACATGATTTGGACCCAAGGATTCCAAATATGGAATCCATTTTACTAAATTCAATACCCAAAAGTTTCATAAATTAATTAAAAAATAATCTCGTTGTTAAGAAAATGTGTTTTAAAAGTAAAAACATTGTAAAAGATTGAAATGTTTTTACCTATGAATTCAATGTAAAATTAATGTTAATGACATAAATTATATTAAATGGTAAAAATTTATCCTATTTATACTTTAAAACCATTAAATATTATAATTTTACGATATATATTATTGCGATGAAAAAAGTTGTTTTTAATTAAAATATAGCGTGTTTTTACTATTCATCAAAATATGAAAGTTAGCAGAATAATATGAAAAATTTATCCAAATTAAATTTTTATTTCTTGATTCCAAAGAGGAATTATATTTTGTCAAATTGAACTTATAAACATGTGAAAAACTAGATTTAATGTGGTTGCGCCATCAAAAGCAGGGAAAAATTCATTTTTTAAAAAATACATATTTTACCCCCAAAATTTATTTTGTTCTTATACCATTTTCTAGAAAATTTATAAGATGAATAATAATGTTATAAAATTAAAAACATAGTTAATACTGTTTATAACGGCTACTTCATTATAATATTATAACAATATATCGTTGTTTAGTAAAACCTGGTATTCTGTACAATGCACGCTATCGAGGAAGGTCGCGATTTCCTGTAACGCAAGCCAAGTCAGGGTTAAGTTTAGTACACAACTCCTTTTTTGTTGCATATAAGAAAATAAAACAATATTTCATTAATAAATTGAATATATATATATATATGCTCAATGTTGCGTAGAATAACTACTATCAAACAAACATGAAATTGTGTGTAACACGATCCAAGATTATTTTTTCATATACTACAAGATAATACGGTGTCTCGTATATTGTAAGATAATCTTGGTGTAGGGTACAATAGAAGTTATTAAAGAGATTAAAATAATATATCTTATAAAATCTCGTGTTTTTACATTCTACCCCCCTTAAAATGAATTTCTCCCTCGAAATTCGTCGGGGTTATAAATCGTTTACTATTCTTAGAAACCCATATCGTAAAAAGGATTACTAAAACATAATTTTAAAAACTAATGTATTAAACGTAACGATTACCCAAATTAACTCGTCCCTGGGTTCTTATATAGGAGAACATAGGTTAAAATATGGATATGGAAAAAAAATATAACCATCATGTTCTGTTGGAGAGTGGTAGAGAATATGGCTATGAAAAATCCATCAATCACAAATCCATAAATTTTTTATGATATAAGGAACCGTCTAATTCATTAGATATAAGAGAACTAGGAAAAAAATTTTGGTTTTCAATATCATTTCCCTAAAGTTGAAAATTTAGAATTAGAAGAAATACTTACTTGATTTTGGTACAATATCACTGTTGTTCATGCATTGAACAATTTCCACTTCATCTCTTACAGAAATGAAGTTGAAGTTGTTATTCATGAAATGTTAACAGATCATGTGATAGAATGATGGGTCATTCTATTTGTTTCAATCAAAAGGTTAGAAAAAGTTATCTAATATACATATGTCCATCTATGGTGAGGTTAATTGTATACGATTCTAAAAATGAACTTATACTTCATCTATCATGTTGCTTAATAAAATAAAACTACTTTCTACTAACCAAGGACATCTTATAGGCCATTGGTATGAGATAAAGGCCAGTTGTACTTCAGTTGTGGGTTTGATTCCCATAGCCTTGTCGGTCGCGATGGGTTGTCACCCGTCCTGCATGTTTTCCTTTTTTCTAAAAGTACATTACTATAACATCCCATCAATAATATCGAAAAAAGATATATCCTTAAACAATACTAACTTACGTCCAACATAATCCATTACAATCTTTATTCTTATCTAAAATACTTCAATCCAAGCTCATAGTATAATGAAAATGATTACTTGAAATGTCACATAACAATCACGTGAATGCCATCATTTATCCCCCATGTATCATAAGATATATCTTGTTGGTCAAATTAAAAACACGTTAATTCCTTAAATATGAATTCTCTTGAAAAATGAATGCACATTGAACATTAGTGAAAACGTGAATGTTGTTAAATTTTAACACATTCCACATCCCAAAATTCAAAAAATTCTATATACTCAAACCATAATATCACATAGTCCTTATATCAGTCATGAGATCATGAATACAATCAAACATCTCATTATCTTTTTATACCTTCTTTTTTCCAATATCATCTACTTTCCAAAAATATTTGAATAACCTTTCATGGTTATCGATACCATTCATCATACACATTCAAAACATAAGGAAAGGCAACCGTGTAACAATCATTAGATGTCTCTTTATTCCATAGTACCATGATATTACTTATACAACATTACTCTTGTTAAACATGTAATCATTCCACTACCTTATTAAAACATTGACCGAGCCTGTACAATTCTTTCACTTCACATATCATTTGTAGTCTCTACATCAACATCCACATAAATAATACCCATATGACCATTCTGATTCTCTTTATGAGATTTTCCTATAGGGAATTGTTTTTCATAATGCTCGTACATTCCACATTTAAAACACTTAACCGTTGTTGATGTCTTAGCAATACCATTATCCTTGTCCATGGTGTTACCTGAACCTTTTCCTTTATAGTTACTATAATTGTGTCCTTATTTTCCACACCCAAAGCATCTTCCAATTCCATTGAAACAATCTCCCTGATGCCTCTTCCCATATGATTTACATGAGAGCAATTGAACATTCTTTCCTCTATGATCATCATGAAACTCCATCTTTGTCTTATTATCATTGTCAGGAAACATTCCAAAGTTTAGATTATTGATCATATTATGAGATTGATGATTAGGCATAATAAAGATGTTTGGAGTTCCAAATCCCGTTTCATTTGGTGGCTCATGAAGAATATCATTCCATTGTCCGTCATATCCTCCATTATCATGAATCTTCCTATTTCAAGCCATCTTCTAAAACCCAAAATGAATAGTGTGAGAGGAAAAAATCATGGTTGGGAAAACAACATAGGAAAGGGGGAGTACCCTCAATATCTAACATCTTAGGTTAAATTCTAAGATCGTTTCCATAGCTCTAGGACTATATACTATACGTATACTTATCCTTAGGGACATTCCTTGACATACATTAGAAATATCTCTAGGGATCTCACCAACATTTTCGCATCTTAGTTTCCAAAGGATGACTAATCCTTTCCTCTAATACCAAATTTAGAGACTCGAAGCTTGACGTAGATGGAAATTAAATTACTTTTCGGAATACATAGTACATAACAAAAATAGACACACAAGGACCGTAATAGTTCAGCATCTTTGGAAACATGGAACGTAATCTTTTAATTGTAGTGAATGATCTTAAACTTCTCCCATAAATATCTTCCCATTTTGTTTTAATACCTAAAACCTATCTTTATATCCTGGAGAAATGAAAACATAAATAGGGTGAGCTCAATTGCTCAGTAAGGGTAAGCATAGAGAACATAAAACAATCCATAAACATTTGAATGCAAAATATTGAAAATAAAATCTAAACATCAAAATCATGAGTAAGGACATAAATCATGGAAGTTCGTAAGACATATATCATAAAGGAACATCAATATTGATAAAATAGCATGGGAATAAATCATGTAATTGTGGCAACCATTCAGTACTTATTATGATTTTAATAGTATCCAAGGCATTGCTGCCAAGACCATCTTAGTAGACACAGTCCCTTTCTGAATCAAGTTTACTCCTCGTTCCAGTCCTGTATCACTAAACCGGATTAACTTACCATTCTTGCCATGTCTATCTCATGAGATATAAATCATTACCCAATGCATTGGAGGGAGATATAGGTCCCACCCATATCATCATGAAATCATTCTTACTTGTGTCACAAAATAAACATACATCATTCATAATAACCAATTAAAGAAAATGGGTTTCATAAACATCATCCCATCATCGCATAATCCATATAAAATAAATGGATATCATTTCATAATAATAAAAGTGAAACCATGTAAATCATGGAGACATGATACATGAAACATACACATATGAAATAATGTCATCTTAGATGAAAAATGGTTTTGATAAAACACTTGAAATGGATTTTTGATGAAAATATCCTTTCTGCATCAAAATCATTCTCTTTCCACAAAATGTCAGGAAATTTTAAAAGAAAAGGATTTTTTTGAAAAAATTAATGAAATATTTTGGATGAAGCTTCATTAAAAAATTTGGCATTATAAAACTGTAAAAATCCGTTCGTGTCGTATAAGTTAAAAAACATTCTTCTCGTACTTTTGCCAGAAAAGTAAAAAAAGTACCTCGTAACGTAAACAAAAGAAATATTCCTTACATACCATGTAGTAAAAGTAAAAAATGGGTAAAAGGACTTTAAAAATACATGAACACACTTTTAGAAAACATATATTGGATGAACCCAAGTAAATACTTATGAATAACAATCTTGGATAAGAACAATATTGGAATAGATATCCCTTACCTTAGGTTCGATATGCTTCGTACGGATCCGAACGTCCTATATAATGATTTAAATAATGTCATTGACTTATTAAATAATCATATTCATTGTTATTATATCATATATGTTTCACTTATGACATTATATTACCCGTTCTTTTGTAAATTTCATGTTAAAGTACCATTTTGGGTAAAATCATTTCATTTATCGTATGTGTTTCGACTTTTCTTTCTTGATATTATTACTTATATCCTGATTTAAATAATTCCATAATGTAAAAAATAATTTATATATAATATATAATTATCATATACATATATATTATAAATCGATAAAAGGAATGAAATACACCGTTCATGGAAACGGTAGGCCATACATAGGCATGAACGCTGTTTTAGTTTCCGTATTGAATTGAATGAAACTAATTAGATGACATACATATATATGTATAAATAAATAAAGTAGAGTTATTATTTCATATATTTCATTATTATTCATTATATAAACATTATTATCATTCATGTATGGTTAGCATGGAGATTGAATCTAATCTCGTCGTGGATACGGTAGTCCGTACGTACGCACGAGCGATGCTATCGTTTCCATAATTATTGAATAGAATTGGAGTGGATGGTATAATATATCCGAATTAGTATGATTTTTTAATAACCATATATAGTTATTCTTTACACCATTATACCCATCCATGTAAGGTGTTGGTGGAAAAATAGATTACACCACAGTGTGGAGACGATATTCCTTACGTACGCATGCGCGGTGATTTTGTTTTCCGTAGGATGGATAGAAGGTGAAAAAGGGTTGTTTCATATTTATAATAATATATATGTATATGAGGGATAATTATGTTCTTACATCATAATAAAATAACAATATAAGAGCGAGTATAATAATAATGGAACTTGATGAAAATGGTAGAAGGTATTACCTCTTTCTCGAAGTGCCTCCTTTAAACATTATCTTAGGGCACTAGAGTTGGTCTTTTGAGAATAAAAATACCTCTAGTAGGTTTCTAAGGAAGTGGGGAGTGAAATGGGCAGGGGTTGGCGGATCATGAAGGCTCAATGTTGTGTAATGAGGAGAGGGAGGAGGTGCCCTTTTATAATGGAGGACAGGGGCACCTATGGAATCCGAAAAAATATTAGTTTAATATAAATTCAAACAACACATAAAAACCTCCAAAAATGATTCAATTCTAAAATTATGTGATATAGGGTTGTAATATCATGAACCAATTAAATTTAGACATATATTGATCATATTTTAAACCTTCTCATTTTGATTTATCCTTATTTAATCTAGTTAAGTTTATTTGTGCTAATAAAATTGTAAATTTTAAATGGTTATAAATAATCACTTATGTGTTGTTAATTTTCCTTAAATGGATAATTTATGACATTTTATACTATTTAAATTTCAATATATAATTGTTAAATATTTTTGTGATTTTTAAACAATTTAATAATTTGTTATTTTTATAAAATAACAATAGTGTCAATTTGGAAACTATTAATTTATTTGAATTTAAATAAAATATATATAGACAATATATTAAAAATAATTTATTTAATAGATTCCCAAAATGTCAAATTTCTGTTGAAAATTCGTGGAGTGCATTAAATAGTTCATATAATATTTATTTTAATATTTTTAAAACCATTTATTTGATATATCTCTTAATAAAACAATTAGTACAACATTTTTGTATAACTATTTAATATACTTATTTGTTGCATAAAAAATAAAAAAAAATCCTTTTATGAATCTAAATATCAATGCTTTTATAATAATATTTTTACTCTAATTTATCATCATAAAATAAAAACATGTAAATTGTTATCTTTATTAAATTATGAAGGTGAGAACTTTGGAATCATTTAAAATAAAATATTATAAGTGTCATAATCGCCATAATAATGATCCAAATGGTCAAAAATTTGGACAGTGGATGATTAGGGTTTATATATACACTAATAATAAGTTTTTTGTAGATTTTTGGGCCTTTTGATATGTATTACTATTTCAATAAAAACAATATTATTGATTTTTCACTAATTAATAATTTATGCATCATTAATGTATAAGATAATATGGTAATTAAATAACTCTTTAATATCACAAATAAAATACAACTATAATGAAAAAAAATACATCTTTCAAATGAGTATTTATAACCGAATTTATATTCTGTATAAAGTTATATTAAAAATAATTTAATTATTAATGTTGAGTGAGACATATTTTACATTCCTTTAAATAAAATAATCTAAAGGTCCTAATCACCTCCAAGTGGATTATACTGGATTCCATTTCGACCAGAATATGACTTTTGACGAAATATAATCATCCAATTGTATGAAGACAAGTATTAGGATAATTTTATAATATTATATTTACCCTTAATTACTCAATTTACCTTTTACAACGGTAAATAAAATTTACCGTAGTTACTATTCATAATGCCCAAAAATAAAAAGTATCTTATTAACATAATTTGGACCCACTAATTCCAAATAAGGAATCCATTTTTCTATATTCAATACACAGAATTTGCAGAAATCAATTTAAAATTAATCCCATTGTTAAGAAAACGTGTTTTAAAAGTTAAAACATTGCAAAAGATTGAAATATTTTTACCTATGAATTCCATATAAAATTAATTTTAATGACATACATTATATTAAATAGTAAGAATATATTCTATTTATACTTTAAAACCATTCAATATTATAATTTAACCATATAAATTATTTTGATGAAAAAAAATTTTTTTAATTAAAATATAGTGTGTTTTTACTATTCATCAAAATATGAAAGATACCAGAATAATATGAAAAAATTATCCAACATAAATTTTTATTTCATTATTACAAAGAATAATTTTATATTGTGAAATTGAACTTATAAAAATGTCAAAAACTAGAGTTAAATTGGGTGCACCATCAAAAGGCGGCAAAACTGCATTTTTTTAAAAATACTTATTTTACCAGAAAAATTTATTTTGTTCTTATACCATGTTCTAAAAAATGTGTAAGATGAATAATAATATTATAAAATTCAAAATATAGTTAATAATATTTATAACGGCTAGTTCATTAGAATATTTTAACAATATATCGTTGTTTAGTAAAACTTGGTATTGCGTACAACACACACTATCGAGGAAGGTCGCGATTGCGTGTAATGCAAGCCAAGCCAGGGTTACGTTTAGTGCACGACTCCTTTGTTGTTGTGTAGAAAAAAATCAAACAATATTTCTTTAATACAATGAATATATATATATACTCAATGATGCGTAGAATAACTAGTGTCAACCATACTTGAAATTGTGTGTGACACGATCCAAGATTAGTGTTGCATATACTGCAAGCTAATACGGTGTCGCGTATAGCGCAAGATAATCTTGGTGTAGCGTACAGTAGAAGATATGAAAGAGATTTAAAAGAATATATCTTATAAAATCTCGGGTTGTTACAGGAATAGATCCCCAAATTCTTCATATTGTTGTCACTTCTTATTATATAGATCCACTTAGTGTTTTTGGAAATGTAGGTCCCTTCATTATCTAAAAATAATGCATCATCCACAATATATAGATGATCAATTGATTTACAAAATTACTCATCTATTGAATATCACTTTACCACATATTTACTGGGAAAACCCTTTTATATAATTTTGGCATTGCACATTGCCTTCATGAAAATTGATCTTTCACGTATCACCTTAACGAATCTCAAAAATCCTTCACATGACTCATTTACATTCATGAATCTCAGATCATTTGTTTGGATTTTGTATCCATCGTTAACCTCTTTCCTTTTCTCAATGATCACTTAGCCTTCACAAATAAAACCTATTATGAATATATTAGAACATTTGGTTCACATTTAAATCATTTAATGACTTCTTCTAATACAACCTCAAGAACCACCTTCTCAATTATGGGCCTTAAGATTTTTGTGAAGTCACACTACTTATCTGAAGAGGGTATAATCCTATTAATAATAATTTACTCTAATTCTAGTACCTTTCGTCCACATAATCCCTATTTCATGAGGATCCCTTTTTTCCTTCATGTATCTCCCTATTTCATGAAGCTCTATGAAAATTTTCCACTTGTGAAGCTCTTTATAATCACATAGAATTTTTTAACAGACATTCACAGTTTTTACAAAGCTTTTTTGACACCATGGAGACCACCATCAGAAACCTTCATACGTTTATAAACATCCCTTCTCAAACTCCCATACTTCATGAAACTCTTTCATTTTTCTAATTTTTTTACTGCCTTCAATGAAAAGTCACTATTTTTTGTGCTTTCCGTAATCCTTGAGATCTTCATCACAAACCATCGTGGATTTTGAAACCTTACATTTTGAACTCCCATTACTAGAAGAACTAATTTATTTTCCATATTTTCGAAAGACCCTCAAGAAATACAATTTTCATGATCTAAGTCTTAATCATAGATCTCTCTGTTACAAACCTTGGCTCCATCACAAACTACCCTTCATAAAATCCAGTCCTCGTAAAATTCATTCCTTTTACATATTTTTATCAGGCCTTCATGGAAATCCATATTTCATGATGTTTTTCGTAATCAAAGAGGTCATCATCAAAATTCATTGATCCTTCGTAAATCACAACATGTAAATCAACACTACATGAAATTTAATCCTCAATTATATTTGGATGAGATATTCAAGGATTTCACCTTTTGAGATTCCTATCAAAACTCCATATTTTAGAACCCATAAATATTGAAATCATTGCAAAGCTATGTAACTTTGTGTACGCAATTTTCAAAGTTCATTCCATGGAATTAATTCCATTATCTCGAATTGATTTCAAAATTTCTATTAAAAAAATATTTGGTCTCCAAAACATAACATTGAAACATTATTTTTCAATATACACAATCTACCTGAAAATGTTTAAATGTTACGTTGAGGGATTTTTTTTCGAACAGTTCATCTCTTTTGATTATTTTAATAAATATTTTCAATTTCCAAAATCAGCATATGGAACATTTATACAATGTAATATAATTTTACTACAATACATTTAATGACGATACGGTAGGTTATCAGTAGTCCTTCTTGTATTTTCACTATATAATATGTTGATCAATCTTGGAGTTTTCTAATTAATTATATGAAGCCTCTTAATGTTATTTATTTGAAGTATTTTTACATTACCAATAATGTTATGATGGATTATTATCTTCACTAGATCTCTTTCACCAGACCCGATGGTGTGTTTCATTTCTTCCAAGGGGAATAAAACCAAAGGCTATATAGATGCAAACATTCTTGTCCATAGTTGTGTAATTTTTTAAATGTTATTTCCTGTGATATGTAATTGGAATCATTGATATTTTATCCCCCTCCTATCAACATCGAGTTTCATGATGTGTTTCCTTTAGACATTTTTAGTCTTCACCTGGTAAGGTAGGATGAGTTTTCTATTTAAATAATGTGTGGGAATGAATTAATATTCATCCCCTATTATAGTATGACACTACTTAAAATGAAATAGATGTTGTCCCGATTGGACGGTCTTCTAGAAAAAGGATTTATATGCATGAGCGTGTCAACATAGGTGGTGTGGGTTATTTTTTATAAGAATGATAATTGATCAATTTATTTATGTGTTGATTATCGAAATGTTAACTGAGTAATGGTAAGGATAAAATATATTTTACAATAGATTAATGATATATTAGATCATTTGATAGTGGGAAGTGGTTCTATAAGATTTTCCTTCTTTCTAGATACCATTAGTTAAGGATAAAATAATAGATGATTTAGAAAACTACCTTTTTGAGTATTCATTGGAATTATGAGTCCCATTTCTGGACCTTCGGTCAGACCAAATATTATATAAGTTTTGTAAAATTGATAAATGTGATATTCCAAGAGAACAATGATACCTTTGTTGTTATATTTGTGGATGGAATCCACATTTGGTCAATTTCATAAGAGGCTCATGTGAATCAACCATGAATAATTCTCTGCCTACTATGAAATCACAAACATTATTCATAATCATTATAAATATTGATTTCATGATTCTGGAAGTGAATTTCCTGGGACATGTGTTGTTGGAACAAGTCATATTAGTTGATCTTGAGTGGGTCAGTCTATTTGTCTTGGGAGAAACCAAAAAATGCCTTCAAGATCCAATGATTTTTGGGATTAGTAGAATATTATACACTGTTTTTAAAGTAATTATCCAATATGGCTTCTCTTATGATGGCACAAATTAGATAGGGGGTAATGTTTTCTTGGAATGAGAACTATCAGAATTATTCTGTTTAGTTGAAAAGTATTTTGGATACTACGTCGGGGTTGGCTCTTTCAAATATTTGGTAGGGCTATGTGGTCATCAATGATACATCTGTTTTAGTCTTTTGATTCATCATCATGTAGAGTAATCATGTCATTTATTATGCCTCTCATTATCTTAGTCAATAATTGAATAATTATCCTACCCAGTCCTTAACATTGCAGAACTGATTAATGCTCTTAAAACATACTAGCATTAGCTTTTATAGAATGGTTTACCCTGCATTTGGACCACTTGTTTTGAGGTATACCATTTATGAAAGATATTTAAATCTTTACCAAATGATTCTATTGGAATATGTATAGTCATTAGATTTTGGAATCGATTACGACCTAGTTAATTGAGTTTCCATTGAAAATTCTTTGAGGAGGAAACATTAGATACATATAGTGAAAAAATAATTAGATGAGTGTTCCTTGATTGATCTATTTTTAAAATTTCATATTTGAGTCTGGGAATCAGTTGTCGATGTTTCCCTGGCTAGTTTACAGTTGATATCTTCTCTTCTTGAGTTGATTATTTAGGAACAATATCTTGATGATGAGTTCTGTATAATTATATAATCACATAATTGTGGGGAGACCGTGATTGATCATTCATTTTCAAAAGAAAGAATTCTGTTATTTTGAAATAAATTTTTGGTATTTTCTTTGTTATGGAATGTTTTAATAGAGGATTTCCATATTTACTGGTTGGAATTTCACCCATGTTCGATGATGATGTACTATGAAATGTACCAGTAGTTCTCGTGGCCAATTATTAATCTTGTTATTCATAACATTATTTATCATGGTTATACACACAATATGGTTTAGTAAAATAAATAAAAACATTGGTTTCACATCATGCATTTCCCTCACCAGCTTGAAAATGTGGTGAGGTATCTATGTAGTTGGTGGTTAAGTTGTAATTTTCTAAGAGAATGACTAATTTGATATGATTTATGATTGACATGATGACTAAAGAAACACACATTATACCAATTCTTGATACAACAAAGTGGAGGAGTTGGAAAATATATATATATATATATATATATAAGTGATTGTTCATTTCCATAGAGTTTCATTAATAATAGTCTCTAATAGGGATCATTGGTTCACTTCTCATTTTTTGGAGAGGGTATTGGGATGAACTGGTATCTCACATACATTTTATCATGAAATACCATCCATTTTTTGATGACATTAAAACATGTGTATAAATATTATTTAGGATATGATTCCTTCTTATGTTCTCAGCTTTGGTCATGCTAGGTATGATCAAATGGGGATGGTTGAGTTTTCTTATAAAAATAGTCACTAGTTTCTTATCATAATGGATACTTTTGATGCCATATATGGTCGGTCATATAAATCTATGTTGTGTTTTCCAGAGATTGGTGAAATTTCCTTAGTTTGGCCATGCATTGTCCAAGAGATGATAAATAAGTTCTAGTTAAATCATTATAGAATATTTATGGAATAGATCTGATATAATTCTTATGTTTATCAGTTTCATAGGTCGTTGGAGATCTCAAATGGTTAAAAGGTTTTCATGAAGGTTTCACCTCAATTTGGTCATCAATAACTTTTTTCAGAAGGGAATCATTCTCCAATTTTTTGGGACATTTTGAGGTTGGTGAACATGTGGGTAACGTTATTGACCATTTAGCACATTCATAGTAACTAGCATCGATACATAATAAGGTACATGTATGTAAACAATGTAATTATCCCTATGATCAATATCATGTTCATAGAGGGATTGATCTTGAGGTCAAACTGAATTTATACCGGAATGAATGGAAAGTCATTATTTTTGATTTTGTAACCAATGTATTTCATGGGATGGAAATACCATTGGTTAATTTTTTTTATTCCATGGTTCGGAATCTCAATAGACGTGGGAGCACATGGATTTGATGCGAGAGCAGGTGCCTCAATTATTCGTTGCAAATTCTTCTAGATATGATTATTAGGGATATATTTTTTTAATCGTGGGGATGTTGTAATATCCTATAACCCTTTGGATAGGTACATGTTATACCATGGCATGGTTTTACTTTTCCTTATCTAGGTAGAGATGGGAAGGAATTGATAGGATACCTATAATGGTGATGTTAGAGATATTTTTGAATCTCAGCATAAAAACTATATCATTTGGTAGTTTACTGGTGATTTAGATGCTATGTAATATGGTTACCCAATGTGTGAATTATAATTATAAAAAATATTTTTTTATAAAATGTGAATTTTTATGATGAATTTGGGGTTTATCAATTTCAAAAAGTGTATTTGGGTTACACATCATGTAATGTCTTGATGGTTATTTTCAAATAGGCAGCTAGGGTGATTTTTTCCTTTGACCCTCTATAGTTATCATTTTTATCAACCCAAGAGAAATTCCTATGTAATTTTGGTTCACACAAACCATTCTGATCCAAATTTACCATCAATTTATATTTTTTGTTTATCGTGTTGTGACTCACTAGGTACGTGTTCTCCCTATCTCTTCATATCTGTATTTTCACTCCATGGAGATTGATAGATCATCATGGGATTGATGGAAAAAACCCCCCTTTTGTTTATTCTACCATATAAGGTGAATTACTAGATTTTTTACCCTTCCTCCTAGTTGGTGGTTTCAAGTGGGGGTATTGTATTTCCCAGAAAGGTAGGTGCTTGCATCATGATGCCCAATTGATGTTAAATATAAAATAATTTTTTTTATTAATTGATTAAATTAAATAATATAAATTAAATTAAATTGATTTTATATCATTTGGATTAATTTCAAAAACTAATTGCATTGAATTAGTTTTTATAAATGGGTTTTGGAATTAAATTAATAAATCCCAAATTCCATTGAATTGAGGTGTGTTTATGGAAATTTTAGAAATTAAAATATTTTAATTTAAATTTATGATTTAATAAAAGATTTTTTAGTTATATTATTTAATTTAATTATGCAAAATTATTTCACTGATAATTGTGAAAACACTTAATTCAATTTGATTTGGGGTTTATTATGAAATTGATGTAATCTTGTGAAAAATTAATTTGTTGAATTTAATTTTTGAATGTGGATTGTGTAATTGAATTGTTAATTGATTTTAAATTATTATATTGTGAAAATGAATTAAATGGTATTAATAGTAACACTTGGTTTTTATCATGGAAAAAGTAATGTTTTGAATTAAAAACAAATGTTCTAGTTTTTATATAAATATGGGAATATTTGAAATAGGGAATGAAATTTATTTTTATTATCATTAATTGAAATAAATTTCATTTAAATTTTCATACCTATGTTCTTGAAATACATAGTTTGTTAGTGCATTATTTGGATGACACATTAGGTTTCACAATGTTTAAATACATTAAAATAGCGCAAAACATCCCATAAGTGATAGTGGTGATTCCTCTAGGACTGAGTTCAAATGGACATATATACATATTATTGTGTCACCGTGAGTGTGGAGTCCCAATATAATAGAAATATCATACCTTGATAAGAATATGAAAATGTTTTTGGCTAGTTTGAGTAGGGGTAAATCCCTACATGGAGAGGGTTATATTTATTGATTTGTGTACTTGAGGAGTTTAATCCTCTAGGATTTGGGAATTTTTTCCATTATCAAGTACATGGTTGCAGTACTTTGGGTTGTTATTCCAATTTGATTTCTGGTATATATCTACCATCATAGTTCAATTTGTATGCATGTTCTCTTATTTCTTTTAGATTAATAATGGTCGTTTCAAAGATTTTCCCTCTTCTATTTTGTATAATTCAATGTGATAGTCTCTGAATAATGGGGATCCGAAACATTGTTTGGGCCTTGTTAGGACAAGTTTGGTGATTTGGTTGTGAGGGTATCTAGGATGGATCCTGATAATCCTTACTATATAATAAATTCTAAGGTCAATCTAACTTGACTCTCATGGTTTCTATGATAAATAATTACCTTTTATACATTTCTTCTATTACAATAGCTTTCTTTAATGTATTCAAATGGAATTGTATTGATCCATATATATAATGATATTTAATTTATCAATTTATTGGGATTATGTTACTGAATTGATGAATATTGGCCTAGAACATGTTGTGGAGGCAAATATAATATAAAATAATTTTTGAAATCATATTAGAGTATTATAATGTATGAACATTATTTAGGTCAATAACCATAGGAATGTTTTGGAATTTTAAATTTGATATCACATTTTCTTGAAAGTATATACATCTAAGTGTTTTATAATGATCGATATGAAAATGAAATTGATCCCCAAATATATAAAAGAATTAAAAATCTGAGAAATTATTGGAGATGTGTCTTATGATTCCGAAATATAACCCTAGTCTCTCAAATATACATGATGATTTAGGCATGTAATTGATAAATAATTACATGTAAAACCCAAGAAATGTTCTAAAATATGAAAAAATATAATTGGAACTAGAAACATATTATTTTGGAGAACATATCTTGTTATTGAATACTAGAGAAAAAGTGTAGAGTAGTCAAATTACTCAGTTGATTCATGTATTTTTGTGAAAAAAAGATCGAAGAGGTGACATTATAACATGAAGATATTAAGACAAAAAATTATATAAATATTGCAATAAGAAAACATTATAGGTATTACTATGATGATATTAATTGAATGATAGATTAATGGTAAACCCTAAAATTTTAGATTACATTACATTTTTAAATAAATTAAATATCTTTGATATCTTCTTATACAAAAAATCCCATTTCAAAATTAATGATAATATATTATACCATTATAACATAGCTGTTAAAATAGTGATAGTGAATATTACTAAATAAATTTTTATAAAAATATGTTTTAAGCACAAAGAAAATAAATTAATTGGTTGTCAATTGTTTAATATAAAAATTAAAATCATTTGAAAAATGAAGATGTGTTTTTTTTTAAAAAAATTTTTTCATTCAATGTTATTTTACCATATTAAATTAAATTAATCACATTAGGTGAATTAGTTTAATTAAATTTAAATAATATATATTCAATAAATATTTTTTACATTCTTCTAATATTATTACAATGAAGGTTATTAGAATAAATCCAGGTTTAGAGATAAAAGAATTATTTTTATAATAATGTTTTTCTCATGTCTTATAAATTTGTGGATAATTAATTCATCCATCTTATAGATATTAAATTTAATAAAATATATTCCACATTTAATATTTTATTAATATGATTTGATAAATTAAATGCTTCAATACTTTTGAATAATGATTTTTAATCATGGTAAAAATACATTACCCTTGTAGAGGATAAATTTTGTAAATCTAGGTTAATACTATGCGAAAAGGACATTATCATTCACAATAATTCGTATAAGATGAAGATAATTCTAATAATACTTCCATATGATTTAAATTTATATGTATAATAGAGACTTATCATTGAAAACCGTATATAATATTTAATGTAACGACAAATATAAAATGTCATTATCTTACATTTTTATATCTATTTGGTGTTCCCACAGGGGAAAAAGTTTATTTTGGATGAATATAAATTTTTTTCAGAATAATAAAATTATATTAATTATGGAAATTTATTAATGAATTTATATTATTAAATAATTACCATAACTATTGATGCAACAATGACTCCATTTTCATTCATTTAATTGAAAAAGAAAATATTTTTTCTATAGTATTAGTTGTAATATTAATTGATTCAATTTTCATAATAGATAAATTATGTAAATATAAATTACATAATAGGGTTATTTTAATGGGTTATATATTAATTAAAATCCATTATTGATGTATTTAAATTCATATTAAATAAATAGTGTCAAAAAAGATCATTATAATATTTCATGAATGAAATATTTTATTAATTTAAGTTATAATAATTAAAATCCTGAAGGTGGACATGGGGTATAAAATATTGTTGAAAAGGAAATACATATTCCAATTGTGAGCTGGTATTCTCAATATACTTAAAATAATAACACAATGACAATAAAATAGACATTATCATGGTAATTGTTTAAACAAGTTAAATAAATAGTTTAATTAAAATAAAATGTTTAAAATAAAACATTGACATATAAAAATGTTATTTTAGGTCATTATTTCAACCATATAAATCCTTTAAAGAATATATATTTCCATTTTGATTATTTTTTATTGAGAATGACATAGTTATATTTAAATATTTTTTATAATTCCAAGTGTGCCCTTTCCATTCCCTATAAATTGACACCTAGTCCATCATTTCATTAAGCTAAATTTAAAATCCAATATTGATCAAACCATACCAATTAATCTAATAAAAATCCATATCTATATTCCGGATGTTATTTTTTCCAAAAAATAAAAACCATATTATCCTTAATAATTGTTCTAAACTATGTCTTTATAATAATAGGTAATTGTCTAACCTTTCTTAGTTTATTTATTTCTTTCTCAACCTAATATAAGTAACATGAATTTTTCATTAAATTATAAATTCCGAAAATTAAATAAAATAAAATATTATTATTATTATGAGACCAGCATTATCCACCTTCTTTTCAACGAAATGGGCAGTGAAAGTATAATTTTATGTAGATACAGCTTATCATACCCTTGTAGCTATAATATTATATTTTCTTTTCCATATATTACATGTGGGATTATAATTATTTTAAAGATTTTATATTTTATTTAAAACTTATTAATTATTTTGGAATAATAATATCATATCTATATTATTACAACTTAATCTATTAGAAAACAATTATGTCGCTCATGCGTATGGTTGGGCTACTACCTCCACGTAGAAATGTTATTTGTTTTTCACGTTAATTTTAAATAGAATTTAAAAAAATATTAAATATATATATATTATATATATTATATTATAATTATATGGTATAGGTTAATAATATTTATCATTCATTCCTTCCATCCATCAAAAAGGGAAAACAATTTCCATCTATACATACAACATACCATCTCAATGAACCACGAAATTATATTCAATCCCTATATTTAATAGATTAATAAAAAAACCTATATAAAAAATTTATAATATATTTATATAATGATTTATTTTATATAAATTATGAAACCATAATCAATGTTTATGATCAATAATAATCAAATCAAAAAATATGTAAAAAATGAAGAATTTATGAACAGAAAAAAGAGATCTTAACAATGAATTGTTAATAAAATGGTGAAAAAAATTACCAGGTAAATTAATTTTTTTTGATATATATGAGTATGGGTCTGTAAAATATGTATAATATATATATATATATATATATAATTATAATATCTGAGATTCATACACATAAGAAGTAAGTCGAACTATAGGTAATGGTTTATTACACATTCTCCAAATTATCCAACATTGCTAATGTTTTAGTTTTAGTGGGGGTATTACCTAATGTTTCTATTATAAAACCAAAATATTTTATTCCACATTTATATTTTTATAAAATAATATTTTCAATAATATTTTACTCTCTATAGGTTTTCAACATTAAAAAAATCATTTTTAAGGACATTAGACATAATTTTTAAAATTTATTTCTTCAATGTCCATATTTTCATTTTTTTTAAAGACTGAGATCCTTCCCAAAAAAGAAAGATCCCTTTATTAATTAGAAAAAAGCACATACACCCGTCTAAAAGAATGTTCCTTTCATTGATCCTTTTTTAGACAGGAAAGGAGATCACCCGGATCTTGATCCTCCCAATGAAAACCAGAGCTATTCACACCTTTGATCGCAAGACCATTATCCACCGCAATTGCTTCTCTATAGACATGTGTAAAAATGTGCTGCTTAGAGTAGAGAAGATCCAAGGATCTTGACCATTTATTGGTCAGCTTCCAAGAAATATGAAGAGCACCTGTCCTAATTGAAATCACCACTTGTGTGGAATCACATTCAACCCATAGTTTGTCCCATCCCCTTCTCCGAGCTTGCTAAACTTTTCAATAATACCTGTCATCTCTGATTCAAGAGCAGTGTCGAAGACAAACAATCCATAAAGACAACCAACAACACACCCTGCATGATCCTGGAAAACCTCCCCAAAGCCAGAGTTTCCCGGGTTACCTCGCGAGGTTCCATCTGTGTTGATATTGAATGAATTAAATATTATTCAATTATATATTAATGTTTTTTCTTATGTGTTAATTTTTACAAAATTATTTAATGGAATACTCTCGTCCTTATCTAAATGAGTTATTTTTTACCTTCTTACAAAAGTGTTAAATGGGTGTTCATTAAGAAATATGGAATGAATTGAATTTTTCATAGACCTGGTAATAATTTATTTATGATTAAATTATAAATTTAGTGGTTCCATTTTATTACAAATATTTATTATTTTTGAACATATATATACTTTTAATAAGTGTTTCTAAATTCGAAATTTTAATTTTCCTAAATAATATTTCTAGTTGTATTTTGAAATTATTTTTATCTTCATCAACACCCTTTGTTAAATTGGATGTTATAAAAATGGAATACCATTAAAAAACTATATAAATGGTTTATTAGCATCCTTATTGGTGAAATTATTAATATTTGTTATTATAATATTTTTAAATTATAAAGTTATTGATATTTAAGGAAATTTTAATAATTTATATTTTTCATTTATATAATGGGTTCATAAGACATACTATGCGATGAGTGTGGGAAAAAATTACATATTCCATTGATGAATTTATATGTCACATTAGGTAAACTAGATTAGTTATTTATTCAATTCATGCCCAATTTTTTCGATGCCCTTTCATGAGGCATAGACATTATTTTTTGATGTCTGAGCATAAGGCCTCAATGGTATGGCTTTAATGTATGTTTTAATTAATAAAATAATTATGAAATTTTAAAATTATTCCCACATGTTTATTTGAATATTTATTATATATTGTGATATTTTCTAACCCCTTTCAATTATTTATGTAAATTTATTTGGTCGTCATCTATCCCTTCCGTATTACTCAATCTTTAATTTTATTATTTTGTATGAACTCCCTTTCTGAGTGTATGTTATCACCCAATTATTATGTTTCTTTTCCTCATGATTCTAGGAAATTATGATGAATGGAATTATATGATATTCTTGGGGGAAAATGATACAATAAAAATTACTATATTTTATTATATGAATTAAAATATATTTTTTTATTCAAATATGTGATTTATTATATTTATTAATAATGGAAAAATGTAACTACTGTATCTAGGATACAAGTGTTGGGGAATTCATATATAGTACAATAAAACTCCATGAATTTTACTTTTATCCCAACTTACCTCAAATATATTTTTATCTCTTGTGAATGGGGTTCTCAAGAATGATATCTCTACTAGATCATTTTATAATTTCTCTCAATTATAATGATCTATTTCCTAAAAAAGTTATTGAAATTTTGCATTATTTCATTCCTTATATACCATTTTATCAACATTTTCTATATGGAGAATCCATTTTTTAGGGAAAACATGGCTTCTTATTTGTTTATGATCAATTTTCTATGGGGAAATATTATTTCAATATTGTTTGTTAGTGTTTTGAGAGGGATGATCTATACAATATATTTGTGATTTTAATTGCTTGTATTTTTTGTTTATTATATTATGATGTTATATGCAATTTTATGGGGACCATGTGCTGAGATCACTATTGAATCTCAGTCTTTGTGAGATGGAAATAAATGATTGAAATATTTTAAATTTATTAACATCACATACAAACAGTTTTCCATAAAAAATGAAATAAATCACAAATAGGGTCCCAGATCTAAAATATGAGGGAACTGTTAATTTCAAAACATGATCTTTAAACTTGGAACATAATAACACGTTATAGTTCGACGAATTTGTGAAAATGTTATCAAGGTTAAAAATTAAAAAATTAATTTTATTGTTTATATATTTTATTCATTTTCATGTGGGGATAGATAAATTCTATAATTCTAGGATTATAAAATTGTATTAGGGACGGTTGATAAACCTTCATGATCTAGGGGACCTTTCGATATCGTTCTTGGTATATGACACTAGATCATATCCGGATCAAGGATCAAAACACCATTTGAGTTCATGGATCTCAATAGAGATTGGAACATGTGATTTTTATTCATTAGTAATGGATCCGACGTCTAGTTAGGGTGTTAATATGTGATTTAAATCCTATTCAATTATCTCATTCATATGTAGATCAACACCAAGAGCATGAATTGATTCATAAATAATTGGTTTATTAATTTTTTGGATTTCTTCTTATCCATTTATTCCATCCATTCTCATTTTATATTTCTAGGAAATTGGATAATGGAAAAATAAAAAACACACATGGTTCATTCCTCAAATTTTATAGATTACTGATACCCCTCATTCCTTTTATGTTCATCCTCTGTGATTATATTATCTCATGTTTCGATGAATACCTGGTATTTGATCATTGTGATTCTACTCATTAGCACACAAGATTGATTCATCTATTGTGGTTCCTGATCAAGGATCAAATCAAGGTACGATGATGACATAGGATGGTGAGAGGAATATAAAAATGGATTTGAAATTCACATTCATCAATGTTTTGATAGTATAACAACATATGGAACACATGGGAAACTCTAGGGAAGATTAAAATCCTAGATCTGTGGTCTCTAGTGATTTGAGGATCAAACAATCTCAAATCTACATATTTTATTGAGAACAAATTTTTTGGGTATAAACAGATTAACATGTTGGAGAGCACATTAGATATGGAAAATACATGATTACACATTGTGAAATGATGTATTACACATCTTGTGGGACCCTCCTATGTAATGTTAATATTTTATCACATATTTAAATATTTCATGACATGTAACCCTATAAAAAGTCTTCTAAAATATCCTCAGAAGCATGGTACATATCATAGATGATTCATGGGAAGGCGTAGGATAAAAATAGTGACATAGCAAGAGTATACAACCTATTGTACATGAGGATGAACAATCCCATGTTTACATGAGCATGATAAAGTGTGCACATGTTTTTACAAGGGCAAGGTAAGCGGTGTATGGGAACATGAAGAATCCATAAGGAATGTTTCAACTAATCTATAGAAAATTTATATGATTCCTAAATGTAGTTTATGTTGATATTTATATACCTTGTGAGGTAGTACCACACAAGTAGAACATGGTCTGGCTGGACAAGCTTTGGACCCCCAATACATGTTGTGTAATCACATTAATGGTGTTTGTATCCCTTCTGGTATTTAGTCTAGAGTAGTCTAGGTTGAGTGTATTCCATTGGTCTATTACCTAGAGTATATAGTATGGTATTACACCCATATATTAGTATTGTGATACCATCTATATGATAATAATCAAATAGAGTTTTTCGTGTCCCTATATGAGAATAGAATTTGATCCTCTGCCATTTTTTAAGGTAGGTGTGGTATATGGAATTGGTATGACTCCAGGAGAAAGAAATTGATCCTCTATCAATCAGGTTGTATTAGTTGGGTTCACAGTGTCATTGTATGATCCCCCATGTTACAGGTTGAACCAAATTGGGTTTGTCATGCCTCCCAGTAGTCCTGTTTGTGACCGCGTATAAGTTTATTATTGTATTTTTAGACTAGTTGTCATTCATGTTAAGGAGCCAATGGTTTTTACATCCTAGTTGTGATTATCCTAAGATATCATGGCTCATGGAGTGGCTTCGCACAAATTAATAATTGCATCAAAAAAATTTTATGTCTAGTAGTTGTTTGTAACTTCCTGGTGTCATGATGTCCTTCTTGATTATATATTTGTGTTTATCTTATAACTAATTGGTTGACATATCCATTATATGAGCTAGATATTTTTGGGGTTTGAGATTATTTTTTTAAGGGTTTTCTAATGGTTATTATTATACTCACCAATAGATATGAATTTCCCACACATTCCACATTTTTCACAAATGATGGCCTCTTAGAAAATGTCTTTTGGGTATGTGAAGTAGGTGGTGCATATCCTGAGGATGAAAGATATAGGGGTTTTTCAAGTCTTTTAAAATTTTTTTTGCCTTTGAATGTGGAGATGGTTGGAATCTCAATATTTTTCTGGGGCTTGTTTTTAAATTATTTTTCACATTCAGTACTTTACATCCATACTCTATTGTGGGATTTATAGATTTATTCATTCCATGGTTTTATTTAATTTACATTTTACCAATGTGTGGGATTAGTGATGTGTGTGAGTATATGTACATTATTCTAATTCACCCCATTTTTAGTTTACACCTACTTGTTGTGGGATTCTATCCCTTAACATATGCAATTTGGTCCCAGTGTTTTCCTAGGTTAGACCCTTGTGGGTCAGGTTGTCAAAAAACAGTATCATGGAAATTAGTTATAACATGAGAATAATGTTTGTTTGAATGGTTTTGGATAACAGTGTTAAGTGTTTTCAAATTGTCCTTCCTACCAGTGACTCCACTATCAATGCATCAGTCAACATATTTAAACACCATGACTCTGATTACAATAATTTTGAATTAGTACATGTGTACATTGGTTACATAGATGGAATTTTTAAATAGATCATATATGAATTGGATATATTTTCCAAGTACTTCTTATTTTGACACCAGATAACATTCTAATTGATTTTGGTATGTCTTGTTAATATTCATGATTCCTCTTGGATGAAAACATTCTATGATTATGATACAGTTTCATGATAAAGAGAAAATGAGTCATGAGGTGTCAAATATTGGGACACACTCATGATATGTTTCTTTATGGGGGGAAAAAGGTGTGCTACCCCCTTTTCACAAGAAAATGGACCCTTTTTGAATGAAGCATATTAATATCTGCATGTTGAGCAGTCGATAACACCCATAGGATAAAATGATGGTAGTATTTCTCTTGGAATGTTACACGAGTTATAATGGTAGGTATCCTTGACGTTCCATGTGTTAAGTCAATAAGGTTTTCCTTATGACTTTTCCATTCCTTCTTGTTTTGAAAATCACAAACACCTTATACTTAAGAAAATATAATTTTTACCCCCATAAGGAAAATTTACATCTTTATGGAAATTTACCGTAACCTATATTTTCTTATACATATCAATTTTTTTCTTATATTCAAAAACCGGATTCTTAACCAAATTTCTGGAGCCATATAATGAAAAGATTTGGAGCATTCTATGTTTAGGATCCGAATTCTGGATGTGATCTGTAATGTAGTTCTAATATGAATTCAAGACTCCTGACTCTGAAGAAGTTTGACTCCGAACTTTGAAGCAGTTCGACTGCGAACTCTTAAATAGTTCGACTCCGAACTCTTAAGTTGTTCGACTCCGAACTCTTTAGGAGTTCGACTCTGAACTCTTAAGCAGTTCGACTCCGAACTTTCAAGCTGTTTGACTCCAAACTCTTTAGTACTTCGACTATGAACTTTTAAACAGTTCGACTCTGAACTCTTAAGAAGTTCGACTTCGAACTTTTAAGCAGTTCTACTCCAAACTCTTAAGAAGTTCTACTCCGAACTCTATAGGTTCAGAATCAGATCTCTGGTGAATCCAGACTCTGAATTCCTATAAAACAGAATTCGAACATTTCTTAACATAGACTCTGAACTTCATTTTGTTTAGACTTAGAAATTTTGGATTCCTTACACTCCGAAATATTGATTATCTTTTACTTATATATGCTTAATTTCAAAACGATGTCGTACAATCAGTTATAAATAGTTTGTTATAAAATGATGTCATATTTTCTGTTTCTAATTAACCGTTGGTTGAGTTACACGTGTACAGGTCCCTCTGAGTTTCATGGAAAATATGAATGTTGGAGGAGGGAGTAGACCATTGGAAATTTTCCTATAAATAGGAGCTCATTTGAAAGAGCTCTATACACAATTATGGTGATCAATCTAGAGACCACACACTACTAAAGTGATTTCTAGAGAGATAAAGCTTTCCATGCTTTGTGCGTATTGAAGTTCTCGTTCAGTTTTTGTTTCGTGTGACTTCGAATGTTGGTGATTACATTTGAGGACTTCCGGGGATAGGAAGATAGAGGTTCCGACTACCTTGAAGTTCGAGGGCTTCCTTGCTGAGGAAGACATAGGTTGCCAACTACCTTGAAGTTGAGGGCTTGCGGGGATAGCAAGACAGAGATTCCGATATTCGTATCGAGGGCTTACCCTGGTGTGGGTAAGATAGAATTTCTTGAAAGTATAAATCAAGGGACCTTTATCCAAGGTTGTTGGATACCCATCTCTTTGGTTAAAAGACTTATATCTTGTTACTTGTAGTTTTACTACATGTTTATTTCTGCTGCATTTTGTATTATAAGAAAAGTATTACTTTCTTATAATTCCTTACTTGTACTCTGTTTCATTTAGATTCTATATGCTTTAAGGTAGAATCTCATATTGCAATCTTTTGTTCAGTTTCAATTTCCAGAACCATATTTCCGGAACCTATTTTCGGAATCTCTTTCCATGTTTTCATTTGGTGTTAGAGATGTTGTGAATTTGCTTAGTTTAACTTTGTTAAAATTAACCCTTTCCTTTGCTTAAGGAAAACACAGTTATTCATAACTAACATTAAAGGTTCCAGTGGAATTTTTAAAGTATTCAATTCAACCCCCCTCTTGTATATTGAGCATCTACATCATTATTTCGATCCTACAATTGGTATCAGAGAAGGTTTCTAAAATACTTATTCTCACGAATAAGTTTTTCTTCCTCATTTTTCTTTTTCTTTCCGAACTTTGTCATTCCGAACATTGTCATTCCAAACATTGTCATTCCGAACTTTGTCATTCTGAACTTCGTCATTCCAAACATTGTCATTCCAAACATTGTGATTACGAACTTCTGCTACTAACAAGTTTGTGTGCCGAATGTTATTTTAAGTATGATAGGAATTAATGATGGTTCCATTGATAATCTAAATCCTACAAGACCAACAATTTTTGATGGTAATGACTATGAGTACTGGAGAGATCGAATGAAGACTTTTTTTATTAATACTGGAGTGGAAAACATTGTTTTGCTTACTGGTGATTAAAAAATTCATGATAAGGAATTTAGAACTTTCACTAACCAAGAAAAGAAAGAACATCAACTCAATTATAAGGTACGCAATACTTTACTTTGTTCAATGACTAGAAATATATATAGCCAAATTTCTTCTTGTGAAGAAGCTAATTGTATCTGGAAGAAGTTAGAGGTTACACAATTTGGAACTTCTAAAGTGATTGAGACTAGGAGATCAATGCTTAGAGCTGAATATCATGGCATCAACATTCCTTATGGTGAACCAATATGTAAAGTTAAAGAGATATTTATGACTATCGTCAATAATTTACAGTCTATAGGAGAGAAAGGTTTAGATGATGAAGCACTTGTGGATTAGATAATTGATATTATGCCCAATGAGTGGGAATCCAAAAGAACAGCTACAAATGAGAACAAGAAGGTCACTCAAATTTCTCTTGATGAGCTATTTGGAACTCTTCTCCAACATGAAACCAGAATGAAGAGAGATGCTGACAACATAAAAAAGAAAATTGGGAATGGTAATATTGCTTTTACAACAACATCAAATCAGATGAAAGCTAAGACTCCTGAGAAAGTAACCAGATCCAAGTATAAGAAAGTTAGTTTCCAATCCGAATCTTGTGAGAGTGAAATCTCTGAAAATGAGTTAGAAAATCTTGCTCGAAGGATGATCAAGATAGCTGGGCAAAGCTGTTTCCAATCCATGTATAAGAAAAAGGAAAGGAAAGATAGAAAATATGGAGAAGTCCCTTGTTATGAATGAAAGGGATCTAGACATATAAGACCAGAATGCCCTTTTCTCAAAAAGAAAGAAATGAAAGAAAGGCATTCAGATAGGAACAAAAAGAAGTATTATAAAGCCAAAGCTAAGAAAGTTTTGAAAGATAATGACACCTGGAGTGCTAGTGGTGGTGACTCTTCAGATGAATCTTCTGATTATGGATCTTTAGGATAGAAGAATCTTGGTTTTATAGCCACATTACCTATTGACAATCATTGTTTTATGGCTATGGGACGAAATGTTGAATCATTGACCAATGTATCCCTGAATTGTAATGATAGTATATATTATAAATCTTATGATGAAGAATCCTCTTCTGATGATGAAAATAATTTACCTACTTATGAAGAAGTTTCTAGGTTTGCTGATCTTCATGGAATTGAGAATTCAAAACTCAATAAGAAACTTGATAAAGAAAAACTCTAAAAATTCTATTCTTACGAAAGAAATATCAGATCATTCTAAAGATCTTGTTAGGAAAAATAATTATTTTGAAAGTATTTCAAAAAATCTTGAGGAAGTATGTTCTAAGAAGAACAAACTTGCTAAAGAGTTAGAAAAAGTAATTTCTAAGAAAAATGTTTTTGAGCGTAGTTCTAGTTCAAAATCTAATGATTTTGAGGATAAAAACATGGTTATAAAGATTCATAAATCATTATTATATTATTTCACTATAATCATAGAGTAGGTTGTGAATTATAAAAACAAATGTATACCATTAATGAATTTTTGAATCTCTCTTAATTTATAAACTCACCCATGATTGTTTATCTTAGTGAATATATAGATATATTTCAATTTGATATAGGTAAATGGAGGACCAATTATTTTACTAGAGATCACCTGGATGTTATTATTATTTGATGGTGCATAAATCATTGAGTTATCTTTCCTTGGGACCATCACAGAGTGCCATATTTTCACATTGAATTTTTATATTTTAGAACATCGGTTATAGTAGAGTATATGATATATTGATGGATTCGATGAATCGTATTATAAAAATTATATTTTATTATATATTATCCTATTTGTTTTCAGTAATCATACTTATATAATTCCAATGTAGTTATTGGGTAGGTTGTGGCGTATGAAAATAAAAAACAACCAATAATTATTCTTTGAATCTCCAAGAATTGTTTACCATACATTGTTGTCCAATGGATTATCATAAGGTTGATAGAATTCAGATAAAAACATTTCAAATTGGGTGATTTTGGGATGATATAAAATTATATCAATTAATATCATTCATCTTGATCTACGTAAAATTGATTTTATCAATGTTTGATGTATCTTATGAACTAAATCTAGATATTGGAGTAGATAATCTTATAGGATAATAAAATTATAATTTTGGGATAGAGACATGGTGATAAATATATCTCTATGATCCACTACTATATACATTGGTAGATGAATGTTCAATAAATCATGGAATTTAATTGATGTTATCCGTAGAGAAAATTTCGAAAAGAATGAATATTCTCATAGGCTATTGGATTCCTTCCATTAAGAGGGTATGTCAATAAAACATCATCCTTAATTTAATAATATGATATTTTTTACATATCTTTTGTATTTTATATAAAACACCCAGGATTTCATAACACGTTATCTCATTAATGTATTTCAATAGCATATGCTACATGCAACACCAAGTTCGAGCGCACCATAACATACTAAAATTTCCATTCAAAAAGCGAGTATGAATAGAATTGACTAAATTTTTAATCTTATATACTCTATATAATTTTAAAATTAATATTATGTGTTTCATAGACATAATATAAAAACAAATTAAAATTTTTCTAATAAAATAAGTATTTATCAAAAAAAAAATTGCCGCTTTTAAATGGAAAACCTTTTTAGAACCAATATTTAACACTTTTATATAATCAATTTAATGAAATTAAATTATTCTTTATAAGAGACACATAAAAGTTTAATTTAGATAAATTTTTGGTACTATTCGGATAACTTTCATATTTTGATGAATAGTCGAAAATACTATGTTTTAATTGAAAAGAACTTTTTTAATTGAAATAATTTATCATGATAAATTCTAAATTTGAATGATTTTGAAGTATAATTATATCATATTGTAATTATTTAATAAAATTAAGGTCATATAATCAATTTCACATTTAAATTTTACATAAAGATGTGCCAATCTTTTAATAGTTTTTACTTTTTAAAACCTCGCTTTTTGGTTCTGACAACGGGAATTAATTATAAATTAATAATTGAAACGTGTATGTTTTTATATGGTGAAATAGGATTCATTTTTTAATTCTGAATATCAAAATTATAGTAGGGTGAAGTTTTTTTATTTTTTTGAAAACTTTCAATTTTTTATGAATATTGAAAGCCATTGAGTTATTATTTAAAACTGAGTTTTTATTTAAATAATTATTTATTTTATTTAAATTAATTTTAAGTCAAAAAATATATATATTAACTATATATGTTCATTTTAATTCATTGGAATCATTTTATAATAAAATTAGATGTATTAAATACTATTGGACTGTTTTACCTCTTTTACCCACATTCTAGGCATGTTAGCAAATATGCATAAAACATAATTTTACCTCTTCGGTGAGTGAAATTTTAAAAATATGAGATACATGTTTGACATCAGAAAAAAAAATTGATCAATAAAATGAAAATAATTTTTGGTGAATAGTAGCTTCTGACTTTTATTTACCATGATTAATAGTAAATAGGATAATTAAGGGTAAAAGTGACATTATAATTACTATACAACATGTTCTAGTTCTGTTAAATAAGTATAATTCGACCAAAAACAACCATAGAAATAAATTATGACAACATTTGATCCACTTAGATAAAATTAGGGCATTTATTATTATTTTATTTAAATAATAGATAAAATGGTTAAATTCAATGATTATTAAATAAACCATTTTAAATATAAGGTTATACATAAGATAAATTCTACAATAAATATTCATTATAAATTTAACAAAATTTAATACATAATTGTATTTTATTTATAATTTTTAGACATTTGATAATTTAATTTAATATTTAAACAACGATGATGCAGTAATTATCTTATTAATGAATGATTAATGTAATTGATAATATATATAAACAAAAAATTTAGTTTCAGACTTTTGATGAATTAACATAATTTTCTAGATCAATAAGTCATGATAAGGTTGAATAAAATATTTTTGTTTGATGTAATCATTCTTTTAAAATTTTCATAAAAATCAAATACTAAATAGTGTCAAAATTGACATAATAGAGTTTTTAAAAAAAATATTATATTATTAATTGACATATTATTTCTACAAAGATGAGGATTAGACAAAGAAATATATAATATTATATATATTAATAATTAACATCATGGGGTTCTCTTGGATTGTAGTAGTTTGATTATTAACAATATAATATAAAAAATAGAAACATGTTAAATGTCAAACAATTTATCTAATAGTTAAGTCTAAAAGATAAGATTAATATGATGACCTAAACCAATCAAAAACATATTTGTTGAGAGTTTTTCGATCCATCACCACATTAGCCACTAAATTATTTATTTTTGAGACATTATAAACTGACAATGAATTTATTATTGAATAATATTTCTTGTTTTTTCTAAAGTCACCCTCGACTCTCTTACAAAAGGGAACTTCCCCATCTCTTAATTTAACACCTCCAATTCCTTTTGGATCAGCCCAAACCTAACCAAATATCCATCCAACATTACTCCCATAATTCTAGAGTCCATCCATTTGTCATAAAATAATCTTATAGATCCATTTTGATCTAATCAAAAGGAAGAACCAGAAGAAGAGGAAAATATTTCATCACATCTTTCGAGTTCATTTCTTCTTCCACTTACACATTCTTTTTTGATTCCATTCTGAGATAATAACTCTATAAAATTCTATATATTATGATTTTTTTATAAAAATGGTACAACCATTTTCATTATTCAATCCATCCTATAAATTACAATGTCTCCATACGTGCGTACGTACGGATTACCATCTCCACGTCATGGTGTAGTTTGTTATTTAAACCCTTAATTATTTGGATGTGTATAATGTTGAGTGTAACCGATGTAAAAAAATAAATATAACATGTTACAGATTCTTTTTATTTGATTTACCATTCAATTACATACGAATTACCCATTAATATAATGATATTGTCACTCGTGCATACGTACGAATTACCGTTTCCACGACACGATGATATTCATTTCCACGTTCACCATTCAAAGATGATTATAAATATATATATTATTAATATATATGTAATATATGAAATAATAATTCTTCCGGATATATATATATATATATATATATGTATTTATATTTTTACATATATCTTATTCACTTACTTACATTCAATAATATATGAAAACAGAAACAGTATTTATGCGTACGTACGACCTACCGTCTCCAAAAACAATGCCTTCCATATCATATAAACATCTATTATAAATATTTATATTATAAATATATATGATATATAATTCAAGGTTGATATTATTGATTTATTTATCATTATCTAAATGATATGATCAAGAATAAAATTCTAAAACACGCATGATAACGAAATTAATTTAACAAAATGTGAATTTAACATGGAAATTATTATTAAATCAGTATTATAAAGTCATAAATGAATCATGTATGATATAATATATATGAATCTAGTTCCGGTATAATTTAATAACATACTATGGTCATCATACATGAGGTTAAACATACCCTCTACCAAAGGAAAGTTCAAGGTAAGGGTTAATTTCTCAATCTCATTATTATTCAAGATTCATTATGTGTTTGTTTTTACTGAGACATATTTATTATCCATGTCCATGTTTCATAAATGTTTTTAATTGGTATTATTTTAAAGGACTCTTTTACTAATACATTATTTTAAATGTTTTAATGATTTATTGTTCTAAACCATTCTCATTAATATCCATATTTTCGAAATGATTTTCTTGATTTATTTATATGGACATCAATGTTTCAAAATGATAATTACATTCAAAATTTTCAATGTAGTATGGGACACATTGATTCAAATATATCTTTTAAATGACTTCCTTTATAAATTATGTGACTTATAGATGATTTTATGAAAAATGGAAATTTCTCTAAAAGATTTTTTTACTGATCATTTTCAACAACATCAACATCCTTTACGAGATATTATTCTTGATTGGATATGATTTATTATGATACAAATATTCCATATATTATTGAATATATTTTAAAGTGTTTGAAAATGGATGTGTAATTTTAATACCATTTATTGTTTATGGTTAAGGTATTGAGATTTTTTATGCTAGTTTTAATACGAATGTTTATGTAATGTTTCAACCTTTTCATATGATGAATGTATTGGACTTAGTATGTAATGTGTGGAGCCCACTATAGCTCCTCAATGCATCGATATGTCTCATGAGAAAATTATACATTGAATTGGTTTAGGCCATTCCCAATTTGATATATGGTTTTGGCTTAGGGATAAATCATTTTTAGACGTCTGGGCCGAGGCCTTGACAATATGTTTCAGAATGTATAACATTATACATTACCTCATTATTAAAATATTATCGATAGTTCATGTGGTTATAGGACTAGAAGAATACCCCTGACTATGTTTTATTATGGAATTACTTTTTCATCTAATTTTCCTTCCATAATGTGTTCATGTTTGATATTTGTAAACGAATGTGTTTTCAATTATTCATCGTGCATATTGATTATGTATTCTTCTGATAAATTGTTTACCCTTACTGAGCATATGAGTTCACCCCTTTCTTATTTTTTATTTTCCCCTAATTTCATAGAATGGTATTGGGATTGATATGTAGAGTTAACCTAAAAGGAAATAATGGAATTCTTAGAGAACTATATATGTTGTATTTTATTTCTAAAATTGTAATTTGAAGTTGATGAAGTAATATATTTCCAAGAGTGCTTAACTGATCAGTCTTTCGGGACATGATATCCCTGTATCATGCCAATGTAATATAATAAGTCACCGACACTGGGTAACCAGTGTCGGGGCATTACATTTGGTATCCAAGGATTTTTAACAATAAACATGGAAACTAGATTTAGAAAAACTCTGATTAGATTATAATACCCTAAGATAGACTTTGACCATAAGTATATAAGACCTTCAAGAATTTTGGTAACGTAGATATTTATTGAATTTTCCATGCTCTACATCCCTGTATGGATACGACTAGGTATAGGTGGCTCTGGCACAGATGTACCTTAGGGTAAAACCTGAAAACACTACATTGAGCTCGAATCGAATGGGAACTGCTGCATGACAAATGGGCATTGCTGCACTCCTCATTACGACACTCTCAGAATATATATTTAGGATAATTCAAATTTTTATTATAAGACATTATAAAGTATTTAAGAGAAAATACTTCCTCAAAGAAAACATTTTATGATTATAGATTATATAAATAATCATTTCAATTTATGTTATGTATTTTAAATGTTTGGAGTTCTGAATTACGATTAATAAACTAACCTAGTGTCTTCCATTTTTTAAAAATGGAACCTAGTAGAATGAATGAGAATTCCTCCAATACACTTGATCAAATGTTTATGAAGGATCACATATTTCATCGTATTAAGACCACATTTAAAATTTAAATATTCTCCCACGTATTCTCATTATATAAGGGAATCATATCATGTGTTGAAAAGATAATTAATGAATTTTTTGAGTCATATGGATTTGAAGGGATGTAAGAGAAGAAAAGAATGGATGAGAGAAAGGTGGATAAAGGGAAAAGGTGAAAGGAGGATTTTACCATATGTGATAACTATTGAAATAATCACCATGGTAAATAAATGAAGAGAATGGGAGGTT
The DNA here is from genome assembly GCA_963277665.1 of Viscum album. NCBI lineage: Eukaryota > Viridiplantae > Streptophyta > Magnoliopsida > Santalales > Viscaceae > Viscum > Viscum album. Next base: position 1,843,173,110 of record OY728156.1, read on the forward strand.
GTTAAATTTGTGGAGAAAAATGACACAATGTAGGTGATTGAAAGGGTAAGAACAATGAATCAAATGTACGATGCTTCATCTTCAAGGAGTTGGGACACTACATAAATTAATGACCAAATCACCAGAGTATACTCTAAATGCTACTTTGGGATAATAATAAAGTTATGATACTTCTGAAGATGAATAATATTGATTAGAGTTATTATCTTTTTATTAAATTATTGATTCATTTAATATAGTATTAATGATGTACATGTTATAATAATTATAGAGTATATAAGGATTGTACTGCCATACTATTTCATTAAGGACTTGAGAATGTGTGGAACCACGAAAAGTGAATCAAAAGAAGTATATCATTTTTGCAAAATATATGGTTGAGAGAATGAAAAACCATAATATGGTTTAGGTATTGAGGTAGTGATTTTGGAATAATATATGATTAATTTGGATAAATTATATTGCATATTCTTGACTACCTTAAAACTGATTAATGGTTTTTATATTCCATTATTATTGGGGTTTACATCATTTTTGGATATAAAGAGTATATCCCGTTTTCAACAAAGAATAAGGAAGTATGGATGTAATAAATATGGTTTTATGGTAAGTAATGGTGTTACCATTTTTTAAAATAATACATGATGAATGTATTTAGATGTTATTATGTGGGAAAAAGAATCAATATTGTGTTTTCCTTCCATATAAATTATGTACTATGAATTTGGACAAGAGTATTTTGTGTAAGTCTAATGGTTGGAATGGATAATGTTTGACATTGGATACTATTATTATGGATAAATCATTTTTTATGATTATTATTGAATTATTATAAAAAGGACAACCCAGAGGTCGGGTGACAACCCACCGCGTCTGGAAAGGCCATGTGACTTGAACCCGCAATCAAAGTGCAACAATGGTGTATCACCTACCACTTGCCTAAGTGATGTACTTTCTTTTATAATGTACATTTTTTAAATACTCTGACTAATGAATTATAAACTCATTATTTTTGGAACCCTATACTATTAATATAAATAGAATACTTTTGAATTATATTTACTAATTGAGTGAAAGAGGAGTTTTTGGTAGGAATTAGTTGAAGGATGAAACTAGACTTGTCAAGTATATCTATTTTCCATTTATTCTATAAATAAATTAATTCATAAACATTAGGTAATGGATCTTTCAAAAAAATGTGTTATCATAACAACTTATGTTATTTTGAACTGATGGTATTTTACATCTTCTTAGAATGATGGATTCGAGGCCCTTAATTTTACACATGTTTGTGATTGATAACCTCAATCAATCCATATAAATATTTACTTTTTTCCTCTAAAGATGTGTCTCTAATTTCCACCAATGTTATTTTAATAGATATCATAATGTGGTGGTTGATTTTTAATTTCCCTTTCCATCTTATTAAGTGTAAATTTATTAAAACCCATTTCCAATGTGGGTTTTCCAAAAAGGTATTTTTCTAGTTTTAACGATTTATTTTTTAAGAAAAATTTCAAATTTCTAGGAGGCAATTGATTGATGGATGGTATAATTTGACACCCCAAGATTTCATAGTATGTTATCTCATTAAAGTAATTCAATAGCTTGCGCTACACGCAACACTAACTTGGCGCACATCACAAGTTACTAATATGTGTTTCTTATACCTAATATAAAAACAAATTCATTTTTTTTGCATAAAATAAATATATTTAATAAATTTCAATTTTAACACTTTTTAATAGAGATCCCTTTTTAAAAACAATATTTCACACTTTTATATATTAAATTTAATGAAATTAAATTCATCTATAGAAGCAAGACATAAATAATTATTTTAGATAAATTTTGTGTATTTTTCTAATAACTTTCATATTTTGATGAATACTGAAAAATAATATGTATTAACTGAAAATAACTTATTTAATTGTTATAATTTATAGTGATAAATTATGAATTTGAATGGTTTAGAAGTTTAATTAGATTAAATTTTTATTATTTAATACAATTTAGGTCATTACAAGTAATTTCACATTTAAATTGTTCATAAACACATGTGAATACATTAATAGATTTTGCTTTTTAGTATCCCACTTTTTGGTTTTGACAAAGGAAGTTAATTTTATATTTATAAATACGACTTCTATTTTTTGAATTTTGTAAAATATACTTTTTTATGAATTTTTAATATCAATATTACCTTAGGGTGAATTTTTTGTATTTTTTGGAAAACATTAAATTTTTGATGAATAGTGAAAAATATTGCATTTTTAAAAAATGAACTTTTATTTAAATAATAATTTGTTTTCTTTAAATTTATATTAAGTTAAAATAGATATATAAAACCTAAATAAGTTCAATTTAATTAATTGGAGTCATTTTATAATAAAATTAGATGTATAAATTTATATTGATCTTTTTAACATCTTTTACCCACCTTCTCCGCACGTTATCAAATTTGTTTAAAACATAATTTTACTGCTTCTGTGAGTTGAATTTAAAAATTTGAAGACTCATGATTCACATAATTATGTAATATGTGGTTCAATAAGATGAAAATAATTATTGGTGAATAGTAACATTTGTCTTTTATTTACCAAGGTTAAAAGTAAATAGGATAATTAAGGGTGAAAATGTTATTATATTACCCTAACACATGCACTAATCTATTAGATATGTATAATTCTTCCCAAAACAAACATAGGAATAAAATTTGACCCATTTGAACCATTTGGATAAGAATAAGACATTTATTATTATTTTATTTATATAAAAGTTGAAAGATTTAAATTCAATGTTTAATAACTAAACCATTTATAATATAGGTTTATACATATTACAAATTCGACTCTAAATATTCATTATAAATCTATCAAAAATTCCTACATAATTGTATATTATTTATAAATTTTAGTCATAAAATAATTTAATTTATTATTGACACAATGATGATTCAATAATAACTATATTCATGAAAAACTAAAATAATTGATATTATAAATACCCAAATAAATGTAATTTGAGACATTTGATAAATTACACTAATTGTATAGGTTAATTTGACATGTTAGGGTTGATTAAATAATTTTTTTTTCAATTTAATAATTCTGTTATGATTTTCACAAAAACCAAAAACCAAATAGTGTGGAAATTTACATAATTGTGTTTTTAAAACAAATATTATATTATTATTTAATATAATATTGATTAAAATTTGTGTTTCGGCCAAATTACATAGATAAGGTTATTTATATTAACAATTAATAACATGGGGTTTTCCTGGCTTGTTATTGTATTATTATTAACCATTTATTATAAAAATACAAAGAGACATGGTAAATGTCAAACTATTTATCAATGAGTTAAATCTAAAATATAAGGTTAATATGATTAATAAACCTTTTTAATACCTATTGGATGAGATTTTTTCTACCAATACCCACCTAAGACTATAAATTATTCATTTTTGATCCATTAGAAAAAGAAAATGATTTTATTATAAAATAATATTTCATGCTTTTCCTAAAGTGACCCTCACATCTCTTATAAATGGGAACATCCTCTTATCTTAATTTCACACTTCTAAATCCATTTGGCTTATCCAAAAATGACCTAAATATCGTCCCAACATTCCTACCTTCATCCTAGAGGTCTTCCTTTCTCCATAAATTCATCTTAAATACCCCTTTTGATCAAATCAAAAGGGTGAACCCAAAGAAAATGTAAATATTGCATCACCTCTTTCAAGTTTATTTCATCATCCACTTCCACTTTCTTTGTTCTTTACATTCTATGATACTAAATCCAGGGTCGTCTATATTTTTTGATTTTATTATAAAAATTTTACAACCATTTTCTTTACTCTACACGTCTTTAAATGACAATGTCCCCATGTGTGCATACATACGGATTACCGTCTCCACATCGTGGTGTATTTAGTTTTTCAAACTCATCATTATTTGGATGGGTATAATAATGAGTATAACTGATGTAAATAAAAAATATAACATGTTAATGATGATGTATATATTATATACCATCCAATTACATACTATTTCACCATCTATATAATGATATTGTTGCTCATGCGTACATATGGATTACCGTCTCCAAATGCGATGGGATTAATTTCCATGTTCACTATTCAACGATTTGTAAACAAATATATAATTTATAAGTATTTAATATATTACATAATAATTCTACTGGGGATATATATATTTGTATATGTATGTAATTACACATATATCGTATTCACTTATTTCTATTCAATACAATATGAAAATTAGAAACAACGTTTATGCATACATACAGCCTACCATCTCCATAAACGTTGCCTTCCATTTCGTATATAAATCTATTATAAATATTTATATTTAAAATATATATGATGTATAAATCAAGTATTATTTTCTGGAAGTATTAGCATCATTATCTAATTGATATTATCAAGAATAAAATGTTAAAACACGTACGATAATGATATCAATTATTACCAAAAAATACAATTTAACAATGAAATAATTATTAAATTGTTTTCATAAGGTAATAAATGAATCATGTATGATATAATAAATATAAATATGGTTCTAATATAATTTAATAACATACTATGGTGATTATATAGAAGGTTAAACGTATCCTCGACAATAGGAAAGTGAAAGGTAAGGGTTAATTCCTCAATCTCATTATTATTCAATATTCTTTATGTGTATGTTTTTACTGAGACATATTTATTATCCATGTCTATGTTTCCTAAAATAATTCCCAAAGGGATTATTTAAGGGGAATATTTTAATAAAATATCATTTTAATTGTTTTAATGACTAATATTTCTAAAACTTTCTCATTAATGTACATGTTTTCAAAATGGTTTTATGGATTTATTTATATAGACAAAAATGATTTAAAATGTTAATTTCATTCAAGAGATTCAAATTGGTATGGGACACTATGATTCAGAACTATATTTGGTGCGACTTATTTTATAAATTATGGATCTTTTAAATGATTTTATAAAAAAGGGATATTTCACTCAATGTTATTTTATTGATCATTTTCAACTATGTCTACATCATTTATGGGATATTATTTTTTATCAAGGATGATTTATTATGATAGAAACCTTCAATATTGTGTTGATGGATATGTGATATGATTGAATTTGGATGTTTTATTTTTATACCATTCATGGTTTATGGTTATTATATTTATATTTCATATACTAATTTTAATAAAAATGTTTATGTTATGTTTCATCCTTTTCATATGGGGAATTTATTTGACTTAGTTAATGACTGGTGGGGCCTGCTACATCTCCTTGATGCATCAGTAGGTCTCATGAGACAATTAGACATGGAATTGGCCCAGGACTTTACCATTTTGAAATCTGGTTTTGGCTGAGGATAAAATAATTTTTAGACGTCTTAGCTGAGGCCTTGACAAGGTGTTTCATAATGTCCAACATTATATATTCCCTCATTATGAAAATATTATTTATGGATCAAAGGGTAATTTGACTAGTAGAATACCCATGACTATGTTTTATTATGGAATTATTTACTCATCTCATATTCAATCCATAAAGTGTTCATGTATATTATTTTAAAAGTCATGTGTTTTAAATTATTCACTAGGCCTATTGATTATGTTAACTTCCACAAAATTGTTTACCCTTACTGAGCAGTTGAGCTCACCCCTTTATTGTGTTTTATTTTCCCAGGATTTCCATGATGTTTATTATGATTGAGATGGAGGGTTGTGCTATATTGAAAATAATGGCATTCTAATTGAACTATCTATGATGTATTTTATGTCTGAAATTGTAATGTGAAGCTGATGTATACAATATATTTCCTATACTACTAAACTAATATGTCTTTTAAGACATTATTTCTTGTATCATTCCAATGTTATGTAATATTTCACTCACTCTAGGTAACTAGCGTCAGGGCATTACATTTTATACATGAATCACTAAAACTATTGAGATACAACCATATTATGTGGAAATAGTATGGAGTGTATTACATATACCATAGTTCAGTAAAAGAATACTGTTATATGACTATATTATAGTCCATAAATAATATTTTCACATTATTATATTATATTATACATTTCATAAATTGGAATTTAATTTTTTTAAATTGGTTTATATATTTATTTCACCCAGAAAGAATATTTCATTATAAAATTATCAGTAAGGGTATTGATTCTATAAGAATATGTTTCATCAGCCCTGTTAAATAATTTTAATATTGAAAATGAAGATAGTTGTTTTATGGTAAATTATAAAAATTTATCAACTCAAAGATAATTGATTGTGGGATACAAAAAAATGGTTAAAATATTTTATAGAGGATCACATCGTATAATAGTTATTTATAAAAACTTTAATATCCTTCAACTAATTAGTAGTATATAAAACCAGTTCAAATTTTGATTCCACTAGTCAATATGATATTTTTATTGAATTTATAACTCCAAAAGTGGTGGAAATACATATTTATATAGATTATCAGATTTTGTGTACCATCACAATTATTTTTAGAAATCACATGAAATGTGAGATCAACTACAAAATTGTTCTCTCTACCTCATATGGGCCTTCCTATGAGGAATATATTATTGGAGAGCTATGTTGTTTTGTTTCATAAATGTATGATATCCATGGGGGGTTCATTTTTATAAGTAGAAATCCCTATAAAATTTTTAATTGTTCAATGGGGTGGACATTTATACAAATGATTTCCACCCATGTTGGTAAATAATAAATATTTGGTACCTCTGTGTACCCCTTTAATGTATTTTAGGGCCTCATAAAGAACAATATGGTAAATAATATGTATGTTGTCTGATAAATGGGAAGGTAGGTCTCATGGAATTGGATTTTGACAATAATGTAATTAATCTCCCTTTAAGGTGTAGTTTTAATGTTCCCCCAATGGAAATCATTCATGGTTATAATATATTGATGACCATGTCCAATGTTATATGATTAAAATATAAAAAACATGCATATTATGTAATTATACAAGAATATTAATTTAATATGACAATAAATTACTCTCCAGAGCCAATTGGTTTGGTGTATACGATGATTTTATGTATAACTATATTATTTAAAACAAATATTCAAAATCTAAAAAAAATAAACATTATATATAATACCCTTATAGATATATTATACATAATATACTTCTTTATATCCTTATTAATGGAAAAATAATAAATGGTGAGCTATGATACTCAAAAAATTATGAAAAAAGAGATATAAAATAATGACCAGAAGTGGTCACAATATATAATTTTTTGTATGATAACATTATCATGGTACATAAATAAAACCTAAAAAATTACATGAATAATTTTTTTAGCAAATAATGATTCATAGTGAAATTAATTTGAACAATCATGTTTAATTATGCCAATGGATTTTAAAATAGGAGACAATAATCATAATACATGAAAATATAACATAAAAACGTGAAAAATATAGAAAAATAGAATATTAATGTGGAACATTGATATGAATAGAATGTTATATATTCGTCGATGGTTAACTACTAAAACCAACATTACATAGTGTATATACATGTGCCTTCCATAAGAATGTGTTGACATCAATTAAAAAATCATAGAAAAATAACCCATCAAAAAACTAAAATGACTTTCAATCGTCCCCAAAAGGCATAAATAATTCTATTAAAACAATAATGTTGATAATTTCATTAAAACAGATCCTTAGGAAACAAAAATGAACATTATAGAATATGGATATAGATTAAAAACACATAGAAAGATTCTTATAATATAATATAGTTAATAATTATGAATACCATTTTTATTTTTATTGGTATACAAATATAAAAAATTTCAAATCAATGGTTTAATAATAAATAAAATGTATATTAATATGACATTGAATAATAATTATATCATTTAATGACATATTCTTGATGGTGAACGAGTAAAAATTATGGAAAATATGATATTATTATAAATTATCTAAATGATTCATTTCAAACATTTGTAAATGATAATAATTTTTTTAAATAACAATAATTAGTCATGAAATTAAGTATTATGACATCTATAAATTTATTAGAAACAAAACATGGAAATATAGGTGAATGATTATTGGTCAAAAAGAAAATATAAGCTCAGTCCAAAATATTTGGTTTAATTGTTAATCAAATATATGTTTAATTGAATAAAAAAATTTAAACACCAAAAATTACATGATTATAACAAATTTGAATATAATTTAGAGAAAAATTAAAAATAATTCCACTAAATATTAATTAAACACTCTAAATTTCATTTTGATATTGGAAATGAAATACATTCCATTACTCCCAATATCCTTAATGGATATCTAACCAAAAATACATTACATATAAGAATGTTAGTAACTTTTTTAATAAACTTGATCTAATATATTAACTTTTATTCTCTCCAACTTAAAATGTTCACTACAACATAATACTTTTTTATTATTTATTTTATTCATTTAATGTATATATTACTGATTATTTTTATAATGTTTTATAATGGAAATGATCACCCTACTTCCTGATAAGAAGTTTATAAATCACATATTATTCAATTTAGTAGAATAATAGTTTATCAATTATTTATGTATACACATTTTCATTTAATAGAATGTATTTGTATGGTTTTTTGATTGAAATACTCAATGAGCACGTTACATGTTCTTTACCAATATCTAAACATTTAAATTATATTGATCATTCCATTTTTATCACTCTTTATAAAAAATATTCATAACATATAATATTATTCAATATCATATATTTCTTAAATTAATGTTCTCCTAATCCATCACGTTGGAAAAAATGAAGATAATTTATCATTTTTTATGAATCAAGTTGAACTGACTAAATCAATAATATGTAAAAGTTATGAGTGATTAATATTAAATAGTTATATTATTTTTATATAATTCTAAAATAACAATTATTATGTTGAAATAATATAATCAAGGTTGATAATTATATTTATGAACAGTTTGTATGATAATAAAATTAATAATTTTGGTGAATAACAAGACACTTACATTGATGATATTGTCCCATACATTTATTTTTTTCTTTTATAATGATATATTTATACCTATTTATTATAATGAGAGTAGAATATTCCAAATTATTAATTCTTAAAACATTTATTAAGTCATATAATTTTTAATAATACACAATTTATTTTTTTATTAGTTTCTTAGAAATTATGAATTTAACACATAAAAAATAATTTTTTTAATCCACATGAATATATTTTTCATTGATTATTAAAAGGTTTATTTAACTGCAGCTCAATTCATTCATAAAAGGATTAAAATAAATAGGTGAAAATAAAGCACTGAAATAGAATAAAATTGGAAATATATAGCAACTAAAGATAAGGAATTATATTAGGGAATTTTCAAAATATCATGAGTCATATTATAGTGTAATAATAATAAAACAAGACATTTAAATCAATATATAAATAATTATAAGTCGTTCATAATAATATCACCAATATTTATAACGAAGGTTTCAAAAATCATTATTACATTGGTTATTTAAGAAATTATCTTAAAATATACTATAATAGATACTAATTTATTAACTAAATCATTATATAACTATCAAGGGGAGCCTTTTATATTTCTAAATTCAAAATAGCTACATTAATCAAAATAAATAATTCCTTTAATAATTATAGGAGAATAATTAATGGGTTTCATATAAAATCAATGAGTACATAAGTGCTTATGTACTTGAACATTACATAATGTTTACCCATAAAAAGGGAATGTGAATTTCAGACATATAAATATATGAATACATAAATTATATTAACAACATTCTAAATTACCATGGATTTAAAAGGGTTTTTGGTATTCAAAATATATGAATATTTTATGTATAAAAGAAAATTAAAGAAAATAATTTGACATTATGGAAGTATAAAACATGGATTAAAGACTTATTATAATGGGAGGTAATAGAAGCATTATATTAATATTATAATATTTAGGATGTAACCAGATAATAAAAAAGTGGTATTAAAATAATGCAACTCAACACAAAGAAAACAAACCACAAAATAGTTACCTGATTTGTAAGAAGAACTATATAATTAATTTCCCTTGATGATTTGATTCTATGAACATCATGATGGATCCTTAAGGTCTTATGTAATCCTTGGAGGGAGCCATTGGAAAGAGAATTTTTGAGGAAATCATGGTAAATTTTTTATATCATGAGATTTAAAAATAAAACTATCTTTAATAGTGTAAAGACACACAATACTGAACCTAATTGAGCCATAAAATATTATTATAAAGAAATGATCATTATAACCAATCCATTAAATTTGATCATATTAATAGGAATGAAAAATTTATGATATATATATGATGGTTTTAAAATATATAAATTATTGATAAATTATTTGGAAATATTTGCTCAAATATTAGAAAATTTAATTTATTCTTAAAAAATTATTCCTTCCAAAATTATTTTTATTGATGTTTCTGAGAGGATAATAAAAAAATATGCAGATTTTTTAAATCAGAATCAATTTTTATTTAAAATTATCACGTCAAAATTAACTTAAGGTTAAATTTTATTATTTTTTTAAAAAATATCAATTTATCAATAAACTATGAAATATAATGATTTTTATCAAAAAAAAGTTTCTATAACGATATTTATTATATAAAATAATATATTGGGATATATTTAAAAATTAATAACATACTGAAATTATGGACAGTCCAATTATGGTCTTATAAATGAATTTTAGACTAGAAATCTGTAAATACGTTTTTATATTTGAAAAGTAGTTTTTATGAAAAATATTTTTAATTTATTCGAGTATAATTTTAAATTAAACTATTCTATTCATGTTTTATCTATAATGAAAAATAAATTACATGTTATAAATCATTGGATAAAAAATTTATAAAAATTAACCTTTTTGATATTATGATTAATAACTTTACTAATTTTGTTGTCATGGTAATGGGTTAATCATGTAAATTAGGTCAAAAATAATATTATAATGACTAAAAAATAAACCTAACACTTTATTTAACATTATTATTTTATTTAATATGATCCATAATCATAAATAATTATAATATATGATCTTTTTAACTATTTTTACAATATTTTCCCCATTTTAGATTATTATTTAGATAAAGGGAAAAAATTTCATTCTTTTTTATTATATCTAAATTTTTAACAATGGGATAAAAAGAAAATATAATCAGTTAAAAATAAAAATATTAAATTTGATTAATTTTTTTACAATTATTATTCCATTGTAATTATTTTGACAAAATAATTATCTTATATTCTCTGAAACACTAACATTGTTCTTGTGAATGGAGTATGGAAATCCATATAATGATTCAAATAAAATAAAAGTAAAATTATTTTATATATTTAAAGTGTCCCATAAACGTTTATGAAGCGTATGACATTGTTAATGTATTTTAATAGTATATATTATAATTAAACAATTTTTTTAATGAAATATTATTTTATTATTTCACAAATTCACAGTAATGTTGTTTTATAAAAACCTTTATTAAATGATTTAAAATTTATTAGAACTTTATAATAATACAAGTGAATTATATATGTTTTCCCAATTTAAGGATATTCTTTATGTTGTTTTATTTCTTTTTAAAGTACATATATTAGACGCTTATGTGTAATAAAATCAATATCCTGATAATTTTCAAAATTGTTAATGAAGGATTAAAACAAAATGAAATGTGTAAAAATATTACCCAAACTTTTCTAAATAATATTGTTCAAAACTTCTTCTAATATGTGTCATATAATTTTTTAATAATATAAATTTTAATCTATTCATACTTCATAACATATTTATATTAATTTTATATTTTTAAGAAATATAAAAACACCCCCCCCCCCCAACCTTATAAATTGGGATCTCTTCATCATAGTAATATTCAAATAAATCATCATTTGGATTGATCAATACCAAAAAAATACGATTCTAAAATACATTCCCATATTATAGATGTCTTGTTTTAGGAAAAATTACATCCATAGTGGTCTGAAGGTGTAATGTAATAGAGGTTGTCGAATGTATATATATATTTAAGTACCGACCATTTTAATGTTATTTCTTCTTCCACCAAATTAAAAATTTCTACAACCATTATGAGATAATAAAATAAATATATTACATATAATTGGATGACATAGTGGTATTGGGATAACTTATATCCATCTACAACATCTATTAAATGGTAATGTAAATATATTTTCATGTGTACGGAGGTGTACCACCTTGAAAACCGATGTAATTAATTTTCCATCTCCACCTCTAATGGATGTTCATAATGATGTATTCAAGGAATAAATATAATATTCAAGTAATATTTATCATTCTCTCTAAATAATATTTTATATATTTTCTTAACATTCAAAAAAACGCAAATGACAACATCATACTTCAATACGAGGGGACTACAACCTTTAAGAAGTGATGTATCTTATTTTCCATGAACTCATCACACTTAAGATATATATAATTGTATTAATTTTATTAGTATTTTTTATAACATTGTTAATATTATTTATTGATAAACTAATACATAATATCAAACAAAAATGATCACTAAAAATATAATTGTCACATATTTGTATGTTCGTCATACATTAACTATGATAGTATTGTTTTTATTTTTCCCAAACCATAATACATTAGTTGTTTAAAAATAATAATATATTTATAATAACTATAAATGATCCATTCTTATTATTAAATAGATTATGGAATAATAATCAATTCGAAAACGGCTAACACACCCATGTTCTTATGAAATTTCTAACTGAACATCATCAAAATACATGAATTAGAATTAATAGATTAAAATATTATATATTAATTTAAAATAAATTATATAAATGTATTCATTATATTTGAGATAACATGGAAAATATTCTCAATGAATCAAATAATTGATATTAGTTTATTATATAGGTTTTAATGGAAATATATAAAAAATATGGACTCGAGGTGAGGGGCATCATCTCCATTTCTTTTAATTGAGTAATAATAATTAATATGAACATAATTTCTATTAATTGTTATATATACAAACCCTTTTACATGTTATATAATTAATCATTAATATATCATTTTATTTTATATTTCATTTCAATTTATTTCGTCTTAGTTGATTTTACATGAATGTCAGTAAATAGTAAGGGTTTATTAACTAAATTTAATTCAATTAGTCCATATAACTTCTTCATTTATTTTATCATAACAATATTATTTGTGAAATGAAATTTTTTTGGTAATTTTTTGTATACATGTTTTTGATATTGAATTCTTTTACTCACAAATTTTTAATTCAATAAATTTTAAATGAAATATATGATCTCTGTAAGGGATATTTTACTCAAATTTCTTTTCTATGGTATATATGATGATGATATGAACCTATATTCATTTATAAGGTTTATATAATTCCTATTTAACAATTAATATCATGATCATAATGTTTTTATTTTATTTGAACTTTGATTTTAAATTTTTTTCATAGGGATAATGATTGAAAATTTACGAATGTGGAAATTGATTTATGGTATATTCTCCGATATTTTCGGGATTTTCTGTGATCAACATTCATTTAGATGAAATCATATGATCCTACATAACCACCTTAAAAATTTATAGCATAACCACCTGAACAAAATGAAGTCCATACATATTTTTCCACCAGATCAAATAACCTTCATCATATTAGAACCCATTAATGAATATGGGTTTCACAAATATTTCATCATATCATAACATGTGTCAAGGAAAATAATGTCATAAAATTTTCATTATCTCATCAATGTATAACCTTTGAAAAACGAAGATATTTAAAAATCACCATTCCATTAATAACATAATAGAGCTAGATAATGTATAAGGATGAAATCCTCTAATTATATCCTTAGAAAATCATATGTTAAAACAATGGTTGTTTCTATTAAATAATAGAAACGCGGTTAACATATCATTGCAAAATTCTTGTTTGAAAATTTGTTTTACATTTTTTATTAAGTAAATAAAAATGAATAAAAAATGAAAAATATAATTAAAAAATTTATACTAAAATAAAAATGGAAAAAGGTAATTGGAAAGAATTTTTTTTAGAATTCATGAAGGTTTCAAATTTCATTCATGTCATATATGTTAAGAGGACACATTACTTCTACAATTTTTAAAAATAAGTACCTAAAATAAGAAAATGAAAAGAATAATACTTTTTAATAGTTTCCTAAAAATTCAAAATTGTAAAAATTGACATTAAATAATCATAATTAAAATTTCAAAACCATCATTAAATCATTTCTACATACCATTTATGAAGAATATAATGACATATCATCCAAAACATGGAAATGAAGTCTCTTTTACATTAAAAAATATTTTATGTCTATTTAGTATATATTCTGATAAAAATTAGAGAAAAAAAGTATTTTAAAAAAGAAACATCATTATAAAAATATTAATGGGATTCATGAGAGTTGGATCATACTATTACATCATAAGAAATGTCATCATAAACATACCTGATAAATAATTATTTTTCGACATAAAATCCTTAGAGATTTGGTACCATTTGGATCATAAGTACCATGAAATAAATAAAATTATTTGGATATTTAAATCCCCAAAACATTATTATTATTAATAATAATAATAATAAAATATAACCATTGTTAATATATGCACCGAATAAGAGAAATAATTGGTCTATATGACATGTGTCCCAATAAAAAAGTGATAAGAAAATCTATTACCTGATGTTTGAAATACATTATACACATTGGACCCTCTATTATAACAAATAATGATTATATATATATATGTTATATAAAAATAGATTAAAATATCATAACATATATGATTTACTTATATCATTTTACCAATAATTTTTCAACACTTCATTATTAAAATAATTATTTCTTGTGATATCTGATTTGTTTTTCTTATTTTTTATCCTTCGTTAGTTTTTCCCTTATGTTTTGATCATGATTGCATCATGTAAAAAAGATATTAAGTATATAAATGTCATATATATATATATATATTCATTATATACATGTTTAGAATCTTTCTAAAAAGATAGAAATTCAAAAGTTGAATTGCATAGTTTGTGGATATGGTTAGCCATATGAGGAAATGGACTTTGTTTTCATTTCTTCTATTAATTGAAAAAAATATTGATAAAAAATATATCAGATTACCATAATCATTATTATATCATATATATCATATATATTAATTAAATCCATCCAAATTACCATCTAATTAAAAAAAATGAAAAATGAATCACATCTCTTTGTGGTAGTGGTAGTCCACATGATCATTTTCTAGTAATATGGAAGAAAAATAGTTAAATAATATATTATTATTAACGAAGTATAATTATTTAATTTTTATAATTTAAAAAAACTAAATATATTTTAATACCCAAAAAACAATGATGATTAGAATTGATTTTTATCTCTATGTGGAGACAATAAAAAATATGTACGAACCATCAATATTTTCACATTTAATTTGATTAAAAGTGTATAAATAAAGGTGATTTCAAAGTCGTTATTATATTTATGCGAATTTAAGATAAAAAATATTTTATTTAATAAATAGTATATCAAATTTATATGATGTAATATAATTATTAAAAATGTTATCAGTTAATGTGATTACCTCATATATGAAATAACTCCTTTTAATCAACTCCTAATTGCTTTTGGGATGGTATTTTGAGAAGAAACTAACCTCTATACTATGAATAATGAATTCTATAATGGAATTTGGTTTTTTGTTGTCAACGAAGTAGGCTCAAGGTGGTGTAATGAATAAATAGGGGTACCCATTTATAATTGATGAGAGGGGGCCTCTAGAATTTTCATAATATATTAAATTAAAAGAATTAAATTTTAATTCCAAAATATATTAAAATTTATAAGACTAAGACCTAATATATTTTCCAATTTAAATCTAATCATACAATAATATATTGAAAATTTTGTATTATCTTTTTAACTTTATCATTTTATTTTCACAATTAGTTATAACTTTTGAAATTCCCATAATATCAACATTTTATAACTTTTAATGGTTAATAATTTAAAAATAATAAGAATAAAATCCCAAAAAATGGACAATGTATTTTTTTAAGAGCATATAAAATTAATTTTTATAATTTTTAATTCTTTTTTGAATTTTATGTCATTAAATATAAAATTATTTATTATAAAATGTCTCTAATTTAATTTTTAACACTATTCAAATTATTTGAATTTAAATATATAAAAATAATGGAGGAATTAAAATATAATTATTCCAAACATCCATAATATTTCATATAGATCTATAAAATTCATGGAACACATTACACCACTTGAATTATATGACTATAATATTTTAAAAATTATTTTTTTATTTAGATTTTATATTATTAAATATTGTATTATAATTTTACTAGTATTTAGGGACTATATATAATGTTTTAAAATTCTAAATACATATTTATCATGAAATTAATATCTTTATAATCAATATAGAAAATTTTATTCTTTCATAACATCTTTTATCTAATATATGGGCTCATATAAGATATTTAAAACATATATAGTGACATTTAGAAACTTTATTTGATATAATTCTTATATTTTTATTTTTATTTACATCTTTCAACTAAAAACTAAATTATTTAGAAAAAGTTGATAAGGGTTTAATTAAATTCATCCAACAAAAATTATATTTAAATATTATGTCCTTATCACATATTTTTATCTTATATTAACATTATTTAACATTTACAGAGGTGAAAAATTGTTAAATGGTTAAAATTCATATTTACCAAAAATAAAAGGGCCTTATGTACTGAAAAATAATCTACTAATTCGACATATGGAGAACCTGTTATCAAATCCCATTTCAATAAGAGAAATAAATTAGTATTGAAAATATATATAAATAAATTGATGGAAACTACAAATTTAGATAAATATAGTTTTTGAGCATGGAACTATATTTATATTTACTGGATTCCTAAAAAATATAAGAATGTTTTTTAAAAAATAGGCTATAAAATATGTAAATTTATATAAAATTATACTTTACAAATGATCAATTTAATTTAATAAGATAAAAACACTTTGTTCAAATAAAAAATGTTTTTCTACAAAATATCCTTTTACGTAAAAATATATTTTTATACTAAATTAATATATAAAATTATTTACGAAGAACATAATTTTATTTTTTAAAACAAAATATAAATAATGTTATATTGAAATAATTTTGAAATAAAATGTAACTTTTTATATTTCTAAAAACAAAAATACAATTTCAATAAAAATTATTATTTATTAATTTTCATAGTAAAATCAATATTTTTAAAAAATTATAAAAAACTAATCAAGTGATATTTTTTATAAAATTTTATTTTTGAAAAATAAGATTAATTTTATAAAACGTCAAAACATTAGGTAAATTAATAATCTTATTTCCTCACACATATAAAAATTAATTCTGATGAAAATATGGTTTCAGAAAATAATATGATTTTAGTAAAAAATGATTGATTATTTAATTAGAATGCATCAACAAATTTATAAATATAACATAATGTATATATTCCTATTACTATCACCCTATTTAAAATATGTTTTATAGGGATCACATTAACTACTATTTTAATAGTACATCACCATTCCTCTATACATATTATTTCATTAAATGTAACACATCAATGAAAAAAAATTCAATTGAAACAAATTATTGTTATATAATGCAGAGTTACATTATCCCCCATTTAATTAATTAAATCCTTATTATTTATAATGTTTCTGGTAATAAATTGTATAATTCATGAAAATTCATTTTTTGATGTCTCAAAACCTAAAATGTGTAAGAAAAATATTTTATCAATAACAAAAAATATGAAATATTAAGGCTATCTAAAATAACACAAAAATAGGTCTCTAAATAGGAGACCATCATTGAGATGTGAAAAATTGATAAGGATGAGAAAACTAGTTCTCAAGGACTGATATAGGATGATAGATAACATCTCAAAATAAATATATAAACCATACTATAATATAAAATTATTTGGTGAAATTACCATTAATTAATCGAAAATGACTATAATAGGAAAATATTTTTATTTCAATGAAATTTTTCTATATTTGATGTATAAATTTATGAAATAAACTATTATCACACTATATAAAGTTATTCGACAAGTATAATTTCATAAATTACTAAATTTTCATCACAATGTAATATATTGGTCACAAACAATGAGTATTTTAGATGTTTCATTATACATAAATCACAAAAATCTAAATATAAGAAACAAAAATGGTATATAAATATATTCCACCTGAATTTATATAATGTATAAACCATCATATAAATAAATTAGATTTTATTAATAAATGGTAAATGATAAAATATGTAATTTTGATGAATATAAAATCCCACATCTCAAATTACATCAATAACTGTAATATTAAATATTTTTATTTGTCAAAGGCTTTGTTGTACCCTTTATCTAAAATCATTAACAATTTAATTTCATTAATCCCAAATAATATATCTTGTTATATCTCTAATAATACCTCAACCAAAAAAACATCTCCCAAAAATATCATTAATCATCATTATATCCTACAATATAATCTTATCATAATGTAAATCACCCAATGTATCTTAAATAGGTTTTATATAATTACTAAAATGGTAATCCTTTGCTTGGACATAATTATATCAAAAAAATATTTTCATGAAAATTAATTAGTTTCCAATAATACAATTATCAATATCTCACTACCGAATATTCTATTATTAAACTAACATCAAACCATATAATAAATCTATATTTTAGTTGATCCTCTGTAGATTATTCTTCTTGAAATTCTTCAAATCAGTTTAAAATCCAACAGGGAAAAAATTTAAAAAAGGGATTTTATTATTTTTAATATATAATCAAACATTAATTTATAAACCCATAATGTTAGTAATAAATCTTATGCTAACTTCACAAGAAAAAGAAATGTTCAATTCCAAACATAAAGAAAATAATTATTCCTAATATAAGGACAAAAACTATTGGACATATTCCTTAAATCTGAAAACAAAAAAAAATTATCAAATATGACAAAAATAATTTTTTCATAAACTATATAATTTCTAGGTCACTATTATTGTCCTACCCATATAAATAATCTCTTTATCCCAAAAATACATTTGTTTTGAAATTTTAATATAGAATAATCTTACATAATTCATGATCATTGCATCAAAAATATTTTTAATATAATTGTTTGAAAACATATTTCTAATGCCATAATGAAAAAACATGACTATTTTATCATCTTAGGCCTTTCTCTAGTCTATAATCAAACCCTTAAATTATGAAATTATCATAGATAATACATTTATTCAACACACATACGACTTTGATATTAGAAATCTACATTAGGAGGATAATCATTTCCATCCAACAAACACTTCAATTTTCATCAATTTTTTTTAATTCCCTTATTCTTTATTAAAAACATATCTTTCCCCTATATAACAATAACTTTACTTCTTCATCCAGTATTTTCAATATATAGGTAGCATAATCTTATTTCCATCAATGTCTCCACCACTTGAACTCTTAGTAAACCCTACATACTTATTCATTGATGAGTCGAAGAGGTGGTTACGGTGAAAGTTGTTAATCATATATCATTATAACTGCTTCAGAATAATAATAAGTTTTTATATTCCATCACCAATTTCATATGGTTTCTCAAGATGATAATCCTAACATTTTCCCTCAGTATTTTCATAAACTCTCCAGGCTATAGATATTGAGTGAATCGAAAAATAATATTGTACGACTCAATATTCATAGTGATGAATGAGGAAATATCATTTATAGAATTTCTAAATAATTACACATAATTATTAATTGAGTAAATATTAGGTTTTATCAGCTTTATACTTGATCATTAATAAAACTTCAAGACATTATTCTATATAAATATTTATCTCAAGGGTTTTCACTAAGAATATCTTATCATAGATTCAAAATATTAACCAATCCTTGATTTAATACCAACGGTAACATCCCAACCATTTCATACATAGATATAAAATATTTTTAGTGAATATTTATTATAATGGTATAATAATACATTCCATAATCATATAGGTATAATTCAATTGAATATGTGGAGATAAAAAATTTACATCGTTAAATATATACATCATCACCAAATATTTTCTTCAAAACAATCATACCTCTTAGAAAAGTCATACTGTTTTTTTTTTCATAACATGGGAGAAGCGAATATAATAAAGAGTGAGCTCAGATTCCTAGTAATGGTAATCAAGAAAGATGTCAATGATCCTTTGAGAATGACATGATCATAAGGGTATGAGAACATGAGCCTAATAATTTAAAATAATACACTTTATATCATTGAACATAATATAATTTCATTAAAAAATTATGGAAGTTCATAAGAAAATAATAAAAAAGGAATCAGTGAACATGATCTAATATATCATTAAATTGGTAAAAGAAAAAAAATTCATGGAATATTCAGTAGAAAGGAAATTCGTTTTAGTATTCAAGGGTCGTTTATAAGACTATAATAGTATAATGGGTTCACTCCCCAATCTATCTTAGTTGTCAAAGATCCCCCCCAAGATTATCATTGTGAACCTAGTCCCTTGATGAACACTGTTCACCCCCTTACCGTGTAGTGACCTAAGTATATCATAAATAGATATTTCTTCATTCATAAAAATATTACAAACATTACACAATCACATTCCTGATGATTATAATATTTTAATGCATTTATAATCTAGGTACACAATCAACTTATTTAGTTAATGGTCATAATCATATTTCATAAAGATCATCCACTATTTGTACTCATCGTAATCATAACCTTCTGAAAACATTTCATCAAAAACTAGGAAAGGGAACATGAGAAAGGGATATCTCAAATGTTAAGTAAGGGTAGACATGGTAAATACCAAAATAAATCATGAGAATAAGGGTTTGAGAACATTAACATAACATATAATAACCATAACCAATACCATAAATATGAAATTCATTTTTCGAAGCATAAAAATTAGTAGTTTGTACGATATGAATCATAGTGGATACATAGAACATTATCCATAGGAAAAAAATTGGAATAATAAATTATTCATCTCATAATTATAAAACTATAACAATATGAACATCAATAAATACAAACTTGTTCACTGATTATATTAAGGAAAGTAAATAATTCCCTCCCAATAACTTATTGACATGAAACTGGGTCCATGAATAAGCTATTAGATATGAAAGATAGGTCAACTCATAACAAAATGAATATATAATTATGATAAAAATAACATTGTGAACATGCCATCTGGTCTTGATTAGAATTATGAACATGTAGTCCAGTTCACAAATAATATCATGAACATTGAATATAGTTCATCCAAAACATATTTACTTAGGTGTTATCCCCAATTGCACAATGCATTGAAGTGAAATATTGTTCCCAAAAATCACATAATTCATATATTTATGTTCTACATGATCATATAACATTCACTCTATCATAACATTTCACAAGGTTTAGATATTATGAAACATTTAATTATAATTCCACCTATAGAAACAAATGGATTTCATAAACATCATTTCCTCACAATCATAAACAATGTAGATAAAGAATAAATACGAAATCATTGAATCTAATCCCTATAAATTATTTTGAAATAATTAAGGATATCATATTTTATTAAAAAACTATTTTGAAAAATAACATTGAACATTTCATGAATAAAATAGAATTTATACTTAGAAAAAAAAATTAAAAAATATAAAATAATTTTTGCTGAAAAAATTTGTAAAAACATATAATGGATTTTTTATAAATACCATTAAAATATTATTATAGAAAATATACATTCCACATAGAAATAAATAATACATAGAAATATTTCATAATACATTTATTCAAAAATAACTTACAAAAAATATATATATTGAATTATAAATCATATCAAAATATTTCTACAGAAAATGACCTTTTTAATTCGAAATCATTCATATAAAATAAAAAAATCCAAAATATTATGGAATTTTTTTTATTAAAAAGAAACTTTTAAACATGTTACAGAATCATGAGACTATTGATCATTAATGATAGCAGGAAACACTATTCTTGTCAAGTACAACAAAATAATGATTCCAATCATATTTCTAATAAAATCAAAATGGACACTGTCAGAAAAATATAATAATTATTCCAGTAAAATTAAATTTATTGAATTCATACATGGTTTCAAATGACATTAATAAATAATTTCAGGAATTCTAAATAAAAGAAAAAATTAATAGAAAACATGGATATGGAAGAAAATTGGTATTAGAATGAAATGTGTAATAAAGTTGGTTTTACCAAAAAAACATTGTATTATATTATTTAATATATAAAGAGAGGAAACTGAAATTAAAACGTGTATTATATATGAATAATTTTTGGACAAGAACGTAGATGATGTTATTGAAATTTAGATCATTTGATCTCATCATTGATACAATAATCATAAATAATCTTGAAAAATAATTTGACCGTAACATCAATCCATTCTACTTAGGTTTCCATTGAATCATGCACCCCATTAAAGCAGACCATCAAATGAAACATTATAATTGATGAATAGAATAAAACTCATGATGTTACATGTTGGGGTAGTAGTAGATAAGTAACTAAAAAAATGAGAACTAAAATTTTAATTTCCCCAGTAAATAAAAAACCGACTAGAAATCCACTTCCTTAAGTCTTGATTTCCATTATACATGTCCAAAAGTAATCTTCTTCAAACAACATTTTTCAATTAACTTATAAACATCTCATACTAGCATTCTACTCCATAATAGGCCTCTATGATGAGGGAAGAGAATTAAGGAAGTAATTTTTATTGGGAATTACAGAAATAAATTTATTTATATGTGAAAATAGGACATTAGATGTAGTGGCCTTTTATATGACAGGAAAATGGAATATTTGTAATTTTTTAAAGGAAAAGGTCTAACCAATTATTTTTTATACCACAATACACCAAAATGGGCATGTCTCAAGAAATAGATTTTATATTTTCTAAATATGGCCATAAAATGTGTTTTTATAATATTTTTATTTCACCCATTGTCTATTTATTATTACCCCTAGTAAGCCCTCTTTAACCTTATCAAATGTATTTTACTGTTACTATTTATATTATATATTTTGGTAAAATTTTATTTTACATTATTAGATAATAAAAATTATTATGAAATGAAATATGGAACCATATTTTCCAAAATAAATAACTATAATTGATAGAATTTAATTAATCATTAATCTCACAAATGTGAAAGAAATGTAGTTTCCCAATGAAAAAAAAATTAAAATGTTAAAAAAGATTATATTAAATTTAAAGTTATAATTTATTCCAATTAACTAAAATGGATAAATATATCTAATTTATATAATTTAACATTTAAAACAATCCTGAATTAATATTTATGTCTCTTAATTTATTTAATGTATCTAAAAATTGTTATTAAAAATGAGGATTTTAGTTATTTATCGATAAACTTATCATTTCACTAAATTATCCAAAATTTACCGATACATAACTATTATATTTTCATATAAAAAAAGGTTTATTTTTTCATTTTAGTTTTTTATAACTAAAAAAATTAATTTTCATAAGTAGGTGTTAAATAGTCATAAAATAATGTTATTAGACAAATAGTATTTTTATGAAAAATGTTGGATTTATTATTACATATGGTATAGAAAACACATTTGATGAATAATAAAAAATTTATTTGTTATATAATATATAAATATCATTAAAAAGATTCAAAAAAATTGATTTGTTTATTTTATTGAAGGAAAACAGATTTTTGTGCATAAAAATAGTTATTTAGAAAAAGTATTATTTTATTTAAATTAATCATTAATATCATTTATAACTCATTTTTTACTAAATAATTCATTATATATATTTTTTTATGCCATATTTTTTCAATATTTAGTTAATCTAATTCATACATTCGATACTAAAAGCTAGGTAATAACTATCATTTTAAATTATAAAATATTAATACTATGTCATGTTTTGTTTAAACTCAATATTGTTTGTAATGAATGAAAAACTCAACGTTGCATTTAATTTAATATAATGATAGGTTTTTTTGTTAAAAAATATACATATGGTGTTATTTGTAAAACAAAATATTAAATTTATTTTATTTCATTTATTTAAAAAACATTTTCCACAATCACATTGTGTTACATTCAACACCCATAAAATGAATTATGAAATTAAAAATCATCACATCAGTACAATAAAAATTGGATAATAAATCTTCATTACATCCTTACATTCTCACATTATATCCTCAAAATGGTTCTATCACAAAAAAATCATTTACTAGGTGAGTTGTATTATTTCATAGAACATTATTTGTATGATCAGGAATCTCCACCATTAATTCCTAAATGAAGGATGATCAAGTTCTATCGATATGAAAACTATTTTCAGTATATGTGATGGATCACGTATTTACTTCCTTAGTATATATCCTTCTAACACATGTTGAACTTGATAAGACTTTAGTGGAAGTTCAAAGAGGTGAGATATAGACAAAATATGATCAAAAATGCAATGTGACCTCTATACATAGGGCACCGTTTTACCTTATATCATTAGTGGAGTAATCCATTGAAATACTTTTTCAGTAAATTTATATAATAGAAGAAATAAATGATTATTAGAATTACATTTCTTTCAACATTGTGATTCCCTTATGAAATTCTATATGGATCTAACCATTTCATTTATTTCATCAGCATGTTCAGGTCCCAATAGATTTCATTTTTCAACTTCGACCGAGTACGTTAGAGTTCTACACCACTTTCAATAATTTGATTAAAAAGGATCAAACTATATGATTGAGTGCAATTTATTGTATCTTGAATAAAAAAATTGTGCATGGTTCTAATCCCAACATCCATCAATCAAATAAAATATTATATATGAATATCCAATAGTGTATTATCATTGACTCTAAAGTTCCATCTATATGATGGTGATATACAATGCAGAGACATAGCTCCATATCCAAGGACTATTGGAATCATGTAGAAAACATCGTTGTAAAACATGGATACTAACCTAATAAAATATAATTGTTGGAACCAAGGATACACATTGATAATAATGGAGGTTGGTTTGAGTTTTTTTTCAATTTAAATATAGATGTCTTGGGAGTTTTGGGGCCTCAAAAATCTGGGTTTGGTAACGGTTTAGAGCAATGGTACTCGGTTGTTGTCAGAGGTACATGGTGAAGTCTCAAAGTATGTGGTGAGGTGCATAGTATGTGTTGAATGTCAGTAGTTCGAGGAATGGGGTGCATAACTGAAAAAAGTTCATAGAAAAGGTATGCGGTGAAGGAATGCGATATAAGGAATTATTGTTGTTATTATATAATTAATATAGTAAATATATATATATATATAATCCTTGATGTTGTGTACTTCATAAAACCATTGTTTATGTTATGATATTTTTTATTCACATCATTGTAATCTGGCGGAATTCATTAACATTTTATTTTTGAAATTCTCATAAAATTATTATCTTTAGATATTGATTCTACGCATAATGTGTTGATTTGTTTATGATTAAGAGAATATTAAAATAGTTTAAAAGTAAATTTATAAACAAGTATTCTATTGTTAATTTACAAAAGTGAAATCCCTGATATATCAATTAAATAATTTGAGGTTCCTTTGAACTGTATGTACATCCATTCTCTAATGAGACTATTTACATAAAAAATAAATTATTTTTTTCATTAACTAGAAAACCCTTATATTTTCCATCCATTTATCATACACTTATTGTCATAATGGTTGTGTGTTCTTTTGGTACTCAATTTTATGGGGATTTGGACCAACCAAAATATTGATGATTCCATTCATCTAGATAATATCAATGGTGGTTATTTTATTATAATTATTACTTATACTTTCTAACTCACTTCACTATTCTAGGGGGAATCAAGATCAATAATGAGATACAAAATGATAATATTATTCATTAAAATTTAATGTTATACCAATTATTCAATAATATGGTCTTAATTTTTATTTTTTCTATAATATTTGTTCATATATATTTCCTAAAATACTATTGAGATGTATTATATTATTTATCAAAAAATAATTTATAATTTGAAGATAGACAAATGACCTCTTTTTTATTGTTTTTTAGATCCCAAAACATAGTTAATATAAATGATTCATGTTTTATATAACTTTTAATAATATGATAGGAATTTTATATAATTTATTTGTCTCTATTATAAATAATTTTTTTTATCATATCATGTTTTATATTCCATGTTTTTGAATAAAAAAATATAGTTCATTCAAATTAAATTTTAACGAAAAACCACAATTTTGAAGGGAGTAAAATTTAGTGGATTAAATTATGATCATTGAATAGGTTCCCTACAAAAATAGTGTTGTAAAAAATATACACATTGGTTTATTGTGTAATATCTTTTTTGGAATATTAATAATGTAAAATTATATCCAGTTTTTTTATATATTACAATTTTTAATCCCAAACGTTTCTCTAATTATATTTTTTAATATAAAAAACTTTTAATAATCCTTAATAAAGTTTTTTTCTTAATATTTTTATAAAATAATTTTTAATAAAAAAATTATTATATTTTTAACATTGGAAAGATTATTTTTTTATGTTTTAAATGGTAAATAATGCATTCATAACTCATAAATAAAGGGTCACATTATAGGTATGACATAGACTTTAGTTTTTTCAAAAAAAAATTATTATTTCATTATATACATAGATATAATTTTTGATAATTTTAATATGTTTTAGTTTTATATTTATTATATAATTATGGTATATGTTTATTACCAATATCGCGACAATGGTGTTTTTTATATGAATTATCAATTTTATAGGAGAATATGATTTATTTTACAAAATTATGGGATTTTAACCTATTAATCCATACATTCTCTTGAGTGGACTTTTTTCACATAAAAAATTATAAATAATTTTTTATATACCCTTTAATTGATAATTATTTGGAAATGTGTGAAAAATATTATCAATTTTTGATAGGTTTTATACATAATTCATCAATTGGAGTTTTAGAAATTGATATTTTTCTAATATATTAATTTATATGAATGTATTTGATACAAATAAAGTGTGAGATGATTATATAAATATATATATGACATGTGAATATACAATTATATGAGATATAATGATATGAATAATATGAAAATATAAATGGTGAGACTAATAAATCAATGAAAAATACTAAATTATAGATCCGTTTATACGAAAATTCATTTTTTGATTGTCAAAATTCTGGATGGATAATATTAATCGTCAATCACTCATGAATTTTCATGTGCATGGAATAGTAGATAAAGAAAATATTATTAGTTTTAAAAAAGTTTATTTTTGTATGATTTAGGTTTCATTTATTTTTTACATCACTATAATATATGTGAATAATGTATTGGAGATTATTCAATCAAATTATTAATTTGGATATTGAATTTTCCAATTATGTATCTAAGCCGTAAATATGAAATCTAAAGATAAAAGTGAAACCATTAGACTTACTAAAACCATGGATGTAATTTAAACATCACTTTCAATAATGTTATATGAAACATTAAATTGTTCACCAATTTAAATATATGTATTATAATTCAAATTTTCAATCCTATTTTAATACATTTTTTTATTAATTTCCTCATAAACATTTATCCGTCATCATTTATTTGTTCCCTTTTTATCATCACGATTAACATAAATGTTAAATAAAATTTTTAAAACGTTTTTTAGATAAAATATCTCCTGAATTGTATGTGATATGATATAAATGATATTATACCAAAATAAAATAAAATATTATATGAATACTAATGTGTAACTAATGATTAATGGAATAGAAATTACTTACATTTAATTGATATTTCATAAAAGGTTATATTTTAGATAGACTACATACAATAATGAATTATATTGAATTTATATAAATCATGATATAGAAAAGATGAATAATTTTTTATGGAGTATATAAATTATCATTAATATTTATTTGATATTTTTAATATGATGAAATTATAGTTAAATAGATTATTTTCAATGTTTTACATGACTTCTCAATGTGAAAGAGTCTGGGTGAATGGATGTGAATGTTATAGAATTTTATTTTTTTAATTAATATCTATTAGTATAGCAAAAAATATTCATAACAATTTTATTTTGATATTCAAATATTTATATTTATGACATAAATTCTGAAAAGTGAAGTTTATCTATACGTTATGAATATTAAAAAACAATTATAATAGTGATATCTATATTTTATTTACATTTATATATATGGGATTATTTCATTAATAAAATAACCAGTAAAAAGTTCTACTTATAAATGAAAATTTCGTTTATATATCAATTTTTTATTAGAGGGTATTTATAATATTGGTTATGAACATGAGTTGATATATAAATAGGTATAAATTGACATATTAAATTTATAGTAAATAAAAAAAATTATATATCGTGGATATTTATAAAAAATAAATGTCAACCTAATTATGAGGAAAAAGTTAGTAAATAAAAAATAAACATTAAATTTTTTATATATCATGGTTTATTTTATTGATAATTTTATTAAATAAATATATGGAGGTGGATTTCACAAGTAATTTGATTATTAGTAATTTAAAAATGAAAATAAATTTTTTCTATTTGAAATAACCAAATAACATGTTTTTTTAAAGAGTTAATGATCTATTTGGACCATAATATTAAATAAATATTTATTTACATGGAATAATCAACACTTAAAAAATATAGTTCTTTTCAGAAATTTCTAAATATTACTTATTATTTTTGTGTATTTTTTTATGTGATATATACAATATATATAAACAGTTGAAATATTGAGTGATATCATAATATAAGTACGCCACAAAAATATAAAATTTTATAAAATGTTTTGATGATAAAATGGTGGTGAATATTTGAGCCATGAATCAATTTATAATATCTGAGATTATAGAATTTCATAATAACACAATTTTTTTGAATCAGAAAAATTTATTTATCCATATCGTGATATGAATATCACAACATTAGATATTTATTTATTGATAATGATTTTGTGTGATTGTAAAATATAGCCAGGTGATATGATAAATAATTTCTTTCTATTTTTGTAAAATGATGTAGATTTATTGAATTAATAATTAAATTATGTTATATTAGGACTCAGAGGAATCAAAATATTACTTCATAGCAATTCCAGTTCAAATAGATATTTAATGAATAATTTGATAAATAATAGTATGTTTAAATTTTACATATTTGGTTTTCTAATTATAAAAACACAAAAATGGATTGTTCTATTTATTACAACTATAGAAAAATTTATTTAATTGTCGATTTGATAAATTCCTTGAGAAAAATAACATGAATTTTTGAACAAGTTAATGTAAAATTAACCATAGTGATAATCAAGAAAAATAATGAAGAATTACAACTTAGAAGAAATGGGAGTTGGTTCTTTGATACAAAACTATATTATATTATGAAATAATCAAAATGAAATTGTAACATAAATTATGATCATCTTCTAATTTATTTCATATTTATAAGGATGATTAAGTGATGTTTAATTAATATAATCCTATTTAACACTAATAATAAATTTAGAGTTTTTATTTTTAGAAATAATGACTGACCATGATATTTAATATAGACTCCATGGTATATTACCTAGTTCAAAACATAGTGGATGAATAAAAATGTGTCTCACCTATAGAGTGAATGTCTGTTATCTATAAAAGAAATGAATTTAGGGTATTACATCTACCTAAAATGCTAACATAGTGAAAATAGTTTTAAAAAATAAATATAAAAAATATAAAACAACAATTTCACAAGTTAAAATAATAATATTAATTCTAATATTTATATAAAAAGAATAATTATAAAATAGATATATAAAATTTATAATGAGAAATAATTCAATTATGGTTTTTTAGGTGAGGTTTTCTAGATAAACATAAAATTTTTAATAGTCAATATGATTCTACAATGGTATAAAAGTTGAAATGATCCTGTTATGGATAAAAACATGATTCTCTGAGTAATAGAATTTATATTTGAGATCAAATAATGGTGATTTGTTTAATCCTGATACTTGATGAGTGATTTATATACCATTGGGTAAGTGGGAATGTTGTTTTTTTTTTTAATGTCACATGTAAAATATATTCTACAAATTTGAAGTGATATCATGAAATCATATTCTTTATAGGTATGGATATGAAAATACATCTTAATGAATCAAACTATTTATGCATCACAGATTTCAAGAATGACTTTTTATATAAATTGATAGAATATTTTAATGAATTCAGCTTCGAAAAATATTTTGGTAAAGTTATAAATCAATTATAGGCTCTTGAAAAATCTGTAAATGGGAATGGGAATCCAGCCCCCATAATTTGAGAAAGGATTATACACAATATCCCTTAGAATGTGGGAAAAAACATGAAGAATACTCAAAATGAAAAAGGACCGATCGATCCGCGTACTGGTAAAACATCAATGGAACATGACCGGTTCAGTGAGGCCCCCCATGGACCAATGTCATCTGCGAAATAGAGGCGGATTCCCCAACAAGTGTGCGAACCAGGAGGAACGCCAAGCTGGTCCACCACCACGAACCACCCCAGCATTGAATCGTGCCAAATCGTCCCATGCTGAGCATGCGGTCGTTCGATGAACAAAGGAGAGGCCCTATGTGGTCGTAAAGCACCACTCAAACTAACATAGTTCACGGGTGAGGTGAATTCAATGAACCCCTATGAAACTCAGATGGACCAAGTCATCTGTAGGCCGGGTTTTCAGTCATGGGCCTCCGAAAAAGTTGTCACATGACCACAACACAACCCTTACTCCTACTCTATAAATGGATTTCTATGGGGAGAATAAATGGGATATGGATTCAGATTCTTGGATATTCGGAGGCTGGAGGAGATAGAAAGAGAAAATTTGTAGTGGAAGGATCTTTGGATTTCGCGAACCGTGAATTTCCAATTCGCAAACCAGAAAATCTATAGATATGTAAATGAAATGAAAACGAACCAAAAAACACATAAAAATTTAGTGAATAACGAACTAAAATTAATGTTGCAAGCCATGGCCCCTCTGAAGATGTACTCCCCCACGGACCAGGGAGTTTATGCCCCTCTTTCGATCCAACGGGCCACGTAGCACCCTCCTACACGGACGCAACCCTAACAGATGATACCCCTTGCCGACGCTACTCGAGTGGACTCCAGCTCCACATACCAACATGGTACACGTACCAACCCGAACCCACGTACTGCTTCGGTACATGGAAGGCCCATCAGGCCACATACCACCCTAGAATGAGGACGACCTCTTCAACAGTGTAGCACTCCCCTATGCAAAGGGTGCCACTACTCATGAACCCATGTGTCTCACCAACACGTTCGATGTTTCCATTCCCCGATCCAGATAAAACCCTTCCAATTCGGCACGATCCTCCGCAATCCCTACATTGGTCTATTCACCGGCCCTAAGCCAAGGCCTCTAACAAAGCCACAAGACCCATATGATGAAACATTTAAGTGAGTCAGTGCTCCATCGTGAGTTTACATACCCATGGTAGGTGAGGAAAAAGGGGATTCCCCAACCATTGAGCAGATTCATGAAGCATTCCTAGGTTCACATTTCCATGGTAGTTCAGGGTCTGAGCCCAAGAGTCCCCTATGGGCCTCTCCACTTCCCAGGATTGGTGGATCCCGCTGGCCTTTCCTTTTGATGAGGACTAGTGTTGAGCACTTCTCCCCTCTCATTGGAGTGGTCAGGCATCCCTTCAAGAGTAATCCCCACACCATCCTCATCCGAAGTCAATGGCCTTCCCCTCCCTTCCGGGAAGGTTTAGTGCTACATTTCCTTAACCCTAGCCCATGTCGGCGTGACTTATACCTCTCTCCAACATCAATAAGAGGGAGAATCTAGCTGCACTGTACCTTTCTCCCCACTTCCATATCCATTTTCTATACCACACGACTACTACCTTTGCCCCTCTCTAGAATCACGGAGAATCAGATTGTTGTGGTTCTAGCAACCTTCCCTCGAGGAGGAAAAAGTGAGGGTCTCGACAAGTCTATTGCATTCTCTTGTTTCCCACACCGAGCATGACTCACATGGGCTTAGTAATTTTTGGTGGTCATGATGACCGCACAACAATGGTAGTTAAACGAACTACATGGGATATTATCCCTATCTCCCAAACAACATACATAGGATGCTTCCCTGAGGATCAATCCCAATAATAGGCAACTCCCACTTGTAAGACCTAATCTTCCAGAACTATGTGGACTTTGATTCCCGACCAACCGGGATATGTAGGAAACTTCCCATAGGATCATGACCGATCATTAAGTCTTACATACTGCTTTTTACCTATCAGACCATGTACGAATATCGTAGGAGGTCCATCTATGGGCCTAGTATATCACTTCCCTTTGGTCTTCTAGACAGATTTAGAGTAAATCCCCACACCAGTATTGACCAGGAATCTCTCGCCTGGGTGTCCTTGCCACATGACATTAAACTGTATGGTTGGGTCCTTCTCACACGACCTTAAAAGGTGATGTGTCCTGTTTAGTGGCATCGAGCTACATGGATTCTTATTCCTATGATGAGGATATATAGGAAACCCATATCACAGATTTGATCCAAACTCTCAAGATTTTATCTATCCCCCTAGATGATTATATACTCTGGAGTGCCCAATTCTGAGTCGTTAAACCCATAATATCTCAATGAGACCAAATTCCTCAATTTCATTAATCTATAGAGGGATGGTAAACCTCGGGCCTAAATGATTCGGAATCCCTAAGTTTTGTTGATCATTGCTAGCTAGGATTAATCTACAGATACTATTCTTGAGGATAAACCAAAGATTCATGAACCTATCAATACATCATAAATTTATAAGACAGTCCCGTAACAAGAAATAAATACCCCCAAGATGGTGCGATAAGACCGAATTCCCATCCTCTCGACCAATGTGTGTTCTGAATTTTCAGTGGAAAAATCGCCCAGCGAATGCCTGCCTGTGGAAAGAAGGTCCACGTAAAGTTGGATACGGAACCTTTGGGAATTTCAAAGAAAAAATTATGCACCTGGAAAAAATGATTAAACCGAACATAGGCTTCATAAAATAATCCATCAGTATTAGCGTCCCCCCCCCACACATCAAAACAAAAATAGTGAACCCGACGTGAATCATTATCGAACATGATGAATTTACCCTAATCACACTTTGTGCCCCCTCATACTCACAAGGAGGGCCATAAATGTTCATTAATTATGCATGGGATTATGAGATGCTACTTTGACGGGTTTGCTGTTCGTATTTTTTAGAAAAATTATGTATCAATCGGAACTCCCTTTGATCTAATGGCATCACGATGGAACTCATAGATGCATACTTCAAGAAACGAAATGACCTGGTATTCCCACCAATGAAGAACCTTGTCAGCTAATCCGCATCTCCAACGCTGGGTCTCGGATGCGTTGATCCGGGGGTACCACTAAAATAGTACTCTCTTGAAGGTGGAGGTGGCCATTCATGCCCTCTAGTTGGCCAAGACCTGCCTTTCGCCTACCCAGTAGCAGCCGTGAAAGCATATCCCAACTGCTCCTTTTGCCGTCTCAAACCGTTTCGGGAGTCAATCCCCAGAACGGGAACAATACATACCTCCCTTACCATATAGTGGTGGATAATTCCGACACTTAAGACATCATCCCAGTTCAACGGGTGTTCCGCTCTATGGCCTCTGCCAGAATACGTTGTCACAGTTATGTCGCGACTGAATATCGTCACACTAGGGAGGATATCACCCCAAGGATCTAGACAACCTATCCCTGCGATTCTGACCTTTGAACCTCCCGAAGAGGGTAGAAAACATGCACGTAGGGAATAGTGATCACCCTTATCCCTAAGGAGGAACTCCACTACCCAGTCATGGAGACATATCACAAGCAGGAACATACCGTTTTCCGCTCCTCCAATGCCTGTTATCCTAAAATGCTGGCATCATACGAGCAAGAGAGCATTTCCACTGATCTTCGTCAATATTGTCACCCACACAGGTCAGAACCAACCCCGTAGGGACGTCTCCTTACTTGGGGTCATGAAACCCACCAACCAGACCTGATGGCAACCCAGAACCTACAGTACCATGTCCTAGAAGATGCTCTTAATTCCTATCATCCCAAAATGGTGGCAATCAACAAATCCCACCATCCAAATGTGGTGGCAATAAAAGGGCACATGTATCCCTGCAAACAATGACCACCGACTCGATATAGTGGCGAACCAACATATGTAAGGCCATCTCCTTTCAGATGCAAGTAAATTGTGCCACCCCAATGTGGCGGAAAATGGAGATGTTAACCTGCATATCCTGGCATAGGGGAAGAATTGTTCACCTGCCCTGCCACAGGAGCATTGTAGTACCCACAGACCATTGGAGTACCGAAGCAGGATATTCCAACTCTGATACCAGAATGGTCCTTTATACTCGTTCTAGCCAAAGACTTCATGCTGCATATCTTGGAAATGATGGAGGAGCAGGTATCGATCAGTCATCATATCTTGCAGTCTTTCCAGAATGTAATTGTATCAATGGAAACAACAAAGACACGGGACTATGATCATGTCTCCCCAATTGAGGTAACTCATATAAGAGATGAGCTAGCCACCTCAGAGTAGATCCACATCCCATCTTCCACCCAGGAGGGACGTCGGCCATATCCCATGATATATGGGAAATCGGATCGACCAGCTTCACTCATTCCAACTTGGGGACACTCGTCCATCAAGGTGGATGCTCCAGAGCAGGAATATATCTCTGCTAATTCTCAAGATGATTGATAGAATATTATGGCATCATCATGGAATCCAATTAGATAAGGACCCAAAGGTAAAAAATTTTATCAACCAGAGAAGATCCTCGTTGCCTACAAGAGAGCACCCCGCACGTGCTGAAGGCAGCCGGAAAATAAACAGCGGGTTCATGACTATGCTCTGATAGAAAATGGGGTTCCCGACACCGATAAGCACATGTTGATGGCTCAGAACCCTGCCCACCCAATTCCATATTATGGTAGTGGTAGTAGCAGGTTTGAAGGTCCTCCCCACAATGTCGCTACCAGCATCTCTGAAGGTCCTTTCCAGAGCACCCGTGGGGGCGTCCCCCACAGGAATATAACGACTGATCAATATAGAATCTCTTTTGATGCGAGTCTTGAAAGCCCTCTATAATACGAGAATATCGAGTAGCAAAAAGGCCCTCCACTAGTTTTGGTCCAGCCTGAAGGTCCTCCGCAGGGTATACACTGTAAGCACTATCCGTGTAGTGGGACCACAAATTATGATAGTAGCACTTGCTATCAAAGTCGCAACTATAGAATCCCTCCCCGTTGAGATGTCAATCAATGAGAAGGATCTCCCCTCGCTGTAGTACATTCTCCAGGACCTTCCAAGGGAGTAACCTACATATATTATTCTTGTGGTAGCTATAATGGTGGTCCTTGCCATTGTGGAAGCTGTGATAGTTATCCTCTCCATAACCGTCGCCATTGTGATGGTCCTCCCCGCAATGGACCCCAGAAACAAAAAGGTCTTCCCCTTATCGAAGTGTTTCTTGAATTTCCTCTATAGGATACACATCAAACATCAAACCATGATGGTCATCCTCACCATTATGGATGTTTTTGCGATTGTCCTCCCCATAATTGTGTGGTGCAACCAGAAGGTCCTCCCTGTGTTGTGATACGCCTTGGATGTCCTACCTAAGTTATGCACTACAAAAGTCCTCTATGAAGTGGGGTGTCCACGTGTAATGGTAGCCCTCACCATTAAGGCATTGATAGGGGAGTTCCACTCCATAGTGACATATCATATTGAAAAAAAGGTCCTCCCCTACCGAATCAAGCACATAAAAGCCCTCCTATGCTGAGGCACTCAGAAGGACAAGATCTAACATGTCAGATTCCCATCCAGACACTAACGACATCATTCTTCAATCAGGGGGTGGCCCGAGACCATGATCATCTTCTAATCCACCGCATAACATTTGATATTATAGTTTGATACCTATCATCCCCACTACCTCCGACCACACTGTCGATGAGAGTCTCAGTTGGGCTAACTAGGTAGAGGAATCACAAGTGAAGGATCATTCCAATATGTTTCACAAAAGGAAATGACTGGCCATAGATGATATTCCAGTTATGTTTTGGCCGATGGCCACCTCTCAATTCTACATACCTAGAATGTTATCTAAAGAATGTGTGCACAACATCCACTACAATATATGGAGAAACCTATATCGGTTGAAATCAAATTTCCTACCCTTTGATGGGTATATAGACCATGTCAAGAATATTGGATACCTTCTGCATCACATCGATCAGAATTCTCTTCCTTTAGTGTGGAAAGAATGATCAGAGAGCCATAAAGGAAACCTTGAATTAACCTGCTTCCGTACACTACACCAATTGAGCCACCTCAATTGTGATTCCCCGATGGGAGTCCATATCATAGGATGTGGAGAACATTGAGCTCTACATTTCACTCCACTCCCCACCCACCAGAACCCTTTCTTTATAATTTCTAGCAACATCATCACTTCAAGAAAGCAATCGATTGGGGTCCCTATTCCGGAAAGGCGACCCGCCCGACAGAGACAGACCATGAATATGTCAGAGAAGCGTTAGGCCCGATGGGAAAAATCCATTAATGAACACTAAAATCAGGCCACAAAAATCATAAAACAAGCAACTCACCTATGTGTGGACAAATAGCACTCATTTCATGCCTCCCAAGAGGGAGTCGATTCATTGGATAACTCTGCACTAGATCCAGTTCACCCCCTAATTGGGGAACACAAGATCTGGCAGGTAGCGATAGCAGAAGCCACTGCCGCAATCTGGGTCCAACAATTAGCCTTCCTGGTAGGGCACACTTTTAACAACAAATTCCCCTGTAATACCAATAAAAGCTGGAAGAGATGCAACGTCCAAGGAATAGAGCCGACCACATCCCCAGGGCTGGGGGCATTTTTATTTCCTCAACCACAACCTCCCCAACAGGAATCAAAATTCTCTCATCTGGGGAAGAATGTCTAAAGAGGGGGTTCCTGCCCTATCCCATCCATTGAATCAACATCCCCTCTAAGAGGGAGGCATACCGTATGGTCAGATCAATGAACTCTCTGTGTCACCCTTCGTCAAGGAGCCCGAAAGTAATCCTAGGACAGGTAGGGGAGGACCAGTAAAAGGCAGGAAGATCCTCTTCTTATTTGGAATATTTCATCTCCTCTACCACACTGTATGCATCCCTAAACGCCATAGAGGTTAACCCCATGGGTTACACTAAATATGATGAAAATTCTTTATGGATGTAGGATGATGGTTCCGTTCATGCTGCGACCCACAATGAACCATCATGCATGCACACCCAGAACCAGAGGGTTTCCCTCAATACGGTCACCCCTCCAACCAAACCTCCTCTACTTACCCTATCAGTCTCCAACAAGGATATGAACAATGGCCCAGTTACAATTAACCCACATCATATCAATAAAAACAAGCGAAAAACACTCAAGGAGAGAATAACTCGACCGAAAGAGGATATGAAAGAATTGAGACGGCTCAATGTAGAGCTTCTCCAGAGGAACAATATTTTTGAATGTGATTTCATAGAAGATCCACACCTTGCACTCCCATCATGTGAACCTCAAAGACCGTGGTTTTCCCCACCAAATGAAGCATAGTCCAGGTCCCCACCCAATATGGAGCTCGCCCCGTCCAACTATATGACCCTGGATTCGGATGAATACCAAGACTTCCATCCACTCAAGAAGCAACTGGACCGAGTACGTTTGAACCCTATGAAGGTGCTACAAATGTCATATGAACCTTTCGTGATGGCCGAGTCGGAACCTCATGAAACTCCTTGGGCTATACCCTCCCAAGACCAGGCTAAACAAGATGTAAATCAGGGTCTCACCAACACTATCGAGGCACTGGTGGCTTGACTAAAACTGATTGATGCTCAGTGTGCTCTAATACAGCCAGAGAGAAAGCCCTATCCAGATTGGGTGACCAACACGTCTCATCCATACAGCTTTAGGATCCATCTATTCCATATATTCAATGGATCCAGTGATATAGAACAAAATTTGATGCACTATGCGTCTTTTTGCGTCCCCGTGATGGGAACTCTGGAACAACAAGAAGCATTGAAACTGATATGCTTTTGCGAACCAAGAAAGGATCAACCTTCTTCTGGTATACGAGCCTTCCAGCTCAATCAATAAAGATATGGGAAGACCTTTGACAGAAGTTCCTGTTACACTTAAGCTCAATGTTGCCTAAAACTACTGTCATCAACCTCATGAATTGAAAATAGAGGGGGAATGAGAGGGTCTCAGAAATCATTGCCATATGGACGGGTCTGACCTACTCTCTAAATAGGCGACTGCACCAAGACGAGATGCTCAATATCTGTATTGATAACCTCTGAGATGAGCTGCGAACACCGCTCATACCAGTGGAGTGCACCACTGGCTTCCATAATCTGTCTACCATCTACAAGAGAATTGAAGAGTCCATACAGCGGACTAATCTAATGCCCTGAATATCCTGAAAGGATCCTACAAAGAGAGCAGTTAGGGATAAAGCATCCTCTGTCACGCTCAAGCCAGTCCCTACACCAACTCCACCACCTAGGCCTCCACTAAATCCTCAAGGCCACCCTGCATAGCAGAGGTGTCCTCGGACCTAGTTGGATGATCTGAGAGGACCAAAGTGGGACCAATTTGAGGAAATAAGACATAGAGTATAGTCATTTCGAGAAGACAATGTCTACGACTACATCATCAATGCCATGAATTACAAAATTCTCCACCTCCCAGAGCCAAGGAAATCCAATGAAGTAATCCACAATGATAAGCTCGATTACTTTCCCCACAATAGAATGTTGGGATATAAAATCCATGAATGATTAATCATCATTGACCTCCTGCAAAGCATGGTAGAATCTGGGAAGGTTGAGCTGGGACCACCCCCGGCTCATGTACCATACGTTTCAACCACCAACCCCGATGAAGGGGAGGGGTGGCGGGAAGTCACCAGAAAAAATGGGTAGAAATTTGATGATTGGATGACTCAGAATACTTTCAATCGAGCTCATGTAATACTTTGGGCTCAGCTATAGCAGCCAGTGGTGCCTCCAACAGCCCCTAACACCGCACAACCGACAATAACAGCTTCACAATCCTCCACAATCTGGTCATCTAAGAGTAATCAAGAAGGGAGGAAGCAAGCACAATAAGAGCAGACCGCAACAAGGCCAAATTTATCCCTAATGCAGTCAGATTTTTTTCCCTCAAACATGGACCCACGGGCACCAACCCACCAAACTGCACCATCAGGGACAACCAACCAGGATGACATGTCATAGGACAGGGAGCTAATCTTTGGTTCCATCAACATTGACCATTTAATGGAACCTTTACTTGATGAAGGGTATGGTTATGGCCTTCAATTAGTCACACAAGGGACCGGGAGGAGGTATCACAGAAGTAGGGGATACTGGGGGAGGCGTAGTCGCGGATGAAACCCACCCTATGGTTTTACCCCATATCAAACTGTTAATGTCAAATAAACCCTCAAGAGAGACCTTCAACAGACTCAGAAGGATAAAGAATATCCTTCCACCTCGATAAACAACCGCGCTGGCCCTGTCATTCTGCAGTACCCATTAGAGGAGGAAAAAGTGTCTAGAAACCTAGTGCGCACAAATAGACTGTCCAAGCCGAGTCCCCAGAACGTGCGAACAATGTTGACATCCGACTCCAAGTCCAGTCCTTTTTCATTGTATACTCCAATTTCCAAAGTGCCAGTTAAAACCCTCCCACCAATAGATAATTGTC
This sequence comes from Viscum album, assembly GCA_963277665.1. Lineage (NCBI taxonomy): Eukaryota > Viridiplantae > Streptophyta > Magnoliopsida > Santalales > Viscaceae > Viscum > Viscum album. The sequence goes on from OY728156.1 coordinate 1,843,213,378, forward strand.
ACTTGCCGGATCAGAAATATGACATCCATAAGCAGTTGGAATCAGTGCCAACCAAGATGTCAATCCTGGATGAGCTGATCTTGATAGAAGACCTTAGGGAGGCACTTATAGAAGCCTTTCTCAGCCCCCATGAGTATCAAGATGAAGTATCTGCCTCTGAGATTTACTGAATAGAGACAAGCCCGACTCAATGCGATGCAATGATTTTCTACACCAACCGGGATGAATATTCCATCATTCAAGGACACATCAATCCACTATATGTGTTTGGCACACCAACTGATGTTGAGATCCAGAAAGTTTTTATTGACAATGGATCTGGAGTTAACCTCTTTCCCCTACAGATTCTATGTATGCTGGGCTATAGTGGGTATGATTTAATACCCTAAAAACATCTTTATTGGGTTATGACAAGATTGAATAGAATCATATGGGACAAATAAAGCTCAAAACCCATTTTGGTGACCTTGTGGCCAACTCATTATTCCTGGTGGTTTAGCAGAACATGGCATTCAATGCCCTGTTGGGAAGGACATGGCTCCATAAGCACATGGACATTAAATTATCCTAACACTAGTGTATCATGTATTGGGTGAATGGACATGGTTGGAAGTTGCACGATGACAAGGCCGCTTTCAAGCTCTCTGAGTCACTCTACATCAACACCGGGTTTTATGAGAAAAAGAAAAACAAACATTCAATCGAGTGTACCGACTATGTCCCCTCTCTAAATTGTCCCGAAATGGTTCCTGATGACCCCCTAAAGCAGTTCGGGAATGGCTACGTACTTCCCATCAACCATGTTAAGAGTAGGGGTTCATGTGTGGATACATACTCAACTATCCTTATGACTTCGGGCGTGACGCCTGAGAATAGCATTATAAAAACAAATGATAACCCTCAATATGAGGGAGAACACTTGAGTTAGGATGTGAATAATTCCTCACCTCTAGAATCTTGAGAGCCTGTGTCAAGAGCTCTCCCCCAGTTAGATCATGAATATGGGGATGTGGGAGATGAAGTATAGGAAGATCTCAGGGATGCTCCTACCATGTTCGAGGAAGACATCTCCACCACTGTGGATGAGCTCAGGGAAATAAACCTGGGTACCACGGAAGACCCAAGTACCACTCACAATGGTGATTCCATGTCTTTCGAGTAGCATAAGGTATAAATCTCCTTCTTGAGGCAACACCAAGATGTTTTTTATTGAAATTACACAGAAATGTCGGGACTCAATCCTAATGTGTCGATGCACCACTTAGGTCTTCCAGAAGACCACCGGGGCTATAAATATCCCCCTAGAAGGATGCACAAGGATGAGGTCAATAACATTATCAATGTAGGATTCATTCGGGAGGTCCAATATCCCATCTCGTTGGACAATATTTTCCCCATTAATAAAATGAACGGAAAAATCTGGGACTACATCGATTTCGAGGATCTGAATCAGCATTGCCCGAAAGATGATTTCCTAATCCCGATCACCGAGTTACTAATCAATGAAATGGATAGATATGAGGCACTCTCATTCATGGACGGATATTCTAAGTATAATCAAATCAAAATGCTCCTAGAGGATGAATAATCCACTGCCTTCAGGGCCACCAAGTAATATTCTACTATAGGTCCATGACCCTTGGTCTCAAGAACACTAGAGCCCCATATCAATATTCAATGCATTGGATATTTAAACAATTCCTTGGGAGATTCGTCAAATATTATGTAGATGAGTTGGTGGTCAAGTCAATTGGGCGCTCAGATCAAATATCAGACCATGAAACTATCATCATCAAACATCTATAACATAACCTGATGAAGAACCCCTGGAAGGGCACCTTCGACATTACCATAGGAAAATTCCTTGGCTTTGTCATACTCCATCATGGCATCGAAGTCGACCCTGAAAAGTGAAAGGCTATCCTTGGTTTACCACTTCCATGTAATCCCACTGAGCTGAGAGGACTCCAAGGACACCTGGCCTACATTAAGTATTTCATAGCCAACATGGCATGTAAATGTTTTCCTTTGAATAGGTTAATGAAAAAGGGGGTAACATACCAATGGATAGATGATTTCCAAAAGGCATTTCCTAGATTCAATAAGTACCTCTTAAGACCATAGGTACTCATGCCACCAATTTAAGTAAGTCCTCTTATCCTATACGCGATGACCCTAGATCAGTCATTGGGAGCCTTCCTCATGTAGAAAAATGACGCTGGCAGTGAAAACAAAATCAATTCACTCAGTCAAACCATGATTGATGATGATACGCGATACTCAAATATTGATAAGAGTTGTTTGGCCTTGGTCATTGCAGTTCAGAAATTGTGACATTATCTGTAGCATCATGAATTCCATTTGGTCTCGCGTAGTAACCCGCTCAAACACAACTTCAGTCGTTCGATGTTGATTGTGTGCCTATCCCGATGTGCAGTCATCCTTAAGCAATTTTACATCTAGTTTGTGCCTCACAAATCCATCAAAGGCTATACATTAAATTATTTTTTTTGCAGAAAATCCCACAATTGGGAGCACTGCACCGGAAATCGAGCTACCCGATGAAGGCATCTTCTCGGTTCAAGAGGATCCCCTATCATGGGAAATGCACTTCAACGACCCATCCTGAAGCCCGATAGGGAAGATTTTAGAGGATCCCAAATTTGAAAATGTGGGGTTGGGGGTCATACTCTTGTACCCAAAAAATGAAGTATTTCTATGTTACTTCCTTTTGTCAGAATGATGTACGAACAATGAGGTGGAATATCAAGACCTCATTTCATGCCTGGATCTCGCACTCCAAGTGCAAGTGCAGAACCATGAGTTAAAAGGTGACTCAGAACTGGTCATTAAGAATTTCGATGGTGATTATGCTATTAAAAAGGTGGTGTTGATCCCCTTGTTAGACTATGTCCAAGGGTTAATGGTGGAATTCTCTAGAAAACCAACATTACTATATATTCTGTTGTCTCAGAATGCCCAGGCCAATGCATTAGCCAATGAAGCCACAACAATAGGTGAACTAGACCGGGAAAAAATTATTAGTATATCCATTCATCAGATGGTCTTACTGTTTGTCCATACTAAGATGGAAGAAATAAATGAAGTTATTCCTTCCCTTGAGCCATATTATTCTATCTACCAGCTAGATAAACCCAATTGAAAACTACCTTAACAAGGGAGAAATTCCATCAAAAAGGGTTGAATGAGATCATATATGGAGAAGCGAAACCAAATTTGTCCAATTTGGTGGCAAAGGTCTACACGAGGTAATCTACAAGCGAGGCCTCGATGGAGTTCTCCTCAACTAAATTTATGGAGAAGAAACTATTGCCATCATGAATGAAGTACATGCTGGAGTACGTGGAGAACATCAATCATGGTCTGAGCATTCCCATGAGGTTCAAAGGATTGGATAATATTGGCCCACTGTTGCACGAGATTGTGCAAACTTTACCACAAAATGCCTCTCCTTCCAAACTCACACCAACTTCATTCATCATCACCTTGAGTTACTTCATCAAGCCAGGTACTCTTGTCCATTTTCCATCTGGGGAATGGTAGTCATGAGAACATACCCTCCATCGATGGCCAAACAACTGATGTATATCCTCATAGCAACTGACTTCTTTTCCAAATGGGTCGAAGTTGTACCCCTCAAGGATTTCGGGGAATGAAACATTTTCAACATTGTGAAAGATAATATCATCAGAAGATTTGGTGTCCCTCATAACATACTGATAGATAATAAAACCAAATTCTACTCTACTGAATTGGAGATGTTTTACCAATAATATGGTATCAAAACTAACCAATCATCCCACTACAATTCAGTGGCCAACGGACAGATAGAGACCTTCAATAGGACCATGTCCAACATATTCAAGAAAATGGTGGACCAAGACTAGATGTCTTGGATGGAGAAAATCCTCTATGAATTGTGGTCTTATAAAACCAAAATATGCACTACTACATGGGATACTCTGTAATCATTAGTTTATGGACCAGATGCGGTCCTGCCCATTGACCTCCAATTTCCTTCCCTTCATGTGGCCATTTGTGATCAGTTATTAGGAAGTGACCAATCAGAAAAATGGCTATGTGAATTGGAATAAATAGATGAAAAGAGGTTCCAAACATTTCACCACCTGGAAGTATATCAGAATAGGATCACATGAGCCTTCAATAAAATGGTTTTTCTTTGATCTTTCATGGATAGAGAATTGGTGTTGGTCCTATGTACCCCAATGATACCCAGAAAGAAGCCTACAAATCTAGAGCCCATGTGGGAGAGACAATATGTTATACACAATTTCTACTCCAACAGATCTTGTGCCCTGATCTCCATGGACTGGATGTTCACTACTGCTCTTAAAAAGGTGATATTCTTGAAGAAATATTTTTCATAACCAACAGAAATTTTCGTCTGAGTTGGAAGACGTTAAACTTCCAAGCCCCATTTGTACGTGTAGTAGGATGTTAAACTTCCCAAACCCACGCTGGTCCAAACTCTATAAACCTACACTTAGAGTATTTTTACCTTACCACATGATGTTAAACTACATGGATTCTAAATAACTATGTACATCTTGATTCCTGACTTCGCAGGATACATAGTGATGCCAGGTTTGCACGTCCTAGCTCAGACACCCCCAAATGAAGCTCAAAATGCCCCTTTTCCCCCATGCATGGACCAGACCTACAGGGGGTGTATTCATTGATAGAACAATGTGTGACTTTATTCCTTCCCTAACAAGATTCTTAGTGACACCCTAATTCTATATCATGGCCAAACCACCCTAGAAAAAAGAGATTTCCCCCTTTCCCTTGTGCACGGGCCAATCCTGCACGAGGTGTATTCCTCGAAAGAACAATGTGTGGCTTGATTCATGCCCTCACATGATACATAGTAATTCCAGATTCCTATCTCCTAGCCCAGCCACTGTGCTTTTCACATCCTTACTATAAAACGATAAACTACATGGAGTTAAAAATACCTTTCCTCCTTACTGCATGACGTTAAACTGCACAGTCATGTATCCTTACCGCATGACGTTAAACTGAATGGAATCAACCTTGTATGTCGATTCATAATCATCCTTACCACATGATGATAAACTGCACATAAATCTTCATGAACCACCTTTTTTATACAAAGAAACATGACATAAATAATCCTTGCGTGTTTGGATGCATCATTTCCATACATCAGACTCCGCGTCCCGAACAATTGTTGATCACTATAACCGCCCATGCCCATCAGAAGTGGAAAGTCTCCAACTTGTGGAAACCCTTGCATGACTATAAATACCACGCCCTCAGTGGCTCTGAATATCGATAACCCCTAGACTGTCTACCAATGAAGATATTTCCTCAGGTGAGACTCTTTCTAGCTCCGTACGCTTTCCGGCCTCAGAGCCCCATATCATATTTCCAGATCCAAAAAATACTGGAGCTGTGGTTTACCAGTTCATTCCCCCCATCACATCCAAGATTTGCCAGGGTACCCCTACCTAGTTATACTATGTATCCACTCATGGTTCACTTGATGATCTACATCTGCGAACACCAAGGCAGGGCTATTCTACATTGACTCAATGGATAATTGCAATGATGATTTTTCTTGTATGCTCGGACACAATTATCCCCATATGCCGGACTCTGTGCTTTAAGAAATCTCGGAGCTTCATAACCATCCATGGCCATCGGAAGTGGAAAGTCATGAACCCGTGGACACCACTGCATGAAAATTCATACTGGTCCCTCACCAGTTTTGTATATTGATCTCCCCAGGCTGGTTTACCAAATGCAATATTTTCATAAGTGATACTCTTTATATCTCCATACTCTTACCAGCCTCAGAGCCCTCACAGCACACCTCCTGATCCAGGAAATCCCAGAGTTACATTTTACACCATTATTCCCCCACCTAGTTTACAGTATTCAGAGCATCTTAACTAAATTATCCTTTGGGTGATTATAGAAATATTGACACAGTTGTTCGAACAGTAAAAATGTTAAATTAATAGTATTACATTATTACAACATGACGTTAAACTGCATGGAGTAATGGTATATTCCATTCTTGAGATAAATCATAACAGGGTACCCTTAGAGTTTTTACAGCAACCAGGGGTGAGCATCCCCGAAATTTCTAGAAATTTCCTTACCAAATGACAGACTATGTGGCCCAGACAATCGTGGAACCCCATAAACCTCCAAGGCCATTAGACATGGAATGTAATCGACCTGAAGACACCTTAGCATGACTATACATACCATGCCCTCAACGGATATGCATATTGATAACCCTAGCCCATCTACTAAAGGAAAGACTTCCCATGGAGACACTTTTCATACCTTCGTACACTCAACGGCCCCAGCACCCGCATATCTTCTCTCCTGATCCAAGAACCACCAGAACCACAGTTTTAAGCATCAACCCATCTCCACGTCTTGGACATGCCGAGATATTTGAGATCAGTTGCATTCTAATCATGGGTGGCCTTTGCAACAATGTACTTACTGCATGACGTTAAAATTACATAGAGCATGTCATTTCCACTTTACATAGAACTAAAGAGACCATGCATTAAACATCCAGGGAAATTCTTCTAACTACAAGAATTTTTATGGATTTAAAGATGCCCCATGTCCTCGATACACAACGTTAATCTACACAGAATTTAAAATACACCAATGTCCATATAATATGATAATATACTGCATAGTATATAATAATAATAATTCCCTCCATCCTCAACCCATGTCTTTAAAATACTAAGAATTTATAATTCCCTTGTCCACATCACATCACGTTAAATTTCATGGTTAGACCCTTCACAAGAATAGTCAGTAATGGAGGCTTTCCTCTAAACCTTAGTGAATGAGACAAACCTTCACAAATAACCATCTCACTCCAATGTTAGAAGGGATGACTTCACCCATTAATGGAAAAATTTTCCTAGATGTTTCTCTTGTATCCAGGCACCCTCTCTTCGTAAATCACACTCTGTATGTAGAATGAGCTGAGCTCTTTTAAGCCACCCGTGGTGGTCCCAAATCTCAACTTGCCTGATGTTGTCTGGCTATCAGGTGAATAAAATAATTGACCAATGGTATACTTTTCATGACTATGAATTCCATTCCCTCAGTGGCTCTGCATATTGATTTCCCCTGGCCTGTATACCAAAGGCATTTATTCCTTAGCAAATGTTTTTCCTACCTCTGTATAATGACACGACACCTATGCCTCGAGACTTAACTCGCATGGTGGTAAAATTTAAACATGTCCCCTCATGTGCATATGAAATGTATTGAGAAAAATTTTAATTAACCATGATTCATTGGGTCCCCTGCCTCACCATATCTGGTCAAATGTGTTCGACCTAAATCATATGGGCTGATAGTCATATCGCTGGGACATTATAAATCACACCAAAAGAAACAAAAATCTCGTTAGGCTGAAAACATGAAAAGGGAGACCTATTTAAAAGCCGAGGTAGACCCGCTAGGTCCACACTTAAAGGGCCTGGGAAAAAGTTAGGGTATCATCGGAAAAGAAAAAAAAATTTGGTTTTTTCTATAAAATCCTAGCAGTAGTCAATATTTGTTTCTTAGATCCCTTGGTCCAAAAAAAATTAGAGCTCGTTTCTATTTTAACATTTTCTTGAACCCGAATTATTCAAAGTTTGGTGAATTATTATTTATACCACAACCATGCCGGAAAATTTCCATCATAGGAGAAGGCAACAAAGAGTGATAAAAGAGAACAAAAAGAAAAATTGTTTTCTATATTATGAGAATGATGAGAAGGGCTTCCACAATCTGGATCCTCTTCTGACAGTGAAATGTTATTACACTAGAATCTTAGTATATTAATTATGTTGTTTCATGTGATGGGGAAAATCCCCGATCTCTTGATGAAGATTTTACAACATGTCCATCTCAGACTTCGCATCATCCCATAGAACTTCCTCCTCCTGTAATACCATTAATCTCACCCTCATCCTCTACTCTATCTACCACTCCCTTTCTACAATAATGGCGATAGAATTGACATGCTCTTTCCGCAGCCGCTTCATGTCACTATTCAACAACTCCATTCCAGACAGTTTTATAAGAACATCCCCCTGATGTCTCTTAAATACCCTACATGGTCATGAGCTTCTACAATATGATGTTTTCTGGTTACAGCAAGGTAGGCTTCAGACTCAGCAGTGGAAAAGAGAGACTCAAAACTGCCCAACCTCTACCAGTTAGTGACCACCAGTCTGACTATGTCATAACTAACATGTTAATCAAATCTGTTGAATCCCGAAAGCATAAAAAATCATGCAACTTCATCAATTTTGTGGGAATCTCGGCTAAGGGCATCTGTGAAATCAGCTTCCATATATTCTCCCATGCCCTTAGGCAAGCAGGTCGAAGACTGGAGAGGGCCCATCGATCAGGCTCGGAGTCACTTCCATAAGAAGTGGTATACTATAGGATGAGCATCACAAGGGAGGGACCCAATACTGCTTAAACCATAAGCTCCGAGACCATAGTAACTTAATCCTCGGCGGTTGTGGTCAATGTCATGATAGGATCTAATGGAACAATCGCCAGCTCTGACGGGTGTGGTCCTAAAGCCCAAAATCCAATAAGGTGAATAAGTATCCATCATTATAATAATAAAGAGAGGGGATTTAGTGGAAATAGATCGAGAATCTTACCCCTGATCATCTAGGAATCATTGACCTCAATCTCTACACCACCACTACTTCTCAAAGAAGACGATATGTTTTCAGTGGGTAATGGAGTCATACAAACCCCATGATGTGTGTATGACCTAAGGCCATGCCCAAGGATATGAAATCCCAAAGCAGTCCCCATGTAGCAATCTATGGATATCACGTTCGGAGAAATTATAACCCCCAGTAAATAGAACAATGGTCTTCCCTGGGTTCTCAACAACTAGAATGATAATATGATCTTCCTCCATCAAAAAGGGATCCATGGGGTCCTAGAAAGCTGACCCCGTCAGATCTGGGGCCTCCTTAGTAATTAAATGTTCCCAATAATCCCCCACATCTATAGAGGCTGTGTGATCAATGGGAGTCTCATCATCCAGTTGCTGCTCCTCTGTCATATTCCTGACCGTTGAAGATAGAATGAAGGATTTCGTACCACTAACTCCTTTAGTAGTTCCCGCCACATCATCACGCTTAGATCTGGCCATGGGTGGTCCCTTAGATAGTAAAGGGGTAGGAGGTACGACCACATGGGTAGTCACAACTGGGTCATTGATCAACTCTACATCACAGCACCAAAAACAGTTAATAACTATCAAATTCAGACATTTGAGTTTTAAATCGGGGAAAGTAGAATCATAATTATCAGTTATTCCTTTTCTAAGCCATTTCGATAATCGGGATGCCTGCCGACATTTCTGGAACTGCAGAAAGGACAATTCCCCTCTCGGAGCACTAGGATGAGCTGGAGGAGGAAAGACCCTGGTCGGATCCGCAATAGTCAATTGCATGTGCTCCACAATGCCCGAAGACCCTTCCTCGGTAAACCCCATAGTCATATGCGCATGATTTCCTACTGCAGTACCCCGAGGAGTATACTATGGGGAAAGAATTTCCCACTGATATTTCATAGCACCCTGCCTAAGGAAAAGAACTATTAGAACCTTCACAATGAAGAGTGGATAAGACCATGATGGATGAGTAGGGAAACCTATTCCTCGACATCAGACGATTCAAGATGCATTATCATCATGGAAACCCGATTAGACCCATATATTTGGTTTTGGTGTGAATTCAACTATGCATCCATGTACTTCAAAGAAGTTAATATTTCATCTAGATTTTCATCCAATGACATATAAGGAGGAGTAATGATAGTCCCGAAACCCAGAAGATAGGGAGGGGCGTCTGAAGTAGCATCCAAACCTCTTCATTTGAGCCAATGACCCTCAGGTCATCCCACATCCTCCACGTATCTGGATACACAGTTATAACAAGATCAACTAGTCAAGGAGGATCAACCAAAGACGGTTGGGCGTCGAAAGGAGTTGGTCGAGGAACCATTATCTGTGGTTGTTTTATATGTCTCACAGCTACCCTAGAACACTTAGGAGCTACCTGTGGGTGGGACGTCAAAGGAAGAGAGGGAAATCCCATTGCCTCATCCCCAGAAGAGGAACCAGCAGAATCATCACCCCCTGAAGAGTGATTAATCCCATCCTCCTCCTCTTCAGTCATCAATTTTAGCATTGAATTGAAATAATATATTAACAAATCAAAACCACAACATTCATGAAATTAGGCCTCAAGGTCTCGGAGATACCGATCAAAACTCTCTGGGTCCACATCATTAATGATGTAATTAGGTGCAGATATGTAGCCCAGTCCATTGATTGTTTTTTCCGCTTCCTGGAGTTGATGCCACAATGAATGGCGGTACTCCCTGTGGAAGGGTGACTGGCTTTTGAATTCGTCACATTTGCCACAGGCCATCAGGAAGGAAGCATCAGCGGGTATGACCATCTGTCCCCGGGCAGCTTCAAGGGCTTGCGTGGAGACACATATGTCTATTAAAAACATCACTAGAAGCACAAGACCGGAAGGGTTACAAAGAAACATTCCCAGAAGGATTGGAGCAATATCCCCCTTCTTCTTCCTATTTCTCTTTGATGGATTGAAACTCGAGATGGTGGACACCCAAAACCCTAACTGACCACCTCGGTATGATTGCACCCAAGAGAAGACAGAATTGTTTGATAAGAAAGGCATAGGGTCTGCCAATGCGGGGGTCATAACCTCACAACTGGTGTCCTCCTGGGTAAACATCAGCCAAATTTTCCTATCCACCATCAGATAGAGGTTCCTACAACCACAATTAAGGGGAGGGGACATAACATCTGGATGCGGCCAAACTGAGGTCAGAATCGTCCAGGCGCAAACCCCTCGCAGATCAGTTTTCCAGCAATACAAGCCACCAGGATACCCTCCGGGAGGGAAAATAGGTAGCCCCACCTATTAAATTCTTCTGAAATGGGATTTGTTATTACACCAGATGGGGATGGATAAGTCTAGAAATTGAAATGATCGTAGCTCAAGATTCAGCTCGACAATAAATACTTATTCTGAACAATCTAATTTCCATCATTATATTGGGTTGCCCATACCTCTGGCATAACCCTACTAGTCAATTATAGATACGGACGGAACGTGGTACTCGGAATCTGCAATGAATTTATGTAAGTATAGAAATTCATCACATGAGCTCCCTTCTAACCTGAGAGGATCTGAAAAAGGTTGGCCACCCAGTTTGACCGGTTCCCCTCGGTAATGTTTCCAAGCAGCAAGTAAATACTTTCCAAGACTGGAATGGCCTGATTGATATCATTTTAGATGGCCTACTATGCCGCCATGACAAAAGTAGAGACCTTCATTCTTCCAGACTCACGTACGGGAAATATCCAGGCACTCAAGAACATGGCTAGAAATGACACCAGTCAGAGTAGTCGATCAATGCCTGGTTTGAGTTCTAGCCCCAATTTTTGAGTTTTCCATCCTATAGAATCATCGAAGAAAGGTCCCTATTCCATCAAGGATCAATCGAAGGTTAGGTCATGGGCCTATGCGAAAGATCCATGGATCTTCCCTCTCTGGAAACATCCTTCATCCATTCGCGATATGGGACGAGCTGTTTTGAAGATATCTCTGGTAAACATTATTGGGATTGATTAATGAGTCAAATCACCAAGGGGGGATTCCTCTCCTCGTCATCCCATATAGAAGGGCAGGGAAAAAATTCATCATACATTCCTACGATGATTGATACTCCTGATATCTGGAAGACATACCAAAGACTGATACCCACTTACCGGTCGACTAGGTGGAATGTGTTGGTATCTGGTCTCCAACAACTCATAAGCTGTTTGGAAAGAGTGCTAGGCTGATGGGTATAGGTCTAGGAATCCCATGAAGTTTTATACAAACCCACGTATTGTAATTCCGTTTCAAATTTCTCATAGCTTTTGTGAACTCAAAAGGGCCACCCCCAATCCAACAACATAAATACCCCTCAAGGTCGGAGATATCGGTCCACTGACCAAGCATGTTGGTCGTTAACCATTGCATTCTGGGAAATACTCTGGTATCAATGCATTACCCCATCATGCAGATATGTTTCACCTGTTGGGTACACGTGGACGAGATTCAACATAGACCCACAAGCCATGTACTTTAGGATAAGACACCCCCTTGACAATATAAGGACCCGGGGGTTAGTACTGTAGAATATTCATGTTGCGGTATGATTGTCATGAGATGGAATTAGGATCAGTGTATCAGACAATATGCTGAACTCATAAGCAGGTAGGCAATTGGAAAAAGGATACTCCCATTGCGACTCAGAAAGAAAGTTTTCAAGGGTTTCGTACATTTAAGCGAAGTGGACTCCATTCTAGATTGAGCTACACACAGCCATTAGGCATTGATAAATAATTGGAAGAGTCTCAGTGGCAGGTCTGGGTGCAGTTTGGAGAGGAACCATTTATTCTCCCTGCATTATGAAAACCAGAAAAATGGTTAGTCCAAAATAATAAAATTTTTGACAAAATAGAAAGTGTTTGTCAAATGTCTCCATCAATGATACTTCATGACAAGATCCACAGGCTGGACTCAAAAGGTAGTTCACGACAGCTACATCTCACGAACCTGCCATACGTGAATTAATTCCATAGCACTCTGGCACTTGGAGCGTTGGCCAGCCGGCCTTGAACCACGATTCTTAATGGAATCTCAATTCTAGATTTAAATGATTATGTTTAGAAAACCTAAAATGTTTTTAATGTTTGGAGGATTTCCAGTCTGAAGACCGTCCGAAACTTCGTAGCGATTTCTTAGGCAGCACACTATGACTTACTTTTTAATTAAATAAAATTTTTAGTTCATGGATGGGGAAATCGGTCTGCAGGTGATGGAATGTGCGAATGAGTAGTGGTTTGCGGAATTTGATACTGGCTCAAAGAAGAAGCTTTTCGTGAAGGAGGCAGGCGTGTGGAGATAGAAAGTGAGAGATCCTTTTTTTCATGAGAAATTAGATAAATGAAAAAGGCATGGACCCCCTTTTTATATGCATGGTCCCCTACAGGGTCCACCCCTCTACCAAAAACTTCCCAATTTTCAGGACCGCTCTACATCAGAATAGCCTTCTTTTGATTCTGATCAGACCCCATTCCAATGGGGGGAATTTGTAGGGTCCTGAAAAATCTGTAATGGTGAATGGGAATCCCCCCTTAATATTAGATTTTATTTTACACAATTTCACTTAAAAGATTTGGAAAAAAGTTGAAGAATACACAAAATTGTCAAAGGACTGACCAGTCTGCATACCGGTTCAACATCAGTGGCATGTATCCAGTTCAGCGAGCCCCTCGCAGACCAGAGTCATACTAGAGAAAGAGGTGGGAGTCCCTACACTGGCATGGACCAGGAAAAACACCAGGCCGGTCCACCGCCACGAACCATCCCAGCTGCGAACTATGCGAAACCGTCCCATGCTGAGCATGCTGTCGTTCGTGGAACAGAGGTGGAGACCTACGCGGCCTCAAAGAACCCCTCAAACCGACTTGGTTCGCGGGTGAGGTGCATTCAATGAACTCTCGTGAAAGTCGAATTGACCTAGTCATCAGTTGGCCGGGTTTTCGGTCATGGGCCTTAGAAAAAGGTTCCACATGACCACAATACAACCCCTTCCCCCTCTATAAAAGGACTTCATGGTGAGAAGTAATTGGATACTGATTCAGATTCATGGTTATTTAGAGGCTGGAGAAGATTGAAATAGCATCTTTTAGAATGAAGGAGCTTAGTATTTTGCAAACAGTGGTGTTCCAATTCGAAAATCAGTACTAGTATTGAACTCAAAACGAATTGATAATGAACTAAAAAACACATAACAAATTGGTGAACCAAAAACTAAAATTAATATCTCGAGCCATGGCCCCTCTACGGATGTAATCCCTGCAGACCTAGGAGTTTATGCCCTATTTTCTATCCAACGTGTCTCGTAGCACCCTCCTACACGGGCGAAGCCCTGACCAATGATTCCCCTAGCCGCCACTGCTCGTGCGGACTGCAGTTCCGCATACCAAAATCTTACGTAGAACAATCCAAATGTGGCATACCTCCCTGGTATGCGGAGGACCCATCAGTTCGTGTACCACCCCGGTAAGTGGACGACCTCTCCAGCCGCATAGCACACCCCTACACGAAGGGTTCCACTTTTCATTAACCCATGTGGCCCTCTAACACCTTTGGTATTTTCATTCCCCCTTTCAAGATAAAACCCTTCCAATCTAGCCTGATCTCCCACAATCCCTTCAATGGCCTATTCACCCACCCCGAGACAAGGCCTTTACCGAAGCCACCAGAACTGTATGATTAAACATTTAGGCATGTTAGCGTGCCACTATGAGTTCACATACCCATGGTAGCTGTGGACAAAGGGGTTTCCCCAACCCTAGATTGGATTCACAATGCATTCCTGAGTTCACATTCCCATGATAGTGCATGGTCTAAGCCCAGGAGTCCCCTCTATGCCTCTCCACTTGTAAGGATTGAGGGATCCCGATGGCCATTCCTTTTGATGAGGACCAGTAGTGATCACTTCTCCCCTCTCCTGGGAGTGTCATGGAATCCATTCTTAAGTAAGCCCCACACCATCCTCGCTGAAAGTTAATGGCCTTACCCTCCCTTATGGGAAGGTTCATTGCTACGTCGCCATATCCCCAACTCCTGCAGGCACAACATCAACCACTCTCCAACATCGGGAAGAGGGAGAATCCAACGTCTCCAGCCCTTTTTTTCTGCTGTTATACCCATTGTGTCTACCGCGCAACTACTACATTTTCCCTACTATGTATTGTGGGAGAAAGAGAGCCTTGTAGTTCTGGCCACCTTCCCTTGAGGAGGAAAAAGTGAGAGGCTTTCCAAGTCTGTTTAATTCTATTGGTTCTCACTCTGATCATGACTCACATGGGATTATATATTTTTGGTGGTCGTGACGTCCCCACAATGATGATGGTTAAACAAACTACTTGGGTTTTGATCCTTGTCTCCCAAATAGGATACACAGGAGGCCTCCCCGAGTTTCAATCCCAATAACAAGCAACTCTCACATGTAATCCCTAATCATCCATAACAATGTGGACATTGATTCCCAGCCAAACGGGATACGGAGGAAACTTCCTTGAGGTGCAAGCCCAATATTTATCTCTAACAAACACCTTTTCCCTTTCAGACCATGTCCTTATACCTTAGAAGAACCATCTCTATGCCAGTAAATCACGTTCCTTGGGTCTTTCGGGAAGCTTTGGAATATGTCCCACACCATCTTTGACCAGGAATCTCTCACCCAGGTGTCACTGCCACATGACATTAAACTGTACAGTTCGGTCCTTGTCACAAGACCTTAAAATGTGATGTGTCCCATTGAGAGATATCAAGATATATTGATTCTGATTCCTCTCATGATGATAAGTAGGAATCCTATATCACAGGTTCGATCCAAACACTCATGTTGTTATCAGTTCCCCCTAGATGAAAATCAACTCTAGAGTGGCATGTTCTGCTACTTAAACCCATACTATCTCCATGAGTCAAAATTCCTCAGAGTTATTAATCCAATGAGCGATGGTAAACCGTGGGCCTAAATGATTCTGAATCCCTAAGTTCAGTTGATCAATTCCATCCAGGGATTATCCATCGATACCATTCTTGGGGATAAACAAAATATTCATGAACTTATGAATACATCTTAAATCTATTAGAGTCTCGAAACATGAAATAATCCCCCCCCCCCTCCAAGAGGGTGCGATGAGCCCAACTACCCATCTTCTCGAACAATGTGTGTTCTTAAGTGTCGCTCTCCAAATCGCCCATTGAACACCTGCCTTTGGATTGCAGGTCCTTGAATCATTGAATACAGAACCATTATGCATTTTGAAGAAAACATGTTGCACCCAACTTGAGTGATTAAACAAAATTGAACCTTACTAAAATAAATCATCAGTAGTTGAATTCCCTCCCCCCCCCCCTCGTATCGAAACATACATATAGCTTTGATAAGCCTATGAAGAGGTCCCTACTAGCAATAAATATTGTGAGTCTAACAAATTATTAATGTTATTTTAATGAATTTGACTAGATATTCAATGACGCGGTTTCCCGTGATTCAAAAATAAGAGTTTATATATGTTACATATTGTGTACAGGAACATAAATATTATATAAATTTCGTATAACTAGATTATTCAAATGAAATCAAACAGAGAGTCATTATATTAAATTGGAGAATATTCGTATTTAAGTAGGATGAAAAAAATATTTTTTTCATTAGAGGTGAGGATGTGCGCATTGTAAAATGTCACTATAAAGATAGATTACAAAATGGAAAATGTGATTAAAATTATCATTTGGGATTCATTTTTATTAATACTATTGTAGTTATTAGAATTATGATAAAAACAAAATATTGATAATATAAAACTATAAAAAGTTTACATTTTTTACCCGGATTCAACAAATAATAATATTTTATAATGAAGATAATCATTGATTATGAGGTGTTTTTTAATAAATTAGAATAAAAGATATCTACAATGGAAAACATTTTATGATGCAATAATGATATTGATTCATTTTTGACCCCCAGACAATCCAATTGAAAAACAAAAATTTGAGTAAATTTTAATGAGAAAACATCTATAGTGAATTGTACTCACACTAAAGAATCAAGTTATCTCTCAATAATTATATTATCATATAAGGAGGACATTAAATTATCATTGTATTTATAGAAATATGTGAATTATTTTTTCAGTAAAATTATTTCTTATGTTAGATATATTTTTATGTTTTTTTCATGGGTCAAATGATCATTGATTATTTCAAATCATTCTTTAGTAATGTCAGAATAAATTAGAATTAAAGGAGATATGTTATTTTGTAGATTTCATATGTAATGTACATGAATTTCGATAAAATTTATTTTTATTTTATGGAATGACTTTGAGACCGCAAAATCTAACGACATGTGATTCCGGGGACTATAGTGCCCAGTATAGTCCATAGAAGATTGTTGAGCTTTAAATAATGTCCAAGATTAGTTTTCCTGAAAAAGTGGAATAAATCGTAAATGGGTTCCTAGATCAGAAATCAGAGCAATTCGTTGTGTTCAGCATAGTGGGTTTACCATAGGTGGGACTAAAGTTTTTTTGGAGCCATGTTCATGTGAGAAAACCCAAAAATGACATCATATTAAATTAAATAATTAAATAAAATTATTTTATTTTTCAAATTATTCTAACTCACGAACTGTGACTCATATTAAAATTATATGTCCATCGCTAATCTCATGAGGATATTATTTCCTTATTCAGACCCAAATAGTGGATGACGGAGTCTAACAGTGCAAGTTAATTTTTGCACTTAAAAAAATATTTATTTAACAATAATTTTAATTTAAAATCCTTAACATCTAATAATTAAATCAAATTAAAAATATGAGAGTTCCGTTGAGATCTTGAGGTATTTATTCCCCTTCGGTGGATCCTAACCATTATCAACGTAGGTAGAGGGTTACAATTAGTAATTTTTTTAACTTGTTTTAATGTACCTTCTGTAAATGGATGGGTAGAATTTTCTAACTTTTAAAATAGGGATCAGAATTGAAATCATAGGGCACTATTAAATTTGAAGCACTTTGATTCACTTAAGGGATGGTTTAGTTTGACCGTAGTTGCTCTGGTGAAGAATTTGGTTTTTGTCACACTTTTTAATAAAATTATAAAATAACATAATGTTTTTTATTTTATTCTTTTTTTTTCATATGACCTTTTGTGTTGTGGCAGTGTTAACAACATAGGTATTTAGACATTTAATAAGGAATATTAAATGCTCCATTAAAATTTGGTTGTGTAACCACCACTCATGTAATTAATGAACCACATTAATTCCTTATGTGTTACTCACCCATTTCCTCCTCTATTTATGTGAGGCTCGGTATGGTGTTTGACAAAAAATCAAAAAGAGAGTATCCTCTAGCGAAGTGACATCATTAACTGGCCAAGATGGATGCTCAGGTAGCAACGTTCCAGAAGTGATGAACGGCATCGGCTTCATTCTAGCACAGATTTTCCTCCAACCACCGTGATGACACCAAAATTTCACGAGGTAGGGATTTTCATTTGAATAAAAAAAATCCACAAAATTATTCTACTCTTTCATGGTTTAATGTGTGGTAGTTTCGGGAGATTTGAATCGGGTTTATCATTATTTAATAATGTGATGTACAAATTAATCATGCCTATTATAATGCTACCATGGATGGTGGGGGCCGAACAAACAAGGCCCAGACCCTCCACTATTTTATTTTTCAAGGGGTTGTTTAGAGACGAGTTTGTCTCACATGAAATTTCATTGGATCCAGAGGCACGTAGTGACAACGGCATCCTGGGAGGACCGTAGTCACAATATGAAGGATGAACAGATCACTAGAACTCGCCTGGTATCCCGCAGATGATCAATGGGTGCGGCACTGGTTCAAATGACTGGTGCCATCATTAGAGGAGGCATCCAACGCTCATTGACCAAAGAATAGGGCATCACCATGGTAGACCCGAATGGACGGCTTGCAACTGGCCAACCGTGTTGTTGAGGCGGATCATCGTCACATGCAGCAGGAAGTGCTTGGGAAATCAAAGAAACAACATGAGGTGAACATGTGCTCCACGGATCCACCGATCACGTGGAGACACCTAATGGTGCCACTAAATGAAGATTAATATGGAACCTCTTGAGCCGCTCGGGAAGCTGGTGGCCACCCAGCTGGCAAGCCGCACCAGCGCACCAGGACGCATCGTCCTGCGGGCGCACCCTGCTGGTGGGCCAGGTCGGTCTGCAACCTAGCAGGATGTACCCACCCCAGCCCAACCCATCCTGGCCACCCCAGGCCGGTTCGGCCCAGGATGGGTTGGACCCTGATCGGGTTGGGTTGGGATAGGTCGGGTCGGTCCGAGACATGTTGACTGTGTCACACCAGACCAGAATGCATTCGGGGCCACATACACTTAAAAGGAGGTATCTTGTGAACCATATGTCTATTTGACAAACCATCTGTAGTTCTAGGATCCATGGAGCGATACGTTCCATTTGAATTACTCCAAGAGAATCTCAATGAAATTTAGAGTTTGTCGGTTCTAGATCTTACTTGAATCCAACCAAGCCCTCATCACTAAAATTCCTATAGCTTATAGACTGGGTGTTTGGATGAATCATCATCTATTTCATTGGAACCCTTATGACATGAATTATCATTGGGTCACTTACTTGTGGAAATTCGTGGTGTTTGAGGTATGACTGATAACCGAAGGAGATGAACTAATTTTATTCTTGTTGTGAGAGTTAGTATGGCTACTCCCATGATGACTCTAGGGATGGGTATTCATTTATCCTCTTCTCTGGTAGAGACGGGACTCCCCACATCATGAGTGCGATTTCATTTACCTCTAATTATGTTTTCAATCTTTGGAGTCAGTAGTCCCCTAATGGACTAGGGTGCATGTCCGCCAACAATAAGTCACATAGTGTAAGGTACTCTCTTACCAGAATGGGTGTGGGTCCTCAATGTTATGAGTAGGTACTCCCATATCAACCCAGGATGTGGGTCCTCTTTATGCAGTTCCACAGTAGATCCGGCACTCTCCTACCTTTCCAAGGAATTGGCCCTCTAGCCTGGGTTCAGTACTCCCCTAATGTAATAGGGAACATATCCCCCTAGCAAACATCCAACCATAGTTGTACTCCCCTACTAGGTAGGGTGTGGGTCCTCAAATATAGAGTATGTACTCCCCTAACAAGAAAGTGTGTGGGTTCTCCAGCCTGGGGTAGGTACTCCCATGATGCACTAGGGCATAGGTCCCCCATAGCAAAAAAACTACAAGAGTCTTACTCTCTAACCTGTTTGGGTGTGGGTCCTCACATATAGAGTATTACCCCCATCTCCGAGTAGGTACATGGAAGAGGATCTTTAAGGGAGTTGGAGCTTCCTCAACTGTATGAAACTGTGTTAATGATTAGGCCCCTTCCCTTGGTTTCCCTTAGTATTTTATTAGGAAAATTAATATGAGAGCAAGAGCTCTAGTGTAAGGCTATAGAGGCAGTTCTAGTAGAATGTTTTTGGGGAATCACTTACTCTCAGACCTTCCATTAATAATGGTTGGGTAGTACCTGAGTGATTACATCTTTCAAATGGGTGCCATCGTGGATGACCTGTTCATGGAGCTTATACTTATTATCCTTGAGTTATTCTTTGACCCTTCTTCAAAAATCCAGGATATGGATTCGGGTTGGGTCCTTATGTTGATTTGTGGATTAGATGAGTAAAATTGCTTTCAGTTTTGTCTATTTCCTGGTGATTTGTGTTTGATATCATGCATGGGTTATTCCTCTATAGGATTCTGAGAGACCATTGGGGGTCTTAGGGTCCAGAATGAGTATTTTTATACTCACCCCTGCACTGGATTTTCCTGCACATTGATGGGTCTCGTGCATACTATGTGTATCCATGAATGAGACTTAGGGATCTAGGAAATGATAGTGGACAATAGTGATGGTTGATGTGGAGAGATCCAGAGACAAGTTGTACCTACCCTTCATGTAGGATGCAAAGTGGATGATCACAAGAGATATTTTCTATTTTCAGTGGTAGTTTTACATTTTTAATTGGGCTTTTATTCAATCACCTTATCTATCAGTTTACACATTTACTACTGCATTTTTACTTCTTGGTTGCATCTTGTTGTTTTCATGGATTGTATGTTTGTAGAGGTTTAGAGGAAATTTCTTCTTGTTTAAGGGATACAGATTTCTGGTGCTAGTTTCTAACCACTGGCCTATTGATGGAGAGAATGGGGTATTCACGGAAAGGGTCCTGGGGAAGGGTCGTGACAATGTTGTATCAGAAGATTCAGTTCTACATAATAACAAGGACTCTTCTTTTTTTAATTGAGCAATAGTGTTAAGTGTTTTGAGTGTGGTTTCTAGTTTAGAGTGTCCATTGTTGGTGCAGAAGCTGACATATCCATACACCAGTGCCCTGAATTATGTTTTCTGACCCGAATCACAAAAATAGAGATTGTGTGTGTTTTGGAAATGTTTTACATTTGATGTATTTTGAGTCTTCTCCCTAGGTATAACTTATAGATCGTGGTACATAATTATTCTCTATCAAGATTAATCCATGTAGATAGCCACCCAGGATTCCAATGTGTGACCATGAGGATGGTCCAATGTGTCATGAGGCTTCAGTACTGGGACTGTTTCCCAAGATGGTACCTTTAGGGAGTGTCCGAGCTATACCACTACTCGTTGGTCAGTAGTTACTATTGGTGCTATCAGTAGAAGACACTTATAGGATCACTACATTACACAAGTTTCTGGGAAAGATACCCATCTAGTTCTGAGGTGACCCTGACTCATAGGTGGATGAGGATTGGCCTGAGGTGGTGACCGAGTTTCCATCTGTCCAGGGTTCCATACGATTAGATGGAAGACCAGATGTGAGCATTCTATGTGTCTCAGTAGAGTGATGGTAGGGTTTAGATTACCCTTATCTTATGATGAGGTGGCTTTTCATGGTCAGGCTTGAGAACAATTCTCAGGGAAGGGGCCTCTAGCATTAAAAAGATTAAGGGAATGTGTTCTCAAGAGCATCCACAGCTATGGCAGGGTGATATTTCAGTAGATGCGTACTCATCGAGGCGTATCGACAATTCCTGGTACTCGATGAATAATATATGAAAATTGATTCAAGGATCAACCCTCCAGGTGAGATGTGTTTAGGGACATCTGATCTGAAACTCTTCCTCTATGCATTCCTAATTATGTTATGGTGATAGAGAGAAGCATTCTAGTTGACTGTTATTTGGCTAATCAGATACTGCCAGTGAATGTTAGTAGTGGGTAAGATTGAAACTGACATCATTCACAAAGACTTGGATGTGTAAAATGTATCTAGAAGAGGAAGTGTTATGGAAAAATGAATATACTGAGAAGCTAATGTGGAAGAGGATCTAGGGGATCATCACAAGGTGGTATACATTTCCATGTGTTACAACCATCACCCCGATGTGGCCCCACCAGGCTTAGGGACCTGGAGGATAGTGGAAGAGAGTAGCTGCATGGGTTCATAGAGTTTGACCCAAGGGCTATACGAATGATATTTGGTACGATCAGTGTCTACTACTAGCTATTGGATTAATAGAAAAAGGTACTAATCATTCATTCATGACATAAATCTTCTTCATTACCTAAATTTTCTGGTTAAAATATTTACATTACCCATACGTCTAGAGATACCATTGGGAGGAGCCTCAATAATCACACTTATGTCGACGGTGTGATCTTACCCTAGTGGTTAGAGATTCGATTGGAACCTATTGGTGGCAGCGTCGAGGCATTAAGATGATTGTTTGGGTATGGAATGGACAACCACTGTTCATATATAGATTGATTGTTTTAGGAAAAGGGATTTTTTATATGTACATCTTAAAATAGGGTTTTACATAGTGATCCAAAATGGAAATCCAGGCATCACATTATAAACATATGCATGGGTGGTTGCAACTGATCACACCTGATTCACCTAGTCGTTCCCTCGTGGCAGTATGAGTTTTTTGTTTTTAGTTTCCAACAGTAGTGGTAGAGTGTGGGAACATCTTTTCAAAAAATGTTTCCAGGAATACCTTCTTGAAGGGATAAATACTTCTACATTGTCATGTAACATGCAACGGTACTGATATCATCAAATTCATATAGGATGTCTTCCACAGAGTTCCGACAGTTGAGAGTTTAGAAGTGGGACGTGGTGGTAGACACACATTGTGGGATTTAGGGTTTGCATCTGTTGAATTATGTGGAGGAGCTTCTTGTTGCATTACAGATATCCTTCATGGATGGTGATGGAGCATCCTATCTCTAGTGTCTAATAGTCACTCCCCCACTCTTTCAGTGAGTTCGGTAGGCACAACTTGGGGATATGGGCAGTGAGGTCCAACGTGATTAGATATACTTATGATAGTCTCCTAAAATATTTTCTGATGGTGGGTAGCATGTCTTACTTTTCATAAGTTGAACCATGTTACTAGTGACACTATGTGATGTGGTTTTGAGGGAGTTCCACACATTTCCATTGTGGTACATCCTCGTGTGGACAATTTGTACAAGGACCTCTGACCTCAAATCTAGTGACCATGGATGGAGACTGCATATAGCCGACATAGGTCTTTTTTCATCAAGTGAAGGATAACCTCATGGCATGAGATGAGAAACCATGTCATCATACTTGTCACAACCCAAAAGTATTACGAATGTTTGGAAAGGGAGACAAAGTTTCTCTGAGGTTCATCAGATATTTCTATATTTTCAGTAGAGTTGGTGAGGTGTCATAAAACATAAATCCTCCCTCATAGATGCAATGAGTGTATAATGCTTCCCATGTGCTACAGATGAGGAGATACATGAATGATTATTCCCATGTTATCGACATGGGAGACCTGGAATTTTGTGACGGGGAGACTTTTTTGGAGTTCTTGATAGAGATAGTTGATTAGCATGAGTAGGTACTTCCTAGGAGGACTATTCCTTTGGTGTGAGTTTTTCGGTATCCCAGGGATCTCCTGAAGAGCCTATGGGAGCGAAAGTCTTAGATTCATGCTCACTACCCCCTTTTTTATTTTCACTTTTTGGAGTTTTGGGATGTAAATCCAGATTGTTGAGATAACGAAATCTCTCAAAATTTCTATTTTTTTTATTATATGGAAATATTAAGAGACTGCAAAATCTTATGTCATGTGATTCCAATGCTCGGAGTGAACATGATGGTCTGTTGAAGATTATTGATCTTAAAAAATGCACAGGATCTGTTTTTCTAAAAAACTGTAATAACTCTTAAACGTGTCCCCATATCAACAATCTAAGGACACCGTTGCATTCAGTATGGTGGGTTTACCCTAAGAATTACTTATGTTTTTTCGGTGCAGGCCTATAGTGAGATAACCCAAGAATGACATAACCGTAAATAAAATTATATAATTTTTCAAATTCTCCAATCTCATGAATGGTGACTTAGAATAAAAATTTGGGCCCACCGCTAAACTTTTGAGGGTATGCATTCCTTATGTATAGCCTAACATTGGATTGAAGAGGCCAATAGTACAAGTTAGTTTTTGTTCATAAATAAAATAATTATGTGAAAATTATTTTATTGTAAAATCATTAACATCTAAATTGTAACATTGATCTAGGGACTCTTCACTTCTACCAAAATATGGTCTGGTGAAAAATTTATTTTTGGAGACTTTTCTTAAACAAATAATAAAATAACATGGTGTTTGTTATTTAATAAATTTTTCCTACCACCTAATGAGAAGTGGTAGTGGGGACCAAGGAGGTAGTAAGATATTTAATATGGGATACTAAATGATTGGTTACACATTGGTTCTGTAACCACTCCTCATGTAATTAATGAGGCACATTAATTACGTAAATTAATGAAACTCATTAATTCTTCGGGTGTTAACTCCATCATTATATGATATATTTAAGTGAGGTTTATGATGGATTTTGACATGGATTCATCCAGTGAGGAACCTCTAGAGAAGTGACATTATTCCTTCCACCGACGGATACTGAAGCTCATGCGACAACGAACCGGGAGCGTCGAACGCCGACGACATCATCAAAGTGAATATTGTTCTACCACCACTAATATGAGTCCATCATTTCATGAGGTAGGGGTTTTCTATTATATAATAAAATTCCCACAAAAATATTCCTCATTCTTGATTTTGTGGGTGGTCATTGCGGTGGATTTGAACAAGGTTTATCAATATTTTTATTAATGTGATGTATAAATTTGTTCTTGTTGTTATAATGCCAATGCGAATGGTGTGGGCCAGATGAACAAGGCCCAGAACTACCACTACATGATTTTTAATTCTGTTATTCGAAGGCAGGTTTCTACAAATTTTGGTAACCTTGAACCCATGAGGCACACAATGATAACAACATACCATGAGGACCTCATGCGCGTCTACAAAGAAGAACGGACCTACGAAACTCACTCGGTGGCGCAAGGAAGATCCACCTGCATTAAACCAGTGCGGTGTAACCGTTGAACGATGCTTCAAATAGAGGAGGTGTCTTGTGCACGTCGGCCATAGAAGATAGTTGTGATTCTTGTTGTTGTCGTGGACCCAAAGGGGTAGTTGACAACTGGGGAACCACGTTGGAAAGGCGCCACACTGTCGCGCGCTGCAGTGAAGGGGTCACGGTATCTACGCCAGGTCAGGAGGGGTACCAAATCCCCATGGGGTCCACAATACCAAATGGAGGCTCCATGTGGAGAAACTAATTGAAGGTGAAAACATATATTATTGAGACATTCATGGAGCTATCGGCCACCCGACTTTCCAGTCGCTCCAGTCACCTGGCCATGTCCCCTGGCGGGTCGAGCCCACTGTGGCCCTGCCCAAATAAGCTAGACCAGGATGGTTCAGGAATGTCTAGGTCAGACCGAAACTGGGTTTGGTCAACCTAGGCCTGGTTGGTCCAGGATATCCGACCATTTCAGACAGGACTCGTTCCCATTTTAGCCTATATATGATTAATAGGTCATCTCATTCTAACCAGACATCAGTTTGAGGAACTTTTGGCAGTGCTAATATAATTGGAGTGAGATAGTCCTTTTGAGTTAATAAACCAGAAATTCAAAGAAATTTAGTGTTTGGATGGGGTGGATCGAACCAGAATACAATGGGGCACTCAAAACTAAAATCCCTACAGCTTACAGACAATGTTTTCAGTTGGCATTCTATCTATGGCGTTAGAACCCTTATGACATGACAGATCATCGGGTTACATCCTTGTGGATATTTTTAGAAGTTGAGGTATGACCCTTAACTAGAAGAGAATAATCAGGCTCTTTCATATAGTGAGATTTAGGATGGCTTCTCCCTTGATGACTCAAGGTGAGGGTATTCCTTACACATCTACTTTGGTAGAGATGGGACCACCCACGTCATGAGTGCGGGTTCATTTCCCTTTTATTTGTTTTTTCTATATTTGGATCTGGTACTCCCCTATTAGACTAGGGAGTGGGTCCTCCATACATATCTCACATAGTGTCAGCTACTCCCCTACTGGGTAGGGAGTAGGTCCTTGATGTTGGGAATAGGTACTCCCCTTTCTACCCAGGGTGGGGGTCCTCCTTATGCTGTGCTATAGTAGAGTCAGTACTCTCCTATACTTCCAGAGAGTGGGTCCTCTTACCTAGGGCCAGTACTCCCCTGACATACCTTGGTGTGGGTACCCCATAAAAATCAAAATAGTATATTTTTATTCACATATCTAGTAGGGTGAAGGTCCTCACATATTGTGTCAGTACTCCCCTCACATGCCAGTGTTTGGGTTCTCTAGCATGGGTCGGTACTCCCCTAATGTACTAGGGTACTGGTCCCCCACAACACACAATCTACGAGAGTTTTACATCTCTTCTTGGTTGGGTTAAGGTCCTCACATATGGAGTAGTACTACCCCTTCTCCGAGTAGTGATGGGGAGGAAGTCCTTTAGTGGAGTTGGAGCTCCCCCGACTATAAGACATATTTTCAAGGAGGGGGCCTCTTCACTTTTTTCCCATGGTCTTCCATAAGAGCATGATTGTGTGTGTGAGACCTATAGTGTCAGGAACTAGAGACAGTACTATCAGAATGTTACCACCAGATCACATCCGCTCGAACGTTTCATTATGAATGGTTGAGTTGTACCTGATGGAATAAATCACTTATATGGGTGCCATCAGAGGTGGCTAGTTCATGGAGAATATATTCCAGATCATTGAGTTATGCTTTGATCCTTCATTGGAAATCCAGTAAATGGAATTAGGTTATGGTGTTATGTTAATTTGTGTATGAGACGATTATACCTGGTTTGAGTTGTGTCTATTGCCTTGTGATTTATGAATGAGATCATTCTTGTGTTATTTTTATGTGGAATTATGTGAGGCCTTTGGGGATCTCAAGGTCCCTATTGAGTATTGTTATACACACCCCAACTTGGGTTTCGCCTACACCATGTAGTGTCTTGTGAAGATGACGAGAACCTTGACTGAGACATGGGGAGATAGGACTTAATAGTGGATGATGGTGATGATTGACTTGGAGAGATGTGGAGACAATATGTACATACCCTTCAAGTAGGATCTGTGGGGGACCATCTCAAGAGATGTTTTCTATTTTTATATGTAGCTATACCTTTTCAGTTGGGCTTGTATTCCATCCCCTTTACATTTTTACAAACCTTTACTACATTAATTTTACATTGTGGTTTCATCTTGTTGTGCTCATGGATTGTGTGATTATATACGTTTAAAGGAAATTCCTTACCACTTTTTGGATATTCCATTCCAGTGCTAGTCGCAAACCGCTGCCCAATGGTAGGTGGGCATGGTATAGTCACTGTATGGGCCCTGGGGGCGGGACGTTGCATCATATAATTTAGTGAGAGAAATGATCACAATAGAAAATTTTAGGTAATCTTACACATGGAAGGAAGTTACATGATTCAAGAGGATAGTTTCCATAAACATATATAATATATAAATAGATTAATCTAATTAATGAAATATCGAGAAAAATATGGGTTGGTTGTGCGGTGGTGATTCTTTTTGATGTAATGAGTTACTCCTACCTAAGGGTTATTTTGTAGAATTAATGTGTTTTTTTGATGGATTTCAAGTTGAAATATGTGAATCATTCCGTATAAAAAATGATAAATCCAAAATGAAACAACTATAGATATTATGATAACATTAATGTTCTCTGAATAAATCCTCATGATAAATATTTGCCACTATATTTTAGGGGTGAAGTGGACATTACACTGTGGATTATGGGTCAAATAAATAATGTGTGTTAAATTGGATAATACTACACTATATCAATAGATCCATAGATTAATGATGTTGTTGATATATTATTGGTGGATCTATGGTTCCAATGAATTAAATGATTCTAGTTAAAAATAAATTATTCATATTTATATTTCATCTAATATTGGTTGAGATACTACTGGATCTTATGGATCATGTTGTCCATATTTTTTGGAAAAGATGACATACCTAAATATTAATGAATCATGGTTAAGTGTACATAATGATTATAAATAAATAACTTTCCCAAGGAGAAAATGATATTATTTACAAATAAATAGAGACAAAACTATTCAAGGATCATTATTTGTGGGATTTATTTGGAATTTGTGGAGAAGAAAAAACGTTCATAGGGAGTATAAATTCTAGAAGAACATGAGTTATGGGATGATGAGATCAACAGACTCTTTGGAACTCATCATTCCCCATTAAAATACATTTCGTAAATATAATATTTCTACATTATAAGCTCTATTGATAATAAATTTGACCTATGGTTATTAGTATGAAAACTAATACATAAAAAATGATAGACACCTCATAGTATGGGTGGGTGATCCCAGAAATAACAGTTGTGTTCATGTATGTTCTTCCTCCACAGTTATTTCATCATTAAATCATCACTATCAGGATAATTTTTCACTAACTGGTGACCATAAGAACGTTTTATGAATGTGATATTTATAATTTTTGGACACCATTGATTTATCACAACTTGTAGTGGTGACATAATCTCCCATGGTAAAACATGTGGCAACTATTTCTTATATAATAAAACACACTATCAACCCACTGAACATCATATTTCATTTAATTGGATTCCAATAAATTCTTACTAATTGGTTCTAGTAATGGGTCCTAACAATTTAAGTATTTTTTTTATCTCATTGATTAACATGATCCATATTATCATTGAACACTCTAAATAATATGGGAATTTAAATATGTGGTTGAAAAGGAATATATCTTTTGTGAGTGAATTGTTTTTTATATTTATTCATGGAAAATAGATATTCAAGAAATATTTTATAATGGTGTTAATTTTCCCCACTATTTAATGATCTTTCTCCAAATTGATATGAAGACTAAAAATACAAATGTGATATCATGATATGTGTTTTATTAATTACTCTAATAGAAGGATTTTAAATGATTTAAGGTATTTATGATCGAAAAAATCTCTATAAAGATAATTTATATACATGAAGAAGATATAAAGATGATATAGTATCAATTATTGTTCAATAGTAATGATTTTATAGATTTCATAATTACACTAACATAATTAGTGTATGGATTATTCATTTAGGGGAAAAAATTGTGTGATTGTTTAAATTATACAATGAAAATATTTAAGATTTTACCCTTTTGAGGAAGATGAAGTGACTTGTCCAAAATAATTTTCATGTAATGAATTCAACTATTAATGAGAAAGACATTGATTTGATGTCTATGATAAAACCCAATAATGTTTTTATATGATATAGTGGAATTCCATGTGGAAAAATATAAAATATTAAAATCAAACCACATATAATGAAGTTGTAGACTAAAATCATTATGCTTCAATGAAGCCTAATAAAATAGAAAATGATTCTGAAGAAAAAATGATGGATTTTTAAAAGATTAAATCATTATTATAAAAAAGGATGAGACAAGGATAATGTAAATACATATGAAATATTTATAAAATGTTTATTATTTCTGGAGAAATTTGTAACATATTTGGATTGACTCACTCCAATATAAAAGAATATGGATGGTTTTATATCCTCATGCACACATAATTCAACACCAAATGCTTCTGACTAGAATTGGTGGGTTTTTAATGATGATTTTATGGGCAATACCATAATATAAATATTAGTAATATCAATGAATATATTTACAAACATTCATATCGAGATAAATAGTACATAATTTATATCATATAATGTGATAGTAATCATAATAAAGAACACAATATATATGTAAAAATAATAACTATTACTTTCATATAAATCATACATTAAAATAATATTCCCTACGGTGGATTATATATGTACAAATAAATAAATTAATAAAAAAATTATCTGAACTGAGAAGTCCCCAAAAACATCTACTAGAACTATGCTTGATCCATACCCCATGGTCCCTCCTAGCCATACTTGATCAACCATAAAATTGAATGTTATTTACCAATATCATTTCATATTACCATAATTTACACTTGGTAACCAATATTATCTCAAACAATATGGCAGTATATTAATGTAGGCCACCACTAAAATTTACACTAAATATATCCATTTTATAATGGGGGCATGATGTTGTTCAATAATAATTGTTACTAAATTAATAATAATAAAATAAAACCACTCATTTGATTAATTGGTGACACCTGGGATAGACCAAAACTCCTTTAAATTGTGACACATATCTCTGAACTAGACATATATCCACCTAGGGGGAACCAATTGAAATACCAAAATCATAAGAGTGTCAGCAATGGTGTCCCCTCACTTCCCCTCGTCAATCACAATATAACCTAGTGGAAACCCATTTTATCTGATGACTATAAGAATATAACCAATGGGGACTTATTTTTAAAACAGAACCATAAGCACATCACCCATGGGAGAATCATTCTATATCTAGACCATCATAACATTACCAAGGGGGCCATAAAATTCCATAGAACCATACCAATATCACCAATGGGGTAATGGAAATAATTATCACTATGTACTTTCAAAAAATAATTACACTAATTTTTTGTTCTACATTGAACACCAATAAAAATAAAAATATATTCTAATTTTATAGATATCATAATATAATTAAATTAATAGAAATAAAAAGATGATAATATATTAATGAATATAATATTGAATGGAATTTTATTGATTATAAAAAATATCCCTTATAGAACTCAGTTATAAATTTCTAGGAAAGAGGTGTCTTTATTAGGGTTTTCACATAACCAATAACAAAACAAAATCATAAATTAAAATTATTTGAGAAATCATATGTGAAAATAATTGAGGATCATCCATATTTCCATGATATCTAGGAAACTAGAATCACCAACTTTGATTTGTACAATAGGGTATATTAATCGTAGAACAAACATGGAGGCCTTGAGGGTCTATATAATAAAAAATTTAAATTATATAAACCAGTAAATATTAAATATATAATTTTTTGTCACATTAATATTTCAAATGAGATATATGTGTTTGGATAGTGGAGAAAAGAGTTCCTCAAGGTAGAATGGGGCATCTGTGTTTGTTGAATCAGATGATGTTTCATGGTGAAGAAGGATTATTTAGTTATGAACCAATCTAATTTTTTGTACACGATGAGTTATTACATCATTGTTAACTATTGGAGTATATACATATTAATATTGAGATTCTCATGGAATCATATAGGCAGAATAAGAGAATTTAAAAGGTAATTATATCTATGGAGAGCTTTACATTCTTTAAATTTAAAACTCATTATCCTAGAAGAGTCATCGATATGCCTTTATTTGTGCATACTTCATCCAATCATGAGGTTGTTAAGAAGATGATCAAGGTTTGAAAATATTTTATAATCTAACACATCATAACATCGAGGGAAAAAATAATGCATTGATTTAATGTCCCTTTAAAAAGAATCATTTCACCTTGGGGATTACTGGATTGGCAGATGATGTCCATAGAAAGATATTAGTTTCAAATTTTTTTCCTTTGTATGAGCATAAAAGGTGAGCATAGACCATTTTTACCATCCCTTGGAAGCATAAAATTCTTAATAACAACGATGGGATCAGAATTATTATTCCTTTAATGGAAGGAATACTCACATATAGGTAGGTATTCTTATTTTTAGGATCAATAGGACGTGTAAGATTCAATGAATCCTCTAGGATATTACCACATATAATTGAAATATGTATGGGATGACATGAAAATTATGAATCCACAGTTATGAAACTTTTAATGAGTCTTGGTTGAGGTTGGCATGGTTTTTACTCTGTTTGATGAGGTGGTCTCACCACAGGGGATAATAGATTTAATTTGGAAATAATTATTAATGAAATATTCACTTCTCTATTGATTGAAATTATTTGGTCATCTTGGATATGAATTTAGTAGGTCCATGTTTTGTAGCATGTGTAATATAATGTAACATGATGTCCTCTCTTATAGTAAAAACATTGATAATGGGAAGGGGAAAACTCAGTTTTTACCATCTCTAATGTTGTTGTAGGGCCTAAAATGGTTATGAATGACACCTAGTCTATCATGGAGGTTGATGGAACCTCCCAACACCATTAGTTTTCTAGAAGTAGTGGATCAACTTATAAGGATGTGGTTATTGTTATGGAGAATGAGCTTTCATGTCATATTGAAAATTTTTAGGTGGAATTGGATGATAAATACTTCCATCTTCAGTTAACTTCTACACCTCTTATGATGGTTGATATATATAAAATTTATAACAAGGATAATCATATTGTTGTTTTGGAAAACCAATAACAGGTGTTGTATTATCTATGTGATTGAAACGAAGCAATAATAATGGAGCAACATGTATCTGATAGTGTATATTATCCTATCTCACCTCATAATTTGAATATAAATACATATTATTGAGGTTTTCGTCCTTCCCACATAATATAATGTTAAATAGTAAAGTTAGGACCCATTTTTTAAAGACTCCTTGTGGATCACAATTGTTTAGATATCATAAGATTCCATTAAAAAGATGTTTATTGAGAAGAACATCCTTATTTCAAATGGTGATACATAGGGGAATATTCAATCATTGAACATTAAAAAAATTTAATTTATGGGTATCCCTTCATATAATCTGGTTGACGGGAATCCAAAGGCACCTACTGAGTAACAATGTGATAACTCTCATTCTAGTACATCATCCATTATGGTGGTCTTATAAGAAATTAATGAAATATATGTTTATAATTGAATTTAGAATATGGATGGCCAAACTATTTGTAGATATATGTATTTTCATTAGGATTGTATTTATATTTCTAGAACAGCATCATACATTCCTAGAAAATAATATTATGAGGGTCTTGTATCCAATGATATGGATATTATAATTTTCCTAGATAGTCAAAATGATGAAAACATATTTCATATATGTAAATTAACTACCAAAATGTTGTTTCTGAGGTAAAATAAATTGCCCTACATCATGAGAACGAAGATATATTTTCATATTTTACTCCTTCCAAATCATCCAGGTGAAGTATTCTAGCAATGAAAAATATAAGAATTGATCAATCTCCTAATAAAGTTAATATTCTCTATGGAATATTTTCTAATGATGATAATGAAGCCATTTACTCTAATAATGCGTCCTTTGACCCCCTATCATGAATAATGAATTTTTGGATAATAGAAATGACATAAGGAAATGAAAAGGGAGGAGAATGAAAATAAATTTTGTTTTATCAATGGATTAATGGCCTCAATCTATGGTATAACATCTTTCCCTTAATAAAGATCCATTGTTAGAATTATAAGGGGGTTGGTAGCTCTCCCTTGGTTACAGATTTGAGATATTTCATTATAACCAACAATCATATAATGACTGGACTTTCTATAACAAAAATTATGTCTGATAGATGAAATTTAACTATGTGGGAATCTCTGTTTTACGCTTTTGATCCAAAAAACTCCAATGGTAATGATGTTAGAAATATCTCAATTTTATGGTATTATAGTCTCTACATTGACAATTGTAAAAATAATCTTCAAGATGTATTAGTGTATATTTTAATTTTGGAAACTATTATTTACATAACCATTGTATATTCCTCATTTTATAATAATATATTAATAGATCATTGGAATGATCTAGAAGTGATATTAGATCAGATGTGTCATAGTTGTGTGATTTTAGTTGACATTAAATCTATTATATTCCCTAATGAAAAACTTTTTTCACATTTTAATAGCGTTTAATCTTCTATACTTTCCACTTTTATTGATATATTAATCCATGATGATGATCTATTTGTTAGAGTAGAATACACCATATGAAAATAAACCATCAATGGGTTGAAATCAAGACAAATGGAAAAATATGTTGACCATGATTATGATAGGAATGATACAATTGATGTCTATGGACCCATTCTTCCCATGTTTTACTTTTATCATAATCTGCTACTCATGGATATTTACACTATAAAATTTAGTTTGAAACTCCACCCTTTAATGATCAAAAACTAATTTCTCATTCTTTATAGATGTTGGAATGTTTTCATTAATTGTTTGAAAATTCAACCTTCAGGTGGTCCTCTTCAAATTATATCTAATATGTTGAATCATGTTAAAAATTGATTTGTGAATAGACCAAACCATCATTCAATTATATTGATAATGACATTATGGATGTTGAAAAACATCTCTTGAAATGCTAATATTCAAATCAGAACAATCATACTCATTCTTGAGTTGAGATTCATGTCGGGCTTGAACAAGATGACACCATTTACCTTATGGTAAGGCTGGATCAGAATCAAATATAATATCATTTGGCTATGGGATGGAGATGATAAACCATGTTCATTCACTTTTAGTATAAGGAGTATAATTTAGGAAGAGTGTTCACTTCTCTCAAAATTAATGGGTCCATGTACAACTCAAAAATAGAGACCACTAATGTTTTGGTCACATATATTGAAAGTCTATACATAGAGAGATATAATTAGTAGACTTAAAATCTGATTTATAATAATTAAAAAAAATTTGATGACCATCCAGTTAGTTTGTTAACTAAATATTCTAATGAGAAGGAATTCTATGCTACCATATTCTCCATTAATATTGATAATGTGGCAGAACATGATGGGTTGAAAAAAAATTATTTATTTTTAATTCGGACATTTTTCACGATGGGATAATACATGTTGTGAGAAAATTAATGAATCATTAATATATGATTCATTGTTCTAATGAATATTTTATTACTCTGATTCCATAAATAGAAAATGTTGTGAATATTAAGGATGATGGGCCAATTTCTACAAGGAACACAGTTCCAAATGTTATTATAAAAATAATTTCTTCATGTTTAGGAAATATGGTTATGGGATTTATTATTTCAAGTCAATTTGTATTATTAGGGAATTATTATTCAAAACAACCATTTTACTACATTATAAGTAGTAAAAATTACGATGAAAAATGGTAAAATTGGGATCATTTCCAATAATCATGACATATCCAATGCATTTTACACAATTAAATTGAGAATTATTAATGATAGTATGATAAATCATGGATATTATGGTCCATTCCCCATATTATCAAGCACTATTCTAATAAGTTTTTGGCATTCAATTTCTTAAAATTGATCTCCTATAGGTTTTATTTCAGTACTCACAGGGGGTCTGGCAAGTTGATCCTCAATCTATTCACCCCTTTTCAGTGGGTGATGATTATTTGATTATTCGCAGTAATGTTCTTATACAAGACGTTCATAATATAAAAAATCTTGGTTGGTAGACATCTCATTACACATTCACATAATCATTATGATGATCTTATTTTTCTATTTTTTCGTGATAATTAGAAAATAGTTTCTTTTGTTCAGAATAAATATTTATCTTTATATTGAAGTTTACAGATAGTTTTCATGTTGAAATAACTATTTTTTGGGTATTTAGGAAGGGAGTTATTGTCTCTAATAAAAACAATTTCTCTAGAAAACATTTATTTAAGAAAGGAAACCATCCATTAACCTAAATTAGTGTGCCCCTTATTGGGGAAATGATAGAAGATTATTTATTAAGAATATTTAATCCATGATAATTCACCATATGTAAATCTGGAGAGGAAAAATGTGTCTCGAGTAAGGAAAATCCTTCTTGTAATCTCTTTAATTACCTTAATGTTCCTTTATATATTCTCAATCTATATTTTTCCTCAATGTACCATCAATGAGATCCACGGTTTAATTAGGAACATTGTTTGGAATAGAACCATAAATGATAAGAAACTCATTATCATGTCTTGGAAAAATAAATTCAATCTCATTGAAATGGGAGTTTTGGGAATTAAAATCCTAAAAAATTTAATTAAAAAATTATTTATAAATTCACATGGAATTATTTTTCCTCTAGTTATAGATCATTGGAATTCATTTCCAATAGATTGAAATAAAAAATTATAAATTAACACTACACATATACTCCCTATTCTATCTTTATATCCTTCAAATAATCATATCCTGAGAATATGAAGTGTTTGATGTGGTTAATTTTCAATTAGTACATCCTCAATATATAAAATACACCATTCTTGCACTAGCCAACCAATGAAGACATGAAGGTTCCATCTTATATGAAGAAGTTATCAATTACAGATCTACACTATAATGTTGTGTTGCAGATTATTATTCCTCCCCTTACTAGGTTATAAATTCATATATATTGTTATTTTTATAGTGAAATCCTCATTTGGAGTCCAAAATACATTTGGAAACTCACATGTAAGGAGAATTATATAAATAAGACTATAATAAGTATAATGATTCAATTATGGAAACAGAATTTCATAAATTCATTCATATATCAATCACTCTCTTTTCAATATTAGAAGATTTGGAGAGGCTGACTACCTATTCATAGACTCATACAAATCATAAAAATTAAGATTACCCATGAATGATACATGTTATTCATATCTTAAGATCCTATCAATCATGTTTTCATAACTTGTAGATTCTCAAGAATATTTTGGGTTCAGATTGAAATAGTGTATGGAGTAAATTTTAGGTTGGATTATTTTCATGATATGATGATATAAATCTCTAAATAAATCCATAATGAGACTATAAATTGATTTTTATTCACATATGCAGTAGCTATAATTAGTTATATTTTCTGGGAAACAAATTCCCTTAAATTTGATAGAAAAATTCATTCTTTATAAGAAGGAATGAATTTCATTTATAAAGAGATCATGGCTACCACCAAATTAAATGTTTGTTCCGTGAATAATTATGATTCTCGACATTATATTTTACTAATTTTTGGTGTCACTATCAATTCCATGAAGCCACCAGTAAAAATTTTCTTTTAGATAGATTCCATTATATCTTCATGGTTGAATGAGAATGTGGATGGAGAGAATTTGAAAGAGTTGGATCCCTATTATCATATTCTATGTATTTTATGATAACTTGTATTAATTTATCTTAAAATTAATAAACTACTTATCACATTATTATTGTTATTTTGCATAACATAGTATTTGATAATGTCTTAAGTGTAGTTTTTCACTAAAATTTCATAGTAGTTCTCTACTACGATATGAACATTGGTGTGTTATGAAACTATTTATTAATATATGATCTATGTTTATATGATATCATTTGAGGGGGAAAATGTAAAGACCCGCAAATTTCAAGGAAATTTTTTTTTCTTAATTTTCTTTGAATTTTACAAGAGCGCAGATTCAGACGGCACCTGATTCCGAGGCCCGGTGTGCCCGGAATCAATTTGCAAAGTTTGGCTGGGGTACGTTCAGTGAACGGACGAGCGGGTTTTTCTATCTTTTGAACCGGTGCCCGGAATCGAATTCTGAGGGCACCGATGAAATCGCAGCGCCGGTATTTGCTTAGAAACGCCTCTTCCGGAGTTGCGTTTGCTCAGACGTGGTTTTTAAATTTTGGGGCTTTAAGACAGAAATAAAATGAAATTTGTGCGAAAACTTTATTTTATTTCACTTAAGCTGCTTGGAAGTCACTTGGAAGCCACTTGAACTGAGTTAAAGCGGATAGGGTGCTATCCGGAAATATCCTACCCTCTTGGTAGGATATTTGTGAGGTAGGGCCCGCACGAGCCCCGTCGTTTCTTTCGCTAAGTAACGCACCCGCGAAAACCCGTCAAAGTAACTGAAAAGTCAACCGACGCGTTTTCTTTATTTCTTAACAGACCATTTAATTGGGCAGTTTATTTCGTGAATTAAATGGGCTGTTTCATTTGTTGAATTAATTCAACGAATTTAATGGGTCGTTACTTACGCGTTTTGCGTTTGTTGGCAAAATAATAAAATAGACAAACTTGTCTATTTTGGAGGATCCTCCTGTTGTGCGAGATCCTCTAAACCTCCACCCTCCCCGCGAAGAACGCGAAGAACGCGAAGAACGCGAAGAACACTGGAACCGGAATTCGACGACGCACGATCCGCGACGTCAACAAACTTTTCCGCGACCTTCTCCTTCTTCTTCTACGGCGCCTCTTCTTCCGCGACGGACCTACGATCAGCTGTTGAAGGTGAGAATCGAATCTTCTAATTCTCCCCTTTTTATAATTCGATATCAACGGATTTAAATTAATTAAATCCGTTTGATCTTGATCCGGAGATCGTCGGCACGACGTTTTTCCCGCGGTGCGACGAACGTCTCCTCCGCAACGACGCGACGATCCCCTCCTTCCTCGACGAGCGATTCCGCGACGACCTCACGTCCGACGACGACAAGGTAAGGGATGTTGGGATATTTTATTTCCCCGTGTTTATTCATTTAAAATAAAGAACCTGATCTCCGAACAATTTTAATTTAATTAAAATTGTTGTTGATTATTTTCTTTTTCTCCCGTTGTTTATGACTAACGCGGAGGGTGCAGATCTAACGAACAAGACCCGGCAACCCTCCGCCGATCTTTTGTTTTTTGGATTTGGCGGACGATGACGAAACGTGCGGAAAGGGCGATCCGTTGATCCCGCAGTGAAGATCGGCCCCCGGGAGGAGCAATGGCGCAGACGGGAGGCAAAACGGGCCACCGGAGCAACTCCGGCGGCCCGCGGAAGGCGGCGGCGGCGGCACCCGGCGCGCCGCCGGGAATTCCGCCACGGCCGAGCCGCGGTGGCGGCGAACCGCCGGACCGCGTCCGCGGTCCGGCCACCCAGCACGCGGCCCGCGCGGGCCGCGTTCCTCCAAGCCTCGGGTCAAACCCGCGGCAGGTTCTTCGGCCGCTCGGCCGAAGCCGAGCCGGCCGGTCCGGTCGGCCGGTCCGGTCCGCCGGGCCGCGCCCAGGCCGGACCGGACCCGGACTAGCCGGGTCGGGCCGGGTCGGGCCGACCCGGTTCCGCCGACCCAGGGGGGGGGTTCGGGCCGGGTCGCCCTGGGCCCAAAACCCCCGTTTTCGGGCCCTCTTCGGTCTTTTGCCCATATCTTGGGCCTGGGACCTCCGAATGACGAACCGTCAGCGGCTACGTGATCCTTGGATCGATACGGTCATTTCGGTATAATATACTCAAGGTTTCGGAAGACTTTGGGTTCGGCCGGGTTGGTTCGTACACGAAACCAACCGGGCCCTCGGAGCGGAAACGCTCATAACTTGAGCTACGGACGTCCGATCGACGTACCGTCAGCTGTGGTAGTTTCATCTAAGTGAGACGGAACTTTTGGCATACTCCGCCCGAGGATCAGATACAGGCGGAGTACGGTCGGGTTGGTTTTGCCCTAAAAACCAACCGGGCCCCTGGGACGAAAATGCCAATAACTCTCAGACCGGGCGTCCGATTGACGCGCCGTCTGTTGCGTTGAGATCCCGTTGTCGATACGGAACTTTTGGATACATCAACTTCGGACTACGTGTCATTTGATGTATCAGCCTCTCGGATCGTGGAGCGGACCCTCCTAAACGAGCTCGCTATGTGCGGGAACCCTAGCGCTGGCTGTGACTTCGACGACAGAGCAGAGATCCTCCGTGGACTGCGACGACGGCAGAGCAGAGATCCTCCGTGGACTGCGACGACGGCAGAGCAGAGATCCTTCGTGGACAGCGGCGACAACTGTGCAGAGATCCTCAGTGGACTGCGTCGACTACTGCACTCAGCGATCCTACGTGGATCAGTGCTACAGGTTCTGTGTGAGCCCGATACTATGTGGGTCCTTACTACCGGTTCTGTGTGAGCCACTGCCTACAGGTTCTGTGTGAGCCCGATCCTGTGTGGGTCTTTTGCGGGGGTTAGTACCTATCGATCCTTCGTGGGTCCGACGACTTAGATGGATCAGTGATCATCTTTGACGTCATCTGAAAAAGTATACCTGGTTGAGCTGAATCTTATGTTACTCTCCTTTGTGGTTTGTGTTGATCTATCCTTTGTGGATTTACTGTTTACTCTCCTTGTGGATTTGAGTCTTGCTTTCCTGCATGGATTGAGTTGTTCTTGAGCTCGTGAGAAGAGCTAAAATTGGGGACTTAGGTATATGTATGGGCATATACCTAAGTCGAGTCAGATGTTAATTCGTGATTGCATCTTTATTTTGTGCTATATCCTTTGTGGATTTCGGGAGACCTTCGGGGGTCTCGGGGTCCTTACTGAGTAGCTTATACTCACCCCTGCACGGGCTATGCCCGCACCTTGTTGTGTTGGATGCAGACGACGGACAGTGCTGATCACGGTTGGGGCGTGGAGCAGGACGGTACCTGGAGGTGGACCACTGGGCGGGACGTGCTCGGAGCGTACGTGGGACCTGAGGAGCTTGGAGGCTATCTGTACCCACCCTTCAGGTGGGATTGCCAGTGGACGACACGAGGCCGCCGTCTTTTCTTCAGTTGTTGTTCTTTACTTTTTCAGTTGTACTTTCAGTTGGGCTTGTATTCCGGCCCCCTTTACTTTTCTTCACTTGTAGTTACTTTCCGCTTGCTGGCTCTGTGGTGGTTGTTCCTTATAAAGGAAATGCCTTCCCTGTTTACCGGGATTTTACGCCTTGGTGCTAGTCGCCAGCCCCTGGCCTATGGAAGGCGGGCTTGGGGTAGTCACGGCACGGGCCCCGAGGTCGGGTCGTGACAAATTGGTATCAGAGGTGGTTGGTTCTACCGCAGACTCTGATCGTCTTTTCTTTCTATATGAAGCAATAGTGTTTAGTGTATTGAGTGTGGTTATCAGTTCAGGGAGCCCAGTGTTGGTGCGGCGGCCGACGTATCCGTACACCTGGACCCTGACTCCTGATTTCCGACTTAATGCATGAAAACATTGATTGCGTGTGTGTTTCAAGTTTTCTTCGTGATTACTTGTGTCAGCTCACCGGGTATACTGATCTACTTTATGAAAGTCTCAAGTTTTCCTTGTGATTACTTGTTCCAGCTCACCAGGTATACTGTTCTGACTGTGGTGCTCTTGTTCTCCTTTTCAGGATGGCCCCGCGACGACAGCCAGCTAGGGTTCCGAGTGTAGGGCGCAACGGCAGCCCACCGAGCGACGAGGCCTCGGTGCAGGGCCCTTTGCCAGCAGTGGCACCAGCGGTAGCTTTACCCGCCGAGCCACCGATGCTACCAGTACCAGACGCTGACGATGCACGTCGCCTCAGGGCACTGCATGAGTTTCAGAGCCAACGACCACCCAGGTTTCGCGGTGAGGCAGACCCCCAGGCCGCCGAGGACTGGCTAGAGGCGGTGGTACACATCTTTAGGCTAGTGAGGACACCAACGGATCTCATGGTGATTCTCCCGGCGAGCCTCCTGCAGGCGGCGGCAGGACGATGGTGGAGCTTGATGCTCCAGGTTCACGATGAAGCATCCTTGCTCTGGACGGACTTCGAGAGCCTCTTTCGCTCTGAGTTCGTCCCAGCCACCCTCCGAGCGGTGCGCATCCAGGAGCTTCTCCAGCTGCGCCAGGGTAGCATGACGGTCGCTCAGTACGCGGCGAGGTTCACTGACCTATCTCGCTACTCGACCGACATGGTACGAGACCCCTTCTTCCGGGCCCGGACCTTCGAGCAGGGCTTGCGGCAGGAGATTCGGGTGTCGCTGATCTCCCTCAGCATTCCGACCCAGGTGGGAGTACTGGAGCGAGCCCTCCTGATCGAGAGCTTCCTGGCAGAGCCTTCTTCAGCGGCGAGACCTAGCGCAGGGCGGCAGGTAGCTGAGTCTTCGGCAGCAGGTAGCCGACGGATGACTCTCGGGTCCAGGCAGACCAGACCCCCACGCAGACGGCCTCAGGACACCGGCTAAGCAGTGCGGGGCACATAGCGGAGTGCCAGCCTTCCGAGAGGCAGGTTGTGCTACTCCTGCGGCGGGCAGGGTCACATGGCTCGTGACTGCCCGACTCGCCGATCAGAGGAGCAGCAGACGGTGGAGGGGCCACCCAGGCAGAGGCAGAGGGTCGACAGTGGCGGTCCGCAGGGAGGAGGCGGACGAGGCAGAGGAGCTGGCCGAGCAGCGGGTGGTGGGCGACGCTTCCAGGCTCTACCCCCACCACCACCAGGAGGGCCACCTCGACCACAGGGAGCTGGCGGGCAGGGACAGGCCCAGCTCCAGGCAGTGGAGGCCTACGACCCCGACATGCCAGAGATGATTCGAGGTACGATATGTGTCTATTCCACCCTTGCTGCAGTACTTATAGACACAGGAGCGAGTCACTCTTTCATAGCCTCTGCCCTTGTTTGGAGCTCGGAGATTCCGACTGAGCCGTTGGCTTGATCCTTACGGCTAGAGACCCATACGGGAGCAGACACGACGATTACGCACTGGTGCCGGCAGTGTGAGCTTACTCTAGGAGGCGAGAGCTTCGGCTGAG
Organism: Viscum album; assembly: GCA_963277665.1. NCBI lineage: Eukaryota > Viridiplantae > Streptophyta > Magnoliopsida > Santalales > Viscaceae > Viscum > Viscum album. Next base: position 1,843,255,966 of record OY728156.1, read on the forward strand.
ATCTCCTTGTAGCGGCGTCGAGGCCTTACGACGTCATCTTGGGCATGGATTGGCTATCCACGGTTCATGCCCAGATCAACTGTTTTAGGCGCAAGGTGCGATGCGTTCGCACCGACGGGAGCAGGTTTACCTTCACCGGCGAGAAGGGAACCTTTGCAGCACAGGATGGACTTCCGCGGAGGAGAGTGCAGCCCATCTCTCATCAGTTGGCTAGCCTCATCCTAGGAGTAGTGGACGTGCGGAGTCCAGCTTTTCCTGCAGTGGTGGACCAGTACGTGGACGTCTTTCCCAACGACGTTCCAGGGCTACCTCCTCGTAGAGAGGTAGACTTTTACATCGAATTGTACCCCGGGACAGCCCCGATATCTACTCCAGCATATCGGATGGCCCCCGCCGAGCTTCGGGAGCTGCGGGTACAGTTGGAGGACTTGCAGAGCAAGGGGTTTATCCGACCAAGTGTTTCACCCTGGGCTTCCCCGATTTTGTTCGCCAAGAAGGCAGATGAGAGCTTGCGACTGTGTGTCAACTATCGTCGCCTGAACCAGGTGACAGTGAGGAACAAGTATCCGCTGCCACGGATTGATGACCTCTTCGATCAGCTCAAGGGAGCGCGGTGGTTCTCGAAGATAGACCTCCGGTCAGGCTATCATCAGCTCAGAGTTCGAGACGAGGACGTGCAGAAGACGGCCTTCAGGTGTCGGTATGGCCATTATGAGTTCTTGGTTATGCCGTTCGGCGTAACCAATGCTCCAGCAGTGTTCATGAGCCTCATGAACAGGATCTTCCAGCCATACCTCGACCGATTTGTCGTGGTCTTCATTGACGACATTTTGGTATACTCGACGACTGAGGAGGAGCATGCCTACCACCTGCGAGTTGTGCTAGACACGCTCCGAGAGCACCAGCTTTATGGGAAGATCTCAAAGTGCCAGTTCTGGTTACGTGAGGTCCACTTCTTAGGGAACGTCATCTCTGAGGCGGGAGTTGCAGTGGATCCCGTGAAGATCGAGGCAGTGCTAGCTTGGGAGCCACCCAGGAGCGTGACGGAGGTGCGGAACTTCTTGGGCCTAGCCGGATACTATCGGAGATTCATTCCAGACTTCTCCAGAGTTGCGGCACCCCTCTCAGCGTTGACGAAGAAGGGGAAACCCTTCGTGTGGTCAGACAGATGTCAGCAGAGCTTCCAGGAGCTGAGGCAGAGGTGGACCAGCGCACCTATCTTGAGGTTTCCTGAGGAGGGAGTTGGATACGTAGTTTACTGCGATGCGTCAGGGACTGGACTCGGGTGCGTCCTGATGCAGGAGCGGGCCGTGATCGCCTACGAATCACGTCAGTTGAGGCCTCATGAGCAGAACTACGCCACTCATGACCTGGAGTTAGCAGCAGTGGTCTTCACTCTGAAGACTTGGCGGCACTATCTGATGGGCGAGCGCTTCACAGTCTTTTCTGACCACCAGAGTCTCAGGTATATCTTCTCTCAGAAGGACCTGAACCTGAGACAGTGGAGATGGCTTGAGTTCCTCCAGGACTATGACTTTGACATAGTCTATACTCCTGGGAAGGGGAACGTGGTAGCCGATGCCCTCAGCAGGAGGACGGGCATTCAGCTACTTGAGGAGGCGACGGAGCAGCTAGCCTCCTTACAGATATCCTTCGTGGATAGAGACGGAGCAACCTTTCTTCAGTCTCTCACAGTATCTCCTCCACTTCTACAGTGGGTCAGAGAGGCTCAGCATGGGGACGCTGACTGTGAGACCCGGCGTGCACTGATATCCTCAGGTCAGGCACCTGATGGTTTCTCCCTTGGAGCAGAGCACGACATCCTTTTCAGAGGACGTACCTTCGTACCAGTCGCTTTTCGAGAGGAGGTGCTGAGAGAGTTTCACACTTCTCCCTTGGCGGTGCATCCCGGAGTGGCGAAGATGTACCAGGATCTCAGACGACAGCACTGGTGGCCGGGCATGAAGAAAGCTGTGGCAGAGTTCGTTTCACGATGCCTCACCTGCCAGCAGGTGAAGGCAGAGCATCAGGTACCAGCAGGCTTGGTACAGCCCTTGGAGGTCCCGGAGTGGAAGTGGGACGGCATATCTATGGACTTCGTGACTGGACTTCCACGCACTTCCAGAGGTCACGACTCCATTTGGGTGATTGTCGACCGACTCACCAAGTCGGCACACTTCTTACCCATCAGAGAGCAGGGCTCAGTGGAGAGCTTGGGACGTCTTTACGTCCAGGAGATCGTACGGCTTCACGGTGTGCCATCGTCTATCGTCTCCGATCGAGATGCTCGTTTCACTTCCCGGCTTTGGAAGGGGTTGCAGGAGGCGTTCGGGACGCGGCTCCATCTGAGCACAGCCTTCCACCCTCAGACAGATGGTCAGACGGAGAGGACCATACAGACACTCGAGGACATGCTCTGTGCATGTGTTCTCGACTTTGGCCGCAGCTGGGAAGACCACCTACCCTTGGTGGAGTTCGCGTACAACAACAGCTACCACTCCACCATCGGGATGGCACCATACGAGGCGTTGTACGGCAGACCCTGTAGATCACCGTTGTGCTGGACAGACCCTGGGGAGTCAGCACTCGTGGGACCAGAGATGGTCCGAGCCACGACAGAGAAGGTCCAGATCATCCAGGAGAGGATGAGGACAGCTCAGAGCCGGCAGAAGTCATATGCTGACAGGAGGCGGAGGCCACTAGAGTTCGAGGATGTCAACCACGTCTTTTTGCGTGTCTCACCTCGACGTGGTTTACGGAGATTTGGCCGAGGCGGAAAGTTGTCTCCACGCTTCATCGGGCCTTTCCAGGTCCTCAGCAGGATAGGAGGGGTGGCTTATCGCCTGGCTCTACCACATCAGTTGCACTGGGTGCACGACGTCTTTCACGTGTCTCAGCTGAGGAGATACGTGCACGACCCGACGCACATCATCGACTTTGGGGAGCTGGACGTGGACGATGGGGCGACTTTTGCGGAGGTCCCAGTGGAGATCGAGGATCGACAGGAGCGGGTCCTACGTGGGCGGTCGATTCCTCTTGTGCGCGTCAGATGGCAGCACGGGAACCTCCAGGAGAGCACTTGGGAGCGGGAGGCTCAGATGCGTGCTCAGTACCCCCATTTGTTCCCCTAGTTTTTGATGTATCATTACGAGGACGTAAAGCCCTGAGGTGGGAGTAATGTAAAGACCCGAAAATTTCAAGGGAATTTTTTTTTCTTAATTTTCTTTGGAATTTTACAAGAGCGCAGCTTCAGACGGCACCTGATTCCGAGGCCCGGTGTGCCCGGAATCAATTTCCAAAGTTTGGCTCGGGTACGTTCAGTGAATGGACGAGCGGGTTTTTCTATCTTTTGAACCGGTTCCCGGAATCGAATTCTGAGGGCACCGATGAAATCGCAGCGCCGGTATTTTCTTAGAAACGCCTCTTCCGGAGTTGCGTTTGCTCATACGTGGTTTTTAAATTTTGGGGCTTTAAGACAGAAATAAAATAAAATTTGTGCGACAACTTTATTTTATTTCACTTAAGCTGCTTGGAAGTCACTTGGAAGCCACTTGAACTGAGTTAAAGCGGATAGGGTGCTATCCGGAAATATCCTACCCTCTTGGTAGGATATTTGTGAGGCAGGGCCCGCACGAGCCCCGCCGTTTCTTTCGCTAAGTAACGCACCCACGAAAACCCGTCAAAGTAACTGAAAAGTCAACCGACGCGTTTTCTTTATTTCTTAACAGACCATTTAATTGGGCGGTTTATTTCGTGAATTAAATGGGCTGTTTCATTCGTTGAATTAATTCAACGAATTTAATGGGTCGTTACTTACGCGTTTTGCGTTTGTTGGCAAAATAATAAAATAGACAAACTTGTCTATTTTGGAGGATCCTCCTGTTGTGCGAGATCCTCTAAACCTCCACCCTCCCCGCGAAGAACGCGAAGAATGCGAAGAACGCGAAGAACGCCGGAACCGGAATTCGACGACGCACGATCCGCGACGTCAACAAACCTTTCCGCGACCTTCTCCTTCTTCTTCTACGGCGCCTCTTCTTCCGCGGCGGACCTACGATCAGCGGTTGAAGGTGAGAATCGAATCTTCTAATTCTCCCCTTTTTATAATTCGATATCAACGGATTTAAATTAATTAAATCTGTTTGATCTTGATCCGGAGATCGTCGGCGCGACGTTTTTCCCGCGGTGCGACGAACGTCTCCTCCGCAACGACGCGGCGATCCCCTCCTTCCGCGACGAGCGATTCCGCGACGACCTCACGTCCGACGACGACAAGGTAAGGGATGTTGGGATATTTTATTTCCCCATTTTTATTCTTTTAAAATAAAGAACCTGATCTCCGAACAATTTTAATTTAATTAAAATTGTTGTTGATTATTTTCTTTTTCTCCCGTTGTTTATGACTAACGCGGAGGGTGCGGATCTAACGAACAAGACCCGGCAACCCTCCGCCGATCTTTTGTTGTGCGGATTTGGCGGACGACGACGAACTGTGCGGCAAGGGCGATCTGTTGATCCCGCAGTGAAGATCGGCCCCCGGGAGGAGCAACGGCGCAGACGGGAGGCAAAACGGGCCACCGGAGCAACTCCGGCGGCCCGCGGAAGGCGGCGGCGCCCGGCGCGCCGCCGGGAATTTCGCCGCGGCCGAGCCGCGGCGGCGGCAAACCGCCGGACCGCGTCCGCGGTCCGGCCACCCAGCACGCGGCCCGCGCGGGCCGCGTTCCTCCAAGCCGCGGGTCAAACCCGCGGCAGGTTCTTCGGCCGCTCGGCCGAAGCCGAGCCGGCCGGTCCGGTCGGCCGGGCCGCGCCCAGGCAGGACCGGACCTGGCCTAGCTGGGTCGGGCCGGGTCGGGCCGACCCGGTTCGGCCGACCCAGGGGGGTTCGGGCCGGGTCGCCCCGGGCCCAGAACCCCCGTTTTCGGGCCCTCTTCGGTCTTTTGCCCATATCTTGGGCCTGGGACCTCCGAATGACGAACCGTCAGCGGCTACGCGATCCTTGGATCGATACGGTCGTTTCGGTATAATATAATCAAGGTTTCGGAAGACTTTGTGTTCGGCCGGGTTGGTTCGTACACGAAACCAACCGGGCCCTCGGAGCGGAAACGCTCAAAACTTGAGCTACGGACGTCCGATCGACGTACCGTCAGCTGTGGTAGTTTCCTCAAAGTGAGACGGAACTTTTGGCATACTCCGCCCGAGGATCGGATACAGGCGGAGTACGGTTGGGTTGGTTTTGCCCTAAAAACCAACCGGGCCCCTGGGACGAAAATGCCAATAACTCTCAGACCGGGCGTCCGATTGACGCGCCGTCTGTTGCGTTGAGATCCCGTTGTCGATACGGAACTTTTGGATACATCAACTTCGGACTACGTGTCAGTTGATGTATCAGCCTCTCGGCTCGTGGAGCGGACCCTCCTAAACGAGCTCGCTATGTGCGGGAACCCTAGCGCTGGCTGTGACTTCGACGACAGAGCAGAGATCCTCCGTGGACTGCGACGACGGCAGAGCAGAGATCCTCCGTGGACTGCGACGACGGCAGAGCAGAGATCCTCCGTGGACTGCGACGACGGCAGAGCAGAGATCCTTCGTGGACTGCGGCGACAACTGTGCAGAGATCCTCAATGGACTGCGTCGACTACTGCACTCAGCGATCCTACGTGGATCAGTGCTACAGGTTCTGTGTGAGCCCGATCCTATGTGGGTCCTTACTACCGGTTCTGTGTGAGCCACTGCCTACAGGTTCTGTGTGAGCCCGATCCTGTGTGGGTCTTTTGCAGGGGTTAGTACCTATCGATCCTTCGTGGGTCCGACGACTTAGATGGATCAGTGATCATCTTTGACGTCATCTGAAAAAGTATACCTGGTTGAGCTGAATCTTATGTTACTCTCCTTTGTGGTTTGTGTTGATCTATCCTTTGTGGATTTACTGTTTACTCTCCTTGTGGATTTGAGTCTTGCTTTCCTGCGTGGATTGAGTTGTTCTTGAGCTCGTGAGCAGAGCTAGAATTGGGGACTTAGGTATATGTATGGGCATATACCTAAGTCGAGTCAGATGTTACTTCGTGATTGCATCTTTCTTTTGTGCTATATCCTTTGTGGATTTCGAGAGACCTTCGGGGGTCTCGGGGTCCTTACTGAGTTGCTTATACTCACCCCTGCACGGGCTATGCCCGCACCTTGTTGTGTTGGATGCAGACGACGGACAGTGCTGATCACGGTTGGGGCGTGGAGCAGGACGGTACCTGGAGGTGGACCACTGGGCAGGACGTGCTCGGAGCGGACGTGGGACCCGAGGAGCCTGGAGGCTATCTGTACCCACCCTTCATGTGGGATTGCCAGTGGACGACACGAGGCCGCCGTCTTTTCTTCAGTTGCTGTTCTTTACTTTTTCAGTTGTACTTTCAGTTGGGCTTGTATTCCGGCCCCCTTTACTTTTCTGCACTTGTAGTTACTTTCCGCTTGCTGACTCTGTGGTGGTTGTTACTTATAAAGGCAATGCCTTCCCTGTTTACCGGGATTTTACGCCTTGGTGCTAGTCGCCAGCCCCTGGCCTATGGAAGGCGGGCTTGGGGTAGTCACGGCACGGGCCCCAAGGTCGGGTCGTGACAGAAATTAATTTACGATATCCAGGGTGGAGACTCATAGGAATTTTAGGCACACTCTCATGATGTATGCCATTGGTAATATCTCGTGTAAGATATTATGAAAACAATACGTGCTAGTAGAAAATCCTCATTTATATGTGTCCTGGGATGTATCCATCTATGGATACGTTTTTTGATCCACAAACTTTAATATTATTATTAATGAATATGATGAGTGTTTTAATTTGATGTATTGATGAACTATGTGATGACTTATATTTGTGGTTAGGTAGGATATGTTTGATGTATCATGAGTAATATTTCATTAATGAATAGATGAAGAAATAATTTTTCAATTTTTTTATTTAATAGAAGTTTAAATCTTAGGCCCTTTAATGAATATCATATACCATAAATAAATCCATGGCCATGGTGTTCTATAAGAAAGATCAATTTTTGAAAGTCAAAAAATGAGATATAAAAAAAATAGTTTGATGAACCCACATGAATCTTTCTTGATTAAAGATATCATGATAAAAAGATTATATTTCATAGTAAGTTAATTTATGAGGTATTATTTTGTTGTGGTATTTAATTGTTTTTATATGATAGTCTAGGCATGTTTCTTTATGATAGCCCTGGGATTTGGGCTGCTTCTTCTAATTCCACTGACAATGAGGGTCAGAGCATTACATAATAAGTGCATTGAGAATATTATTTAAATATTATATTATTATTAATTATTTGAAAAGTTTAATAAATATTATCCCCCCATTTGGTTTTATAATTATTCATGTTTTTTATTTCATATATTCCATCAGCAGTTATTAGAGAGAATATAATGTGAGTAGAATATCAAATAAATAATTATTTGTTATTTAGTGAATATAATATTTATTTATTTGATTGTGGATAATAACAAGATGTTTATTTAAAAAATAAATAGTCAATGTTTAAGGAACAATAAATATTTTGGAAAAAAAGGAGAAATGATTTTAATGGTCTAATAAGAAATAATAAATATTGATAATTATTTTATTTAATAATATAAAAATGTAAATCTCTACATAAGTGAATTTATGGAAATATTATTATTATTAATATTTTTTTACATGGGTTTTTGTTGGTATTTTATAAATAATAATGGTCACTTGTACGATTATTTTAATTTAACCCTAGTGGTTTATAAACCGAATAATAATGTTTTCTATGAGAGCTGAGTTCATATGTTTTGTTGTGCATGGAAAACTTAAGGAATTCTCTGAAGCCCTAGAGATCTCTCTTCTCCATGAACACTAAAAATAAAATAAAATGTTCTTCCTTAACTATTCTACCTCAAGTCAGGAGAGATAAATTATAATGCTTTTGAAGTGATTCTCAAGGGAAAAAAATGTGAATGTCTTAAGAAATATGACGTTCTTTACTTGCAACTGGATATTCCTGTAGAGATGTTATATGATTTTTGGAACATTTGTGGATCACCACTAGAAGTAATTTAATCTTTATTCCTACAACACAACAATGGTAAAACACAAATCTATTTTATTATACATCAACGATGAATGAATTACAACATCGTAAATACTTTTCAGATTATATTAATTCTAAATCACATATGATGATCATCTCTCTTGGTTCTAGAATTCTATCCATTTTTTCCCATTATTTAATTCAATAGAAATTGATGTTTATCATTATGTAGATATCAATCTAATAATCAATGATGACATAAAGAAATGTTGAGTATGACCCATTGAATGATTCTAATTATCCCAAAACCTACAATTTCTATCATAGTTGTAACATAATTATTTATAATTATTTAAATATTGTTAGTGGACATATACATTTTTATTTTAGTTTTGTAATTAATAATTAATAATTATTTTAATCTAAATAGAGAATTCTACATCTTCCTCCTTATTTCTCATATATGTAAAAAAAATTTATAAATGATATCGAATCAATGTACTCATTTGATGGTAACATGGATTCTTTCAAGATAACACATGAGTACACACAGTGTAACCTGAGTTAAACATCACGTACATAATATTAATGCATTATGAATTAATTCATAATTAATTCAAACAATGATCATTTATTACACATAGATAATTAAATTTCTCAAATTATATATTTATTAGACCATCCAAGATAGTGATTGTAACGTCCCGTTTACAGAAGACGCTCAGAGGTTCCCCCTACCTGGTTGGTCACATGGCCTCAAGCACATTTTCCCAAATGCGGGAGGCTGCCGAGTAGAAGTGAGGGCCTTGGTTTTGATTTTGGGGAAACTATGGCCTCATTTGAAGAGTAACAGAGATGGAGTAAAATAGATAGAACTATCGTAAATAGAAAAACATGTAATAGGAAAACATAGGATGTAATGAACAAATGGAGCACAAACACACACACCCACCCACCCACACACACACACAGATATATATATGTATATTTCATGAAAAATATGTCTTAGAAAGCATCCAATCAAGTCACAATGATGAAATACTATTCTAAACCCTTGTACAACGATAAAAAGAAAATAATTATCCATAGCACCGAAATCCTCAACATGGCCATATGCTCCCCTGCTCAACAACTATCAAGTACCTAAACAAGAAGGTTTCTTGTCCCTATTTATACGTGCAACAATATAATATGTTTGGGCCCAAAATCCTGACCCCAATAGTGTGTGAGAATAAATCTCAGTAGGAAACCATCCGATGATCTATGCCTAATTGTATGAGAATATATATGGAATTTTATAATCAAAACAAAGCATTAAACAAGGACATACTCCAAAATAAACAATCATATAGTTTAAATGAATTAAATTATCATATATCAAGTATGAAGATAATCATAAGCAGGGAACCCTATGGGAAGTACTCACAACCTAATATCTCTGGTCCAATAATAACAACACATGAAACCCTCTAGGAAGTACACACAGTCTAACCCCTCTGGTTCATCTATTGCAAAAACTCACTGATCAAGCACTCCCCGTCAATTCCCCCTATAGTCTCGTATTGGTTACTAAGTGGAACTCTGGTGAAGCACTCAACATAATATTCCCCATATGGCCTACATCGTCAAACTGAAGCCTCTTTGAGGATTAACTTACGTCCATTCCCCCTATGGTGTCGTATTGTAACAATAAACAGACACTCTGGAGAATCCCCCATCATCCATTCTCTCTATAATTTACTACACCAGGTTCTAATGGCCCTGAGTAAATTAATAATGAAAAATGATATATAACGGCCAAGTATACCTTAATAAAAACATGGTTAAATAGTCTACAACATAACAACATGTCTTATAAATGATATTACTCCATCATATCTACACTTGGAATGGAAATAAAGCATCCTAACATTCTATGAAATACCAAACGGTCTTTAACAATACACACATGTGAAACACATCCGTAACATAGAAATTTACCCTATTTACATTCAATTGACCTCCACTCAAGAAAATAAATCATATCATGCAATAACAAGGTTAAAACCATAAACACGTAATACCTCGATCATGGGTATTGGGCACTTTTTCACATATAACTCAATGAATATCTTCGAAAAGGAATAGACCACTTATGTCAGAATCATATTATTGATATACCCTTCCTTTAGCCCTTAGATCGACCTAGAACATGATAAATCTAAAAAAACATCTAAAATATTCAACAAAGGATAACATATGATCGAAGAGAAATCAGAAAATGTGGTTCGAGAAGAAGATATGACATAATGATGTGATTCCAACATATCCAATGTTGTTTGATTCAGAGAAAGAATGCTCGATATGGGTCTCGGGGATGTTTTGGCACCATAAAAATTCTCTCTGTTGAAGAAGGAGAAGAAGAAGACACTTCTACTAATTAGAAATGGCCATGGCCCATTTAATGAAGAAATTTACATGGTGTGTACTTTAGAAGTATGCAACATGTAATATCCCTTAACGGCCCCTAATTTAGGCAGTATCCAGGTTCCCACACATGACTGTGTGCTCATCCATTACATGGCCAACACACTGCTATGTGTGGTAAAAGAGTACACGACATGTACATATAAGTACACAGTGTGTACTAAAACAAATCCAATAACTCCTCTTTTTCTCAAAATCATCAGAAAATAGAAAAACCTACATGATAAAATGAAAAAGGATCATAAAAACATTTCCCTTAATGAAATTAATCCTTTAATTTCCCTATCAATATGGAATTGAAGAATAATCCTAAAAAAGCTCCAGCCACTATGATCGTACATCGACTTCCCTATCCTAATTCTCATCCTGTACTCACCTGTGCACCCCTAGCCCTCATACTAGAGGAACAGACTGGCCATAGAGAACATTCATACATCAATCAAAAATCCAGATAGAATTATTCTCAAATGAGGCATCCACCTTTTACTCAACCTCCTCAGTTTTAAAAACATGAGACGTGTCTAAAAAGTAACATCGATGGTGAGAAATGTGGATGACGTCATGCATAGCCCGATACATCATAGGTAACTACAACCGATATGTAACTGTCCGGACCCTCTCCAACACCTCAAACGGTCTGACGTACATCGGTGAAAGCTTACCCAACCTCCTAAACCTCTAGATTCCCATCCTTAGGTTGACATGTATAAAAACCAGATGTCAGACTTTGAACACTAGAGGTTGTCTCCATCTTCCATGGGCAGAATGTCCATCTGTGAAATCCCCTACTCATCTAGATATTGAATATCAATCTGGCCGATAACTTCTCCCAACCCATGATGATCGGGTCCAGATCTTCCAGAATGGCATCTCATTCACCCTAATGAAGAAACGATATTCCCTCCAGTGATTTGAAACTAACCCTACGCCGATAGAAATCAATAAATATATAGAATAAGATAAACCATTCCATTCCATGAATTAATTCATAACCTGTCATATCTATTAAATAAACGTTCCATTGGATGTGAGACCCACTAACCTTGAGTGGGATCTCCTTGCACTAACATATACTACATATTCTTGTCCCCAAATGTGTGTCTAGTGACATGATATCTATAGAAGAATAGATACATAGCCCATGACTCTCCACAACAACAATAGATATAAAGCTATGGGAAGCCCCGATATCGAAATTATTATAAGCTATAACTGAGGAAACTAGGATTGTACCCCGAACTGTAGAATGACCCAGATTATACTCCTACTAGGTCTACTCCATTACAAATGTCTGAATAGCACTATAGCCCTATGACCCTACCTCAATACTCTGCGATGATCCACCTTATTTTCGCTAAATGCTTGGAAACTGGGTACAATGGGCACAACCACCACCTCTGTTTGATCGGCCAGAATAACCCCAGTTCCCAGACTAGTGAGAAACTGGAGGAGAATATCTCGAATGAGTAGTCATAAGAGAACCACTATCCCCAGCTGCTAGTGAGAAAAACTGACAGAAGGGCTAAACATGGCCCATCATGTAGCTTGATCAACACTCCAATAGGTGTCTCGGGAAATGTGGCCTCATATGCCCTCTCTTCCCACACTGGTAGAACACCACCAGGCTACCTGATGAAGTGTTTCACCTCCATAGACCTCCACCCAAATTCTCACTTTCGAGCTTCCTGCTGTCAGTGGAAGGGATACCAACCATGGATGTCAAGCCACCCTGGTTCACAACACTATAATCCCTCAGATTACGCTCGGTGATCAGCGCTGTGTTGACTATAGAATTGATTGAAATCCACATGAATATTTTCACCTGTGATCAGCTGTCATTCCTAAGACCATCCTCAAAATTTCCTTCCAGAAATTACTCATCTCCTCTTAGAATAGGAGTGATGCTCTGTAGGTCAGTGAATCAAGAAGAATACACCATAACAGATAGAGTACCCTGCCCCAGACTCATGAACTCTTAGGCTCCATCGTCCATCAAAGACATTGGGTAGATGTAGTCAGAAAAGGAATCCTAGAACTCATCCCACAACGTAACATGATGGTGTACTGCTAATGAGATCACATCCCACCATCTCTTGGTGGAGTCTCAAAACATATACGTAGCATGCTTTACCCTCCTCTCTAGAGGAATCTCTAGATTCTATATGATAGAAATAATGGATTTTAGCCCTAAATTTACAACCTCAGGTCCTCTTTCACCAGTGAAGGAGGGAGGATACTGATATTGGAAAACCCATGTCAACTCTCCTATATAAGGGGTATGATGCGGTACACCTCGAAAGCTCTGAAAAAACCATATAAATCCCTCTCAGAATAGTGAATCAGCACATTTATCTAGGATAATTACAGCTTCAATGACTGGCCCAACAGGAGGATCTGTAGGTAGTCCCTGATCAGCCATATCCAATGTCTGATCACTATCCTGTAAATAGAAGTCCACTAGTGTTTGTCTCAGTGGCATAAATCTATAAGGTCAAGAACACACCTTAGATCAAGATTAACGAGGACTGAAACTAAGATGTGTAATAAGGGAACAAGTGTTATAAATAATACATGTTTTCAATGCTTGGAAACACATTGTGTATAATACCTACATGTCGCCTCACCTTAAGCCTTCACATGGGCTTACACTTCTTCCAACTCAGATCGTTTAACACCGCATACATATGACATTTTTTTCGAATCTGGGTACTTCATTTCTCTTCCCCTTCCCGAGTTCTTCAACGTGGCTAAGACACGAGGTTCACCTAGATTAAGACTGCATGGCATGTTAGTTCCAAACACCATGTATACTAGATAAAACTCACCGACCAATGTTGTATGTTACAAAGTTGGATACAAAGGTTACTCTACACTAGGTGTTCAAGCATGTCCCGATGGGAACAACATATGTTTTCATCTATCTGTGTCATTAGTCACATGGATGGACACATGGTCAATGCAACATGACATGTACATCTGGTACATGACTTGTCACACAAGTGATTTTTCAACCCCATGTCTCTACTGACATAGTCAGTGAAACTGTTAGAGACTACATGACATATATATTTTTTACAAGACATGTACTCAAGAAAAATAGTTCCTTCCATAATAGAAGGACACATGGTGTGTATTCATCCTTACACGCCATTTATTCTGGGTTCTTCCTGACTGTAAACCTCATAAACTACTCTGAAACCCAGAAAACACTAAAAACAACATTTAGGTTCCAAATTCCAATCTCTGGTGGCCCAAACTCCCCATGAAAAAAATCATGGCATCCTATACATGTTATATATAATCATGAAAGAGATAGGATCCACTATATTCTTGTCCATGAGGGCCCATAACTCCTAAAAAACAAAATATTGGCGTTAATCTAAAAAAAACATACACAACAAAATTATTTATAAAAAATGTATTATTTCTAGGTATCTATCACAACAACATGCATATCTAGCACAACATCTATCGCAACAACATGAAATCACTAATGCAACCTAAATAGCATGGTAGGAATGCATGACATGTGATTTCTAACAAATGTGTATTTGATGCATGAGATGGAATACCCTCATCCATTAATGTTTCTATAGAAATAGAACCTTAATAATATCAATTATAAAAATACAAAACCTGTCAATCACCAAATGGTGAAATCAAATCAACTATAAAATTGAAAATCCAGAAAAATTTCAATAATGAGTTAGTTTGGTTATCCATGTACTCTGGTTAGCTACTCCTGAGAACAACTTATTACCAAGTACCTATTCCATCCTATTCCTAGATATGGGCTCCAAATAGTAATTCCTGAATAAAAATAATTCCTATGATACTAAATTGTAATGTCCCTGTTCTGGAAGTCGGCTAGAGGTTCCCCGTACTCAGTTGGTCACATGGACTCAAGCTCATTTTCGCGAACAACAGAGGCTGTTGACTAGTAGGGAGGGCCTTTGGTGTGATAATGAGAAAACTATTACCTCATAGGGATTGTAACGCATCAGAAGAAAATTAGATATTAATAGTAGAAGTAGTGAAACATACAATAGGTAAACAACAAAGGTAATGAAAAACTAAACCACAAACACGTATGTTTACATATTATTAAAGAAACATATCTATACGAAAGCATACAAAAAAGTCACAATGCAATAATATTATACTAAACCAATGATATATAGAAAATAGAAAAAATTCTCCACAACATCCCAAGCCTCATCATGGTCCCATGCTCCCCAGATCTGTATTAATCAAGTACCTTATGTAGAAGGGCACTTACCCTTATCTATACATGCTGCAATATAATATGAATGAGCCCAATAGAATATCCTAGCAGGAAACCACCCAATGACCTATGTCTAATAGTCAGTGAATATATATTGCAGGATATAATATAAATGAATTAGTAAAAATGGAAGTACTCAAAAGTAAACAATCCTATAGTTTCAAATGCATTCAATTATCAGATATCAAGTAAACAGCTAATCATAAGTAGGGAACCCTCTGGGAAGATCCCTAATCCTATTACCATTTGTCTAACCAAAACAACACAAGTAACCCTCAGGGATGTACATACAGTGTAACCCCTTTGGTTCAGCTTTTTTAGAGACATTATAAGGAAGCACTCACTATCAATTACCCCTATAGTCTCATATCGGTAAATAATAAAACCATTAGGGAAGAACTCAACTACCAATTCCATGTATGGCCCACATCGAGGAACTACAAACACTTTGGGGAAGAACATACATCCATTCCCCCATTGGTCTCATATCGTAATAGTAAACAGACAATTTCGAGAATCCCTCAACGTCCATTCTCTCTATAGTCTACTATACCAGGTTCTCACGACACTATGTAACTAAATCGAGCACAAAAATATTTAAAAACCAATGTATTACTCATGAAATACATGGATAAATATTTTAAAGAATAAAAATATGTCATATAAATAATATTACTCCATCCTATCAACATTAGGAAGGAATGAAAGCAGCTTAACAGGCTATGCCAGACCAAACAGTCTTAAAAAATACCAGCATGGGAATGATATCCATTGAATAGAAATTAATCCTATTTACATTCAATTAATCTCTACACAAGCATATAAATCATAGAAGGAAATAATAGGATAATAACTGTAAACGTGCAACACCCCGATGAAGGGTATTGGAAACTTTTGCTCATATAAATCAATGAATATCAACAAAAAGGAACAAACCATCTAACCCAGCTTTATATGATCGATATACCCCAAAGTTAGGGATTGAAGTGACCTAGAATGAGGTAGATATACAAAAAGGTCTAAAAGTTTCAACTGAGGATAACTCATGAGAGAAAAGAAATCAGGAAACGAGGTTCAAGAAAAATATTGAACTCACCAATGTTATTCCAACGCAACCAAAAAAGTTTCATTTGGATAAAGGATGCTCGATCAAGGGATTGGGGAAGGATCAGTGTCATACTGACACTATCAGTCGAAGAAGGTGAAAAAAAAGGAAATTCTTCCAAATAGACGTGACCCCGATCTATTTAATAAAAAAAGAATGTTGATAGCAGATGCTTTAGAAGTATACAGCATGTACTGGCCCTTACCAGCCCCCGCATTAGGCAGTCTCTAGGTCACCACACACAGCTGTGTGCTCAGCCGTTACATGGCCAACATATGGCTACATTAAATAAAAGAGTACACGATGTGTGCATATAATTACACGACGTGTACTTCAATAATTTCTAGAAACTCATATTTTTCACAATAACACCAGAAAAGTGAAATAAGTACGTGAGAAAATGATCCGGGTTCTTACAACAATCATCCAGATTACACACCATGTATCCCATATACACATCATATGGTAATTTTAAGTCACAAAATTGTCCTGTAATTCCATACATGATCTTCTTAACATGTGACAGCCTAAATCAGTGTACACATGATATGTAGCTCTTTTTTAATATTGTGTACTAAAATATTTATGAGTCAAAGTTTACATTCGGAGCCCCTAGTCTTGTGCCTCTGATAGGAGGTAATAGATGTACGATCCATCTATCTTTTCTATACATGTTGTTTACTGATACCAAACAATGATGAATTAAAATAAATTTATTGTACTACGTAAGCCTTATCGGCATATAGTTTTTGTGGTCATTTTGTTGACTGGGAATTCTATGTGATGAGTATTAATATATATATATATATATACATATATATTTGTATATGTATATGTATTTATTTAATAAATTTCTATGTAATATTTAGAAATTCATATCATGAATCAGTAATATGATAGATACTACTCTACATCCATTGATGAGTGAAACATTACATAAAATCATGTAATGCATATAATCATTAAATTTGTAGTACATGTCATAATAGTTTATGATATTTCATGTAATCCATTTTTCAGAAGATTAAATAGTTTATGAGTAAAATACATGTTGGGTAGATTTAGATGGGTATTCTATGTTTTGACCCCATGTCTCACTTCTATATATAATTAATTTTAAATAAATTAATTTTATTTTATTTTTAATTGTGATGGATAATAATCCCATGGAAATTGGAATGATAATTAAGATACTATAATTTATTAAGTATAGAATACAACTAATTTATTCCAGCATTATTTTTCTTAAATAATAATTAAATTTTACTCAATTCCAATTTTATTAAATACATAATTTATTTCATGCATGTGCATGATCATGAGAATAGACCATACCTTTTTATGTTTTTTGTTTTCATATTAATTTTTATTAAAATAATATTTTGTCATGTGTATCTTCTCATCTCAAAATATGTTATGGACTTCATGTCCATCATTTCATTTATGTAAACTACCGCCCCTAAAATTTGAGCGAGTAAAAGAATATGTAATTGATGGACATCCCAATCTAGTGGAGGAGGATTGTGTTTGATGTTGGGGAGAACCCAATCCAAAAGAGATACATAGGAGTATATTTATAAAGATGTATCACAAACCATAAATGGATCATGGTGCATTACACCTATGTCAATTGTTAGTTTATAAATATATATATATAAACTAACCACTCACATAAGCTCATGATAATATTAATTTATTATTATTTTCTGTCAAGCTACATGGTTATTTCTTTATGGGCGTTTTTTCACAATCACATGAATTAATTATATAAACAAGCATGCATTATTTACATAAAAGAAATTGTATCGTGTGTAAATATTATCTAAGACATTGTTAATAAATTATGAAAATCTACTTAATATTAAAAATAATGTGATAAATATAATAAATTTAAATTTATTCCTAAATGGATAAAATCACTTAATCATATATATTAAAATACTACAACCATCCAATACCTTGGTAAAAATAAAAACATAGTTCAATGTGCTTGACAGACTAGATTTGGTGTAATCTCAATGGTTGGGGAATTATAAATTGAATATCTTTGTTTTCATAACATATTTCACCATAGAGGTTGAAAAATGAATTTTGTATTTGAATAAAATATAGGAAAGCATTGAGAGTATCCAATTTAGGATTTTGGGATTGGGTAGTCAACCCAAAAATTCATGGAACTGTGAGTTAATACAGTTGGAATTTGGAATTCCTACCTAAAACCATTCATGTGTTTTATTCAAAAAAATTTTGGGTAATTATAAGGATAATAAAAATAATTTTGCAAATAATTTCCAAGTAATGATATAATATAAATCTAATGATGAACGTTATCAGTTTTTTATAAAATAGTCGGTGATTATAAAATTTAATATTTAATTTTTTGTAAATATTATAAGAAAGTGTAGAAAATATATATCAACATATTGTCTTTAAAAACATTATGATATCTCCAAAAATATCATTTTGATCCATAGTTAAGAATAATATCCTTCTCTCTCTCATAAATTTACATAGGTGGAAAATGTACTTATGGGTTATCCTTCTCTATGAAAATAAAATTGTATGTACAACATTAACAAATTCCTGATGGTCCATGTAATGAGGAAATTAAGGAAGAGTAATCACACTATGATAAACCTTTTTATGATTCCAAAAGTGTTCAATTTTTCATTCCATCATCGATGTCCAATTATCTTTTGATGAGACTTGAGGACATGGATGTGTAAAACATGATGTATCACCTTTTGAAATACTATCATGATAATAAGTGAAAATAGAGGTAATAGATATATAATTAATTGTTAAAAACTATTCTTGGGGAGTCTATACAATTTGGGCCTCATTTAGCCAAGAATATTGTCAACATTGAACACTTATACATCATAGGGATCAAATTTCTAGATAAGATTTATAGAGATCGCAACATTTCACCACTACACAATACCATTCATAGTTTTGTTGTCAAACAAAGTATGAAGAATAATAATAAAAGTATTTTTAATCATTTCAAATTGATTATTAATGTGGATATGTTAATAGGGTTTTATAAACCCACAATCCTTGTGTTGAATAAGAAAAGGAAGAACAAGAAAATGGGGACCAAGAAATATTATAATTCTAAATCATCTAAGAATTATCCTTCCAATAAGATTGTGATCTAGGGTCTAGGTAAAAAAATATAATATATTTTATGAATATTTAAATCCATTACATTGGAAGAGGAACTACAATAAAAAGTTAAAACAATATGAATGATTGATCATTATCATGTGTTGTATTTCAATATGTACTCATTGTGTATTAAATATATCATGTAGTACTCGCATTTATATCCAAATGCAAGAACTATGTAGACTATGATATATTTAAAGAATATAGATGGCACTATGATATATAAATGTTGTGAGGTTTAATAACCTATCCATTAATGACTACCAACATTCATTATGAACAAGAATAATTTTTGATTTAAAATATTTTTCTTATATACCAACAGTTATCAACAACCTAATTTATGTATCATTTATATATCGTTATGGGTTAATTTTCATGTTTGGGATTAAATTATTCTTTTATTTTATAATTAAATAATATTTTATATTATGGTACATTTAAATAACTATCTTTATGTATTAAAACATGAAATCCAGGAATTTAAAATTGATAATGAAACATGTTCACATGAGTCATATAACACCCAGTTATGGTATCAACGTCTTGGATATGTAAATGGGAAGTGTTTGAAATATATTTGTAATGATGCTTATTTATATTCATCTATGTTATAACAAATTTTAATATTTCATGCAGGTATGCAATCGAATGTGACAAAGCTGCAATTTAGGGGACATGGTGAAAAGGACTCCTTGATTCTTGGATTGTTACAACCATATGATTGTGGACCATTTTTAGTAGAAGCAAGAGGTGGGTATTCTTACACCATAACTTTGAGTGGGGACATAGATAGATATTGATTTGTGTACATGATGAGGTATATGTATGAGTCCTATGAGAAATAATAGGAATTTGATAATTTAGTAGACAATCAACTTGGGAAGAAGATAATGAATTTGGGATCTGATTGAGGTTGTGAATATCATAAACATGAGATCATCAAATTCTTAAAAGATTTGGGGATTTTATATCTACTCACTCCACCTTATACACCACCATTTAATAGTGCTAGTTAATGGAAGAACCATACATTATTAGAAATTATAATGTTGATAATGAGTCATGTAGATCTTTCATTGTCTTTTCAGGATATTCATTACAACTGCTAAATAAAAATTAATCTAGTAACCAAAAAAACAATAAAAGGTATTCCCTCTGAGTTATTCAGTAGAATGAATCGGGTTTATAGATAAACATTTATGGGGTCACAACATATTTTCTAAAGGATTATCATGAAATATACTTTCACCCTAGTGAATAAAATGTATCTTAATATGGTATCCTAAGAAAACAAAATGAAACTACCAAAGCAACCACTCAAACATGAATGTGATAGTCTCTAGATAGGTATTCTATCTTGAGAGTGAGCACATTCCAAAAAAGGATATTAGGTCATGATTAAATTTGATATCGTTGACACTCAAGATACACAAGTGTTCTTACAAGAATTGATTTCATAGGTCCCCATGGATGAATTTTTTACTTAAACACAAATACTATGTAAGAGTGAATGTGTGTTAAGATAACTAGCGAGATATGTTTTTTTGTCACAAAATATATAAAATCATTATTGTTTAAAAATGATTAACCTATATCCTACAAATTGACGTTGAGATATCTGAAGCTAAAAGATATCAAGAATCCATGAATTTTAAAATGCACTCCACGTATGAGAACCAGGTTTCTGTTCAAGTTGATATGTTAGTTGTTGAAAAGATCATAGGATACAAATGGGTATTTAAGAGGAAATTCGACACATAGGATAATTTGGATTTCTTTAAAGAAGGGATATGTGATTTGGAAAATGGATTTCAAAATTGCATTCTATAATGGGTACCATTACGATGATCTATATATGACACAACCAGAAGGGTTTTGGAATACAGGTGTTCCCAAAAGAGTTTGGATGTTGTATAGATCCATTTATGGATTTAAGAAAGCATCTAGGTCATGAATGATTCGATTCAATGAAGACATAATTGAATTTGGTTTCCCTATGAATGCATGTGATGCATGTGTTTATAATAGGATTACTGCATGTAAATTCATTATCATAGTAGTGTATGTAGATGACTAATTACTTCTTTGAAATGAAATACTAGTCATACAGTCTGTTAAGGAATGGTTAAAAATGTGTTACCCCATGATGGGCTAAGTTGATGCATTCTAAATTATTGGGATCAAGATAATTAATTACAAATCTAAGAGGACTCTTATACTATGTCAAAGTACATTTGTGGACCATATAATAAAGAAATTCTGTATGGAATAATCCAAGAGGGTATTTGTTAAAGTGTCAAATGGATTTTATCATTCTAAGAAAATCTATCTTCAGGAACTATAAGGGAATGAAATAATGATTAAGATTCAATAATCTTTAGTGATATAAATAATCATGTATTCCATGTTATTTAATGGGCTTGATGTTGCCTAAGAATTGATAACTGTAGATATATATCAAGTAAATATAGGAGGAACACATTGGTTTGTTTTTAAGGACATCCTTAAGTATTAGAGAAGAAGTAATTATATGTTTTTGGTGTGTGGAGTATATGAGAATATGATAATCATGGGTTATACTAATGCTATTTTTTAGACAGATCTAAATGATCTATCATTTCATGTGGGCTATTATTTATATATCAATATAAGATCATTGATCATGAAGAGTTCAAAGAATATATTTTTGGTTGATTCTAGGATGAAGTCCAAGAATATAGAGGTTTTTAAGGTATCTATTGAATCTATTTGGATAATAATATTTTTCATGAAAATTGAAGTGGTACCTAGATGTAAAATTCATATAACATTGTATTGTGATAATACTACAAGGTTAGATATTTCAATAGATCCTATTTCAAATAAAATGGACAATGAATATAATTCAGAAGTATCAAGGGTTGATGGAATTTTTCTACTAGGTGATGTCACAGTAAACAAGTACCCAGAGAAGAGAATTTGGTGGACACCTTTAATAAAATATTACAAAAAAAATTAGTATCAGTACCATTTGAGAGAATTTAGGTATAGGGATCATAGTAGCTGGCTCTAGTGAATGTTGGAGTTTTTCTGAGATGGTTCCCTAGAACCCACATCTGTTCACTTTATGATAACTTTTATTCATAGTTTCAAATAATATCAAACAACTTATCACATCATGATTGAATTATTTATAACATTGTATGTGATAATTTCTTAAGAGTGGTTTCTATACTAAAGGTCATAGTTGTTCCCTTATAAGATGAGAACCTTGATGTATTATGGGACTATTCATAAATATATATTCTATATATGGATGATATCATTTGAGTGAAACAGATGATACATTATGTCTGGAGTGGAGTCTCATTGGGATTTGACTCCCCATTTCGTGGTGTACACCATTATTAATATATAGTGTGGGAAATTATGAGAACGAGATGAACAATTTTGATATATGATTTTATTAATTAATATTATGATTTGTGTACATTTATCTATTGATGAAAACCATGTTGGAATTTGTTCACGGTGATGTTGGACATATTTGATGGGTCATGAGTAATAATTAATTAGTGAAAAATGGAATAATGGATTTCCCTATATATTAATCAAGTAATTTGATATATAAATCCAATTAAGGGAAATGATGTAGCATAAATAAATCCATTTCCATGGTGTTCTATAAGAAAATTTAATTTTTAGGAATTAGAAAAAGGTGACATCTATCTTGTATGTTAATGGCACTGGCATGCTACTTGCTCGATTCGAGATAACATAATAAAAGGATTATAATACACAATAATAATCCCTATAAGGTATTATTTCATTATGGTATTAACTTCTTTCTCTATGGATTTATTGTCTTGGTACTAGATAATAACCTTGGATGTTAGGCTGATTTGCATACTGCCACAGAGAAAGAGGTCTAGAGGGTTACACACTATGTTTATCCATAATCTCAATTAAAGAAAACATTATTATATATTATTTAACATGTTGAATAAAAATTATTCCCTATTTCAGTTAATTTTTTTTCTTGATTTAGTGATCACATATATATGTTCCCCAGTTATTCGAGAGAATTTAATGTGACTAGAATATTTTAATTTTTTTTTCTATTTAGTTTATATAATATTTTATTCATTATTGTATAATTAGGTAGTGATATTTAAATTATTAATTAATAATAATTTCATAAGGCCAGATAAATATTGGTGAGGAATTCTAGAATTAGTTTTCTGTTATCATTAAAATAATAATTATTTAATTTTATTTGATTAATTAATATTTTATATAATTCACAATATAGGAACATATAGTGAAATAAAAAAAATATTATTTTTATTTTACATTGGGTTCTGTTGGTATTACAAAATAATAAACAATACTTGTGGTGTTATTTCATTTTAACCCTTCAAGTATATAAACCCAATTATATTATTCTGTATGAGAGATGAATTCATTTGTATAGTTGTGCACACCAAGTTAAGAGAATCCACTAAAGTCCTAGAGAGATCACTTCTCTAGGATTAATCTTACGTACTAAGAGAGAATGATTCATCCACCATAATCCCTCAATTCCATAAAGATCAAGGATAATTATTTTTCATGAAATTCTCATTGCAGTCATAGTTGGATGACAAAACTGATAGGATTTGCCATGATAGCACCCAAATATTCTTATAGTGACATTTTGAGATTTGTGGAACATGTGTGGATCATAATAGAAGGTAGTCACCTCATTATTCCTTCAATGAAACTATGTTACAAGATTTATATGTTTAGATACATCAATGTGGAATGAATTATAATAAAGAAATTATTTCATTGATTAAATTTGTTGTGAATAATATTTAATGATCCTCTATCTTGGTACAAGTGTTCTATCCCTTGCCTATTTTCTTTTATTTAACTATCTATATTATGTTGTTTATCATTATGTTAATCATTTATTGATCATAAATTAAGGAAAATATAAATTTTTTGAGTGACTCATCGCATGCTTCTCTTATTCCAAGATCCTACATGTTTTTGGTGCACTAGGGCCCCCATATTGTGGTGGTTTATTTCTCACCCATTTTGGATTCATTAAAAAATGTTTCTATAAAAATATTTTAATTGGGTCATTTATTGAATCTTTATTTTGGGACCTGATTAAGATAATCAATTATGTTTTCCAACAAGAATGTAGATTCTTTTACGTGGAATCTATAATACTATACAATTTCATTTTTTACATTCTATTTCCCTGAATGCTCCAAAGTGATTTATTCAATCATATATTGAATTAAATCATGTATTTGTCAATGTTAATATGGATTTAACTCATTTTTATAGAGAAACCATCCATGTTGTTGATTGTCTGTCAATAAGTGAAATTGGGGAGGCATGTTCTAGTTGGTCATTTATTACTATGGATTTCTTCTCACATAATATTAAATTGGATGTGAATGGTGTTCTAAATTATTTCATATATAAACTCACTTTGTATTTCACTTCATCTATATGTAAATAAAAAAATTTCTATTCTATTTATAGTATCTTAATCATTTTTATTTAATATTTTCAAATTTCACATTTTTACTATTTATGAAAATAGTCAAATGATTCATTAAAAATTGTTATTCAAATTATTTACATATAATTTTTTTTAAATTTTCAACATTAAATTTGATAAATATAAATTTAATTTTTATTTAAAATAATAAATTTATCCTAATTGGAATTTTCAGTATATTTCTAGAAATTTTTTTTTCTTGGTTAGTAGTTATAAACTCTCTATATTGTCAAAAAAATTCACCTTTATTTAATTATAATAATACATTAATAAAAAAATATTGATATTTATAATATATGTATATATAGATATTCATTTATATAATGTTTTTATGTTAAATAATGTGTATCATTTTTGTAACAGATGTAATATTTTACAATATAAATTTTTTATTTATTTATTAAAAATGTGGTTTCGTCACATGTAGAATAAAATAAAAAAAATAGATGTAATATTTTAGATCATCATTGTCATATGTTATAATATTGAGAATTTCATTTTTTAGAATAATTATATGATTAATAAGATTGAGGTTCACAACCATGATAACAATAAAATAGTTAATTTCAAAGAATAATTTTTTTACAATTGAATATTCTTCTTAATAAAATACATTAATTGCCTTTTAATCATGATTAAAATTTATTTTTTAGACTATATATAGTTTTATCGATGCACAATCCTTTATTATTCAACGATAAAAATTATCAGAAAAACTTTTTTCCTAGAAAAAAATTTTACAAAAAAAAAGATATTTCTTCATTATAATCGATTTAATATAATTGTTTTTTAACACCATAACCCAAACCACTGAGTACGATTAGGGGTTCCCCATTACCTTCTTTCAAACATCTGAAATGTAAGTTTCATCTATCTATTGGAAAGGTCCTATGGAATGGTGTGACGATAATATTCCCTCAGTGAAAAATTGATTTCAAATCATATAAATAAATATATAAAAATATCCAACAGATAATAATAAATACCCATAATAGTAAAAACATATGAAAATATAACCCATTCTATAGTTATATTAAATTCTATAAAAAAACAAAAAATAAATAAAATAATCAAATGTTTGGTGAGTTGAAAAATTATATGAATGAGCTTTAGATATCATATCCAAACTCTATCAAGCAATGTCATCCTCCACCTTCGGACTAAATCAACCATCCACTATAGGGCCTTTTACCATTACTACATCATTATGTATAAAATTTATAAGCACAATCAAATGAGTGATTAAGGTTATACTACTAGACTCAGAAGAACACCACTAAAGACCCGTAACATTAATGGGTAAAATATTGATAGTAATTCCATGAAATTAAATTGGGAACATAAAAGATAATGATATATCACAGTATCCTAAAAATATTTTGGGACATCGATGTGACACTCTTCTATCATTGGATCCATTCCATACATAACGTCATTTATCCACCAAACACAACCCCCTTGATTAGGGGATATTTCCAGACGTTGATTCTTTGTCCCTTAATTAATTAATTTTATAAATCATTTAGACTTAACATCTGACACATCCCTCTTAGGGGATATTCCACTATGTTCATCCAGAATTATCAACTTTAGAAGATAAATGAAAAAAATATGATAAATGTGAAATATATATATATATATATATATTCATGTTAAGGAAAGAACTTTATATTTAGAATAACCAAATTTAAATAAACAAAAACACATTTCATGTCTATACATGAACAAATATAGTGATAAATAATCTAAAATTATTTTCTAAAAACTATAAAGGCACACTAAAAGTTATACCAATAACCCAAAATATTCATGAATTCATATTAAGGGATTCCTACCATTGGTGAAACAATGAATGTCAATGACAGGGTCCCCAGCTATGTATAAATAAATCAATGAATCCTAGAACCATTCTTAGTTTGGATCATTTAGACTTTTAGGATTGAGTTAAAATATGAACTATATCACCCCGAACCTACAAGACTAGAGCTAGTGCATTATTTTATTATATTGTTGTGAATACAAGGAATAAAATCCCATATGACCAAATAGTTTGACAGTTTTGGAAAACAATATTACATATATGTTAACCATAATACATTTGGGAAAATAAAATAAATCATAAACTAATTAAAATATCATCATCCTTGATAATCATTCAAAGGATTATTCTTCTAATCCTGGGTTAAATAAACATAATAAGTATGAAATAAAATGACAAGTACGGGTATGTATATTAGATTAAATAATAAATCATTAAATATAAATCAACATGGAATTTTTAAAAACTGAGAACACATTCCATTTAAATAACTGGAAAGGGAATAATCAATATGAAATGTTAAACAACTGAATCATATTACATTTAATCAATAAAATGATATTGAAGCGAATACATTGAATTAATCATATTCCAAATATCATGGATAAAAATAATAACTGAATGGAAGTAAATGATTAATTATTAGATGCAATGTCTCATGCACATGAAAACCTCTATTGTCAAGATCTATCCACCAGACAGTTTAAAGCTATAGGTAAAACCTCTTTAATTGGGCCAACTAATTTGTCCCATTACAACATGGTGATTCATCTAGAGGAGATTTGATGTTAAGGCCCTCCAATTAACTATATTTCCAAATGATTCATCATATTGAGTAATTGATTTAATTAATAAATAATATTCCTTATCTAATATCTACATTAAATAAGTAATATTGATATAATAATATTTCCCCATATAATTGAATAAATATCAATGTTATAACTGAATGTAAAAAATAATGGTTTAGGGAATAATAATATTCGTATCCTAATAAACATGATATTAAATAAAAAAACCCATTTATAAATGAATACAATAATGTTATTGTTTCAAGAGAAATTTAACAATCACAAAAGAAAGTGATAATTTAATTGTATGTTATACAAGTTTGTAATATTGAAGATAAGCCTCTTGGAAGAGATAATTAATATCGAAACTCAAAATATATTGAATTATGAATAAAAAAATATGATAAAAAAAAGAAAAGTTATCAGTATATACACCAAATTTATGTGAATTGGTGAATAACAAATAATAAGTCTCAATGGAATGTAAATTGAGACAAAATCCCTAACATTGCACATTCTTTTGGGTGAACATCCATTAAAATCTTGAATAATTAATTTAAGTATTTCACTACCTAATTATAGAACCATATGCTAATTTATATTATCGTATATTATAATTTTATAGTGTCATATATTATATTCATTAATAACCATTCATTTTTCACTATTTCAGGTATTAATTTCTACTTTTGTCTAGTATGTTATAACTTTTTATTCTTCATTCTATTACTTAGATAATTATTAAATCATCTTAAGAATTTTAAAAAAATATATGTAAATATTATATATTTTAATTATATATTTAATTATAATGATCTATAAAATTCTTATAGAGGAAATGAAATACAGCGTTCATGGAGACAGTTAGTCGTCTGTACACATGAATGTTACATTATTTTCTTATAAATATATAAGGAATTAAAATAAAATTATATAATGTACATTATAACTCTAGAATATCATTAATTTCATATATGTCACATATTTTTATTAAAATATTCCCTAATAAATTTCTTGTAGTGTGTAAATGAATCACATCACTTTGAGGAGGCAGTAGTCCACAAGTCCACAAACAAAGTTTTCGTATTTCCAAAAAATGGAAATTAGGAAAGTATGATTTATATAAGAACTAAATAATAATATTAAAATTTTAAATATCCTAAATATCATATATTAAAAATAAATAAATCATTATTTCTAACTTTTAATGGTGGTAAATGGAATAACAAAAGATTTTAGTTCATGAAGAGGTAGTCCTCCGTACACACGAAAAATGATTGTGTAAACCATTTATTGTATGTTGGTAAAATTGTTGCTAAAATTAAAATAATAAATACATACACGTATATTGATGATATTTAAATTATTATATATTCATTTAATAATACCAATTTAATGGTTTGGGAAATGAATACAATGAAATAAATTGTTGCAAAATATGACCACATTATCGGTTAACTCAATTTGGTTATACCAAATGGCTAATATGGCTGGATGTATTCCCCATATGTGGAATATTAGAGGAGTTTATTTATATTAATATCTTATATTTCATGAATTTTTATGATATATAGTGCTTTATATGAGTGAATAAATTGGAGGGGTGCGTGACTTTTTTATAGTGGAAGAGGAGTGACATTTTTTAAAAAAATTTAAAAGGGAATTCATCCTAAAATATTTCCACGTAATGTGGATCAAATTATAGTAAAAATTTGATAAAAATTGGTATATGGTCAATATAATAACATAAAATTCCTTTTGGATAAGTTTATAGGATATTTATTCCTTAATTTTATGATTTAGTCATATTT
Source organism: Viscum album (assembly GCA_963277665.1). Classification (NCBI taxonomy): domain Eukaryota; kingdom Viridiplantae; phylum Streptophyta; class Magnoliopsida; order Santalales; family Viscaceae; genus Viscum; species Viscum album. The sequence goes on from OY728156.1 coordinate 1,843,285,010, forward strand.
TAATCGTAATGATCTTTTAATCAATGTAATTATGTTTAATCAAATAAACTAGTGATTTTTAACAAAAAAATTAATTTTACCATATAAAAACTTATATAATGTTATTATAATTAATATAAAATTCATTTATCCAAATATCAATCATATATGTGAGAGAATTTAATTTAAAATTAATCACAGTACTCACAAGGGGTCTGGATAGTTGAACCTCATTATTACCAACTCTATTCTATGGGTGATGATTATTTGATTATTCACAATAATGTTCATATAAAAGATCTTCATAATATAAAAAATTCTAGTAGGGGAATATATCTTTACACCTTCACATATACGTTATGCTGATGATATTTTTATATTTTGTCATGATAATTAGAAAATAGTTTCTTATGTTCAGAATAAATTTTTATCTTTATGAGGATGCTTATAGATAGGTTTCATGTTGAAATAACTATTTTTTGGGTATTTATTATGGGATCTCTGGTCACGAATAAAAACAATTTTTCTAGAAAACATGGACTGAAGAAAGGAAACCATCATTAACCTACCTTTATGTGCCCCTTATTGGGGAAATGATAGAAGATTATTTATTAAAAAAATTTAATCAATGAAAATTGATCATATAAAAATATGGTGAGAAAAAATGTTTATTTAGTATGGAGAATCCTTCATGTGTTCGCCTTAATTACCATATCATTTCTTTATATATTCTCAATCTATATATTTCCACAATGTACCATCAATGAGAGCCATGGTTTAATTAGGAACATCGTTTGGAATGGAATCATAAATTATAGGATGCACATTATTTTGTTCTTGGAAGAAAATTTTCAATCTCATTGAAATGAGAGTTTTGGGAATTAAATTCCTAATAAATTTCAATTAAACAATTCATTATAAATTCACAAGTAAAAAATTTGTCTTCTAGTTATAGATCATTGTAATTCATTTCCAATAGATTCAAATAAAAAATAATAAATTTATATTGCACATATACTCCCAATTCTATCTTTATATCCTTCAAATAATCATAAACTAAGAATATGAAATGTTTTATGTTGTTAGTTTTCATGTACTCCATCCTCAATATATAGAATACACCATGATTGGACTAGCCAATAATTGATGACATGAATGTACCTTCCAATATGAAGAAGTTATCAATTAATGATCTATACTATAATGTTGTGTTGTAGGTTATTATTCCAACCTATAATAGGTTATAAATTTATATACATTCTAATGTTTATAGTGACACCCTCATTTGGACTCCAAAATCCATTGGACAATTCCCTTTTAAGGAGTATTATAGATATAATACTATAAGTAGTACAATGATTCAATTATGGAAAAAGAATTTCATAAATTCATCCATATATCAATCACACTCTCTTCAATATTAGAATATGTAGAGTGGATGAATACCTATTCATAGTATCATACAAATCGTAAAAATTCAGATTAAAGATGCATGATACATGTTCGTGATATTTGAAGAATATATCATTCATATTTTAATCACTTGTAGATTCTCAAGAATATTTTGGGATCACATTGAAATAGATTTTGGAGACAATTTGAGGTTGGATTACTTTCATGATATGATGATACAAATATATAAATCCATCAATAATGAGACAATCCATTGAATTTTATTCACATATGTTGCTTCTATAATTAGTTATATTTGGTGGGAATCCAATTCCCTTATATTTGATAATAAAATTCATTCATTATAAGAAGGAATGAATTACATTTATAAAGAGATCATGGCTACCTCTAAAGTCAATGATGGTTCTATGAATAATTATGCTTCTCAGCTTTATAATTTACAAAAGTTTGGTGTCACTGTCAATGTCAGGAAGCCACCAGTACTAATTTCCTTTAGATAGATTCCCTGATATCTTCATGGTTTAATGATAATGTGGATGTAGAGAATTTGATAGATTTGGTTCCCATTTATCAAATTATATGTATTTTATGATAAGTTGTAATCATTTATTTTAAAATTAATAGACCACTTATCACATCATGGGTGTTCTTTTGCATAACATAGTATGTAATAATGTCCTCATCATAGTTTTCTCACTAAAATTTCATAGTAGTTCCCCACTACGATATGATCATTGAGTTATTAATAAAATATTTATTAATATAAGGTCTATGTCGATATGATATCATTAGAGAGGGAAAATGATTTATGATATCCGGGGTGGAGACTCAATAGAATTTTAGGCACATTCTCATGATGTCTTCCCTTGATAATATCTCGTGTATGATATTATGAGAATGATACATGCTGGTAGGAAGTCTACATTTATATGTGTCATTGGATGTCTCCATCTATGTATATGTTTTTTGATCCAAAACATTAATAATATTATTAATTAATATAATGAGTTTGTAAGTTGATGTATAGATGAAATATCTGATGACGTATATTTGGGGTGAGGTAGGATATATTTGATGCATCACGAGTAATATTAAATTAATGAATAAAGGGAGAATAAATTATTCCATTTTTTAATTTAATAGAAGATGAAATCATGGGCCCTTTAATGAAAATCATATAACCTAAGTAAATCTAAGGCAACGGTGTTCTAAAGGAATGTTCAATTTTTGAAAGTCAAAAAATTAGATATCAAACAAATAGGTTGATGCACCCACATTAATCATTCTTGATTAGATATGCTAGGAAATAAAGATTATATTTCATAGTATGTGAATTTATGAGGTATTGTGTCCTTGTGTCAATAACATGTTTTTATAGGTTAGTCTATGAATGTTTCTTGATGATAGCCTTGGTATTTGGGCTGCATCACATAATTCAACTTTCAATGAAGCTTAGAGCTTCACACAATATGTGCATTGAGAATATTATTTAAATATTATATTATTATTAATTATTATAAAAGTTTAATAAATCTTATCCCCCCATTATGTTTTATAATTATTCATGTTTTCTTGATTTTATATATTCCACCCACTATTATTAGAGAGAATATAATGTGAGTTGAATGTCTAATAAATATTTATTTGTTATTTAGTGAATATAATATTTATTTATTTTCTAATGAATGATAAAATGATGTTTATTTAATAAATAAATAGTAATTGATTATGGACTAATAAATATTTTGGAAAAAAGGAGAAACGAGTTTAGTGGACCAATGAGAATTAATAAATATTGATAATTATTTTATTAAATAATATATAAATTTAATTCTCTAAATAAGTGAATTTAATAAAATATTATTATTATTATTATTATACCTATGTTTTTTTGGGATTAAATAAATAATAATGGTAACTTTTACAATTATTTTATTTTAACTCTAGGGGTTTATAAACCCGATTATATTGTTCTCTAATAGAGATAATTCATATGTTTTTTTTCTACAAAACAATATAAGGAATTCTCTCAATCCTTAGAGATCTCCCTTCTCCATGAAAACTGAAAATAAAATAGAATTTTTTTTCCTTTACGATTCTCCCTCAAGTCAAGAGAGAAAAATTAAAATGCTTTTGAAGTGATTCTCGAGGGAAACAAATGTGAAGGTCATAAGAAATATGATATTCTATGCTAGCACCTAGATATTCCTATAAGGATATTATAATATTTTTCAAACATGTGTGGATCACTGCTAGATGGAATCTACTCTTTATTCCTACAACAAAATGACGGTAGAACACAAATCTATTTTCATATTCATCAATAATTAATGTATTACAAAATGGTATATACTTTTCTGATTATATTAATTATAAATCACATATGATGATCCTCTCTCTTCGTTCTAGAATTCTATCCATTGTTTGTTTTCATTGATTAAATTCAATATAAAATGATGTTTATCATTATTTGGATCTTAAACTAATAATCAATAATGACATAAATAAATTTTGGGTATAACCCATTGAATTATTCTAATGATCCATGAACCAATAAGTTTTATCATAGTGGTTAAAAAATTATTTATAAATATTTAAATATTTTTGATGGATTTATTCTTTATTATTTTAGTTATTTAATTAATTTTTAATATTTATTTTAATCTAAATTGAGATATCAAAATATTATTCCTTTTTTCTCACATATGTAATAAAAAATAAAAAAATTATTAATGATATCGAACCAATGAACTCATTAGAAGGTAACATGGATTCATTCTAGATTACACATGAGTACACGCCATGTAACCAGATTTACAAATCATGTACATCATGTAAATGCATCATGAATTAATTCATAATTATTTCCAAAAATGAACATTTATTTAAAATAGTGAATTAAATTTCTGAAATTACATATTTATCGGACTATCCTAGATTGCAATTGTAATGTACCATTTACAAAATATTCCCAGATGTGCCCGGTACCAGGTTAGTCACATGGCCTCAAGCACATGTACCAAAATGCCAGAGGTAGCCGACTAGAAGATAGGGCCATGGGTTTGATAGTGGGGAAACTATGGCCTCATACGAATAGTAATAGAGATGGAGTAAAATAGATAGCAATATCAGAAACAGTAAAACATGCAATAGGTAAGAATCAGAATAAATGAACAACTGGAGCACACACACAAATATATATACATATATATAATGCAAGATAAATATTTCTAAGAAAGCATCCAAATAAGTCACAATGATGAAATACTATTCTATACCCATGTTCAACAAAAAACAATAAATAATTATCCATAGCATAACAAGCCTCAACATAGTCACATGATCCCCTGCTCCACAACAATCAAGTACCTAAAGTAGAAGGATTATTTTCCTTATTTATATGTGAAACAATATAATATGTTTGGGCCCAGAATCCTAACCCAAATAGGTTCTGAAACAAAATCCTAGTAGGAAACCACCCAATAATCTATGCCTAATTATATGTGAAAATATATGGCAGGATATAATCAAAACGAAGCATTAAACAAGGACGTGCTCAAAAATAAACAATCAAATATTTTCAAATGAATTCAATTATCATATATCATGTATGTATCTAATCATAAGTAGGGAACCCAATGGTAATTACTCATAGCCTAACATCTCAAGTCCAAAAAAAACATGCAACCTTCTAGGATGTACACATAGTCTAACCCCTCTAGTTCAGCTTTTGCAAAGACTCTCTGAGCAAGCACTCACTGTCAATTCCCCCTATAATATCATATCTGTAACTAAAAGGAACTCTGGGGAAGCACTCAACATCTTGTTCCCCTTATAGACGACATCATAAAAATACACCCTCTCTATAGAATCACATACGTCCATTCCCCCTATTGTGTCGCATTTTAATAGTAAACAGGCACTCTTGAGAAGCCGTAAACATATATTCTCCCTATAGTCTATGACACAAGGTTCTCATGGCCCTACATAAATCAATCAAGAAAAAAAATATATAACAGCCATGTATACCTTAATAAAATCATGGCTAATATTTCTAAGACATAACAACATTTCTGATAAATAATATTACTCTATCCTATCTGCACTAGGAATGTAAAGAAAGCATCCTAACATGTTATGCAAGAACAAACAGTCATAAATAATACACACATGGGAAAGACATCCATATCATGGAAATTTATCCTATTTTCATTCAATTGACCTCCACTCAATCATATAAATCATATCATACAATAATAGGGTTAAACATGAAAATATGCAATACCCTGATCAAGGGTATTGGGTACATTTTCACATTTAACTCAATGAATATCTATGAAAAGGCGCAGAATGATAACATCGGCATCGTATGATCGATATACCCTACCTTCAGCCCTTTGATTGACCTAGATCATGATATATCTACAAAAATGTAAAAACTATCAACATAGGATAACTCTTGAGAGAATAGAAATTACGAAATGAGGTTCAAGAAGAAGAGAGGACTCACTAATGTGATTACAACGTAACCAATGTATTTTCATTCAGAGAAAGGATGCTCGATTGGGGTCTCAGGGAAGGTTTGGTACCATAATAATTCTCTCAATCCAAGAAGGTGATGAAGAAGATACTTTTACCAATTAGACACGACCATGGTCCATTTATTGAAAATAAAGTACACGGTGTGTACATTAGAAGTATACGGCATGTAATTTCCCTTACCGGTCTCTACATTATGTGGTATCCAGGTCCCCACAAACCACTGTGTGTTTATCCATTACATGGCTATCACACTGCAATATGAGGTTATAGAGTACATTCCATATAAATATAAGTACACAACATGTACTAAAAAATTATCCAAAAACTACCCTTTTTATCAAAAACACCAGAAAAGAGAAAAACGTACATGATAAAAGGATAAAGGTTCTTAAAAACATCCCCTTAATGAAATTCATCCTTTAATTTCCCTATCAAGGAAACATAGATGAATTATCCTCGAGAATCTCCAGCCACTATGATTATACATCAACCTCCCTATCCAATGTCTCGTCCTGGACTCCCCTCTACTCCCATAACACTCGTAGTGGAGGAATAGACTGGCCATAGAGAACATTCATACATTAATCCACAATCCAGATAGAATTCTCCTCAATTTAGGTGTCCACCTCTATCTCAACATTATCTGGTTGTAAAACAAGAGATGTGTCTGAGAAGTAACATTGATGTTGAGAAACATGGAAGATGTTGTGCATATCCTGGTACATCTGATGTAACTACAATTGATAGGAAACTGGCATGACTCTCTCCAACACCTCAAACGTTCTAACACACATCTGTGAAAGCATACCCTACCTCCTAAACCTTTAGCATCCCAAACTCTGGGTGACATGCTTGAAAACCTGCTCTTTGACATTGAACACCAGAGGCTATATCCATCTTCCATTGGTGGAATGTCCATCTATGAATTCCCCTACTCATGCACATATAGACTATCAATCTGGGCTATAAATCCTCCCTCCCCATGATACTCGGGTCCCGATCTGCAAGCATGGCATCTCATTCACCCTTATGAATAAACGATATGCCATCTGATGATGTGAAACTCACCATACGATGATAGTAATCAATAAGTACCTTGAATAAAACTAACCATTCCATTTTGAGAATGACTTCATAACCTGTCATCTCTATGAAATAATGGTTCCATAGGTTGTGACACCCAATAACATCAAATGGTAACTGCTTACACTAACGTATACAAGCTTTTCATGTCCCCAACAGTGTTTCATGTGACTAGATATTAGTAGAAGAAAAGATACAGAGCCCAAAGATCTCCCCAATAGAAACAGATATAAAGATATGAGAAGCCCCCATATTGAATACCGCATAAGCTAAAACCGATGCAAATAGGATCATACCTCGAACTATAGAGTGTCCAGGATCCTACTCCTACTAGGTGTTCTCCATTACAAAAGTCTAAAAATCACTATAGCCTTGTGACCCTACCTGAGTACTCTAAGATAATCAACCCTATTGTCGTTGAAATCCTGGAAATTGGGTACCACAACCACAACCTCCACCTCTGCCTGATCGGCCGGAATAACTCCAGTTCCAAGACTGGTGAGAAACTGGTGTTGCATCTCTAGAATTATGAGTCATAAGAAAACCACTACCACTAGATGCTGGTGAGAAAAACTGAGAGAAGGGCTTAAGATGGCCCATCATGCAGCATGATCAGCACTACAAAAAGTTACTCGGGAAATGTGGCCTCATATGCCATCTCTTCCTGCATTGGTAGAACACCACATGGCTACCTAAAGAAGGGTCCCGACTCCATAGATCTCCACCCAATGAATCCCTGTGGAGCTTAATACTGTCAGTTGTAGTGATACAAACCATGGATGTCAAGCCACCCTGGCTCACAACAACATAATCCCTTAGATTACGCTCTGTGATCAGCACCTGGTTGACTTTAGAAGTGATAGACGTCCACCAGAACATGTTCACCTGTGATCGGATGTCGTTCATAAGACCATCCCCAAATTTTTCTTCCAAAAATAACTCATCACCTCCAGGAATAGGTGTGAAGAACTAAAGCTCAGTGAAGTGATAAGAATACTCCATAAAAGATATAGTATCGTGCCCTTGACTCATGAACTCTTAGGCTCGATCAGCCCTCAAATTCTCTGGGATGATGTTGCCATAAAAGGAAACCTGGAACTCATCCCACTCCATAACCTTCTAGGGGCCTGTCAATGAGATCACATCCTACCATCTCTTGGTTGAATCCTGAAGCATATACGTAGCAAGCTTCACCCTCCTCTCTGGAGGTATCTACAGATTCCAGAGGATAGAAAGAAAGGATTTTAACCCTGACTCTACAACATGAGGTCCTCCTTCACCTATGAAGGTGAGAGGATAATATAGTTGGAAAATCCGCATCATCTCTTCCATATATTGAGCAGGATGAGGTACTCCTTAGAAGTTCTACAAAAACATGATAAATCCATCTAACAATAGTGCATCGGTACCTTTATCTGAGATAACGGCTGCTTCCAAGACTAGCACAACAGGAGGATCGGCAGGTAGTCCCTGATCATCCATATCCAATGTCTGATTGTTTCCCTATAACAAGCGGGAAACTGGAGGACATCTTAGTGGCATGAATCTACAAGGTCAAGCAGACACCATTGATCACGATTACCAGGGACTGAAACTAAGATGTGTAATAAGAGAACAAGTGTTCTAATGAATTCATTTTTTACAATGCATGGATACAAAGTGTGTATAATACCTACATGTCTTCTTACGTTAATCCTTCAAATGGTCTTATATTCCACCCAACATAGGTCATTTAACACTCCATACACACGACATTTTTTCCTAATGTGGGTACTTGAATTATATTCCCCTTCTCGAGTACTTCGGCATGGCTAAGACACAAGGTTCTCCTAGAATAAGACTACTTGACGTGTCAGTGCCAGAAACCATGTGTACTAGAAAAACCCCACCGACCAATGTTGTTAGTTACACAGCCATATTCAAAGCATACTCTACCCTGGGTGTTCAAGACTGACACTATGAGTACAACTTATGTATTCATTTATCTGTGTCATTAGTTACATGGGTGGACACATGGTCCATGCAACACGAAATGTACATCTGATAAAATATATTTCCCAATAATAATTTCTCAACCCTGTGTCTCTACCCACACAGTCAGTGACACTGTTAGAGACTAATCTATGTGTATATGTAGTACAAGACATGTTCTCATGAAAAATAGATCCTTCAAGAATAGAAGGACACATGGTGTGTATTCATCATTACATGTCGTGTATTCAGGGTTCTTCCTGACTGTAAGCCTCATAAACTACTCTGAAACCCAGAAAACACTGAATCCAAAATTTACGTACCAAATTCCAATATGTGGTGGCCCACACTACCCAGGAATCAAAGCATGTCATCTTATACATTTTATATATAATCATAACAGAGAAAGGATCCACTAAAATCTGGTCCATGAGGTCCCATAACACCTCAAGAATGAAAGATTGGCTTTAATCTAAAAAAACCTTACACAACTCAATACATTATAAAATAAAAGTATTCTTTCAAGGTATTTATCACAACAACATGCATATCTAGCATAACATCTATCACAACAACATGAAATCACTAATGTAACCTTAATGGAAGGGTAGAAATGCATGAAATCTGATTTCTAACCAATGCCTATAAGATGCTTGAAATGAAATACCCTAATCACTTCATGTTACAACATAAATAGAACCACAATAATATCAACGATAAGATCACAAAACATTTCAACCACCAAATGGTGAAATCAAATCAACTGTAAAATTGATAATCTATAAATTTTTTAATAATGAGGTAGATTGGTTTCCTTGTACACTGGATAGCTACTCCAGGGAACAAATTATTACCAAGTTCCTATTCCTTCATATTTCTGTCTATGGGCTCAAAACAGTAATTCATGAAGAAACGTATTCTTGTGATAAAAATTTGTGACGTCCCTGTTCTGGAAGCCACCTAGATGTTCCCCGTACTTGGTCGGTCACATGGACTCAAGCTCATTTCCCCAAACACCAGAGGTTGCCGACTAGCAGGGAGGGCCTTGGGTGTTATAGTAAAGAAACTATGGCATCATAGGAATAGTAACACATCATAGGTAAAAGAGATAATAATAGCAGATATAATGAAACATGCAATAGGTTAACAATGAAAGTAAGGAACAATTGGGGCACAAATACGTATGTATACATATTTTGAAAGAGACATATGTCTACGAAAGAAACTAAACAAGTCACAACCCTTGAATATAATACTAAACCAATGTTCATTAGGAAACTGAAAAAAATGCTCCACAACATCCCAAGCCTCATGATGGTCTCATGCTCCCCATCTCCGTAGCAATCAAGTACCTTCTGTAGAATGGTGCTTACCATTATCTATTCATGAATCAATATAATATGTATGAGCCCAATAGCATGACCCAAACATGGTGTGAGACTAAATCCTAGTAGGAAACCACCCAATGATCTATGCCTAATAGTCAGTGAATATATATATCGCAGGCTATAATAAAAATCAAGTAGTAAAAAATCATATAGTTTAAAATGCATTCAATTATAAGAAATCAAGTAAACACTTTATCATAAAAAGGGAACCCACTGGGAAGTTCTCAGATCCAAACACCTTTAGTCCAACCAAAACAACACAGGAAACCCTCTGGGATGTACACACAGTCTAACCCCTCTTGTTCAATATCTTCACAGACATTCTATGGAAGTAATCACTATCAATTCCACCTATAGTCTCATATCGATAACTAATAAAATCATTGGGGAAGAACTCAACTTCCAATTCTGTGTATGGATCACATAGAAGAACTAAATATACTCTGAGTAAGCACTTACATCGATTCCACCTTTGGTCTCGTATCATAATTGTCAATAGACACTTTTGAGAAGCTCTCAACTTCCATTCTCTCTATGGTCTACTACACTAGGTTCTCAGGACACTGTGTAAGTCAATCGAGCATAGTGAAATATAAAAACCAAATTTTTCCAAAATTACTACTTAGAAAAATATTATATATAAAAAAATATGTCTGATTAATAATATTACTCCATCCTATCAGCACTAGGAATGGAAATAAACAAGCATAATAGGTTATGCCAGACCAAATGGTCTTAAAAAGTCCAAGCATGGGAATGACTTATATAACATAAGAATTAATCCTATTTACATTTAGTTATAATATAATGAAGCATATAATTAATAACAGAATATAACATGATAATAATTTTAAACAAGCAATACCCTGATCAAGGTTATTGGGAAAATGTTCACACATAACTCAGAGAATATCTACACAAAGGCACAAACAAAATACACGAGCTTTGTATGATCAATATACCCCAAATCTATCACATGAAGTGTCCTAGAACGTTGTAGATATATAAAAACGTCTAAAATGTTCAGTTGAGGATACCTCATGAGAGAAATGAAATCAGGAAATGAGGTTCAAGAAGAAGATTGAACACACCAATGCAATTCCAATTCAACCGACATAGTTTGATTTGGATAACGGATGATCAATCGTTGTCTTGGAGAATGATCAACGTCATATGGACACTATCAGTTGACGAAGGTGAAGAAGAAGAAAATTCATCCAATTAGACGTGACCCCAATTTGTTTAATAAAAAAATTATACAACATGTATTTTATAAGTACAAAGGATGTATTGGCCCTTACCATCCCCTGCATTAGGTAGTCTCTAGGTCACCACACACAGTTATGTGCTCGGTCATTACATGGCTATCACATGGCTACATGAGACAAAAACTACCCGATGTGTACATATAAGTACAGGACATGTACATCAATAATTTATAGAAACTCTTCTCTTTCTCAATAACAACAGAAATGTGAAAAACGTACGTGAGTAAATGATCAGGGTTACTACATCGATCATCCAGATTACAAAACATGTATCCCACATACACATCATATAGTCATTTTATGTCCCAAACATGTCTTGTAATTCCATATATGACCTACCTGACATGTGACAGTCTAACTCAGAGTACACATGCTATGTAGCTTTTTTTATTGTTTTGTACAAAAATATATCTGAGTCAAAGTTTACATGTGGAGCCCCATGTCTTATTCCTCTAATAGGTGGTAACAGACGAACAAGCCATGTATCTTTTATATACATGTTGTTTAAAAAAACCAAACTATACAGAATTATATTAATTTTATTGTACTATGTAATCCTTATCGGCATATGGTTTCTTGTGGTCATTAAGTGGATAGGGGATTCTATGTGATGATTTTTAACATATATATAAATATATATGTGTGTATTTATTTAATAAATTTATATGTAATATTTAGAAATGAATATCATGAATGAGTAATATGATAGATATTACTTTACATCCATTGAAGAATGAAATATTACATAAAAATCATGTAATGCATATAATCATTAAGTATATAGTACATGTCATAATAGTGTGTGATATTTCATGTAATCCATATTTCAAAACATTAAATAGATTATGAGTAAAATACAAGTTGGGTATATTTAGATGGGTATTTAGTGTATTGACACCAAGTCACCCATATGTAGATAGTTAATTTTAAATAAATTTATTTAATTTGTTTAAAATTATGATGGATAATAATCCCAAGGAAATATGAATGATAATTAAAATAAAATAATTTATTTAGTATAGAATATAAATAATTGATTCCATCATTATTTATCTTAAGTAATAATGATTATGTACTAAATTACAATTTTATTAAAGTCATAATATATTTCATGCATGTGCGTGATCATGTGAATAGAGCAGACCTTTGTATGATTTGTGTTTTCATTTTGTTTTTTATTAAAATAAATTTTTGGCATGTATCTCTTCTCATCTCTTATTATGTAATGGCCTTCATGTCCATCATTACATTTTTGTAAACTATTTCCCCCTCAAATATGTGTGAGTAAAAGAATATGTAATTAATGGACATCCCAAGCTAGTGGGGGAGGTTTGTTTTTAGAGTATTTGAGAACCCAATCAAAAAGAGATACATAGGTATATATTTAGAAATATGTATCACAAACCATAAATGGTTCAAGGTGTATTTATTCTATGTCAATGTTTAGTTTATAAATATATATAAATAAACTAACCACTCATATATTCTCATGATAATACAAATTTATTATTATTTTCTGTCTAGTTTCCATGTTATTTCATTGTGGATGTATTTTCACAATCAAATGAATTAATTAAATAAACAATCATGCATGATTGGCAAAAAAATAAATTATATTATGAATAAATATTATATAAGACATGGTTTATCAATTATTTAAATCCACATAATTCAAAAAATAATGTGATAAAGATAATAATTGTAAATTTATTCTTAAATGGATGAAATACATTAATAATATAAGTTAAAATTCTACAGCCTTCCAATACCTTAGTTAAAATCAAAACATAGTTCAATGTTCATGATGTACTAGATTTGGATTACTCTAAATGGTTTGGGAATTATAAATTGAATATATTGGTTTTCATAACATAGATCACCATAAGTGTTGAAAACTGATGTTTGAATTTGAATAACATAGAGGAAAGCATTGAGAAAATCCAATTTATGATTTTGGGATTGGGTAGTCAAAACAAAAAATCAAGGAACTGTGTGTTAATGTAGTTGGAATTTGGAATTCCTACCTAAAACCATTCATGGGTTTTGTTCAACAAAATTTGGGGTAATGATAAGGAGAATATGGATCCATTCCCAATGAGTTTCCAAGAAATGGTATATTATGAATCAAATGAAGAGGGATATCAGTTTTTTATAAAATAGTGGGTGATTAAAAAATATATTATTTATTTTTTGTAAATATTTTAAGAAAGCGTAGAAAATTTATACTCAACATATTTTCTTTAAAAACATTAAAATATCCTGAATCATATCATTGTGATCCATAGTTGAGAAGAATAAAATTCTCTATTTCATAAATTTTCATATGTGGAAAATGTACTTATGGGTTATCCATCTCTGTGAAAAGAATGTTATACGTACTTGATTAACCTGTTCATGATGGTCCATGTAATGAGGTAATTAAGGATGATTAATCACACTATGAGAAACATTTTTATGATTCCATAAGTGTTCAATTTTTTATTCTATCTTTCATGTGATATTATATTTTGAAGAAATATGAGGACATGGATGTGTTAAACATCATGTATCAACTTTTGGAATGCTATCAAGATAATAAGTGAAAATAGAGGTTAGAGATATATAATTCATTGTTAACTACTATGCGTGGGGAGTCTGTACAACTTGGGCCCCATGTAGTCATGAATATTTTAAGCATTGAACACCTATACATCATAGGGATCAAATTATAAGAATTGTTTCATATAGATCCCAATATTTCATCACTACACAAGACCATTATTAGTTTTGTTGTCAAAAAAAGTATGAAGAATAATGAGAAAAGTATTTTTAATCATATTAAATATATTATTAATGTGGATAAGTTAATAGGGTTTGATAGTCCCACAGTCCTTGTGACGAATATGAGAATTCAGATCAAGAAATATGGGACCAAGTAACTTTATAAGTCTAAATAATATATGAATTATCCATCCAAAATGTTTATGATCTAGATTTTGAGTATAAAAAAGAGGCTATATGTTATGCATATTGAAATCCGTGAAATTGGAAGAGGTAACTCAACCAAAAGTTAAAAGAATATGAATGCTTGATCATTATCGTTTGTAATATTTCAATATCTACTCATTGGATATTATATATATCTTTTGGTGCTCGCATTTGTATCCAAATTCAAGAACAATTTAGATTATGAAATATTGAAAGATGATACGTGGCTCTAAGATCTACTAATGTTGTGAGGTTTACTACCCTAGCCATTAGTTACTACCACCTTTCATTGCGAACATGAATGATTTTTGATTTAAAATATTTTTATTATATAACAACAGTTACCAACAACCTAATTTATGTATCATGACTAGATCCTTATGGGTTAATTTTCATTTTTGGAAATAAATTATTATTTTCATTTATAAATACAAAATATTTTATATTATGGGACATTTAAATAACCATTTTATGTATTAAAATATGAAAACCAAGTATTCTATATTGATAATTAATAATGTTCACATGAATCATATAACCCCTCATTAGGGAATCAATGTCTTGGATATCTAAATGGGATTTGTTTGAAATATATGTGTCAAGATGCTTATTTATACTCATCTATGTTAAAACTAATTGTAATATTTCATGCTGGAATACAATCTAATGTGACCAAGCTACAATTTAGGGGACATGGTGAAAGGGGTGCATTAATTATTGGATTGGTACAAACATATGTTTGTGGACCAATTCTAGTAGAAGCTAGAGGTGGGTATTCTTACACCATAACATTAATTGGGAATATAGCTAGATATGGTTATGTGAACTTTATGATGTAAATTTTTGAGTCCTTTGATGTATTCAAGGAATTGGAAA
Organism: Viscum album; assembly: GCA_963277665.1. Classification (NCBI taxonomy): domain Eukaryota; kingdom Viridiplantae; phylum Streptophyta; class Magnoliopsida; order Santalales; family Viscaceae; genus Viscum; species Viscum album. Next base: position 1,843,300,497 of record OY728156.1, read on the forward strand.
ATTTAGTAGATAAACAACATGGGAAGAAGTTAATGAATTTTCGATCAGATTGAGTTTTTGAATATCATAAACAAGAGATTATTAAATTGTAATATGATTTGGGGCTTCTATATCTACTCACCCCACCATATAAACATCCATTTAATAGTTCTAGTTAATGGAGTAACCATACATTATTATAAATTAAAAGGTTGATAATAAGTCATGTCGATCATTCATTGTCTGTTTGGGGATATTCATTACAACCGATTTATAATAATTATTCCAGTAACCAAATAATGAGTAAAATGGTTTTGCCTTTGAGTTACTTAGTAGAATGAATAGAGTTTTTAGATAAACATGTATAGGGTCGCAACATGTTTTCTAAGGGATTCTCATCAAACATACTTCCGCCCTAGGGAATAAAGCGTATCTTAATATGGTATCCTAAGGAAACCAAATGAAATGACCTAAAAACACACTCAAATAAGAATTTTACTGTCTCTATATAGGAAATCTATCTTGACATTGAGCACATTCCCAAAAAGGATATTAGGTCTTCATGGAATTTTATAATGTTGATGCTCAAGATACAAAAGAGTTGTCATAGGAATTGATTTCATAGTTCCCCATGGATGAATCATTCACTTAAACACAAATACTATGTAAGAGTGAAATAGTGTTAAGATAAATAGAGAGATATCATTTTTTTGTCACCAAATATGGAAAATAATTATTGTTAGAAAATTATTAACCTATATCCTACAAATAGAAGTTGAGATATCTGACCATACAAGATATCAAGAAGCCATGAATTTTGAAATACATTACATTTATCAAAATAATGTTTCTATTCAAGTTGATCTGTTAGTTGTTAGAAATATCATAGGATACAAATGGGTATTAAAGAGTAAATTGGACACATAAGTTAATTTTGATTCTTATAAAGAAGGGCTATGAGATTTGGAAAATGGATGTTAAAATTGAATTCCATAATGGGTTCCATCAAGATGATCTATATATGACAGAACCAAAAGGGTTTTGGAATACAAGTGATCCCAAAAGGATTTGAAAGCTATAGAGATCCATCTATGGATTGAAGAAAGAATCTAGTTCATGAATGATTCGATTCAATGAAGACATAATTCAATTTGGTATCATTAAGAATGCATGTGATGCATATGTTTATAATATGATTAGTGTATATAAATTCATTATCATATTAGTGTATGTATATGCCTAATTACTTATTGGAAATGACATACTAGTCATACAGTATGTTAAAGACTAGTTGAAAAAGTGTTTTCCTATGATGGGCTTAGTTGATGCATCCTAAATTATTGGCAATATCATTCATTATAATTCTAAGAAGAATCTTAGACTGTGTCAAATAACATTTGTCGACCATAAACAATAGAGATTATATATGGAATAATACAAGACGGTATTTTTTCAAGTGTCAAATGGCTTACATCATTCTACGAAAATATGTCATTTGGAACAATAAGAGGATGAAAGAAGGATTAATAATAATAAACTGTCGTGATATAATGAATCATGTATTCCGTGTTCTGTAATAGACTTGATGTTTCCAATGAATTGATAACGATAGATAGATATCAAGAAAATATTGGAGAAACACATTGGTTTTATGTTAAGGACTTCCTTATGTATTATAGGAGAAAAAATTATGTGTTCTTGGTGTGTGGGGTATATGAGAATTCGATAATTATGGGTTATACTAATGCTAGTTTTTAGACTGATCTAAATGATCTAACATTTGATGAGGTGTATTATTACTATCTCAACAGAAGAGAATTGATCTTGAAGAGGTCAATGTATCTATTTTGGGTTGATTATACGAAGAAGTCTTAGTATATAGCGGTTTCTAATGTATCCATTGAATCTGTTTGGAGAAGAATATTTTCCCGAAAATTGAAGTGGTAAACAGAAGTAAATACCATATGACATTGTATTGTAATAATACTACCATGGGGGATATTTCAATAGATCCAATTTCAAATAAATGGACAACGAATATACATAATAAGTTTCACTGCTTGTCGGATTTTGTCTACTGGGTGATTATGCTGTAAATAAGTACCCACAGTTGAGAATTGGGTGGACACCATGACTAAAATATTAAATCAACATAAGTATAAGTATAATTTGAGAGAATGTAGGTATAAGGATCATCGTAGATGGCTCTATTGAATGTAATATTTTGTCTAATACTGTTCCCTAGAACCCACTTTTGTGTACTTTATGATAACTTTTATTCATAGTTTCAAATACTATCAAACAACTTATCACATCATGATTTTCTTCTTCATTACATAGTAAGTGATAATGTATTAAGATTAGTTGCTACAATAAAGGTCATAGTTGTTCCCTAATATGATCAGAACCTTGATGTATTATGGTACTATTAATAAATATATATTCTATAGATTGATGATATAATTTGAGTGACACAAATGATACATTCTATCATGAGTGAAGTCTCATAGGAATTCGACTCCCCAATTCATGGTGTACACCATATGTAATATCCATTGTGGGATATTATGAGAATGGGACGAACCAGTTTGAAATCTAATTTTATTAATTAATATTATGATTTGTGTACATTTATCTATTGATGAAAACCGTGAGGCCATATGTTCATAGTGAAGTTGGACATATTTGATGGGTCATGAGTAATATTGCATTAATGAACAATGGAATAATGTATTTTCCCTTCTATTCATAAATTAAGTTGATATCTAAATCCAATTAATGGAAATTATGTAGCATAAATAAATCCATTTCCATGGTGTTCTATAGGATAATTAAATTTCATTGAATTTAAAAAAATGAGACATCAAGCATGTAAGTAAATGGCATTGGCATGCTACTTGCTCGATTATAGATAACATGATAAAAGGATTATATTACACAACAACTGTTCCTATAAGGTATTAATTCATTGTGGTATTAAATTCATTCTCTATGGATTTATTGTCTTGTTGCTAGTTAATAACCTTTTATATTAGTATGAATCACATAATGCCACAGAGAAAGAGGCATAGAGGTTTACACACTATGTGTATCCATAATCTAAATTAAAGAATACATTAGTATATATTCTTTAACAAGATGAATAAAAATTATTTACCATTTCATTTAATAGTTATTATTGTTTTATAGATCTCATATATTTGTTCACCAGTTATTTGAGAGAATTTAATGTGACCAGAATATTTAATAATTTTTTTTCTATTTAGTGGATATAATATTTTTTTTCTTTATTGTTGAATTATTTAGTGATATTTAATTAATTCATTAATAATCTTTTATTATTTCCAAATAAATATTGTTGGGGATTTCTTGGACTTAGTTTAGTGTTCTCATTATAAATAATAATTATCTAACATTATTTGATTAAGTAATATTTTATTTAATTCACGGTATAAGAACATATAGTGATATAATAATAATATTATTATTATTTTAAATTGGGTTCTATTGGTATTACATAAAAAATAAACATGACTTGTGGTGTTATTTTATTTTAACCCAAGATGTATATAAATGAAATTTTATTATCTTGTTTGATAGATGAATTCATTTGTATGGTTGTGCACAACAAATTTGGAGAATCCTATAAACTACTGGAGAGATAACCTCTCTAGGAATACACTTATGAACTGAGATAGAGAGATTCATCCACCATTATCGCTCAATTCCATAGAGACAAAGGAGAATTATTTGTAAGAAATTCTCATTGAAATCAATATGGGTTGAAAAAAGTGATTAGATTTGTCGGGCTAGCACCCAGAGATTCCTATAGCGGCATTTTGAAATTTTTTGGATAAGTGTGGATCAAAATAGAAGGTAGCATTATAATTATTCCTACAATGAAACGATGTTACAAATTTTATATTTTTAGATCCATAAATGTGGAATGAATTACAATAAGGAAATTATTACATTGATTATATTTATTGTGAATAATATGTAATGATCCTCTCTCTTGGTACAAGTGTTCTATCCCTTGCCTATTTTCATGATCTTAACAATGTTTATCATGATGTTTATCATTATGTAAATAATTTATTGATCATAAATTAAGTGAAATATAATTTTTTTGAATGAATCATCGCATGCTTCTATTGATCCCAGAACCTACATGATTTAGGAGCACCAGGGCCCTCTTATTGTGGTGGTTTATTTCTCACCCATTATGGATTCATTAAAAGATGTTTCTATAATATTATTATAAATGGGGTTTTAATTGAATCTATATTTTGGGAACTGATTAAGAGTATCAATTATATTTTACAAAATGAAGATAGATTCTTGTATGTGGAATCTACAATACTATTACATTTCATTTTTTATTTTCTATTTCCCAGAATGATCCAATGTGACTTATTCCATCCTAGATTGAATTCCATCAAATATTTATGAAAATTAACATGGAGTTCACTCATTTTTTTAAAGAATCCACCCATGTTGTTGATTTTCTATCAAAAAGTGAAATTGACGAGGAATGTTCTAGACGGTCATTTGTTACTATGGATTTATTCTCACATAATATTAAATTTGATGTTATTTGTGTTATAAATTATTTCTTATATAAAATACATTTGGATTTCACATCCTATATATGTAAATAAAAAAATTGTGTTCACGTTATTATTTCCTAATCCATTTTTATTTGATATTTTTAAATTTCTCTTTTTGACTATTTTTGAAAATGGTCAAATGATTTATTGAAAAATGGTATTCAAAATATTTTCCATATAAAAAATTTATAAATTTTAGACCATAAATATGATAAATATAAATTTAATTTTTTATTTACAGATTTAAAATTATCCTAATGGGAATTCTCAGTATATTTCTAGAAAAACATTTTTTTTAGGTTAGTATTTATAGACTATTGATATTGTTAAAGAATTAAAATTTATTCAATTATCATAATACATTAATGAAAAATATTGGTATTTATAATATATGTATATATATATATATATTAATTGGTATTAATTTTTAATATAAAATCGTGTATAATATTTTGGTAAGAGAATTAATATTTTACAATATAAAAAATTTATTTACTTTTATTAGAAATGTTTTTTTGTCACATGTAGAAAAAAAATAAAAAAATTAGATTGAATATTTTATATGAACTCTGTCATGTGATATAATATTGATAATTTTATTGTTGATAATAATTAAATGATTAATAAGATTAAGGTTCACAACCATGTTAACAATAAGATTGTAAATTTCAGAGAATAATTTTATTAAAATTTCTTATTATTTCTAATCAAATACATTAATTTTATTTCAATAATGATAATAATTTATTATTTATACTATATATAGTTTTATTGATGCACATAAATTTATTATAAAATGATAAAAATTATTATATACACATTTTTCAAATAAAAAAGTCTATGAAAAAGGATTTTCTTCATATTAATAGATTTAATATAAATGTTAGTTAACACCATAACCCAAATCACTGAGTACGATTTGTGGTTCCCCATTACCTCCTACACACATCCCATATGTAAGTGGAATCAATCATGTAGAAAGGGTCTATGGAATGGAGTGAGGATAATATATCCTTAGTGAAAAATTTATTTTAGATCATATAAATAAATCTATAAAAATAACCAACAAATAATAAAAAATAGCCATAATAGAAAATACATATGAAAATATAACCCATTCTATAGTAGTATTAAATTCTATATAAAAAAATCAATAAAATATTACAATATCTGGAGTGTTGAAAAATTATATGAATGAGATTTAGATATCTTATCCAAACTTCATCAAGCAATGTAATCATCCACCTTTAGACCAACTCAACCATCCACTATAGGGCCCTTTACACTTACTAGATCATTAGGCATAAAATATATTATCACACTAAAATGAGTGAGTAAGGTTTTATTACCAGACTCAAAAAAACACCACCAAAGAACCGAAACATTATTGGATAACATATTGATGGGAATTCCAGGAAAATAATTTAGGATCATAAAAGATAATGGTATATCACAACAGACTACAAAATATTTTGAGACTGAAATTTTAGGTTCTTCCATCATTGGCTCCATTCTATATAGAACATCATCTATCCACCGAACACTTCCCCCTTGATTAGGGGATAGTTCCAAAAAATGATGCCTTGTCCCTTAATTAATTAATTGTAAAATTCTTTTTGACTTCACATCTGACATATCCCCCAAGGGGGATATTCCTCTAGGTTCTTCAAGCATTCTCAAATGTAGAAGATAAATTAAAAAAATATGCTAAAAGTGATAATAATATATATATATATAGTTATGTTATGTTAATAACGTAATATTCAGAATAACCAAATTTAAATAAACAATAACACATTTTATGCCTATACACGCACACATCTAGTGATCAATAATCCAAAATAATTTTCTCAAAACAATAATGCCACACTAAAAATTATGACAAAAGCCCCCAAAAATTAATGATTTAATGTTAAGGGATTCCTACCAATGGTGAAATAATGAATTTCAATGACAGGCTCCCCGACAATGTAAAAATAAATAAATGAATCCTTTAACCATTCCTAGTTTGGATCATTTATACTTCTAGGATGGAGTAAGAATAAGAAGTGAAACACCCTGAACCTACAAGACCAGAGTTGGTGCATTATTGTATTATATTAGCATGATTACAATGAATAAAATCCTATATGACTGAATAGATAGAAGTTTTGGAATACTAGATTACATACATGTTAACCATAATACATTTTGGAAAATAAAATAATGCATAACCTAATTAAAATATCAACATCCTTGATACTCATTCAAAGGATTCTTCTTCTAAACCCGAGTTAGATAAACATAATAAGGGTAAGATAAAATTGATTAGTATGTTATGTAAAGTTGATTAAATAATAAACAATTGATAATAAATCAACATGGAATGTAAAATATCTGAGAACACAATCCATTTAAATAACTGGACAAGGAATAATCAATATGAATAGATAAATAATTGAATCACATTACATTTAATCAATAAAAGGATATTGAAGAAAATACATTGATTTAATCAAATTAAAAATATCATGGAAAAAATGATAACTAAATGGTAGGGAATGATTAATTATTAGATGTAATGTCTCAAGCACATTAAAACCTCTATTTTCAAGATCTATCCATCAGATAGTTTAATGCTACAGGTAAAACCTCTTTAATTGGGCCAACTAATTTGTCCTATTACAACATAGTGATTCATCGAGGGGATAAAAGATGTTAAGGCCCCATAATTAACTATATTTCCAAATCATTCATCATATTTTGTAATTGATTTAATTAATAAATTATATTCCTTATCAAATATCTATATTATATAAGTAATATTGTTCTAATATTATTTCCCCAGATAAATGAATAAATATCAATGTAATAATTATATGTAAAATATTATGGTATAGGGAATAATATTATCCATATCCCATGAATCATGATATTAATGAAAATTACAATTTATAAATGATTACAATAAGGTTATTGTCTCAAGGTAAGGTTAATAGTCACAAAATAATGTGAGATTTTAATTGTAAGTTATACAACTTTGTAATTGTGAAGATAACCCTCTTGGATGAGATAATTAATATTGAAACTAAAAATATATTTAATTATGATTAAATAATGACGAAAAAAATGAAAATATTGCAGTATATATACCAAATTTTTGTTAATTAGTAAATAACAATGAATAAGTCTCAATGGAATGTAAATTGTGATGAAATATCTAACATTGTACTTCCTTTTGGGTGAACATCCATTGACCACTTTCATAACAAATTTAAGTATATCACCACATAATACTAGAACCATATGAAAATTTATAGTATCCTATATTGTAATTTTATAATATCATATAATATATTCATTAATAACCTTCCAATTTGCCCTATTTCAGGTGTTAATTGCCTCTTTTTTCTAGTATTTTATAACTTTTTATTTTTCTTTCTATTACTTATATAATTATTTAATCGTCTCTAGAATTATAAAAAATTTGTAAATATTATATATTTTAATTATATATTTATTTATAATGATCTATAAAAATTTCATATAGGATATGAAATGTAGCATTAATGGAGATGGTAAGTCATGCGTGAAAATAAATGCAACATTATTTTCTTATCCATATATAAGGAATGAAATGAAAATTATATAAATGTATATTATAATTCTAGTATATCATTAATTTTATATATGTCACATATTTTTATTTCAATCATCCCTATTAAATTCCATGTATATAGTAAATGAATCACATCACTTTGAGGTTGTAGTATACCCCATGTCCACAAAAGAAGTTATCATATTTCCAAAAAATGGAAATTAGGAAAGTATGAGTTACATCAGAATTAAATAATAATAAAAACATTATAAATATCATAAATATCATATATTAAATATAAATAAATCATTTTTTCAATCCTTCAATGGGGGTTAATTGAATAATAAAATATTTTAGTTCACAAGGTGGCAGTCATCCGTACTCATGAACAGTGGTTGTGTATCCCATTTAATTTATGTTGGTAAAATTATAGGAAAAATTCATAGAATATATACATACATATATATTGATGATACATAGTTTATTGTTTATTCATTTAATAAAAACATTTTAATGGGTTGAGAGATAAATACAATGAAAATGATTGTTAAGAAATATGACCACATTTTCGGGTAACTCAATTTGGTTAATACCAAAAGTCTAATTTGGCAGGATGTATTCCCCATGTGAGGAATCATGGATGAGTTTATTTATATTAATAACTTATATTTCATTAATTTTGATGATATATAGGGATTTATAGGAGTGAATAAATTGGTGGGGTGAGTGACTTTTTATATTGGAGTTGATGTGGTATTCTTTTAAATTTTTTAAAAGGGAATTCCACCCAAAATATTTCCACGTAATGTGGATCCAAGAATAGAAATAATTATATAAAATGTGGTATATGGTCTATATAAGAACATAAAATTCCTTTTGGATAAGTTTCGTTGTTATTGATTCCTTATATTTAATATTTAGTCATTTTTTAGTCTTAATTATAAATTAATTGTTGTAATTATGTTTAATCAATTATACTAATGATTTTAATAAAAAAAATAATTTTACAATATAAAAACTTATAAAATGTTATTATTATCAATATAAAATTCATTTAACCATATTTAAATCATATATGTGGAATAATTTAATTTAAAATTAATCCCACAATGGGATGAAAATGTGGGGTTTTAATGTAATAATGTATGAATTCATGGAATGTTTTTATATTGGATTTCTGTGAGAAATTGATTAAAATTTCCTAAATTGGATTAATTGATTTATATTTTATCTAAATATGATTTAAAAATTACAAATAATATCATTTAACCTTATAAATTAATTTTGAAAAAATGTTGTTTTGAATTAAAATTCTGTATTTTTCACTATTACTGAAAAAATAAAACGGCTATGAAAAATAAAAAAAATTTAACCTAAGTTCATTTTTATATTTATATTTCGAAAATGATTTCTATTTTGATATATAATGGTTATAAAGTTTCAAAAATTAATTTAAAATTGTTTTTTATTTAAAAGTATGCAAAAATATATTTATAAAAAATATAGGTTTTTATGCTTCAATTTAGATTTGTTCATATCTTATGAGGATAAAATATTTTGGCGGAATGTAAAAATATTTTTACATATATATAATATATATATATATATATATACAGTATATAAATTCTATAAAAAGTTTCATAATTTAATTTATTTTTGAAAATGTTAATAAATTTTGTTTTTATAAAACTGGGTGTTATGTTCATTGCAAAGTAATTAAGTATTTCATGTTTTGCAAGAAATCAACAAAATTAATATTATTCTAAAAGGAAAATATTTTAATGTATTTGGGTGCTATATCATTCCCTACTAAAATAATTTCATCCTCAAATTTTTAGGGGTATTATAATCTTCAAAAATGTGGGTAGTTCTCCTTCCCAAAATCTTTTATCTCCCATGTTGCTTCTTCTATTTTATTATTTCCCTAGATTACCATTTCCAGAATAGTTATATGATTCATCAAGACATGATCTTTTGTATCATGAATTTTTATGAGTTCATTATAGTATAGAAGGTCATGTCTAAACTACATTCCATTATAGATGATCACATGTATTCAGTCTGGCATGTACATCCTTATTAAAGATATATGGAGAAAATCTTGTACTTTTGAGATATTTAGAGGCATTACAAAATGATAAAAAAACATCTGAAACCATTTAAATAATCAAAATGTTTTATATGTAAATGGGACTCATTTTACATTTTCTATCGACCCTTATAACACACTTAAATGGTTATACTTTCAATAAATAATTATCTCACATTTGGAACTCTAAATCATTCCATCGATTATCGGCATAGTTCCTTTACAAACATTAAGATGCATTAATAAGAGAAATAAAATAAATTACCATTATCAGAATATCTTCCATATTTTTTGGTCATACAATTTTCCATTGACCAACTTTATCGCAGCATCTTAGAGTATGCTACTTCTTTCCATCTAATACTTCATACGATCCCATATGAATACATCAATAGATTCTATTATAATTGGAAATCTCTACCAAAGATATTTACTGATCCCACATATCATTAATGTAAAATGAAAATGATATCATCATTTTTACATTTTTTGAATATTTCTTTTAGATAATCCATCAGTTTGAGGATGGTAGGTGTAGTTGAATTCAAACTTAGTGTCAAGAGCCTTCTACATACATTTTTCAAATTTTGATGTAATGAGACAATATCGATCAGAATAAATTTATAGAGGTGCATTATTATGTCTTAAAAATAATCAATATATATCATTATGAGTCACTGATGAGGAATGTTTTACCTTATAGGGATAAAATGTGATTATTTGGTTAATTGATCAATAATAACCCCTCTTACATCATTCCTTCTAAGTTAATTTGGTAGTAACATGATAATTTACATAGTAATTTCATCCCATTTTTGCACATGAATAGAATGATGTTAAAGGAATACTTTATGATGTTTCCTCACATCATTCACCTGTTACATGACCAATCCTCTAGACACATAATCAATAATTTTATACTTGTGTTATCCCACCAAAAATGTTCATTCAATTCCCTATACATATCAATGCTTCCATGGTGTATAGAAAAATTTGAGCTATGAGAATCATCCAAAAAATCACATTTTACCTTATGTGAATATCGAGCACAAATATTCGTTCCAAATTTTATAACTCCATCATCACAATAAAAGTATACTAATTTGCTTTCGCTCATACAATTAATTTTCTAACAAAGGTTATCTTCATCTGATTGAGAAATCATTATATTCCCTAATAAATCTTTTTTTTCAATAATTTAACAAATTATTAATGTGTCACCATGAATAGAAATACCCTAATCCAACTTTTTTATATCCATGAAAATAGGATCCTTTTAAATCATCATTTCAATTAAAACTATGTGAAACTTTCTTACTCAATGAATTTGATACCTTGTTTTCATTTCATGGTTGGTAGTGTGTTGTGAAAATAATATCCTAGGGTAAGTGTGGCCAACACATTTGTCTCAAATTGGGAACTTTTTATGAGATTATTTTTTTCTAGATTTTATGATATCATGTATATATCACATAATTACCCATAAAGATAATTTCCCTATATTTCTAAAGGAAAAATTGAAATTGCTAACTCAAGATCATGGGTGGTATAGTTGTACTCATGAATTTTCAATTTCCATGATTAATATTCCAAAACATTATCATTTCTCATTAATACAAAACCAATTCCCATATGGCTGATTCCATACCCAATGCATTGGAGGTTATAGTGAAACCAAATGGAATACCCGACTTCCAAACATATCACTAAATGGAATATCCATATGGCTGATTCCATACCCAATGCATTGGAGGTTATAGTGAAACCACCCATCCTTGTTTAATCATGGAAACGCCCGACATTTGGTAATCATGTAACCACTTGTCAAATAACCAATTACCATTATATAATGAAAAAACATAAAATATTGATAATGTCAATATTTCACAAATAGAATTTCATTTACTATTACAAGAAATAATTTCAGGGTATTCAAATAATAAATCCTTTTCAAAAAACCATTTTCCATACATGAAAACCCTATAAGTGAATAAGGGATTTATTTTTCTTTTCAAAACATTTAGTCTTTTAGAGGAATCCAAATAACGATTATGGAAGCAGAGAGGGAATTGTCACTTTAAATTTTATATACATTCCTTTTGTGATTTAGGAAAATGATTCATAGATAAATGATTCCCTTTGAATTCAATTAATAGTCAAAGTATTTTACAATACATATTTTAAAATATGAAGTGGTAAATTATCAAAATACGCCACAAATTGAGATTATTGATACGATGTCCCTTACCTTGCTTCAAATATGATTCGTTCGATATTTAAATTCCTGAAAAATAAAAAGAAGTTAATTTCTATAATATTAAGATACTTTTTCAAGATAACTACACATTTTATATCACTTATTACCATGATATAAAAATTACAAAATTATTCATGTTAATATTTGTGGTTTTGTCGATAGTTGGTACATGATTCAAAAATGAACTTGTTATAATTAAATTTAGTCCTTGTAGTCAAAATTACATTATCTATAGAATATTATTCATATATATATATCATATATATCCCGTATATATTAATTTATAACATTAAATTACATTTGGAGATAATAAATGAAATATACTATTCAAGGAGACGATAAGCTTTACGTACACATGAACACTACATTCATTTCTATTTAATATTTAATAGAATGAAAACATAATGATACATACCTATGTTATAATTATATTATAATATCATATTTAATATATTATACATATGTTCATTATGTTAATCCTTTATACATTCCATGTATGGCATGAATGAGTCATGTCACTTCAAGGAGGTGGTAGTACGAACTTCCTCAAATGCAATTATCATGTCCACAAATCATGAAATCTATAATAGTATATTTTAAATAAAAATTATAGAATCATAAATAAAAATATAATCATATTATATATCACATAAATATAGTTCCATCATAAGGTCCACCATGATAGGTGGTAGGAGAGAATTGAATAATTCTTATTTCATGAGGTAGTAGTTCGACGTCCACAGAAACAGTAAGTTCTAATTCCATTAAATGGAGGTATGTGTATGTTTAGTTCAGATAACTCAAACAAAAACAACCTGGTATATTGTATATATAGGTGTTGTTATGTAAAAAATTAATAAAAAGTGCATATGTAGTGGTGAAAAAATAATGAAAACGAACTTGAGAGATGGTGTTACCTCAGATCAGGTAACTAATTTTTTTTGAGGAAAAAGGATTTCGTAAATTTCATTTTTCTTATGAAATGCATTATAGGATTAATGAAGGGATGTTTGGATATTATTTTCAATGATGTTGGACAATCAATGGGGGTTTGAGAAGTATAACAAAGGGTTAGATTTGGTGTCTATTTATAAGAGGGAGGAGGGACACTATAGGAATGTTTGAATCATTATTTTATTATAAATTGATTTTTGATATTCAAAAGGATAATAAATCATTTAATTCAAATACAAGATGAGTATTGTTATCAATCCACTCAACCAATAGTTTTTAGATATGTTAGGGTTTCAAATTTAACCGTGTCATTTAGCATTATCCCTTATTTAACTTTTTTGACTCTTACTATGTCTTCTTATATATTCATACTTTATTGTTAATGTAGTTACTATTAAATTTTAGATGAACCTAATGTGGTTCATTAATGACGTGTTAAAACATATTTAAGTCACTTGACTGAATCACATATTTTAGGGCAATAATATCATTATATATAATAATATTTGATTTATAAACTCATTTATGTCTATTGTTATACTATTCATGTCATGAATTTTTAAAAATCCTATGAAACATTATTGATTTGAATGAAATTATTAATTCAAATATTATATGTCAAAATAAATCCCAAAATTTGGGTATTGCATACAATTTTTCAGAAAAAAAATATTTTAATATTTATAACCTCATTTATCTAAATCTTTCATTAATAAGGTAATTACTACATTATCATTGTGTCATAAATAAATTTATTTATATGATATCTAAAAATTTTAAATAAAATACCACGATGTAAGATGTCTTTTTAAATTTCATAATGAATTTTTATTGTTTAATATATCTCTTATATAACTCCATATAAAAAATTCATTATCAAAGTAATTAAGTGTCATTTTTACACACAAGTGGATCTATGAGGTCATAAAATAGACCCAATGATGCTGACAGTAGGAAAAATAACATAAAATAGGTTTAGGACATGTGTTATGGTAAATTTATATTATTATAATATTAATTTTTACCCTTATTTTCTAGATTAACCTTTTAACCATAGTAAATAAAATATTTACTGAAGTTACTATTCATAATGTATAAAAATAAAAGTGGCATATTTAAAAACATTTTTACTCCTTATACCAAATATGGGATCAATTTTTCCAAATTAAAAACACTGATGTTTCATAAATTAATTTAAAATTATTTTTGGTTTTCAAAACTAAAAATATGGTTTCGGAGAAGTAATAACTACCAAAATATAGACATGGGTTTATGTCCAATTTCAAATTCAAATTACATCCAATGAAAAAATTGGATTTAATAGTTAAGATATAATACAATTAAACTTTAAATCCAAATATAAGTACAATCTATCTATATAAATGAATTAAATCACATGGAATATTTGAATAAAATGCAGTATTTTCACTATTTATTAAAAAATGTACATTAGTAGAAAAATACCAAAATATCATCAAATGTAAATTTTTATGTTTCTATTATAAATAATATGTTTATTTTTTCTAATAAAACTTATAAATCTGTCCAAAAATGATTTAAAAAGGGATTTCCCACAAAATGTAGTAAAACTGAATTTTTTTAAAAATTCAACTTTTATGTAATAAAATGAATTATTTATTATGTAAAATCTACAAAAACTAGATTATGAATTTAAAACATTAAATTTAATATATATCATATATGTTTCATTTTAAAAAAATCCTAAAAAATAGTTATATGGAAACATAATTTTTCTTTTATAAATATCTCTTCATAAAAACACATCCATTATTTTAAATTGGATATAATTTCCATTTTTAATAAATTTGGTAATCAATGAATTATCATATAAAAATGAGTAAACGATATTTAAAAATTTATTTTATACTATTTATTTTTACTATTCCAAAAAATATGAATTAATTTCCATTTAAAATTATAATATTATTATTGTATTATTTGTCACGATAACTCAAAGTTGTGTGCAACATAAGATTTCAGAGAAACTCATTATAATGTGTAGACTAGGCTATCAAAAAAAGTGTCCTCATTACCATAAAATTATTATATTATTCATAAGTATTAATAGAAATCAAAATTTATTATGATATAAATACATGAGTATTTATATCCTTCTCCAGTTTTGGAAATTACATTCTCGCAATTTTAAAACTGGGCTCTGAAACATCATTGGAAGTCTCAAATAAGAATAAATGTCAATAAAATTATTTCTTTCAAATAATGAAAGAGAAGTAAAAAGTTATCCTGAGATAACAAATATTAGTATTCCATGTACGAAAAGATATATATGGAAGAGTAAATAAATTTCTTGTTCTGATGAAGAGTGATAGAAGACATGATCAGGAAAATGTTAACCACAAAAAAACCACAAACATGTGATAGGTAAAATAGTCAATGATTTTTTCATCAGAAATTTAAGCGAACAACATTTTTGTTATAATATATGTTTAATAATGTTGAAGAATTTATTTATGATATTTACTAAGAAAATAATTAAATATACTTACCTTTCAACTAGAGTTTCATTCTTTAAAAAATTTATAAAAAGTACTCATATTTTCTCTATACGATGACTGTTCAGGATGACATGGACCCATCTGATGTGCTAGAATCAACATATATAGAATCAAATAATCCAATAAAATATGAACTATAAATTTCTAATATCATTAGTAATCACCAAAACAAAAATCGTTATTACAAGATCAAATAATCCCTAAAAGGATAATTATTTACAAAATGAAATTTTAATCTTAGTATCCATCATTTTAAAAACAATACCCAAAGTTCAAAAAAGACAATTCAATAAAAAATTATCCTTATACCTCTTCCATATAATCCATTATAATATTGAATCCTAAAAACCAGAAGAATTTGGTCAGATATTCTTCCATAATAAATCCTAACATTTATCTCCAAATAACATTAACTTCTCTTAAATTATCAAACTAAAAAGTAATTAACATAATCAGTTATTCTAAAAGATAGGTTAATGATTTAAAAAAAAAATCAATATATGTTCACAATGAAAAAAATTAGTTTCTTCCAAAATAAAATTCACACATTATTCCTAAAATGGAATCAAATAGTATTCTATATTTCCATAGGTATAATGTTTTCCAAAATAGAAAAGGTCTTCCAATATAACCAATATCACTTAATCACCAAATAAATTTCTTATACTAAGGATATCCATTTGATAAAAAAATATTTTTTTAAATTACCATATTCATGATCCATAAAATAATGAATTTAATAAGTAACGCCCCGACCCCAGCTACCCAGAGTCGGTGCATTACTTCGTAACATTGGCATGATCACAAGAAAGATCAAATCTCGAAAGACCGATTGGTTTAGTAGCCTTAGAAACACTAGATATATTCATAAAGTTTTACATTACATCATAAAATGAAAAACTACTACAACAACATAATGTTTCCATCGTCCACACTATAATCCCCTCATAATATCCCTGAAGGTCATTCATAACTTACTTCTTCACATCCTGGGAAAAATAAAACATAGAAAATGGGTGAGCTCAAATGCCCAGTAAGGATAACAATATAGCGGAAACTTTCATAAATAAGAATAAACATTTAAGGCAATGTATAACTAAAACAAAAGCCTTTCAAACATGAACTTTCAACATAGTATGGCATAAATAAAATGAAATAATGCCATTTACTTATTCACATGTATATTCTACTAATCGAATAATCACATGCAAAAATCAATAACCACTTTCATAATGTTGGAATGCATAATGTCAAACGTTAATTTCATTGTCTAGGCCTCATCCCAAGACCTAGGGGTTACTTCTAACCGGAACACCAACCCGGAGTGCCTCTAATAACCGGACACCAACCCGGAGTGCCTCTAATAACCGGACACCAACCCGGAGGGAATACTTTTACCAGTCCCTAACCTGGAGGGCTTACTTTAACCAGTCCCCAACCTGGAGGGCTTACTTTTACCGGTCCCCAACCCGGAACATACTTGTTTAGCACATTCATCTGAAGAAAAGTTTGAAATATAACATAAACATTCGGATTAAAACTAGCATATGAAATGTCAATAGTTTCACCATAAACTATGAATGGTATAAAATAGCACATCCACAGTCAAACATATCACAAAACCTTCAATACAATATAGAAGTTTTGTATCATAATAAATCAACATTAAATAATCTTAAAATCCATCAAAGGATGTTGACATAGATGAAATCAAAATTCTTTTTAAAGAAGTATCTCCTTTTATTTTGAAATCATTTAAGATCCATATAAAATAAAAAATTTTCTTTGAAAATATTCTTATAAGCTTGTATGGAAAGCTTCGACGATTTTATAACGGCGGAAAGTAACCGCACCCGCCGTATAAGTTAAAAAACATTCTTACCTCAATTCTGTCGAAAAGGTTAAAAAGGACCTTGTTTTGAAAATGACGGAAAGATTCCTTTATAAACCTCTTATAAAAAGTCAAACAAGGGTATAAATGACTTTAACCCATATTCTTGTAAATAGTAAAAATGTTTTGAAATACATTTTTAAGAAACATGGATGTGGATGATAAAGATATCCCAGTAGATTATTACGTATAAACAACCTCGGATAATGAAGAGATTGTGAAATAACCCTTACCTTGTACTTTTCCTTGGTTGGGGTAGGTTAACCTCCTGTATAATGGTGAAATAATTGTTATTAAATTATAAAAGAATCATATACATTAATATGATATGATATATGATCTTTTAATATTGATTTGATAATAATATCTTAGTATTATCGTTGTTTCGGGTGTTAACTTACTCGTTTTCTTTTGTATGTTTTGTTACGTAAGACATGTTTGTAAAGGATAGGTTGTATATTATTCAAATCCAGAATGGTATTAAGTCCTTAAACATCATTTTTAAATCATCAAATGATAATTATACTTGAATGGATACGATGGAGAATGAATCTCATCGCGTTCGTGGAGACGGTAGTCCGTACGTACGCACGAACGCTACTTCCATTTAATTTTTATTTTAAAAGAATCGAATACAAATGATACATAGGTATATTACTATTCCAGTATAATATAATATTTTATATATGTTACTTAAGTTCATTAACACCATCCTTTATACGTTCCATGTGTGGTATGAACGAGTCATATCATTTTAAGGGGGCGGTAGTCCGCACTTCCTCAAATGAAATTATCGTATGTATATACAACATGAAACGAATAATGGTATGAAATAAAATGGAATTACAGAAGCTTATATATAAAATATATATCATTAATATCATATTTAATTACAGTTCCATCATAATGGCCACCATGAGAGGCGGTAAGATGTATTTGAACAATCATCGTTTCGTGAGGCGTTAGTTTGCCATCCACAGAAACATTATGTTCATCATCCATTAGATGGAGTTGTGTGTATGTGTAGTTTGAATCCTTCTTATAACAACATCCTAGTATATTGAGGATACTGGTGTTGTTACAAAATAAAGTAAATTAAAAGAGTATGGGAGTTGAAAAAGCAAAATAAATGAAAATAATTTAAGAGAAATCGTTACCTTTAATTTAGGTAACTCACTTTGGATGGAACCAAAGGACTTGTTGAAATGCTTTCTGCCTAAGGGGAAGCTTCATGGAGGAGGAGAGGGATGTGGGGAGCTTAGTTGGGCAGAGTTTGGACGATCCAAGTGGCTTGAGAGGTGTGAGGAATGAGTAGAAGTGGTCTCCTTTTATAAGGAAGAGGAGGGGCTCTTTAGGAAAGAGTGAAAGTATTATTTTATAATATAATTATATTCGGTTTCTAATGGTCCAAAAATCATTGAGGTCGAAGATAAGATGACTCGTATTCTAAATAAAATCAACCAATAATAATTGGACAGGTTTTAGATAATATTTTAATCATTATAATCTTATTTATTTAAATGATTTATTAATGAGGTAAACATTTCATCATTATTGTGTCATTAATAATTTAACTTATTTGATGTCTAAAAATTATAAATAAAATATAATCATGTAGGAAATCTTTTTATCTTTCTAATGAATATTTATAATCGAAAATCCAACATGTATAACCCTATGAAAAAATTGTTCTTCTAAAAGATGTAAGCTTATGCCATTTTTATTTTTATTTTAACTTTATTAATATAATGTGTCATTATCACTTACAAGTGGATCCATGGGGTCCCAAAACAGACCCAAAGATGCCCATGGTCGACCATGTATCAACCAATAGGGTTAAGACACGTTTTAGGGTAATTTAGTATTATTATAATATTATTTTTTTAACCCTTATTTACCGGATTTACCCTTTAACCATGGTAAATAAAATATTTACCGCAGTAATTATTCAAAATGTGTAAATATAAAAGTTACCTATTTACATAATTTGGACATACTGATTCCAAATATGGAATCCATTTTCCTAAATTCAAAACACAGAAGTGGTAGAAATTAATTTAAAATTAATTCCCGCTGTCAAAACAAAAAGCGTGTTTTTAAGAGGTAATAACTATCAAAAGATTGACACTTGTTTATGTTCAGTTTAATTGTAAAATTATGTCCAATGACCAACATTATATTAAATGGTAAAAATATATTATAAATATACTTTAAAACCACTCACATTCACAATTTATCACTATTAATTATTTTGATTAAAAAAGTTGTTTTTAATTAAAATTTAGTAATTTTCACTATTCATCAAAATATGAAAGTTATCCGAAATGTACCAAAATTTCACCCTAGGCTAATTTTGATATTCCAAATCCAAAAATGAAGTCCATTTTCAAATATAAAATATATATAATTTCAAAAGGTAGGTATTAGTATTCACAACGGCTAGTTTAATTAGTTGTGGTGTGTGTTAAAACTCGACGTTGCGTACAACACACGCTACTGTTTTATTCAAAGAAAAGCGTACCGTGGAAGCTTGGGATGTTTCATTTTAAATTTTTTGATGTCTCCATTTAGTCAAAAAGTTTAAAATATTGTATTTAAAAAGGTTTCACTATCAAAAGTTGATAAAAGTGCAATACTGAAAATGAATCTGTTCTTGCATTATGACTAAGAAACTCATAATATGGATTCTAAAATTATAAGGATTATATAAAGTTAAAAATGTAGTTAATGCTATTCATGACCTCTTTTAATGGCTTTTTTTGGTAAGTCATGGTGCAATTGAACTCGGTGTTGCGTGTAGTGCAAGTTATTGAATTATTTTGAATAAATAACACACTATGAAATCTTGGGGTGTTACATTCTCCCCTCCTTCAATAAATTGCGTCCTCGCAATTTGAAATTGTTCTTCGAAAATAAAAGGTTGAAAATAGAAAATATATTTGTGGGAAAACCCACATCGAAAATTGGGTTACTAAAATTTAGTCTTAATATGAGGAAAAGAGAAATGAAAGGGTCACCACCAAATTATGATCTTGATTAGGAGAACATTGGTGGCAATTAGAGACATATAATTGGAGGAAAAACGTAAATATTTATAGGTAGTGATTGAGGTCATCAATCACAAACAAGTGTATAATTGAGGTCCTTAAACTCATCAATCTATGATTATTTGAAGTACCATCGGTTCAACAAAATATACGGTATTGGGATAACACATTTTTGACGTTTCAAAATATCTTAGTTGAAATCCCACATCGAAAAATGAATTAATGAGGCCTCTATTTAAAATAAAGAGTGGAAATTATGAAGATTACCGAAAATAACACATACTAGGGTTCCATGTAGGAAAATATGGATATGGAGGAGAAATCTAACCATCAATTATCTGATGGAGAGTGGTAGAGAACATGGCTATGAAAAGGCCAACAATCCCAAAGCCATAAATTAGTGATGATTTAAGGTACCATCTAGGACAACATTTTTGTTCTAAGTTCCTTTTATTAATGTTGAGGAATTTATTTATGAGATTGGCTAAGATCATAAGGAGATATACTTACTTTATAATCAGAGTTTTATCCATTAATAAGTTTCTACCACAAACTCATCTTTCACTCTAAAAGATAATAGAATGTAATTTTTTATTTATTTATACTATTCGTACAGGGTTCCAAAATAAATGAATTTATAATTAATCTACCAGATCTTTAAAAAAACAACATTATTTAATCCAGGACATCTCATGGGCCAGTGGTAGGTGATACACCCTTGTCGCCCTTCAGTTGCGGGTTCAAGTCTCGCAGCCTTGCCGGACGCGACGGGTTGCCGCCCGACCTCCGGGTTGTCCTTTTATGGCAATCCAAAATAATCCAAACTAGAACTATCCAAAATAATTCTGTCCAAACTCACAGTCTAACATTTATAAGGAAGGTAAACATAATATAGATCCTTTTTACCCCGTAATATCATATGAATACCTTCATCATGTATTACCATATTCCTTATTGATTACATTCATGCTCCCTTATTCCATATAGAATGCTGGATATACTTCATCAATCCAAAAATGTTTTAAACCCCAACAATGATGGAATATACAAATCATTAATCAGTTCCAAGGTAGTCAAGAATATCCAATATAATTTATCCAAAACAATCACATATTATTCCAAAATCACTACCTCAGTATCAGAACTATATTATGATTTATCATTCTCTCAACCATATATTTTCCAAAAATTTATCCTGCTATTGAGTCACTTTTCTTTGTTCCACATAATCTCAAGTCCTTAATGAAATATTACTGCAGTACAATCTTTATATACTCCATAATTATTATAACAAGTACATTGTTGATACAACACTCAATTGACATAATCAATATAAGAACTCTAATCATTCCTCTTCATCTGTGGTAGTATCATAACTTGGTTATTATCCAATAACATCATTTGCGGCATAGTCTGATGACTGGGACATAGGTTCGCGTAGTGTCCAAACTCCTTGCAAATAAAGCATTGTACATTTAAAACCATTTTCTTACCCTTGCAGTCACGTTATTTGTGCCCTTTTCCTCCACACTTATAACAAACTCCCATTCCTTTCAGGCAAGTTCCAGGGTGTTTCTTTCCACAGTTACCACATATGGGAAAATTCTTCTTTTCCCTCTTCCCTTTATCCATCTTTCTCTCTTCCATCCTTTTCTTCTCTTGCTTCCCTTCAAATCCATAGGACTCAGTAAACTCTTTACATATCTTATCAACACATGATATTATTTCTTCATATGATGATAATACATGGGAGACTATTTCTCTTATAAATTCTAGCTTAAGACCATGAAAGATATGATCCTTCCTTCTCGTTGAATCATGTGTATTTCTGGAGTTCTCATTCCTTCTACTGGGCGCCATTTCTATACCATGGCATAAACTAGATCAGTTTATGAATCAAAACACATAATCCCATACTTATAAAACACTTAACATAAATTGAACTATTTATGGATATAATCCATAATCATAAGAATGTTTTCTTCGAGGATGTATATACTCATAATCCCTTCAAAATGATATGTAAAGAAAATGAGAGTTATCCTAAGCATATCCCCCGGGAGTGTCGTAACCAAGAGTGCAGCAAGACCCGTTGTCGTGCACCAGTTCCCGTTCGAGTCTAGCTCAAAGCGGTGTTTTCGGGTTTTACCCCTAGGTACATCTGTGCCAGAGCCGCCTCTACCTGCTCGTATCCAGACAGGGATGTATTGCTCGGAAAACTCACAAAATCTCTACAATACCAAAATTCTAGGAAGTTCTTCTATACTAATCCTCAAAGTTCATCTTAGGTCTACGTGCTCTAATCAGAGTTTATCTAAATCTAGCTTCCAAGGTTTGTACTAAACTTCCTCTGATACCAACAGTAACGCCCCGACCCCAGCTACCCAGAGTCGGTGCATTACTTCGTAACATTGGCATGATCACAAGAAAGATCAAATCTCGAAAGACCGATTGGTTTAGTAGCCTTGGAAACACTAGATATATTCATAAAGTTTTACATTACATCATAAAATGAAAAACTACTACAACAACATAATGTTTCCATCGTCCACACTATAATCCCCTCATAATATCCCTGAAGGTCATTCATAACTTACTTCTTCACATCCTGGGAAAAATAAAACATAGAAAATGGGTGAGCTCAAATGCCCAGTAAGGATAACAATATAGCGGAAACTTTCATAAATAAGAATAAACATTTAAGGCAATGTATAACTAAAACAAAATCCTTTCAAACATGAACTTTCAACATAGTATTGCATAAATAAAATGAAATAATGCCATTTACTTATTCACATGTATATTCTACTAATCGAATAATCACATGCAAAAATCAATAACCACTTTCATAATGTTGGAATGCATAATGTCAAACGTTAATTTCATTGTCTAGGCCTCATCCTAAGACCTAGGGGTTACTTCTAACCGGAACCCAACCCGGAGTGCCTCTAATAACCGGACACCAACCCGGAGTGCCTCTAATAGCCGGACACCAACCCGGAGTGCCTCTAATAACCGGACACCAACCCGGAGGGCATACTTTTACCAGTCCCTAACCTGGAGGGCTTACTTTAACCAGTCCCCAACCTGGAGGGCTTACTTTTACCGGTCCCCAACCCGGAACATACTTGTTTAGCACATTCATCTGAAGAAAAGTTTGAAATATAACATAAACATTCGGATTAAAACTAGCATACGAAATGTCAATAGTTTCACCATAAACTATGAATGGTATAAAATAGCACATCCACAGTCAAACATATCACAAAACCTTCAATACAATATAGAAGTTTTGTATCATAATAAATCAACTTCAAATAATCTTAAAATCCATCAAAGGATGTTGACATAGATGAAATCAAAATTCTTTTTAAAGAAGTATCTCCTTTTATTTTGAAATCATTTAAGATCCATATAAAATAAAACAATTTCTTTGAAAATATTCTTATAAGCTTGTATGGAAAGCTTCGACGATTTTATAACGGCGGAAAATAACCACACCCGCCGTATAAGTTAAAAAAAACATTCTTACCTCAATTCTGTCGAAAAGGTTAAAAAGGACCTTGTTTTGAAAATGACGGAAAGATTCCTTTATAAACCTCTTATAAAAAGTCAAACAAGGGTATAAATGACTTTAACCCATATTCTTGTAAATAGTAAAAATGTTTTGAAATACATTTTTATGAAACATGGATGTGGATGATAAAGATATCCCAGTAGATTATTACGTATAAACAACCTCGGATAATGAAGAGATTGTGAAATAACCCTTACCTTGTACTTTTCCTTGGTTGGGGTAGGTTAACCTCCTGTATAATGGTGAAATAATTGTTATTAAATTATAAAAGAATCATATACATTAATATGATATGATATATGATCTTTTAATATTGATTTGATAATAATATCTTAGTATTATCGTTGTTTCAGGGTGTTAACTTACTCGTTTTCTTTTGTATGTTTTGTTACGTAAGACATGTTTGTAAAGGATAGGTTGTATATTATTCAAATCCAGAATGGTATTAAGTCCTTTAACATCATTTTTAAATAATCAAATGATAATTATACTTGAATGGATACGATGGAGAATGAATCTCATCGCGTTCGTGGAGACGGTAGTCCGTACGTACGCACGAACGCTACTTCCATTTAATTTTTATTTTAAAAGAATCGAATACAAATGATACATAGGTATATTAATATTCCAGTATAATATAATATTTTATATATGTTACTTACGTTCATTAACACCATCCTTTATACGTTCCATGTGTGGTATGAACGAGTCATATCATTTTAAGGGGGCGGTAGTCCGCACTTCCTCAAATGAAATTATCGTATGTATATACAACATGAAACGAATAATGGTATGAAATAAAATGGAATTACAGAAGCTTATATATAAAATATATATCATAAATATCATATTTAATTACAGTTCCATCATAATGGCCACCATGAGAGGCGGTAAGATGTATTTGAACAATCATCGTTTCGTGAGGCGTTAGTTTGCCATCCACAGAAACATTATGTTCATCATCCATTAGATGGAGTTGTGTGTATGTGTAGTTTGAATCCTTCTTATAACAACATCCTAGTATATTGAGGATACTGGTGTTGTTACAAAAGAAAGTAAATAAAAAGAGTATGGGAGTTGAAGAAGCAAAATAAATGAAAATAATTTAAGAGAAATCGTTACCTTTAATTTAGGTAACTCACTTTGGATGGAACCAAAGGACTTGTTGAAATGCTTTCTGCCTAAGGGGAAGCTTCAAGGAGGAGGAGAGGGATGTGGGGAGCTTAGTTGGGCAGAGTTTGGACGAGCCAAGTGGCTTGAGAGGTGTGAGGAATGAGTAGAAGTGGTCTCCTTTTATAAGGAAGAGGAGGGGCTCTTTAGGAAAGAGTGAAAGTATTATTTTATAATATAATTATATTCGGTTTCTAATGGTCCAAAAATCATTGAGGTCGAAGATAAGATGACTCGTATTCTAAATAAAATCAACCAATAAGAATTGGACAGGTTTTAGATAATATTTTAATCATTATAATCTTATTTATTTAAATGATTTATTAATGAGGTAAACATTTCATCATTATTGTGTCATTAATAATTTAACTTATTTGATGTCTAAAAATTATAAATAAAATATCATCATGTAGGAAATCTTTTTATCTTTCTAATGAATATTTATAATCGAAAATCTAACATGTATAACCCTATGAAAAAATTGTTCTTCTAAAAGATGTAAGCTTATGCCATTTTTATTTTTATTTTAACTTTATTAATATAATGTGTCATTATCACTTACAAGTGGATCCATGGGGTCCCAAAACAGACCCAAAGATGCCCATGGTCGACCATGTATCAACCAATAGGGTTAAGACACATTTTAGGGTAATTTAGTATTATTATAATATTATTTTTTTAACCCTTATTTACCGGATTTACCCTTTAACCATGGTAAATAAAATATTTACCGCAGTAATTATTCAAAATGTGTAAAAATAAAAGTTACCTATTTACATAATTTGGACATCCTGATTCCAAATATGGAATCCATTTTCCTAAATTCAAAACACAGAAGTGGCAGAAATTAATTTAAAATTAATTCCCGCTGTCAAAACAAAAAGCGTGTTTTTAAGAGGTAATAACTATCAAAAGATTGACACTTGTTTATGTTCGGTTTAATTGTAAAATTATGTCCAATGACCAACATTATATTAAATGGTAAAAATATATTATAAATATACTTTAAAACCACTCAAATTCACAATTTATCACTATTAATTATTTTGATTAAAAAAGTTGTTTTTAATTAAAATTTAGTAATTTTCACTATTCATCAAAATATGAAAGTTATCCGAAATGTACCAAAATTTCACCCTAGGCTAATTTTGATATTCCGAATCCAAAAATGAAGTCCATTTTCAAATATAAAATATATATAATTTCAAAAGGTAGGTATTAGTATTCACAACGGCTAGTTTAATTAGTTGTGGTGTGTGTTAAAACTCGACGTTGCGTACAACACACGCTACTGTTTTATTCAAAGAAAAGCGTACCGTGGAAGCTTGGGATGTTTCATTTTAAATTTTTTGATGTCTCCATTTAGTCAAAAAGTTTAAAATATTGTATTTAAAAAGGTTTCACTATCAAAAGTTGATAAAAGTGCAATACTGAAAATGAATCTGTTCTTGCATTATGACTAAGAAACTCATAATATGGATTCTAAAATTATAAGGATTATATAAAGTTAAAAATGTAGTTAATGCTATTCATGACCTCTTTTAATGGCTTTTTTTTGGTAAGTCATGGTGCAATTGAACTCGGTGTTGTGTGTAGTGCAAGTTATTGAATTATTTTGAAGAAATAACACACTATGAAATCTTGGGGTGTTACATAATATTTATTAAATCATACTAACTAGGGACTTCACGAAGGACATCAATTGGCGATGCACCCTTTTCGCCCTTCAGTTGTGGGTTTAAATCCCATGGTCTTGCCGGATGCGATGGGTTGTCACCAATCCTTTGGGTAATCCCTTTTCTAAAAACAATATAATTTTATAAAATTCCAAAAAAATGAGATAAATTCTTAAAAATAACCATAACATATTTAACCACAAATATTATCTCATACCTAGCATTTTTATCCCCAAAAGTTATAGCCTGTAATTGCCTAATATTTAAGGATCATATAAACCCAAAAGGTTCATTATAAGTATATCCACAAATGAAAATATAATTCTCAACTAAATAAAATTTTAACATAACCAACTGCATGGTTACACAGATAAGAAAAAATTATTCCAAAGTAAACCCATCAACCAAAGTGTCTAAATACTTGTATGCATTTAATCATCCTAAAATCTACCATAACTCTTCAATCCCCTATATGTATACTTATTAATAATCCAATTTTCTTCATGATCTATTCACCATTATTTTCCAACTTATTGTGTACTACATTTTTCCTACAAACAAAATCATGAATCATATCATAATATTCCACAATTTCAAAAAAATATCTAATAAATAATCCATACCATTCATTTGTCATTTTTAGTTTCATTGTCATCAATTTGAATGGAATTGGACATTGTTAAACATATATGTGTATGTTACTACTGATCCCATTCTGAAAACTTCTTCGTAGGACATCTATTTGAGTAATGCCCATGTACACCACATATAATGCAGTTAATTGATCCCTATGAAAGTACTTATTTCTTTATCATGGAGCCAACTGAATTCTTATTTTTAACATAATGTTATTTCTTTATGAACTTCAATATCAAATCTATATCATCTTCATGTCCCTTTAAAACGTTTTAATACTTATTTCTTACCATATCCAGGACACCTTTGTTCTTTAAAATAATTACCTTTATAATTATTACATGAACATCCATAGGGATTTGTTTCTCACATATACGATGACTTATGAAAACCACCAGAGGGTAAATTAGTCAATCATGACTCTATTTATTTGGTTGAGAATAACTGCAATAGTTTTCGTTGTAGATCCCATTTCATTTGATTTCTCATTCAGAAAACCACCATAGTTTCCTATATATCCATTGTTACATTGGTTCCTGCTAGATCCGACCATTTAAAAATACCAAAACGATCAGCAGGAGTATGTAAATAAAATCATCATATAATATCTTATGAGGAGGGTAAATACAAATATATTATTATTAATGGAATATTATACACATTAATTTTTTTAAAAAACTATGACTCATTCTTATATGATAACCATTATGGTTATGTCACTAATGCGTAAATAACACCATAACCTCTAATGTTATCTAAACCAACCGCTGATACGAACTGTAAGGCCACGGCTTTAATCATTACATAATCGCCAACTATGCTAATATGTCACACTAGGGATCTTTTTAATTTTATAGCATTAGAGAATTAATTCAAAAAATTTACACTATAACATGAATATTACAAGTAGAATTTTCTACTCACTGTCCATTTTATCATAAAACATAAACTCTTAAAAAACATGTCTACATCCTTGTTTTAGATAGAATGACATTTCATTTATCCCATCCCTGAACGTATTCATCTTTAACTCATGTTAAAAACATTTCAAACCTTGGTAATAGCATATAAATCATAGTAAGTTATACATAAAAAAGGAAAACAATTATTTTTTTAATAAAAACATGTTAAACATGTATACCTTATCAAAAAGTAATAATGTTCACCTTTAAAAAGTAGAAAAAAATCTTAACTAAATAAAAAATCATTGCTCACCCTTTTAAAAAAAATATTACTATAAAGCTCATAGAAAAAATAATATCTTATAAATGTAACTTGGGACATAAACATACTTCAATGGAATAACCATAAAGTCGTCTTCCACACATATCACCAAAGGCAATATCCATATGGATTACTTCCAAACACAATGAATTAGTGGATATAACATTACTAACCATCCTTGTTTTATAATGGAACCAACCGTTATTTGGTTTTTCACGTAACCACACGTTAAAAGTTAACCTACCATTATCTAATCATAAAACATAAAATTTTTCCAATATCAATATTTCTCTAATTACACATGATTTCCACCACCAGAAAATATTTAATGATATTCAAATAATAAATCAATTTCAAGAACAATTTTCAATACCAAAACACCAAAAAGGTAATGAGTGATTTCTTTTTCATTTAAATTCATTTAGGCCTATAGAGGAATCTAAATAATGATTACATCGGTTGAGAGGTCATTCTCACCGAAAATATTAAAAATATTCATTTTGTCTTTTAGTAAAATGGTTCATAGATAAAATATAACCTTTGAAATAATGTAAAGGTCAAATGGTTTCTTATACCCTACGTAAAATATGGAGGTGTATATTATCAAAATATTCCTAAATGAAATGAGATTGAATCGAAGTTCCTTACCTCATGCCTAACATGACTAATTTGTTAATAAATTTCCTAAATAATAAATATAAGTTAATTTATACATTATTTAGAAACCTTGTGTTGATTATTATTCCTTTTATATAACATATTATAACATTATAAAAAATTAAATAATTATTTTGGTTAATATCATTTTCTATGATGATATTGTGTACTTAACTCAAAAATGATCTTGTTATAATTACAATTTTTTCATGTGGTCAATCGTCCATTATCTATATAATATTATTCATATATAAAACATATATATCCATTATATATGTAACTATAATATTACATTATAGTTTGTGATAATAAATAAAATGCATTGTTAATGGAGATGGTAAGTCGTACGTATGCTTGAACGCTATATTCATTTCTAATTCATATTTAATGGAATGAAAAAAATGATATATATGTGGATTATAATTCAATTATAATATCATATTTTATATATGTTACATATTTCATTAACACCATTCTTTATGTGTTCCTTATATAGCGTGAATGAGTCAAATCACTTTATGTGGGCGGTAGTCCGCACCGCCTCAAATGAAATTATATTGTTCACACATCATGAAAAGAAAAAAGGTTTGTTTTAAATAAAAATTAAACATTAATAAATACAATATATACATATAATATATCATATAAATATACATCCATCATAATGTCCACCATGTGAGGTGGTAGGAGACAATTGAACAATCATCGTTACGTGATGCAGCAGTTTGTCGTCCAAATAAATAGTATGTTCTAAATCAATTAAATGGAGGTCTATGTATGTATAGTTTGAATAATAAACAATACAAAAACCTATTATATTGAGTATAGCGGTGTTTTAATATAAAAAAAGAATATGAAGAGCTTAGGGAGTAAATAAGGAAAAATATTTTAAAGGAACAAGAGAGAAGACGTTACCTTAAATTGGGTAAATTCTATTGATTTGAGAAAAAAGGATTTCTTAAATTACATTTTTCCAAAAAGAAGTATTCTAGGAATAAGTTATGTATGTTGGGATATTTTTTAAAATATTTTTTATGAGAGAATAGGGCCTGAGAAGTTTGAGTAACGGTTGTAGGTGGTACCCTTTTATAAAAGGGTAGAGGGGCACGTTTTGAAAGCTGGAAAGATTATTTTGTTATAATCTAAATATATATATTAAAAAGGTAAAAAAACTCATTTAGTAAGAATATAGGAATTTTATTGTTCTAAATACTCTCATACAATTGTTTTAAATGTGTTTGGGTTTCCATTTTAACCTTGTCATTTTGCTTAAAACCTTAGATAACATATTTGACTCTTACAATCTCTTCTTGTATATTCTTACTATCAATTTAATATAGTTACTATAAAAGGAAAATTGATCATAAAGTGGGAAATGAATGACATTTTAAACCTTATATAATTTATTTTTCTGAATCAAATATTTTTAATACTGTTATATCATTTAATAAAATAATTGTTTTTCAAAAACTCATTTATGTCAATTTTAATACTATTCATATCATGACATTTTAAATATCCATTAAAACTTAATTCATCATAAAAAAATTATTAATTAAATTATAACAAGTCACAATAATCCCAAAAATTCTTGGATGACATAAAATGTTTCAAAAATATTATATTATAACATTTATTATATCATGTTTTTAAATTATTCATTAATATAATAATTATTACATCCTCATTGTGACATAAATAAATTTATTTATATGATGTCTAGACATTATAAATAAAATACCATGATGTCATAAATATTTTTATGTTTCTAATTAATATTAATAGTCTAATATATCATTTTCATATCACCATATTAAAATTTTCATACTAAAATATACATGATTATGTTTTATTTTCCATAACATTAAATTAAAAGTAATTAAATGTCATTTTCACACACAAGTAGATCAATGGGGTCCTTAAATCTACCCATGGATTCACATGTACGAAAATATCTCATAATATTGGGTTATAAAATGTGTTGGTTAAATTTAATTTTATTATAATATTATTTCAATACCTTTATTTACCATATATAACCTTTAACTATGGTAAATATAATATTTACTGAAGTTAATATTCATAATGTCTATAAATAAAAATTACCTATTAATAAAATTTGGGCCTATTGGTTAAAAAAATATAATATATTTTTCCAAATTGAAAACATAGAAGTAGTAGAAATTAATTTAAAATTATTTATTATTGTCAAAACCAAAATGCGTGTTTTTGAGAAATAAAACTTCCAATTGATTGACTTGCGTTTATGTCAGATTTAAAAGTGAAATTACATTAAATAAATAAATTTGGATTTAATTTTGAACATATAATCTAATTAAATAGTTTAAAAAATTAAATTAATAATCTATCTATATAAATAAATTAGATTACATGGTGGTTTTCATTTAAAATGCAGTATTTTTCACTATTCATTAAAAAACGTACATTAGCAAAAAAACACAAAAATTTAATCGAAAATAAATTTTGATGTTTCACTTCTAAATAATAATTTAATATTGTCAAATAAGTCATATTAAGTTTTGAAATAATATATTTAAAATGTGTTCTCCATTAAAAGACTGTAAAATAACATTTTTACAAAAAGACATCTTTTATCAGAAAAAATGAATGCATTCTTATATAATATATTGAAAACATATAAGATGAATTTAAAACATTACATTAAATATATATCATAAATTTTTCATTAAATATAAATCCATAAAAAGTGATACAAAAACACAATAATTCTATTTTAAATTGGATTTTGTAAAACACATCTTCTATATTCAATTGGTTTTTATTTTAATTTCTAGTAAATTTGGAAATCAATGAATCATCATTTAATCATCTGTAATCCATATTTAAATATTCATTTGATACTATTCATTCTATATATTCCAATGTATAGGTGTTAACTACCATTAATAATAATAATAAAAAAAATTTATTACTTTTTAGTTAATCTAAATGTTGTGTGCATCATTTGATTTGATGAAACTCATTATATCATGTATAGTATGTCACCAGAAGAAATGTCCCATTTATCATAAAATTATTTTCTTATTCATGATTAACAATATATATCAAAATGCTTTATTTTATAAATATCTGGTTTGTTATACCCACGGTCATCATATATTTATTAATAGACCTGAATATCATCAATAAATACCAAAAAAATGTCATGATATTAATTTAATACTATATTCATTACATCCATAGGAATAGATAGTGAATTATAAAATTCAAATGGATTTACTATTAACTCATAATGTTCAAACCTCTTTTAAAAATATATCATCGAAATATCCTCCTTTTTAACTCCCAAAGGGTTAAACCCATAATAAAGATTAGTATTTGAAAAATATTGGGCA
Source organism: Viscum album (assembly GCA_963277665.1). Classification (NCBI taxonomy): domain Eukaryota; kingdom Viridiplantae; phylum Streptophyta; class Magnoliopsida; order Santalales; family Viscaceae; genus Viscum; species Viscum album. Next base: position 1,843,333,755 of record OY728156.1, read on the forward strand.
CTTTGTGGTTGATCAAATAGATAATCAATAAAAGGTAGAGAATACATATTATTTGTTATAAAATATTTATTTCCCTATAATAAATTTAAATCCACATAAATCCAATTTTGTTCTTAACAAATAGAACATGGGTTCCCATGTTGAAAGACAAGGGTGAATAAATCCCTTATTAACCAAATCCTCTAGTTGTTTATCCTACTCCACTAATTCATAAGTAGAAATTTTATTGAGATTATTTGATATTGGAATTGATTTAAGGATTGGATCAAACGAAAATTACACTTCACACTCTAGGGGATGTCTAGGTAATTCCTTAGGAAACACAGCAATGTATTCCTGCACAATACGAATATCCTCCATTTAATGATTATCTTCATCATTACTATATATTTGTTTTCACTTATTACCCATGAATTTCATAAAATAGAGATACTAGGGTAGATCTAGAGAGGAATCATGTTAGGAATCTTCTTTGCTATACATTATTAATTATAAATCATCCGCACAAATCATAATTTTTTTCCATTTGGAATAAATTTTTTCTTTATATTTTCAGGGCCCTACCATATAATGGGTTATAGAATATTCAAACATAGTTATGATAATGAGGAAATAATTTAAATAATGTTTCTATGTCATAATAGGGGCTGATCGATAAATTTTTTTTGGAATGATACTTCCCTTATGAGTTTTGATAGAGAAATCTCTTTTTAAATTAAATGGGAAAATTTTAATTTTCATTGAAAATGTGTATACTTAAAAGGGTGTAATGATCCATCATAAAATATAGGATTATATAAATTTGATGATAGGTTTAATTTACCTTCCACCACAAAATTTGGTTCTTCTACTTCTTATTTAGTGAACACATAAGCTTAGCCATCTCCCTTTGGCCTCTTCTATGGTCTATTTCTTTGATATCTGGGTCATTAGTTTGTATGGAACCCAATCATAGAAAAAAATAAAACATTGCAAATTCATTTTTTCCTAATACCCGTTGTATTCACTATCCTAGTGAACGCTATCTGCACAGTTATAAGAAACTCCCAATCCATTTACACATTTTTCAAGGTGATTCTTTTCATAGATGTCACAATGTGTAAAATGATGAGTTTTATTATTCTTATTCAAGGAGTTTCCATTTTCATGATTATCACATAGTCTTATTTTTCTCATGGAATGACATAAATATGAGGATTCTAGAAAATTATATCTCCCTTAAGGTCACACTTAAAAATAAATTTTCATATGCAGATATTTTTTTTTAGAAACAAGTTCCCTTTGTGTATTTGGCTTAAGAGCTTCAAATAAGTGGTCGATCATTCACTATGTTTTTTGTCTGTAATTTATAGAATGCCTGGATATACATGTAATGGTTTCTTAATAATCAACAACACTTTTCCCCATCTAAATTTCTAATAAATAATTTTCTATACATATCAATTTTTTAATCAGTAGGGATGTATTTGTCAAAGAATGCATCATTAAATTTAATCCATTTCATAACTTCTATTTCTTCTTCCTACTAGTATTCTGTATTAAAGACCCCCATTGATCAGTATCACTATTGAGATAATAAGCTGTAAGTGACTCCATTCCAATTTCACTGCATCGCAAGGACATAATTATCTTCCCTAGAGACTTAATTTATATATCAAATACAATTGGATAGTATTCCCACAAAATATTGGGTATTATATTATATAAAGTGACCCATTATATGAGATTCTCTATGTAAAATATGTTTTTCCATTCATGGAAGGAAATTTTTCATAACGTGATTATATTTCCCCAAAATTTCAAAAATTTTCTACATTCTAATACCAAATTTTATGGATTCCTCAATAGAAAAATCGGTGCATTATGTATATGTTTTGATACAAATTCTTGACTATATTTCTAAAAAAAATTAATATATTGGATTAGGTCATAAAATTAATGTGTACAATTCATAATATGATATATTACATAACATGAATTTATTCATCGTAAATAATAAAATCAATAAATTTGGTTTATTTAGTGAAACATTTACTTTTATATACATCTTAATGGGTTTTAAGTAAAATATGAATTATAGTAAGAATATGATATGGGTGTATGTAACCATGTGCGTAGTAATGATCATTGTAATGTACTAGTTTACACTTGAGTTCGACCTGATGCACCTTTTTAGTGTTACTTCCCCTAGCTATATGTGTTATATAACCTCATCTACATGTAGTATCTGGGGAAGAATATATTTAATGGAAGGACCACATAATCTATACCATACGAAAATTATAAGATATTATACCATACATATCCACAATTTCTATCTTTGGGTTATGATCACTAATCTATGTTTTCCTATATCTAGTTTTAATGTTTTCTACTAAACATCCTCCAATACCAAATGTAACGACCCAACCCCAAATACCTAGGGCAAGTTCATTATTTTTTTACATTAGCATGATTACAATGAATAAAATCCTAACGGACTGAAAATGTTAGTAGTTCTGGAAATCCATAATGAATAAAATATACTATAATACATAGGTATTATAAAATAAATCAAATCATATGTAAAAGATAATCCTCCATGAAACTAAGTTAATTAGCTTACTATAATACATAGGTATTTTACTTATAAGGGTGATATCAAATTCCCAAGAAGGGTATGTAAAGTGTAATAAATAATCAATATATAAGAATATATCCACATAGAAAGTTATTTAACTTAGAAGATATGCTATTTAAATAATTAGATAAGGCTTTATCAATATGGAAAGGTAAATAACCAAAACACATTCCATTTATTCAATAAACTAAGATTTAATTTCATAAATATATACTATCATAGTGAAAATAACAAGGATGTAAAAGATAAATGAAATTAATGAAATGATTAATTATTGTACATAATTTCTCTGTCACAATATAGTTTTAAACTATAGTTAAAAACCACAATAATTTTTTGAACTAATTTTCTCATGAAAACCTGTCGATGAACTAATGGTAAATATAATATTTCTGTTACATACATCACTACATTTACAAATAATTAATTATATTTATTAATAAATTCAACTAATAAACAATAATCTTTATCAAATATTTTTATTTAAAATCAATATTCATTTATCAATATTTCATTAAATAATCAAATAATAGTCAAAGTAAACACTCTATGCATAAATAATATTTTTTTTGGAAATAATATTCCCCATCATCAAATATTGGGGATATTTAATTATATTTCTAATGAATATGATTATAATAATGTGATTCTTTTTGGATAAAGTTTACAATCCCAAAATAATGTTACATTAAAATGATAACTTTTACCACTTGGAAATATTCAAGCTAAACCTATTGGGTCAGATAATACAATATAAAACTATAAATACCACGAATAATGATTGAATAATGATATTAAATTAAAAATATGATGTATATAAACCAAAAATATATTTAATTTTTGAACAACAATGAATAATTCTGATTGGAATGTAAATTAATATGAAATACCTTACCTTCGACTTCCTTTTGTATGAACGTCATATAACCTCATCTATAATGGTTTTAAATATGTCACAAACATATAACAGAAACATAGTAATAATATAATATATTATATTATATTCTTATAGTATCTTATTTCCCATTTGTTAATAATCATTCATTATTTTCACTCTTTCGGGTGTTAATAACCTAGTTTATCGAGTATGTGGATATATTCTTACATTGAGAAGGTGTTTTCTTCATAGTGTGTATAACATTTTCTCTATGATCTATGATCATATATGGTAACACCTTTTATTAAAGACCTATATATATGGGTAACATCTACATATTCCTCACATGAGTTGTTTAGTATAATAACCCTATAGATGGTTATAGGGAAGAGATAATGGACTTTGTAATGGTAATTTGGGGGTTTAGTTTGATATGACACATCTCTGATGCGATCAAGGTTCTCAAAGGGGCTGGGGTATCACAGACTAATCATTCACTTCATCCAAATAATTGGGAAATAATTCTGTTGTGATGTATAAAGGATTTCCTTATCCCTAGAATTATAATCTAGGTGTCATCGATAATTGTTTTTATTGTTATTATATTGAAAATGTGTATATATTATCTGATATTGAATTTCTATACCTTATTTATCATCTCATCGATATGATCTAGTCATATATGCTTCCACTCTCCATATTTATCCCAACATGGTGGATTCTGACACCTCATTCCATACAGACCCTCATAAGTTACCATTTAATGGTAGAATAGAAACATTTTTTTATATATTCAAACCTACATAATAAGATGATATGTATCTCAACATCCTAGAAAATTCTTTCTACATGATGTCAAGAGACCCTCTAGAGTTAAGATGGTTCTCTTACACCGTCTATCCATTAGAGGGAGATATGAAATACTAAAACCCATATATATTTCCATTTATGGAAGAAGGATTCAATATAACCATAATAAATTAGTTAGAACATGATTTTATAAAATAGATAGTGGAACTCCATGTATTCTTACATCATCCCTTATATATATCGTTGCTATTTTTTCAAAATTGAAATATTTCTTCAATGAAATGAAATGTGCTGGTTGTATATAGAAA